>JAWWEU010000020.1:17564882-17601450 GCA_035583155.1 Acropternis orthonyx
GGTTGTAAATCCCCGTTTACCCCCCCCCCCCCCACCCCTTAACACAGGTGTCCTGAAACTCTTTGATATTTCCCAAGCTGTAGGATTTTAGTGATTGTGGGCATCCACAGGTGAAACCTGTCTCTGGCTGTGTAGCTTTCCTTGCTCAGCATCATTCCTGGTTTTGTAGGGCAGAGTCCCATCTAAGAGGCATGTCCCAGCTATTTTATGAAGCTCTTGTAATTTGGATGAATAAATGTTTGCTTGGAAATAGATTAAGACTGCAAGTAGGGTTTTTTCCCCCTTTTCCCTCGCTTCAATTCTCTCCCTTTAGTGAAACAAGTGCTTCCCTTGTTTCCAGTTTTAGGCCCTCTAAAGCCCTGCACAGGCAGCTTCCCTTCTCCAGCCGTTTCCAGCCTGCCTGGAAAGCAGGAACACGTTGTCTGGAGAGACACCAACATACTGAAACACTGCAGTCCTGGTTTTCAGCCTAGTACTTGTCCCCTCAAGAGTGGGCAAGTAATTCAGCTTTTTGTTTCGAAGGAGAGTTTTTTAAGTGACTCACACATTTGTTCCATTTCTTCAAAGGATTCTGCCAAAAGAAGAAGGCAAAATCTACAGAAAGTTCAAGCAAGACCTACAGAGTTGCATTGCTTACTTCTGGCTTCTTCAGGTATGTGGTTCAATTAGCCTTAATTCCTTATCATCTAGTCTTGGATTGCATGACAAGAGGAGAAATCCCTCTCCATGTGCTCACAAATGGTCAGACATTGCCCATGACTCTTTACTGAACAGGCACAGGAGGCCAGTCCTTTTCCCAGGTTTCTAAGATGGTTCCTCATTAAATTCCTTAGGACAAAAGAGAGAAATTAAAAAAAGCCCTACACGTGGAACTCTTTGAAATGGCTACCTGACAGTTTTTAGAGCTAATACACCTGGTACATCAGGCTGGGATGGAAAAACATTCATTAAGGGGCTTTTTATGTCTATATGGCAAGATGTTCTAAAAATTATGTGGAGAAAGAATGGCTGCATGTGCTTGTTCTGGTTTGAAGCATTCTGTAATGTTCTCAAGCTGAAGCCTTCTGAGGGCACAACAGCTTTCCAGAGTTGCCCATCTTTAGTATTAATGCATAATTCTGCCTAAGGCACAATGATACGATTTTATGACTTGAATTACTTTATTCAGTGGTAATGCTGCATTGCTCTACTCTTCTAGTTTCTCCTTACATTTTTATTTCTTCCTGCTTTTGTCCTGCTCTAAGTTTTATCAAATGAATTTATAGAGAAAAGTGATTCAGCTTAAAAATTCCTTGATTTTAAAAAAAAAGGTCAGGCTCCTGACAGGTTCTTATTGTGGCCTCTTGAGCATCTGTGAGGAGCAAGAGGCTGGTACTACCACAGGTTGGTGACATGGTAAGAAGTTTTTTTTAGCCCCAGAAATCCAGTCTGTCACAAACAGAATTATGTCTGTGACCTTGGCTGGGCTCTGCTCTGGACAGGGGGAAAATACTGCAGCTCTTCTGAACCCCATGTTGCTGTCTGGCCAAAAGACCCCGAGATCAGTCTAGGAAGGGTGGTTTGGTAGGAAGGTGCAGCTCTAAGGAAGCAATTCCTGTTTGTGAGGAGAGCACATATAAAGATGTCCACCCCCCCTTATTTCCCTCCAGCTTCCTGCTCTTTTGGGCTGTGACCGGATTTGTAACTCTGCCAAAAGCATGGGGTGCTGGAGTGGGGTCTGGGAGCATCTCTTCTCAGGAATGGATTGTGGGAATTTATTATGGGATGGCTTTTACTGTAAGTTTGGTAAGGGACTGTCAGTCTGGACCGATGCACTGGGATACTGAGTCCTGGACTCTGTGGATTATGGATCCTGTCTGGGATTTCTTCAGTACTGCTCACACAGACTTGGTCCTTCAAAGGAAATACTCTTTTGAAAGGTCATAAACTCCTGTTTCCTAAAACCCTGATGTGAGGGGTCCAGCAGACTTTACTTTTAAGCTACTTTCCATCACTAAATGTGGGAATGGCTTGTTCTAGGACAGTTATGACTCCCCTCTGTCACCTGGCTGCCTGTCCTGCTTCTGCTTGGGGAGCTCCCACAGAAATTAGACCTTTGGGCAAAAGGATTCTTAAGGGAGTAGTAATAATTAATAAGAGATCATAATGCTTTAATTTCTAGTTGTGCAAAGATTTTCAGGACTTGGGCTGTAATCCTCCAAGGTGATCTTAGTGTGGATAATTGCAAGAGATGATTAGCCTTCTGACTCTTGCCTTTGGGTGGTGTTTAAGGGGAAACTTCAGGCATACTGAAGTGAACAAGTTTGCTTGAAGTGTAGCCCTCTAGGAGCACACTAGTGGAACTGGGCAATAGAATCAGGTCTCTAAGTATCTTGCTTAGTTTTTTTCCTCACCCTTTTTTGTTTCTAGACACTTGATTAATAAACTTAGCAAGGCAGGAGGCTTGGCTTTCTTAGTTCCCTTTTGATTACCTCTGGAGTAATCTGCAGAGGTCTCTAGTGCTTTATGCACTGTAGTTCAAAAATGCACCAAGCAGTCTCATCTCTTGTTCTTTGACTTTCCTCAACCTTTCTTTGAACTATAACTCAGAAATAATTGTAACAAAAATAAGCAATATGTGTGTCTCTAGAAATATTTTAGTACTCATGAGACAGTTTCAAAATTATAAGCTATGGAAATGGCCTGATCACAGGTGGTTCTTCTTTAGTGAAAGTCTTGACCGACTTGTAAGTTTACCATCTTTTCCTGATCTATTGCTGAGATATGCAGAATGGATTTTTGCCTTTTCCCTGTGAGTAGTTTTTCACACAGACTCCAGTTAGTCTTGAAAAGGAACTTAGTCTGATCTTGGGAGAGAAATGCCGAAAGGAGAACTAGACAGCCCACGCCCTGTTTCCACACACCTCCTGTTTGTGCTTACTCTGCTCTTTGCAATCAATGTCTCAATGTTGGTTAGTTCCTTCTCGGACACAGAGTGATAACAGGGTGGTGTTTCAAGATCCAGACACTGAAACCAAAGGGCCTTTTATAGTGTCTCAGTTGTGTCTCCTTTGTCCACTTGAACAGGTTTCTTGACTATAAGAAGCTTACTTAACCCAGGGTTTAAAGCTATTTTTATCCAGCATGAAATGTGCGTGGAAAGAAGGCATTTGGAGAGGATGGCACTGTTTGTTCTCCCTCGAGGTCTCCTTTATGCTTGGGAAAGATAGAACTGTTTTCTAGAAAACTTAGTACTCAGATACTGTTTGGGTCAACTCTTTGAAAGGCAAAGCAGCAGATTACTTTGCAAAATCCCACTGATGCAGTCAATTCAAATCAACTGTACAATGACAATTCATGTCATTGCTTTGGGTGCTCCTGATTTTGCTGCAATTGGGATCCTTATCTCTGAGATCTTACTGAGTCCTATCAAATACATGTAGAAACTTCTTCCCAGACCCCTGCTCCTGCTCTGTTTGCAAGAATCAGTAAGGGCCCTTCTGTGTTCACCTGACACTAGCTACTAAAATTGCCACTATTGCACCAATATATCAAGTGAAGGATCTCTTTAAAAGACAGCTCCATAACGGAGACAGCAGATCCCTCTGTGCTGCAGTCCCCCAACATTTATTGGAAGTGTTTATGTAGGTGCCAGCTTGCGTTGGTGGTAGGATTACAGCGTTCACAATACTGGTGCAAAGACGACTGATAGAATTGTGCGGGCTTTACAAGAGCACGCATGTCGCTGTTATCAGACAGTTTCACTCCACCTTAAGTGGAGAAGCATCTCTGCTGCCATTGTGAGCTTTAATCGCTCCAATTACCCTGCTTTTCCCATCCTGACAGCTGGCATGCACACAAGTCCCTTGTTACGGCTCGCATGAGAGGTGGAGTTTTTTTTTCCTTCAGTCAAGTGAATGACCACAGCGCCAAGCACAGCCCCAACAACACCCTGCAATTTGCTCAGCTGGAGTTTGCTGATTTTGCACAGCAGATGTTTAATATAGGACCCGTTCCTATGTGCACAGGAACTCCCCTTCCAGAAGATTCAGCAACACAGAGAAGGATTAATCCAGGGGGTTATTAAAAAGACCCCACTATAACAGAGCTAACATTATCAAGAGCTTAGTTAAAAGAGCTGTGCTTGTAGCTGGACTTTCAGCACCACAGGCTATTTGGCTTTTGAGTCGAAAGTGGGTAGGCTCTATGGAACCAGAATAAGAATGAAGGTATATAGAAGAAACCATGCTCTGCAATCCACATAAAGGACTGGCACTGCCTCAAGTCCTAGGGCTCAGCTTTGCCCTCTTGCAGCTTCTCCTGAACAGCCACGCTGTGCTGACTTCTCAGGCAAGATTACTGGGGGGGTTTAGCTAATGGAGGTGAACTCTTCCCCTTTCTTCCCATCAGGAAAAGCTCTGGCACGTTCACTGAGTGTTACTTCTCAAGTAGTGGATGAACAAAGAGACAAAATCCAATCCTGGCTGTGCTGAGTTTTCACAGCAATCATAACTTGCCTCTCTAACACTTGGATTCCAGAAGTGGGTCCTGTTGCTCTTGCACAAATTAAGTACCAAAGCCTGAAGAAGAGCTGTGTATTCACCCTCTGTGAGGCCTGTCATGACTTGTGATGGGTCAAAGATTTAGCAACTTGCCAAAGGCCAGAGAGGAAGTTGGGCTTGAGATTTTGTCTTAGCAGCAAAGTCAGCTTATACAGCTCTCTAGTTGTCCAGTCAGTGCCCAAACTCTGGAACTGGTTAGGCTGAAAAATTGCATTTTAAAGTAAATGTGGTGTGTTAGGTTGGTTTTTTCACCAATATATCCTGGTCGTTTCCTTTACTTGGCTCATCCAAACAGTCAGATAATTCTGGCAGGATGAAAGAAATGGTTCTAGGTCATGCTTAGCAGCTGGTTCTTGCAGCTCTGTTACCCAATATCTTACAAAGATGCAATGCCACTAAATTCCCAGGTGTTATTCAGAAATGTGTTCTATGGAAAACCTCACCAAATAGCACTGAGTTGAGAATGCCCACTTAAAATACAGTCTAAGCTGGATGCAAAAACCCCTATTTGAGATGAAACAATTAAATAAATTTGCCACTCTGGTCCATTAATAGAAACTAATGCTCCAAACACAGCTGCATTGCAAAGTTTTCCAATGGTTTAATATACAGCTGCTTCTCTTCTGTGCTGAGCTGGACCTGTAGCTGCTGGTGCCTTCTCTAGTCATCAGAAGGGCTTGGAGATGTGTTGGCTTCAGCTCCCATACAAATAGCAATGAAATCAAGAGCCAAGAAATGTGAGCAAAACGCAAATCTCCTGGAGAGAGGTGTCATGGCTGTGGTTTTACACCTGTGCCCTCTTCCTCCCTGCTGTAAAAGTTTGTTTGAAAGCTGCAGAATAGAAGTTGCTATGGGATCTCTTCTCATTTATAACAGTGCAGAGCTACAGGCTTTCTTCTGTGGGTGACTCCAGAGAAACTGCCTGCGGGATTATGTGCTTACCTTCCATATATCCTGGGAGCATAAGCTCTCCTTTGGGATTCCAAGTGTGCTTGAGTAAAAAAAGGGTGTAGGTTCTTCTCAGCACCTTGCAGAAATAATGTTGGTGTGTTGTGGGGCAGGAGGGGGCAGTTAAGTGTTATTTCCCCTCCATCTAAGATTCAGTCCTGCTGTCCAAAGGTAACTTGAAGTTTTCACTGTTTTTGCTGCATGAGGATCTAGATCCCAGGTTTGCTGTGCCATCAGTCTCCTCAGGACACCCTGAAAAGGTGCTCTGAAGGCCCAGCTTGACTGACTGACTGTGCCCAGCAACCCCTTTCCCTCTCTGAAGTCAGAAAGTGGCTTAGCATGCCTTGGGAATGGGCTTTGAAGTGAGAATTTGTGTTCAAAAGGCACATTTTAGTTGTGTTAGTTAATTGTACTGATCCTTCCCCATGGTTTGTGATGTAGGCACCTGCTCTGGGATGTTGTGGGCAGGTGGAGGTGCCCAGGCAACTCCAGCAGAGCTGCCCTGGGTGTGGGCAGACCCACTGAGGGCACAAATGCTGGCCACTTTTACGTGGCTTCAGAACTACCTCTATTCAGAAAGGCTCAGGATTGCTATGGCAACCCCAATCACAAACTGTAAAGGATTCATGCTAAAACCCAAAAAGGCTCAAGCTTTAAGGGCTTTTCTCCCTTTCTCTCCCTCTTTCTTATTCTCTCCATCACAGCAATCTCTTCTGAGCAGATGGGCCTATAGCTGCTTTATCATGGACCCTTTGTGTGCTGGGAGCCTTTTGTTCCCTGGTTCCTGAGCCTGAGCAAGTGCAGCTGCTCTGGGAATCAGTGGGAATATCTTGCAGTGACTCAGATCAGCAGGATCCTTGCAATGAAACCACCCAGTCCAGTGGCTTTTTTGAGCTCCAGAACATCTCAGTGGAGTGAGGTCTATGACTGCTGCTCTTGCATTGTTCTGTTAGGAAAACTGACCCTTACTACAGCTTAAAAAGCTTTGGGGGCATTTTCTGTGAGTCAGAATTTTAGGGCCCTGGGAGATGAACTCTGTAAAATTTTAGAGTGGTGTAGGAGGTTATTGCATCATCTCTTCCTTACACTCTGCTCCAAAACTTGATCAGTAAACCTCTAGTTTAGGACACCACAGGGAGCTTCCATGGATGGGAATTTATTTGACTGCCTGTGGGACTGGGGTGGATTTGTCTCTCCATCTGCTTGCTTGGTCCTGTCTTGGATATCTGTTTACAGTGGCATAATTGGACCTTTAATTTTTCTATCCTTATTCTATTTATGCACATGTTTAAACAAAGCTCTGTCCATGGGCTGAGCCTTGTGATGAACAGGAGGTCTGGGGAATTCCAATGTGGCAGAATAGCTCCAGGAGATCTCATCATGTTTTATTCTCTTTAGGCTGAACGTATTTCAGAACCATCTTCCTCTCCCAAACTGAAATGTGAAAAGCACTTCTGCCCCCTTGACCTTTGTGTCCTTGCCCCTGGTGGACAGCAGGAACTCCTACAGAGCTGATATTTGCTCTGCTTCTGAGGAAAACTTCTTTATTTGCTCTGAGTCACCCTGGCTGTTACCTATGGCTCCATGGTTACCCAATTCCCACTTCTGCTCCCTGCAGGGTTATCGCCTTAGAGAAACTGGAGGATCTTTATAGGTACGAACACAAGTTTTCCTGACTTCTCTTGGCTGATTCTGACCATTTGCTGAAACAACTCCTAGTCCAGCTAAGACTTTACACAAATGAATGTGGTGTGCACAGTTTAAAGCAGCACATCTGTATTTGCATCCTTGGGCTGAAAGGGGAACCTGCTGTATGGGTGGGGGGAGTTCTTGGATCATAGCAGTTGAAATAGGAAATAGGGAAAATTGAACCAAAGAGATTCTTTCACTTCCCTAAAGAACTCAGCTCCCAGAAAAATCTGGCTTTGGTTGCCTCTTACTGAATAGAGTGAAGAGAGATCTTGTCTTTTTCTTTCTTTTTAAGCAGAAGTAGCAAATCAGCACAGCCCAAAAGTGAATAGGAACAATCTGAGGAATTGCTAAAAGCTAAAGGAAGGTAAAAGGTGATGTGAGAGATTCTATTGTTATTGTCTGAGCTTTAAAGACAGAATGTGCAGTATTTAATCATACAGTCTTGTGTTTCATGAATGTACCTGTGGAGCAGTGAGGCTGGTTCAGCAGCGCCCTTGGTGCCTACTGTGGAAAGGGCTCCTTTTGTTTTGATCCCAGGTCAGAGCAGCTGCATCCTCTGCAGTGGCACTTCTGATATCGGGAATGGCTGGTGCAGCACCGAGGCTCTCCCACGGAAATAGTTCACGAGTGATTACCCCCTCTCTGTCTGAGCAGACGACACAGCAAATGTTTGCAGAGCACAGCAGTCATTACAGTATCAATCCTATTGCTCCTGAATGGAAACGCATGAGAGAACTGTGTGTACAAACCCCAAAATGCTTCCTGGGCATAAAGCCAGAGCAGAATAATTTAACCACATCAAAGTGTTTGGTGCTTGGGGGGGCTTTTCTTTCATGCTAACACATGAAAATCAACATGTTCTCAAGGAAAGCAGAGGTTTTGTAGAAACAGCCTTGTGTAGTGGCAGAATATATTTTTAATTGTATTTTGACCCACTTTTCTAAGGCAGACTGTTCAAAACTGAGGGGCATGTGCAAATTAGGGGCAAAAGTCTAATTTGCACATGTCTTTGCCATGATTGTAAGAACAGATTTAAACTGATTTGGTGTTAAAGGATTAATAATATTCCAGGTCTGAACAGGAAGGGAGTGTAAGGGGGTGGGAGGTGGTTCTAATTTCATGATTCCTGCCACTGTCACCCCTGGCATATGTATAATTAACCTACTTGATTAGCACCACAGAATAAAAATATGAGGGGGGGGTGGGGGGGTGGGCTCTTCTACTCTGCCAGCCTGAAGCTGAGGAACTGGAAGGCACAAAGACTGAGGGGTGGGCAGAGAAGTCTTGCAGATAGAACAGTTAGTAATGGTTTTGCCAGTGGAGATTTAGCATGACTTCCCTTTTCCTTGTGTGTGGCAAAGCTCCAGTCACAGCCTCCTTTCTGAACTGAGTCGTGGTCTCTGTCCAGCACCTTGTGCAGTCCTGTCCTCTTTGCTCCTGTGAAAAGCCTGGGGAAATGAGTGCTCTGCTTTTTGACATGCTGTGGAGATGTGCTCCCTCAGCCCTTGTGTGGAGCAGCCCTCCAGAATAAATAACTGCAACAATTCCTGCTGAATAATACAATTCACACACACAAAGGAGGGAGCATTAGCTGCTTTTTTGTTGGGTGGTTTTTTTTTTTCCCCCATCCTTCCTCTGTTCACAAGCAAAATAACCAAGGGACTCCATCCCTTCCCAACAACGTGGAAGTAGGAATAAGTAAGCTGTAGAATCCTCCAGGGCAGATGTCTGATAACAAATCCATTCAGTTTAGCTCTCTCTCACAGAAAATAAAGGAATATAAGAACTCATTATTACCAGTGCCCCAAGCAGAAGCTTAGTAGCTTGCAGCAGTGACAGCTCAGATTATTAGTGTATTTATAATAAAGTCTTTTAAGTCTGCCACACGGAGGGATTTGTGAGTCAGCAAAGAGAGCAAGTAGGTCTGCAAGGGACAGGCCAGCACAGAATGGAAAACTGTGAGGAATTACTCCAACTTGAACATGCCCAGGTCTGCCTCCATCCCCTTTAGCTATAACTATGGTTCTGGGAACGAGGGGTTCGTTATTTTTAATTTCTTTGAAGGCAAGGAGAAGTGTTGGCTGGTGACAGATTGCAATGAAGCAGGTCAGCCTCCCTGAGCTGGCACCAGCACAGAGGGAGCTGTGCACAAGGGTGTTCTACCAAATCACCTGCCAGGCAGAGGCTGCTACCCAGTTTACCCTCTTAACCTACATTTGGAAGCACATTGTGCTATACAGGTGTATGCTGCAGTAGGGTTGGGGCAACTGATTGACTTTCTAATAGGTTTAAAGCTGGAGATACCAATTTAGGGCTCACAGGAAGGAGAGCCCTTAATCCTGTTCAATCTGGAGGTTCCTTGCAAGGCTGAGACCACATAGAACCCAAAAGAGAGATGTGTAGCTGTCAGTTTTCTGGAATTTTTAAAAAATATAATTATTTCTGTAACACAGATCTTAATGATACGTAATTTTTTTGCACTGGAACTTTAGGAAAAAACAAATCACAGTCACTGCTGTGACAAGGCAGAAAGCAGCAGCTGAATGCCAGGGCATAAAGGGGAGATTCTAACAAAATAGGTGCACAACTCATACCAAAAGTTGGTTGGAATGGAACACTAATTCACTTTAGGATCTTTCAAAGCCTTGCTAAACACAGCTCCTAATCACTTATGCTCACTGATGGTCCCATTCTGCTTTTTATAGCACCAGTAATCCAGGTAACCTGGACAAACTCCAACTTGGATAATTATGTTCTCCTGACCTAAATTCTTCTTGGTGTTTCAAATGGATGCTATTCTTGGGCTGATATCCTAAATAAGCAATTGCTGGTTTGTGCACTCTAAAAGGCTTTCTGTGTTTCATCTGCGTGAACTGTGTCTCACTGGAAACATCATTGTGACTGAGGGACATTGTGGTAGCTTTATGAACTTAAAAATCCCTTTTTAGGGACAAAGTGGGAGAGGAATTAGCATATTTCATTTACAGTTTACAGCATCTACTTAAAAATATTTTTGTTGATAAGTATCAGATGTACTAATCAAATGGGATATTTTGGCATGCGTACATGCTTCTGGGATGTGGGCATTGTAGGCACTTTAATAGGCAGTCCTGGAAATACAGCTTTTCTTGGCATTGATCACAGACTTCAGAGAATGAATGCTCATAATTCTGCCAAACACCCAGTAATGAGAATTTCAGCTGAGCATTTCCAGCTTGTTCTTCCCAGTGCCAGCTGATCAGGCAGTACCTGAAACACACCAGTGGCTCCTGGAATGACATCTCCAGGAAGGCTCAAAACACAGCACAGACTAAAGCATACATGCAGATAAACCCTGTTTGGGTTTTTTTGGAAGGGAAGGTGTGTTTTGGTTTGTTTTCTTTAATGCAGACTCCAAGATGAGGCAATGGCCTGTGAGAACTGTAAAAGGATAAAGCAGATCTATTGGACTCCCCTGGGGACATCAGCTGAATCAACATTAGCAGAATTTACTAGACTTTGTTCCACATCTTGATTTCAGTCTGCTCTGGGTATGAAGTATTCGCCCTCACTGTTTTGCTACCCATCTGGTTTGTGTTTTAATCAAAACCATCTTACTGATCCTCATCCCTCAGCTGGTGCTTGGGCCTTACATGCCCCCCCTTTCACATGCAGGGATTTGTCACATCTTTCATGTGACTCGAACTCCTGGCACATCCCTGGGCAGGATCACATCACCAGTCAGGCAAGGGCAGGAAAATGGCGAAGTGGGACCAATATCTCAGGGATAAGTACTGGAAACAAACAAATGTGTGTAGGAAGGGATCAGAAGGGAAACCAGGGTCAAAACTCCAGATTTGAAGAAGGATGGGACAGGAAGTAGCAGGGTGGAAGAGCAAAGCTGCTGCTGCTGCTAACAGATGTCTCAGCACAGTATGGAAAGGTGGAGTGTCAGTGGCTGAAAGAAATGAGTAGGGGTTGGAGCCACGAGCAGCAAGGACAGGGATTGGGAACAGGAATAGCACAAAGCCACTGCCCAGAGGAAAGGGGTGACCTTCTGGTCTCATGAGAACCCCAGCCATGCTGACATTCCCCCTCACCCAGTGTAACACCTCCAGTGAGCTGCAGCCAGTCCCAGTAAAACCTCTTTGGTTCGTGTCAGGGCACAGCCACAGAGCCATTGCACTTTCATTAGTGCAGTAAAGCCCATGAATTGTACATGTTTGACTATGTAAGTCCTGTTCTTTGCTTGGATACAGGCACAGTTGCTGTTTTAAGCAGTCAAACAAATTGAGATGCATGAAATGGGCCAAACAATCCCCTCATGTATTAAACATGGATGAACTTGACCTAAAATCTTTTAGAACTGCATTTACTTCTCTCTGTCACTAGCAAAATTGTGAGTTATGAATGCTGGAGCCAGCTGAGGCCACCAATTCCTTGAAATAAGGACATTATACACTTAAAACCAGTTGTGATAAGCACAAGAATGATTGCAGTCTTTAGCTTAGTATCTTGAATAAAGCACTCCTGGGATTTTAGAGAGGAGTTGATGTTACTGTGCTGTGTTTCTGCAGCCACTCTGGGAGTGTCTGAACCCAGAGCAGAGCCCACTGCGGTGTTTTCCAGGGATGTTACAGGAATTAAGAGATTATACAATCATTTTTAATTGGCTTCCAAAACAGTTTTGTTACTGATTTCAGGATGTGAGTAAATTTAAGCAGATTAACTGTTTCTTATTTCCTTGTATTTCAATGGAAAGAAAAGTAGGAAACCCCCATGCAACTTAATCTGCCTTGGACTCAGTGTGTTTCTCAGCATAATCATTTCTGACTCCTTTCCACTTTTGTATTTTGGGCCGCTTTCATGCTCCAGTCTTGGGAAGCTTTAGAGACAGAAGGCTTCTGGTCTCTGAGGATTCCTCTTGTGTAAAGCTCCTTTCTCTGTGTGAGCACAGACTGGAGCTGACAGGAGCAGCCTGGGACAGGCAACAGTTTTGGAGGGGAACTGAGAAAGAAGAGAGACTGTCTCAAGAGAGAAGTGGATACTGAAGCAAGCAACCAAACCAGGGCCAAAAGGCCACGATGTTGCAGCCACTCCTGAGTGTGGTGAAGGGGAAAACTATTTGTAGAATTGCAGCATCATTAACTGGTTCATGATAATGACCATAACCACAATGGCAATTTTTCTCCTGCTTTTCATCCACGTGTTCACTATCAAACTTCTCAGCACCACCCTAGAATAGCTTACTGCATAGGGAGAGTCAGTCACTCAGTGCTTACCTCAATTTACCTCAGAGTCACGATTCCATTTTTTCTGTGGTGAGGCTTTGTTTTTGCTGGAATGTGCTTTAGCCTCAGAAAATTGTCTGACACTTAGAGAACTGTGAGGATTTTAGGCTGAAGAGTTCTTGGTCACTCTGGAGCTACCCAAGGTCATATACTTTGCCACCAAAAGTTAGACTCAGCCACAGAGGTTCTGAGCATCCTCTGACATACAGGTATTTCCTGGGTAGTGCAAAAAGCAGCGAGCAAATACATGCAGTGAGTGCCCTGTTGCACAGTTACCACAGAGACAGCTTATCCCCCTATCACTGATCTAGAATTAAAACCAACACTTTCTATTCTTTTCTCCTCTCTTGCACATAGACAAGGTGCTGAATTGCTGGTCATGTCCCGTGTTTAAGAGCAATGAACAACCTGTTTTGTGCATATTGCTCCGAGGTGCTGAAATGCAGACTCAGTCCCACCATCCCTGGGGTTGAGGAGAGTTCAGGCTTCAGAGTTCCCCACTTTGTTCCTTAAACCTTGCTCACACAATTTCCTGTTTAGATGCAAAAAAGGGGGCTAAAGAGCTCTTGGTGCTTCCTCTTCTGGGCTCAGTGCAGTTGTTTCTTCCACAGAAGCAGCTGACAGGATATTTCTCTGATAGGCACTCGAGTTAATTTTTCACATTCTTATCAGTTCAGATGGCTCTTTGTAAGAGCAGTTTCAAAACCGAATTTCAAGTGGCCAAAAAATAATCAGATAAAATATGTTCTTTGAATAGTAAAAGCCTTAGCTGAGCAGGCTGGGTTCAGTGTCAGAGAAGCACAAAGCACTGCGGTTAATACCCTAGGAAAGCTCTGTGAATCTGCATCACAGTTCTGCAGACACTGCTGTTCCTTTGCTGTGTTCTCTGAGCTTCAGAAAAGGGTTCTGATACTTGGGAACTCCTTCAGCCTAAAAGTTTGCTGTTTGGAAGCTGGGAATCTTTGCAGCTGAGGCCCTTCAGTTGTCCTTTCCTCCCTGCTCTTTGGGAGAATTGAAGTGTCACGGTGACCAGGGTTAACAGATGTACTGAAAGCTCAGCAAGACACATGAGAGCAATGAAAACCAGTTCTAATTGAGGCTTCTTTTTCTGGTTGCTTTGACTGAAATCTTTCCAAGGTGACAAGCCTGAAGAGAAGCTCTGGAAAAGCCAAGAGGGAGACCTTAGAGAAGAAAGCAGGTTTTAGAAGTGCCCAGGGAGGTCAGTACAGTTCAGGTGATGGGAGATTCATGTTACAGGAGCCCTCCAAGGCCTGGCTGCAAAAGCTACTGAGTGAAGGCAAGACCCCTGTTCCAGAGTATATCCCTTCCCCCAAGACTGATGATGTCCAGAATATAAAAGGACATCAGCTAAGTGACATCATGGCACACCTTTTCACCACCTTCGGTATCCCCTCCCCAGTGTCAACATCTACCCTAAATCTATTTGTGCTCTATATTATTTAGTTACAAATTGCACAATAATTCTTCAATTACTGTCGACTGGAGAACAGGGAAATCCATCTGTTGGCTGCTCTGTGTCCTTATGACTCTTCCTGACCTAAATTTGGAGAGGCTCCACCTGGCACCTCCTTTCCATTCCCTGGGGGTGTTGGACTGCCAGGCATTAACAGATTAAATTGGAGTTCCAAGTGCCAGCAGTCTGCCCTGCTTAACTCCCAGCAATTAATACTCTGGCAGAAGGGACACATGAGCCACATATGAAGCAGATCCTAGGCTCTAATTTGTAGCCCATGATATTTAAGTTGTGAAACCAGAGCTGTCTACCTGTATGTGCAAGGCCAGAAACTGGTCATGCAAAAATCACTTTCTGCTTCAGGGAAAAGCAAGCATTGGATCCCAGAGGATGTCTTTAGGAATAAACTGGGTTTCTGAATTACTCTGCCCCTTTTGTCCTCACTTGGACAGTTGGTGTGACAAACAGCAGCACGTAATTCGGGGTCAGAAGGACCCAACATCCAGCTGTGTTGGTGAGGCAGGAGTGGTGTCTGGAGTGGGTTTTTTTGAAGTAATTTTACCCTGTAACTTTGACTGTGTTGACTTCCCAAATATAGTAATAAGCACTTTTACATCTTCAAAGTGCTTACAGATATTATCTCAATCTCCTCGGGAAGGAACATGAGAAATGATCAGTGACAGATAAGTAAAAGATTTAATTTTGTAAAAGAACTCAAAGCTTAAGAGGAATTAAAGACCTGATGTCAAGCTGAATCAAAGCAATGGAAATGAGCTTGGAACTTGGATCTGTCTAAGGTTTCACTGCCAGCAGGGTGGTGGGACTGGCCACAGTTGGTGCAGAGACGATTTCTCTCCCTCCAGCCCCTTGCAGTGGCTGTTTGTGTTTGTGCCCTTCCACCAAGGCACTGAGCTCGTGGCTCTCTTGGTAACAGCCCACACTGCCCTGGTCAGGGCAGGGCCTGCTGCAGCCCTTCTGTGCCTGCCAATGCCACTACACTGGGAAAAAATGCCACATGAAGGAATAAATTAGAGCCGGGAGCTCCCGAATTGCAGAGAAGTGCCCCGTTTGCAAATTAGCACAGTACCTTTCACAAAGATCCTGGCTTATTTTGTTACAGGAGAGGCCAGCTGGGTGAAAATAGTTCTTTTTGGATAGTAGTTGTAGGAGAATAGGAGGACTGGGGTTATAGAAAGCCAAAATCTTGGCAAGTGCCAAGTGTTGGTTTGAATGCACTCCGTTCTTTCAAGACCTTCAGCTATTCCCTGCATGCTTAGAAATGCTTTCTGAAGAACCATTTTTAAAGTGGTACAGCACAAGGAAAGCATTCCTCCTTCAAGAGAGCACTGAATGCTAATTTACTGTTGGCAGGTTGGGGAAAGAAAACAAACTCATCATGGTCCCCTTTCACATGGGTGTCTTTCTCCTGTCCTTTCTGAATAATGTGTCAAATTAGGGCTAAAGTGCTCTGTTTGCTTAGTTCTACTCTATGATGCTGTACAAGACCTCCCCAGCACTGCTTTTCTCTGGCACTGCTCAGATATCAGGATGTCCCAAAGGCGTTCTGTAAAGCTCCTGATTAAGCCGTGGAAAGCAGTGACAAGTGAAGGGAGAATGTAAACAGGGCATGCAAACATCATACCAGCCCAGTATCCTCCCCATGGTGTGCACACGGGCACCAGCTGAGGCATGGCTGGGTGTGCGACTGCCTGGCCAGCACAGCCCAGCCAGACTCCAGCCTGGATTTGAAGGTCCTGTCCTGTCACCAGCTCTTGGATAAATTCTTACTAAGTCAGCTTCGAGCTGTTAAACATCTGAGCACTTGTTTGGGTGAGGAACTTTGCTGCGTTAGGTCAGAGCCCGTGTATGCTGGGTATTTTGCTGGTGTTCAGAATTCCTTTATAATAAGTTGGACTCTGGGGAAAAAAGAATAACTTTCCCGCATAGCTTCTCAAGCTTTATGCACCTAAAGACTCCCTCTGTCCTTGTGGGACAGGCCAGAGTGCTTTTGACAGCCCCTGATGTCCCTCAGTGCTGCACCTGAGGCAATTAGAAGCCCCCTTGGGCGTGTATTGGTGCAGAACACAGACCTGCCCTTGTCCCCTGCAGAAATCTCTCCAAATTGCCTCAAGCCTGTACCTACATATTGCCCTGCCGACACAGGCACAAGGGAAGTCTAAATTCAGGTGCAAATCAGCAATAATTTCTGAGCCAAGCTAGGTTTTATCCTGTAATGATGGTTCATTACACTAAATTATGTGCTTAATGACATCATTGAATCAATTTATTGTTTCCAGAGAATTAATTATGAAGACAGTCCTGATTTGTGGAGCTTAAGTAGGCAAGTGCATCTACAGATGTTGTCCATTACTTGGGTTATAGGATTATATATCAATCTTTCACAGCCATGAAAACATGTGGAAATTAGTTTTCAGTTGTTCTCTTGGATCTTATTGTTACAGAACACAGGGCAATCCAAATGTGTAAAATTCCTGTACCTTAGAAAGGCCTTAAAAGTGCTGTGTCTGAGTGGTGATTAGGCCACAAATGTAGTGGTTCACTGTAAAAAAAAAAAAAAGCAACCAAAAAAAGACCTCCATAAATCTCCAGATATTTACAGGAATGATTTCCTTTAGTTTTACTTTATCATCAAACAGTGGTTTAGAGCAGGGCTGGCTGATGGGCAGAGGATTCAGGCATGTCCAAACCTGCCACACAGACAATGAAAGTGATGTACTCTGAGAAGCAGGGACTTAAATCCCTTTCTATAAGAGATGCTCAAATGCCCCTCAAAAGCTGTCATTGCCACAGCTTGTGTGATCTAGAGCTGAAGGTATGATCAAAAATGAATGAAAGTAAACAGCTTTTGGAAGAAGAGAAATGTGAACTGGTGTTTGGTTCATGAGCTGTTGATCTTCCAGAAATGGGATAAATAAAAGGTTGAATGGGGAAAGGTCAGTGAGAGTGAAATGCAGGTACCCAACTAACCTACCATAGCCAAGGCTTTTGATAACATAATTATAACTCTAATATAATCTTCTGTTCTGTACAAGCAGTGTCAGGAAACACAGATGACAACCTGGTATTCATTGTATTGATCTGAATTCATGCCTGAAGTAGGTTTTTTGAGGTGGATTGTACACTGAAATTAGAGACAATGACCCTGAGGCAGACACTGCACATATGGCTGTGGAAAAGTTATCTGGCCCTTTCTATCTTCTCTGGGTGAGTTCCTTTAGTGATGATCTCTTAGGTGTGAAAATGTGGTTAAGCCTGGGAATATTTTTCAGTTCTGAGTGGGCTCATACTGGAACACAGAGCTGTAATCTGCAGAAAGACTTCTCTGATCTTATCAAAGAGGCTCTTGTCAGACTCAAATGGGACCTGAAGGTCTTGCTCTGAATTTCAGCAGAGCCTCTCCCAGGCCTTTGGCATGACACAGGTGTTCATACTCATGGCCATATGTAATTAATTGCATCCTTGATAAATTTGTTTGTATAATGAATATCCACGCTTATAATTTGGAAGAAATCAGAGAGCAGAACTATATCCTCCTAGTGTTTAAAGCTAGTTCTTGAAATTATATGTTCTGCGTGAAGATGTGAGTTGAAAGCAAGCCTGGTCTGTGAGGCTGTGGCCTGGTTTTGCCCTGCTCCCAGGGACAATTCCAGGGCAGTCTGTGCTGGTTGAGTAGGAGTTGTTTTGGTTGAGAAATTTCTTTTCTTGGTATAACTCAGAGCCCAGCTCTGACTCAGATGCAGCAACTGCAGGAGAAGTTCCCTAAACCCAGCAGGGTGTAGAGCACAGTTCAATCCTCTTCTCTTCCTTCTTGTGTCTCAGTTGTCACCACAGCCCCTGCTGAAGGACACAACAAAACCCACTCATTCTCTCCTTTAGCCTCTTAACTCTTAGTTTATTTTTTTCTTACAGTGTCTTCTCAATCTCATTTTCTCTTTTCCTTCCTCATTTCATCTAAGCTCTGTTTCATGGTGAATAAAGTACCATCCCCAGTAACAGGCAATTTAATTTAAACAGAGAACACCTATTTTATTTTTTCTTTTTGTAGCAGTCTCCTTCAAGTAGGCAAAGGTTTTCTGCATTGTATTCTGTAATTAACTTGTCTTTGAGTCAACCCATATGCTCAACTAATGCAAATTATTTTCCGGCTAAGATCATTTATTGGTTGAAAGAAAATTAACATTTTAATCAAAGTAACATTTAAAAGTAACTCAGCTGGTTTAGTGGTTCCAAAACTTTGGTGATGGAAAATTTGCTAAGGATGTTAATATTAAGGAAAGCTGTGATTGGATCAGAATGGGGATGCTTTCTGCATCCTACAGTTATATATAATCCACATTATATTTCCTCTTCCAAAATATTCCATTCTGCAGTAGAAAGGATCTTGGGACTTTCCAAATGTCTTGGAAAAGAGGCTGGGGGAGAGATGGGAGAACTGGCTTTTATCCCAGTCACTGGCTGGGAGGGCACCCATGAGAGACACAGGAGGCTTAAACCCCTTTCCCAATCCAGGGATCATTTCAGTGTTTCCTGCCTAATGCTTCAACCAGGGTTAAATGTGGGAACATAAATTGCAGTAGCGGGGCAGAAATGCTGCAGAGTGGCTTTGTCAGAGAAGAAGGTGGGTGGGAGGGTGTTTAGGATTCTCAGGATCCTGGTGTGAGTCTGCTCCAGCCCCCTTCCCAGATGAAGGGTGGGATGGGCTGTCCATCATTCTGAGAGAATGAATATTCCTCTCCTTGGAGATTCAGGCCAGAAATTCAAGCCACACTGAACCTGATCCATATGTTCCTACAGAAAGTTCATGTTTCAGCAATCAAGTGGTTTTGTTCCAAAAAGGAATACGGAGTTTTGCTGTTGACTTCAGTATGACCAAGGTTCCACTTGTAAAATGCTTTAAAATCCCTGGCACACTGCTGCAGCTCATTTCTCTTCCAAATCCCTGAGGTCCTGATTCAACGAAACAATAAATGCAGCTTTAGGCCTCCTTGTGTCGGCTCAGAAAAATCATGACACAGAATCACATCACACGGAGCACTGATCCAGAGTAAGCAAACATGCCTATTCAAACGTATTAAAAAATAATGAGAAGTTTGTGTTGGACCAGAAGTCTCTCTCCTAATGAGGCATCTCCTGCAGCTACTGCTCCAACATTTTAATTATCTGTCCTCTTCTAGGCAGGGGAGAGTGAATGTTGTGTTCTGCACCCTGGGTACTGCAGCAGGAACACGATGCCGTGCCCGTGCCTGATCCACATCCAGTGTGTGTTTCTGGCAGAGCAGCAGTGCAGGGATCTGCTGTTAATGATCACAGAACTGGGGCTTCACTCCAGCAGCCTGGGAAGATGCTTGGAAAAAGCAGCAGTGCTTTTGCAGAGACACTTGGAGAACACCAGAGTACTCATTTCCCCTGGTCCTTCCATCAGGGAAGTTGGCAAAGCTGCACAGGCAACTCGCTGCAAAAATTTCTTCCTTAAGCACAGGAAGATTAAAGAGTCCAATGATATTTCACCAAAGCAGAAAGCAGTTGTGAAATATTCCAGCTGTGCCTCCCCAGTCTATTACGTGAAGATTCCCTCAGCTGGCCCCTGCCAAACATGCCTGATGGCAAATGACTGAAGTCAGGCCTGAAATAGTTTAAATTCTTTATCACAGCAAGGACAAGCTCAGCAAATCCTGGGGATTCGTTAGTAACAGTTCCAAACTGAGCTCCTTTTGGGAAACAGGATTGATCTCTGATTGCAACTTTGCTTGAGTTTTTCTGGAACCTTTTTTTGTGGCCCAAAGCCATCATGTCTTTGCCTTCAGTATTTGAACAGGAGACCTTTTCTCTGTGAGGCATGTTCTTGTGTCACCAAATTTTATTCCCCTTTCCATCTGGGCACTTTGACTCAAGGAATAACTTCACTGTAGGACACAGGTGGCAGGTGAACATTCTTTGTGGTCCCTTGACCATGTTGCTAAATCCTCCCAACTACAGGAATAACAACCAAGACATCTGAGGTCACATTCACAATAGCCAGAACAATCCTGCAGTCTCTTCCAGAAAACAAGGCATTGCAGTAAACAAGGGAGAGGCTTCCCAGAAAGAGTCATTTCACAGTGAGCTCAGGCCATCATGAGCTGTGGAGAATTGATGCAGTTTGTTGTAGCACTGCAGGTCATTTCCAAAGGAGAGTGAACAGGGATGTTGGCAAATTTGAAGGCTTTGCCTGACACATTTAGGGCCAGAGTCCTCTCTGAACTATGGTGTTAATTCACCCTTGGCTTTGCAGACGTTAAATATAATCTGTGCTGAAAGGGGGGAAATGGAAATGGATGTGTTAGTGATAATGCTCATTATTCCCTTGCAGTTTGTGTGCAGAGCTCACAGCATAGCCCAGCCCCAGAGCTTTCCCACTGCAGCAGCCCATGGAGAGCTCCAAGAGGAGCTTTCCCATGCCACAGCACTGATCCTCTGGAGCACACAGCGTGTTTTGCTCTGCTCTGAGCCAAGGGCGCGGGTCAGATAATTATAAAACCTTTCCAAAAGCAAGCAGAATTAAGTTGTGTAACAGAAGATAGTAGCTCAGTTTCTTAGAGTCCATAAAAATTGTGGACTCTTGGAATGGATGGATTCCTGGCATTAAAGCAGAATCAGAGAGACAGGATAAAAAAGAGAGAATGACACCTGGGCATGTGAAATAATCACAGTCAATATTTATTTCTTTTTTTAAGCAAGATAAATAGGAAAGATTATGAAAACATTTGGGTGGTTAAGACTGGTTGGGAGTGAGGCTCTTTTGTGTCCAATATTATATAAATACATAATAAAATGCAGCCCCTGGACTGGAGAAATTGCATTCTGCGAGGCTGGGGAGGGACAGAGAAAGGAAGCAACGTGCCCCAAGTCAGGCAACAGCTTAGAATCTGAGCCAGCTTCTTCCCACACTGGTGTGATGGGATCTCACTCCCTCCTGGCCTGATTGGTGTGAAATTAAATCCTCCCAGGCAGAAATGAGACACACACACCCCCCCCACTCCCCTGCTCAGCTGCAAAGCTCCTCCATGCAGAGGTTTGTTGAGCTGTAGGTTTCCATTAGATATGTGGCCCCTGGGTAGTGAATTTAAGCCTACTAACAACAAGGTTACTTTTCTTTGTTGTGTTTCATGGATCCCTTAGAAGTCCTTGGAATCCCAGGTGTCTGCAAATTTCAATTTGAGTATCTGTATTTTATAAGGCTCTCTATACAGTCTCGGTCCTCAGTATTTTTTTGAAATTTACAGTAAATAGTAGTAGCTTCAGAAATTTCAAGCCACCCCATTTATTGTCATCTTCTTGTCACTAAAAGTAAATGGAATAATTGAAGTTTTCAGGCTGAATGAAAACTGAAAGTGAATTACAGTAAACTTTGAACAACTCAGGAATGTAGAACCAAAACTGGGCAGGGAAGACACTATAGCAGGCTACAGCTTTGTCACAAAGGAAAGGAGAAGGGCAGGCACTGATCTCTTCTCTCTGGACCTGTGACAGGACCCAATGGAATGGTATGGAAGTGTCAGGGGAGGTTTAGGCTGGATCTCATGGAAAGGCTCTTCCCCCAGAGGGTGGTGGGCACAGCCCCAAGGCTGCCAGAGCTCCAGGAGCGTGTGGACACTGGGACAGGGTGGGATTGTTGGTGTGTCTGTGCAGGACCAGAGGTTGGACTGGATGGTCTTTGTGGGTCCCTCCCAACTCAGGAGCTTCTGTGAATCTGTGAAAATTGCACCCAAGCTGCTTCTCCTTCCTTTGAAACCCAAGGGCCCCAGGAAACACATATTAGCAACAAATGTGGGGGTCTCAAATGAGTCTCTGTCTGATAGTGGAAACATTTGCCATTACACCCAGGAACTGAGATTTTAGAATTCTCCATGGAGATATTGTCCTGGTAATTCAACAATACCTAATATGTGAAACGCTGATATTAATACCTCCAATTTGTCAAAAATGTCCTTTTTCCATTCTTGCAACGTGCTAGAAAAAAGAAATTGCGTGTTGGATTAGATTCCAGTTACAAGCAGAGTACTTGGTTCTTGACAGATGAACCTTCCTGTTGGAAATAAATGTAAACCAGAATAGGGAAGCTGAACTGATCAAACTGAGGTCTTTTTGAGGTGAAAAATAGAACAATTGCCGGATGCAGATAGATAAAATTTTTCCTATGGGACAAAAATTCCATGGAACGTGCTGATTTTGCGAAACTAAACCCTTCCCCTGGAATCTGTCAATTCAGGTTAGCATGGAAATTAAAAAATGATAAATTTAATTGTTTGGGGGCTTTTATTTGTTATTTATTACTTTGAAGAATTAACAATGGAAGAAATGTCACTGGTGAGACATAATTTCTACGGCTCCTTATACATGCACAAATACTGCATCGAAATCAACACAAAATGGTTTGGTTGTGGAAAGAAAATTTCCTTTGTTATAAACATCACCACTTTTTGTGTTGTGGGGTTTTTTTCCAGTTTGGAACAAAGCAAATTTGGAATTACAGCCTTCTAGAAAAACTGAGGTCAGAAGGGAGCTCTGGAGGCCCCGTGGTAGGAGCTCAAAGCAGAGCTGATTTCTGAGTCATGTCAGGTTGTGGAGGATCTTGTCCTCACAAATTTGGAAATTCTGCAAGAGCTGTGATTCCACAGCCTCTCTGGATTCCGGTTCCACTCCTTCCCCACCCTCTTTGTGAACATTTTTCCCACTTAGATTTGATCAGAATTTCCTTTTTTGGAACTTGTGACAGTCTCCTCTGGCACCACACCAGGAAATTGAGTTGGGAAAGGATAAACACGGAGGATTCTCCTGTCCGGGCATCCTGGAATTCAAATCCATGTTTATGTCCAAGAGGTCAGTCAGCCAGCACAGGGGAAGGCAGGATGTTGTGGTGAGGAGGAAGCTCATTGTGTGGATTTGCTTTTTGACTTCGGCTCTGTGAAGTATCATCTGAAAAAGAAACTGGTTGATGCTCATCGCCCTGAAAAGGCAAAGAGGCTGGTGATGCACAGTCACCATGCCAAGCCTTTGAGTTCCAGTTGCTCTTATATTTTCCCCACTTGGTGCTCCCTCACCATCTTTACCCTCCCTCATCATCAACATCCTGCAGGGAGTCAGGCTTTAGCAGCAGCTCATCAGTCAGACCACTCCAGAAAATGTCTTCTGGCCTCACTGTCATGCACAGGAAACTGCAAGCCGAGGCTCCCTTTCCCTTCTGCCAAGGCTCTGGGTCAGTGATGAGTGGATGATGAGAAATGTTGGGTTTTCATTTCCTTCAGACCTGTAGAATCCTTTCCCCTAATTTTTAAGGCTGGGTGGAACTGGAAAACAAACAGCCAGGGCAGTGCCTGGTGTCTGAGGACAAGGTCACAACTAAGATAATTTCCTGAGTGCACAAGGAGAGATTCTTGCCTGACACAGCAAAAGCTGGGGAAGGACCAAGCTCTCAGATTATTGTTCAGCTGGTGGAAAAGGGAGAGCAGAGCATGTCATAAAAGGCAAAGAACTTGCAGGATTCCCTGGGGGCTTGATGCGAAATACAGTTGCTGCAATTGCACTTAAAAGGAGAATGAAAAACCAAAATAGGTTGTTTGGGGTGTCTTATGACAATACGACTTTCATTAGACTCATAAATGCAGGGCTGGGAAGGGCAGCAGTCGGAAGTGGCTCACTTTGCACTGAGGAAGGCTCTTGTAAACACATGTGATCACACAAACCATCCTGCTAAGCAGAGGTTCCACCTTGCTGCACGTTTTGAGACAGTAGTAATAACTTCTTTAAGCAATGAGTATTTTCTGACGTTGTGGCTGTGTTTAAAAACTTCCATTATTTGAAATGCAGTCAAAATTCTATAGAATATAGGTCTTATTGTCCTGTTAGCCTGTGGGCGTAGCGGGGAGAAAGAGGGGGCTTAATGAATAAACTGAAAAGACTTTCAGGTCCTGTTTTCTGGCAGTTTGGGCTGTTGAGACCTTGCACGTTTTTCACTTTGGTGATTTTCCTGCCTGTGAAGTGACATGAAAAGCCTGAAGATTTCCTGTCTGACACAGATTGTTCATCTGATGGGGGACTGCCTCCAGAGCAATCCCACCATGGAGATGACCCTTTGTCAATATGAAGCCGCTCCTGAAGTTTATATAAAACTGCCACAGGGAAGGGAAGGGTGTAAAACCACAGCCCCACTGCAGTGATGAGGCTGTCAAGGAGCACTGTAATCCATCCCTTCCAGTGATCGCTTCTTCCTGAGCCCACCAAGTGGAACATCTTGGCTTGCTGATCTTGCTGAGAAACAGGAGTTAAATTAAATAGACACCCAGCATGCTGCCCTTCCTTTCTGCAGCACTCACTGCTTGAAAACCAGCCCAGGCCACCTGGCCCTGTGCTCTGGATTAATCTGAGCCTGTTTTTAACCGGCATAGTGGGGAAGCTCCGTGGCGTCGCAGATGTTTGCTTGGTGCTCTGTGCCATTGATTTATTGTGGGGAAACCAAATGTACCTGCTGCTGGGAGGGGAGGTAGAGGAAAGATAATGCTATTTCTGAATCAAATTACCCTTCCTTTTTGTACTTAATTAAGAACACAATCTTGCCTGAGGCTGAAAAGCTTTGGCTTCAGTTTGCACAAACACATCCTATGTGTCTGCCTGACCATATTTTTTATCCTTACATGTTACAGCAGTATCTCTGGGCCCGGGCCTATAAATCATGGTGGCAAAAAGCCTATTGATTTCAGCTGAGCAGGAGCCAGTAAGAGCTGATTTTACCTGGCCAGTGTTCTTTAACAGATGTAGCTCAGTAATAATTCATGGAGTTGAATCCAGCATTAAACTATGAACGCACAATAAAAACCAATCAGAGTTCTGAGTCGGGCTTTTTCCTCTCTGCTTAATGAACAGGAACAGAGAGGAGGACCAGATGACCTGTAATAAAAGGGTTTTATAATTTCTTCTGTACTTCAGTGCTGAAATGAACATCATCTTTCACTCTGGAAGAGTGAGAGGGTAACACAGCACCCTATTACTATTTATAAGACATTTTCTTTGGTGATGCTTTTACCACATTGTATTTGTCAGTGTTGAAACACAATCTGGAGTGGAAAGCCTGGTGGAGTGAAAAGGTGGTTGTTGTGTAGGAAGAGCATAGTGGGGTACAATTTCAATCATGGGACGACAGAGCTTATATCAGATGACACCAGGAGAGGAGAGGCTGCTGTAGGTCACTTGCAGAAAGGAATTTATGAAGGTCCATGAGTTGATCACTGCAGCAACCCAGCGGGTGCCCAGCCACAGGGAAGCTGTAATGAGGGAACACAGAGAGGAGATCACCAGTTCTGCCTGGGAAATACTGGAGGTCCCTGGGAGAGTGAGTACTCTCATGTCCCAGGTATTTTCAGGCTCCATGGGGGTTTATCCCCAATCCATCTCATGCACCAGGCTGCTCTCTGTCCTTTCTCAGTGTCCAGAGACTTCTGAATGTAAACTGTGGGTGTGTCTTTCTCCCTTGCTTGAAATAAAGTGGAAGGGCAAATCTGGCTGTGGATTCAAACACTGAATTTCAGGGCCATCTGTGAGTTGTAGTGATTTATATTGGTCCATAGTGCTTGTAACCTGAAAAGTACTCTGTTTAATGAGAAAGTGGACTCGGTTCCTATTCCAGCTCCCATATCCCTGATTCAATCTAAACCACGTTTCCCTCACAAAGAACCTTTCAAGAGCAAAGAATTTCAAAAATCACTGCTATGAACGACCCCAGAACCTACAGAGTAAAGAAGTCCCCAAATGGTCTGTCCTCACTGCAGATTTGTTTGTTAGCCTGAATTTCTTGGTCCAGCAATGGGTCAATTTTCACACATGAACAAAAAGATCTTTTGTTTTCTCAAATATGTGTGAATTTCATGGAATCCTTTCAGGAAAAAGAAAAGCATATCTTTAGTTTCAAAGTGTAACATGCCAGAACCAGTTGCTCTGAAAACATCCTCGCCTCTAAGGTGTTTTTCATTAGGGAAATGTGTCCCCAAACTGAAATTAGTACCAGTTTTCAGGAACCACTGGAGTGTGTTCCTGCCTTGACATCTGTTGGTATAAATAATGTAGTAAAATTCCTAAGAATTATTTGTGTGTATTTGAGCAGACTTGTAACTGGGTAGCAACTCTGACAACCTGCTTGTAAATGCAGAGCTGTGGTCAATTCGAATACTAAACCCAGCACAAAGGAGCAATATAATTATTGCTGGATCACACTTGCAGATTGGAGTTACAAGCTGCAACCAAATAAAAGAAAGAAATGTCAGACTGGCATGGAAGTGTCACCAGGGAGCAACCTTGGGAACAGTGAGGCTTGGAAAGGAAGTTTACAGTGAAAGCTGTTTTGTTGCTGTGATTTACATTTCCAATAAAGCTGAACCCCAGGAGAATTTTGGCCTGGGTGGGGTGTTTGCAAGTTGGTGAAAGCAGGATGGGGATTTGCTCCACTAACCAGGTTTTAAAACTCTCCACGAAAACATCCTTGTGGAATGGAAGGCTGAAAGCTGTGCATTGATATTAGGGATACTTGCACCAATAAGGCAATAATTAATTGACAGTCACCCTAATTGGACTCTGCTGACCTTAGTTTAAGATTTAATTGTTATTTTGCACAGGATTTGCTATGCAGAGTAACTAGTGAGCAGCCTCCTCCCCCCTTCCCTCTGTGCTGCCTCAGGGATGGGTAAGTAACTCTTTTCTTTCTGCAAACAGGGAGTTTTGACTTGCTGGGAGCAGTTTAAAGGCTTGAATGGAAAAGGCAGAAAGTGTAGCAAACATTTCACTGCTGAAGCTTTCACTTCAGGTTTTGAGCACTGTGCCCTCCTGCCTTGAGTGAAGGGTCCTCCTTTATGGTGTCCATAACAAGAGGATAACCAGAACCTCCCCACCCAGCCCCACAGACACTGTGTGGGGTGGCTGCTCTGTTTGGTGCCTCTGTGTTACCTGAAGCCTTTGTGTTTTCTTGCTGTTTATCCTGTTCAGAGACTTTCATGTATTACTCTGCTGAGAGGAAACCTCAGTGATCTGCAGGCAGGTTCTGATCTCTTTGGGGTGGCAGTGTGTGCCAGGAGGGCAGAGCTGGCAGCTGGGGGCCAGTGGCCAGTTCCACACCTTCTTCTAACCCTCTCTTACATTTCTATCACAGCTCTTTTCCAACACATCTGGCAGACTCTTTTTTTAAATTTCAGTCCAACGTGAACTAAAATCAAAATTCCTTGGTTTCTTGCCTGGTTTACATTTAAGGGGGGATGAGCTTGTGCTGCTTTAATTTAATCCCACATCAGTTCTTAAATACTTTTCCCACTGGAAGACAGTTTTTCTGGCTCTACTGAAAGTAGCAATTGGCATAAGTTATAAACCTACTTCAGACAACTTAATCTGTTCAAAATGGGGCGGAAGAGGAGAAAGTGCACTGCAGCAAACAAAGGCTTGTGTATCCTTATTTAAGGCTGAGAACCTTATGGCTGTGAGACATGAGTTTTTCCTTTGGATCCCTCTAACACTTTGAGACATTCCTATTCCAGCTGTTTGCTCAGTCCAGAGCACAGCTGGCTCACTTTTGCCTCACAACTGTGAATGATTCTGAGCCCAGTGAAAATGCACTTTGAACCAGTTCTTGTGTTATTGCACCTGAGACAGTGAAGATGCTTGAAGTTCAGAAGAGAGATGAGATCAAGTCTAATCATCTGTGCACTGCAGACAATTGTATTTGCCATTTGTTAAGCCCAGTCACCGGTGGTTCATTCAAGCATCTATTCCAGAAAGAGAGAGTTCTTGCTTTGTGTAGTAGAAGTGGTGAACCAGCCAATTGTTTTGTTTCTTCCAGGGGTTAACCACCTTCCCTTAGAAAAGTTCATGCCTACTTTGTTTAAATCTGTCTTCAGCCTTTAGCCACTTGATCCCTGTTCTGTCCTGCTGTGCTCAGTTACAAGATACCACTTCAACCCCCAGCAGAATGCCACCTTCTCTGCCCCCCACCCGAGACCAGGCAGCCTGGTCCCATTTATAGCCCAGTGCCCCATCCCAGCAGGTTTTGTTAATTGGATAAAATTGTGAGCTGAATCTCCTCCGTGTCCCAGGTCAGTGATCCTTGGAATATGCCATCCCATTCACTGCAATTAAATCAACAGCCAGGGCAAAATGTGTTCAATTTATGACTGACTCCTCCGTGCACTCGTGTAATAATCCTCAGATAAACTGATCATGAGATTGTACTGCTTAAAGCCAGTGTTTATCTTTCCAAGCACTTAAGGCATTAAGTGTCAGTATGAGAGGAAAATGAAATGTTGGCAGAGACTTTTCAGAAACAAACATGAACTGGAATATTAAGAAGCTCAGTGCAAGGAGGGCCATGGAGCAGATTTATGGTTTTGTCTGACAGGTTCAAGCTTTTAAATAAGGAAGATGAAGATAATAAATGTTGTAGCATTTCTGGTTTCCAGCTCTGATGTAAGATACTCAGTTGAGATTATTTATCAAGTCACTCCATAATTGCACCCATACTAACCCAAAGGCAGTGTGATTCTGGAACCTTGAGGATTCTCCAGGAAGTTTGTGTGTTGGAAGACACAGCCAGATACAAGACAGTTCCTGGAAAACACCTCAAAAGAGAAGGAAAGTGCTTATTTCTGACTTGAAAATTAATTCCGTGATTGAGTCTGAAATGTTTTTCATCAGCCCTGTAATTCCACCTGAACTAAAAGTACTGGGGGGAGGGGGAAAAAAAAGTCAAAACATTTTCTAACAGAATACGGAATCTGGTGACAGCCAGCACATGGATATTGAAAACAGCTGCTTGTCTGGGTCACACGGGGAATACTGACACATCAATACGGACAGGGAAACCCTTCCCTTGCAAAAAACACGAGAGTCACTTTTCATCTGGAAAAGAGGACTATGCTTCTCTCTATTCTTCTGTGGTATTTTTAATAGCCTATGGATAACAGAATAATTTGTGACCTTATAACATTTAATATAATTTACAACAGAGAGTTATGATTCTTCTCCTGAAGAAATGGTAGTAATTTTTGCATAAAACTTTAGGGTGTTTTGCAGGATTTATGCTGTCGAGAATTGTAACAGCTTTTAGTTTCATTTTGATTTGGAACTCAGCAAAATTGAAATTTTGAGTTAAATACACTTTTCCTGCTCTTTGTTATGATAACACGCCCTTTGTTGTTATATTCAAGATGGAAGAGAGCTGAAAATTCAGACGTGGTCACAGCACACCCTAAGTTGTTCTGAGCCCTGTATTCTGCAGTCAGATTCCACATGAGCTCCCTCACACAAAACTTTTCCTGGCGAGCAGTGCCCAGAGATCCCTGGGAGAAGGCAGCGCTCACACCTTGGCTCAGGGCTGATCTCACCACAGCTCCTTCGCTCCCAGAGTCTGGCTCCTCTGAGGACACCCCTGAGACCTGTTTGATTCCTCATTTTGGCAAAACACTTCTTCCCGTGAAAACAGAATTAACTTTAGTGGGACAAGATTCAACCCTCATTATTTTTAAGTCATGTCACTAATATACTTATTGGAACCTTGCCCTGGGGGTAATAAAACCTACTTTAAATTGCTGAAGGGCTCAGCTGCTGCCTCCAACAGCTGCATGACTGTAATTTGCCAATAGGATGTATTACATCCTGATTACAGTTTCTGGTGAGTGATAGGCCAAAATTACAAGGCAGAAATGTGGCTAATCATGATAAAGGAGATAAGTCTATTCATCTACTGCCTGCATTTAATATTTGCAGAGCAGATGCCGTTTGTTCCCTTCAGCTGCATTTACACAGAAACGCACTCCCATTCTGGAGATGTCTTAAGGTTAATGAAAAACTTTATTGGACATTTGGATGGGGGAGGCAGGGAGAAAGATGAAATATCTTGGAAGGTTTCCCTTTGCTTCCCAGCCTGGATAAACTTACACAAATCAACCAGTCATTGTAAGACAAGCAAAGTGAGCTACTCCAGGCCAGAAACACATGCCTGTGAAAGCTGAAGTCTCGTGTTTTTGGCAGATGGGTTGACAGGATAGGTGTGAGTCACACCAGGAAAGGCTGTACCACTCTAGGGATTGAGGCTGGGGTGGGCTGTGCTTGTAATTTATTGCCCTCACTCCCACCAAGCAATACAGAGTCCTTCAGGCTGCAATTAAACCACCTTCATGTTTTGGCTCACTGGGCCATAAAGCCAAGCCTGAGATCACAGAACCACACACTGGTTTGGGTTGGAAAGGAACCTTAAAGCTCATCCTGTTCCATCCCCTGCCATGGGCAGGGACACCTTCCACTAGCTCAGGTTGCTCCAAGACCCGTCTGGGACGTTTCCAGGGATGGGGCAGCCACAGCTTCTCTGTGCAGGTTAGGGCTGCATTAACACATTATAGACCACGGAGGTCCCAAAAGTGTGAGATTTGGGGGTGGAGGAAGTCTAATTTCCTAGCTGAGTAAGAGATATATTCCATGAGCTTGTGCTTGTAGCCTGGGGAAACCTGTGGGAGATGCTCCGGTTGGTGCTCCCAGCCCCAGGCTGCAGGGCATGCAGCGCCAGCCATGGGGAGGCACATCCACTGGGAAGGGGGCAAGAAAAGGAGCAGTGCCATCAGGCCTGGGGCTGAGCTTCCAGCTGGAAGAGTGTCCCTGTTTGTGCTGGAGCTCTGGGCTGAGCTGCTCTCACAGCCTATACCGCACGAAACCCCTGGTGTCTCCCCTTCGCCCCTCTGCACATCCCTCCCCCCCTCGGGTGCCTTGGTGCTAAACAGCTGCAGCAGCTCGGGCTGGGGGGGTTAGCCCAGCCCGGGGGTGCTCACAGCACAGCCTGCTTCTGGCCACGGGTAATCTGCCATTCCACACTGCCCAGCCCGGCCGCCTATAAACCCCCAGGCAGAGCGCTCGCAGGGGCGGCTCAGGCGGCCGGCGTGGCCTGGCTCAGCTATTTTCTGTTCTCCAAAGCCCCCCTTACTCCTCAGAGGAGGAATTTGGTGCTCTGACTCAACAGCAGCCTGGCTGTCTCCACGCTCAAAGCATGACTTCACCGCTGGGTACCCAGCCTTTCCCTAAACGTGTCTTGTGGGGTCACCCATTCACCTGCGTGGTATAAACCCCCCCCAGTCGGGGCTGGCTTGAATGAACTCATCCGCTGCGTGACTCTGTATTCAGCAGGGAGATTCTGGAGAATATTTCTCTCAGCTCTGTTGCTGCCTCCCTGCTAAAAGTGGGTTCTGCCTCATGCACTGGTAGAAAATCCTCTGGCAGTGCCAAATATAAAGCAGCCACTGAACCGCAGGCGCCGGTAACGCAGCCCACGAGCCCCTGTGCAGCAGCAGGTCCTTAGAGCCTGAGGAAAGGGCTGATGAGGCAAAAACAGGCTTTAAACACTAAATGGACACAAAACGGGGCACCTGACTATATTGAAAAATACATTAAAAATGAAAAAGGAAATGCACGGCTCCCATGGTCATTAACATGAATCCCGGGATGGAGCGTTATCAGCAAGGCTGTGATAAGGGGAGAAATACAGTGACTCCCCAGCAGCGCTGTGGGGCCCTGGAACATGTATGCTGCTGTTTCTGCTCCAGTTCCATGGGGAAAGGCCCTTTCCTTATCAGGGATGTTGTGCTCCAGGAACAACAGAGTAGTTTGGTTTATACTGATACAGTAAAAATAAAATTTTCAGGAAGTATTTCTTCACTGAAAGGGTTGTCAAGCCTTGGAAGGGCTGCCCAGGGAAGTGGTGGAGTCACCATCACTGGAGGTGTTCAAGGAACGTGGCACTGAGTGCTCTGATTTAGATAACAAAGTGGTGTTCAAAGGTTGGACTCCATTTCTAGTTTGTGTTGTGTTGCTGTAATATGCCAAGCGTGAAATTCACAAATAATTGGTCTTACGTTTCACTCCTCACGTCCCAGTCTTTCTTCTGCTCAATTTTTACCATTGTTTTCTTTCATTCTTAATTCTGAGCACAGAAGGAGAATGCAGGCAAATGCTGTGGGGTGAATGCTTCTCCAGCCAAGTGGGAGCAGACCCCAGACGTGAGGTTTAGGCTGCAGAGCAGATCATGAGTTAGACCAGAGATGTGCAGCCCCTGACCAGCTGAGCCGCTCCCATCACACACAGAAGGTTTGCCATAACACCGGTAAAGTCCCTCTCTTGGGGGAAATGAACGCCATTCAGTAATGCTGCAATATAACCAACATTTTAGAAACAAAGCTGTTTAATGGCTAATTCAGGTTTCTCCTCCAGGAATGAGGAGTACAAAGGGAGGGAAGCACTGAATCCTTGAAACACATATTGCCCCAAACACTCCCAGGCAGCCCCCTGGGATGCTCATTCATCAGCCTGGGCTGGGGTCAGGGCTGGGTGTGTTTCCAGAACATTCTTTGTGACAAAGATAATCTTTTATTTGACCGAGGGTTCAACAAGCACAGACTCGATTCACTTGGCTGTTGTCAGAGGAACAGGTCTGTGAAAACAAGAACTCCCCAAGGAGCTGACCCAACTGTGCCCCAGTGAGCCCAGAGACAGACCAGCAGCAAAGCCCTTGTACAGCTCACCCAGGTTTTATCCCTTAAAGTTCTTCACAGCACCAGCAGGATGGGATCACTAGGCAGCCTGTCTGCGGAGATAAAATTCAGCCTGGAAAAAACCAACCCCAATGATCCTTTATTATTTCTACCATTCATTATACTACTTTTTTTCCTGTAAGAATTTATCCTGATGTCACAAATCAGTAATTCCTTCTCTTCCTCATTTCTCTTGCGTGTATCCAGTGTCGCTCATGCAACAGCAAGCTTGATACTCCTGTGGTCAAAATAGGACCCCATGTGCCAGCAGAGGTGATTCAAAGAGGGAATATGGGATCTTCTGTGTTCTAAGAACTCACTAGGGATGGCAAAGCAGGCAGGGTGATGCCTTTGCTCCCTCCGTGCCTGGAGCCAGCTCGCCAGAGGCAGCACAAGTGCTCCATTTGTCTTGCTGAGGTTTCTCTGAGGGCTGAGGAGCTGTTTGGCCTCTGTGCTGAGCTCTTTCTCCAGCCACCACCACAGCTGGTGCCCATGGATTTCTCGCAGTGGTGCTGCCAGGCTTCAAGGCCGGGCTGAGGTTGTTGTCTCTGTGCCACAAGCTGTCAAATAGAAGTTTATTGTGACCACTGAACCAGTAAGGCAAAGCCTCAGAGCATCACAAGCTCTCTGCAAGGCTCCTTCCCATTAGTTATGCCTCTCCCTACTGCCAGGCCTGTGAAAAATAACCATTTCCCTTCTTTCAGGGCAAGTTTTATTAAGCTCAGCCCAGAATTGTCATGTCCCACGTAACCCTGTGCAGGAAGCTGCAAAACTTCAGCCTGAAAGTGTCGTTCTTGTTCCCAAATCTGTTCCTGACCTCTCTACGTTTATTTTCCGTGGCTGTGAAATTCTCTTTGACCTAATTACAATTCCCACTTGGCATTTTGGTGCTGGAAATTTAGCTGTAGAGCTGCTGAACAAGAAGTGTGTCAGATGCACTGTGGTCACCTCTGCCTTTGGGAGCAGAGATGAGCAGACAGGGGCTGCAGGCACCGGGATCATTTTACATTTAAGCCAGTGTTTAATTCTCTTAATAGCCCCAAGATTGTAGGAGCTCAAAGCTTTACACCAAGGATTAAGAGACCTCCTAAATATAGGCTTGTTGTTGCAGGGGAGGTAAAAGAACAACAGAGTCACTGAGGAGTGTTCTTGAAAAACATTTATTTCTGGAATGGGTTTATAGCACTGACTCCCAAGCCCCACAGTTTCTCCCGACACATAATTCTGGGGACAGTTACCTTTGATGGAAAAAAAGAAAAAGCCATACAAAGAAGCCCCCAAACAAAAAGTTTGGTACCAAACTTTGCCCAGGTGCCCTCTGAGCCTCTGCTGTTGGAAGTTTGATCCCGACTGGGACAGAGCTGGCCTGCTCCATCCCTTGGTCCCAGCTGCAGGATGGTTCGCTGCCAAAGGCCCCAAAAAACTGAGGAGGTCGTGTTTAACTGCAAAATAACCACGGGGGACGTGGGCAGAGAAGGATTCAGCTGCTGCTATTTTTGCAGACATCATTTAAAAAGGAAATCTATGCATTTCAGTTTCACCTCCTGAGCCCCAGCATTAGGAAAGTCAAATACAAACCCAGAGACCAGCGTACACAAAATCGTGACCAAGTGTCCAGACATTTCTAAGCCCCTCGGTTTACTGTGCCATCACACCTCCAAAAAGCAACAAAACCCTCACTTTTGGATCATTGTCGATCTTATTTTTAAGAGGGAGGGATAGAGATGCAGCACAGAGCAGAGCAACTGTCAAGCAATGTTTAAGGCAAATTTATTCCCATTTCTTAGGAGTCAAAGAATTGTTTTGTTTGTTCGCTTTGTTGTTTAAGCTGTTAGATGTCTCAGTTGGACATTTAAGCTTAGATGATTTAATCAAAGTTTGAGGGAAGTCAGCTCAAGCTGATCTGAGCCTAGAACAGCAAAAAAACTATTCCCAAGAATATCAGTCAGAACAAATTTTTTAGAAGTTGAAATAATTGATGTTCAGAACTCGCCCAAAACTCTCTTCCCTCAGAGACCAGGTTGAGCCCAACTAAAACCCACAGACACGAAGAAGGACACAGTGGCAAGCCTCTACAAACGCAGTGCTGAATAGGACCAAAGCAGAACCAAACCTAACTTCCACAGATGCAAGAACATGGACAGAGTTATGAGTAAAAAAAAACAGTGGGAAAAAAGAAAAACAGAACCCCAGAGAGGGATGTTTAATGAGATGGAATGGAAAATAAAAGTCCACTGTAGGCAAAAAAGGGAGTTCTTAGATGCAGCCACAGAAAGCTGGGGATTTCAGTTGCCTCATCTCTCAGTTGTGTTAGTTTGTTGTGCCTTTTCCCTCCCCTTGAGATCCAGGTGATGGTGCCAGGACGTTCCCGTGTTTACTCAGTCTGTGCATCATAATTAGCCCCTCCTGCCTTCTTCAGCTCATTCTTGATGTAATCCTCATCCAGCTCTTTGTGGTCACTGATCACAAATTCTTTGGCAAAGTTCTGCAAGACAGAAAGAAAAAGCCTGTTAAAAAAGGGGAATATTTATCCAAAGGGCTCAATGAAGGCAGGTTCTGCAACTTCCATGGCTGTGCAAGCTGCATGTCCTTGTCTCCTGTGGTGGGGATGGATAAACAGAAAGCTGTGGGTGAGACAGAGGACTAGTGAAGGGAAAACCCAAGATTTAACCTGGAAAAATTTCATGTGTCTACTTCTACAGTCACCAGCTGCAAGACTCCATCCTGCCCTGTGCAACAGCCCTTTCTGGTGATAAATGCACAGGCCGGGTTAGGTCAAGTCTCCTAAGCAGTATGTGAAGTAAAACACTCAAAATTGTTGACCTCCTAACCAGCACTGACCCTCAGCATAATCCTGGGCAAGTCACTAATCCTCTCTGTGCCCTCTTTGGGACCCCTTGTCCTAAAAAAAGAGCAGTGCTCCAGCAGAGTGCACTCCGGTGTCACACCTCCTGCTGCTGCTGCTGCTGGGGGGATGCTGCCATCAAAGGCTGATGGCACCAGCAGCAAGTCCATACATTTCCTGCTCCTCCTCCCAGCTCTCCCACACATCGTGGCCAGACCCACCCAGGACACTGTGCCAGCCAGGCTGCTGCTGGGAAAGGGCTCTGTGGGTTAATGATGCAAAGTGCCCTCTGAGGACACACTTTTTGGGTACATTTCTGTACAGTTATGTCGCTGCCGGAGCGCTCTGTGCATCCCCTGGGACCTGGCAGCTGCTGGGATGGGAGGCTGGGAACAGAGAAAACTTTTCTGGGAGCAGAATGGGATCCCTCAGTGCCTTTAGGGCACTTTCTGGGGCAGTGCCACCTCAGCCAGGGCCTGTGGGGCTGCCCCTCCTGCCTCACAGCAAGGCTGGCACCCATGTGTGTGCACAGACATTTCAGCAAACACGCTGTTTGCTTCTTTGCTTTAGAATTTTCCTTCCCTTCCTGACCACAACTGAGAACACTGCATGAGCCTCCCTTCCCCCAGCCCACAGAGGTTTTACACAGCATGAAAAACACAATCATCCTTCGCCCTCGACCAAAAATATGAATTAAAACCCCAACAGCCCTCCTGTAATGCCTCAGCAAAGCTGCAATGCCCGGCTCCCTGGGCAGTGAGTGCCCCAAAAGGTGAGGGGTGTGCCTGGCAGAGCGAGGCGATGCTCTCAGAGAGCAGCACTCATCTTGTCCGGGTCTCCCTGGCGCTGGCACAGCCCTGGCACAGCCACGGAGGGCGGTTCAATTGGCTTCAGGCTCCAAACCATGGGAGAGCTCTTTATTTGGCAGCATCTCAAGGGTCTCAGCTTGGGCTCAGAGCCGGGTAAAGCAGGGGGGTGGAGAAGGACTGAGCTTGAAAGAGCCCCAGCACCTCTTTCATGCAGTGGAAGAAATGGAAGGCAGAGGCAAACAGCTCCCTCCCCCACACCAGTCCCCTGGGCTGCGGCTGATCCTGTTCCACACTGGAGGAAATCCCTGTTACTGGGGAGCTGCTGGGAGGGGGAAGCTCGGAGTGGCCACAGGAGCCTCCTCTGCTCTGCTGGGCTCAGCACCAGCC
>JAWWEU010000020.1:17601550-17636661 GCA_035583155.1 Acropternis orthonyx
ACAGGAGCATCTCTGCTCTGCTGGGCTCAGCACCAGCCACAGGAGCATCTCTGCTCTGCTGGGCTCAGCACCAGCCACAGGAGCATCTCTGCTCTGCTGGGCTCAGCACCAGCCATACAACCCCCTCCACAACATCATCAGTGGTCGGCTCCGTGGTGTGGGGGCAGGCAGACACTGCAGGCACCCACCCACGGCTTGTCGGAGCTCAGGGAAAATGGGAAAGATGTTGCTTTTTAGAGGGAAAAAAAGTCCTTTTTTTATAGATGGGAAATAGAGAGGCAAACTGCCCAAACCATCAGATTTGGTCGTGCTCATAAGTGCCCTGCTTCCAAGATCTCCTGGGTGAGGTGTCTTGTTAAGACCAAACCAAGGATTTTTTCAGTGATGTGATGCTCACTGAGGTGTGCTACCTACATGAGTTTTCAGCTGAGCCTTTTCAATGCCTTTTCCATGTGCTGCTACCAGGTTTAACAAATGTTCCTCACCTCAGGAAGCAGATTATGCAGGAATACCTGAGTTCAGTGCGAGCCTTTGCCCTGACTTCAGTGAGAACTGAGGCTTGCCAATAAGATCGTTTCCAAGAGGGATTCCATGAAAAATGTGTGTATTTTGTAAAAGAGGGGAGGGTTTCTTTCAATGCCCACTCTGCAGAATCCAGCTGATTCTGAAATTCAAACTGCAAGTGCATTCATGCCTGAACAGGGAACTAAATTATATGTGCCACAAAGTAATTATAATTACTCAGATGTCTTCTCATCTAGACATTTATCCAGAAGATTCCTGGGAGATGATCTGTGGGCATCAGCCACGATCTCACATCAATACCACCAAGACACCTTGCAAGGACTGAACAATCCCCCCCAGCAGTGGCCAGATGGGTTCTGCTCCCAGCCATTCTTAAATATCCTCTTAGCTGACTGGGCCACTTCTTGTGCCAGATTTGTACCCTCAGAGTGCAATCTGGGTCACTGCTATTAATAACTCTTGGCTTTGTTCCATTCTGCCAGGGTCCTCCTTGGTTCTTTGCACCAGCTCTTACCCACCACAATGTCTCCTCAAGCCTGGCCCCAAGGGGAGAAGGTGCTCTGGTGAGTTTGCTGCCTGGAACTTCTGATTTCAGTGTCCTGCTTGACCCTTCTCCAAACACAGCCTCATCACTCTGAATTTACTGTCTGAGCTCTTTGGGGCTGAGCTTTTGTTCAGGGTGTAAGTCCTGAGGTGAGGGGAGGCATATGAGTATTTTAGAGACATCTGAGCCTACCCCCTGTGTCATCAGGGCAGGGGGACAGGAGGGACTCCAGTTCTCAGGTCAGGAGATTGGGCACCCATGACCAACAGCAGCACTTTGCAGCCCAGGGCCATCTTACCCGGAGTTCACTCTTTTCTGTCCCCACTGAAGCTGCCAGAATGTAAAGCTACTCCCAGCTGATTTAATTGGGTCTGATGTTGGCTAGGCCAGGCAATGGCTGTATTTGGCATTTGACTGTCACCTGCAGTTATAAATAACTGATCACAGCACACCAGCTCCTCGAGGCAGCAGGAGAAAGCCCAGCTCCAAGTGGCTCACAGCAATGCCAACGGGATCCCACTTCAGCCAGACTGCTGCCCTGCCACCAGATATTCCTTCTGCCCTTAAGAGACTGGGGTGGGGAAAGTCTCTGCTCTCTCTCCTCTCATCGTACCAGTATCCAATGCCTTTCAAGAGAACTGCAGAGGTTACAGCTGCCTAAGGCACAGCGCATAACTCTGATGCCTGGGCCCATGATTTGCTGACATGTATCTTCATTTTACATCCTCCACTTCCTTTCCTCTTCTCCTCCCCCCATCCCCAAGCTTTTTACAACCACAGCAAGCCCTGCCAGTGAATTCTTGCCTTTGTATTCACCCCAGTCACCAGCAGCCTACAGATAACTAAAACAATGATGCCATTTATCTTTATCACTCTCACACCACAACAGTGACCACAGTCTCTTTGCTTTGCCTCTCAAATCATTGAACAGCACATAAAAAAAGTAAGGTTTACTCCTGGTTCTTCAGTACACCTGGCACGTGCTACACTTTGTGCCTGAGTAGCAGAGGGTCACACTTTTGCAATCCAACCCTCTGTGTCAATCTCCACAAGACACTACAGGCTGAAACGAATCCAACCGTGCAGCCTGGGCTGTAAAAAGTGAGCCTGCATCTCTCCCTGGAAAGCATGAAATTTGGGCAGCAAGCTCAATCCTTCTCTTCCAGCCAACTCTAAGGGGGGAAAAAAAAGGTGGAGTAGATTTTATTCCTATTCCAAGCTCTGAATGTTTAGCATATGGGCCATAAAATTTCCCTAAAGTGCCCAAGGGAAATCTGTGTGGTGCAGATATTGTACCAGAATAGGTCTGCTGAGGCCCTTATAAATCCCAGCATGGGTAGGCCTGAAGCCAAAAGGAAAATCCTTGTATCATCTACAGACACTCGGGTTCTCAGGAGCTGGGGATAGTGCCAGGTAGTGCCAGAGCAGCTTCTTGCCATTTTCATTTACATTGGGACTTACAGCAGCCTCCTCTGATGTTCAAAATCCTCAGTTCTACTGTGCTTAATGCCACCAGTCCCATCCAGCAGCCATCCTATTTTCAGTGCAGTACAGAGATGAGACCTCCCCTGTCTCTTGTGCAGAGTGGTGAGCTACGGAGTGCCAAACCCCTGCAGCAGTGCAATACCACTGCCCCCCACTCTGCTCTGGCTGCACCAAACCTGGCCCTGCACTCAGCTCTCAGACTCCAAGTTACCAGTAAAAACCCTCTCTTCAAATTTCCTCCCTGCCAGTTTTCACATGGCCCAGTTCCAGCCACTGGGAGAAGCCAGCCCAAACCTCTGGCAAACACATCTCTCAGCAATGGGAACTGCATTTCAGCTGATCTGCAAATTCTGCCTGGTCTGTGCTGCATCCCACTGGAAAAGTCACAGGGCTGTGTGTCAGACGTGGGGTGATGAGAAGCTGCTGATTCTGGCATGAAGAAGTTACTTTAAAAGTTACCACCTTCTCTAGACTCCGGCCAGTAGTTCTGGTAAATCCACATCCATTTGGTAGGGTCATTACAGCAAACCAGAACAGGAAAAACACTCAAAAAGGAGAATTTAGGTTGCCTTGCCAGCAGGATCTCACTCACCCTCGTGAGAAAGACTCTCAAAGCCATCATGATATAGCCATGACCCTGTGAGTTTGATTTCCTGACTGACTCTAACAAAGCTATTAAACCACCTTCTCTTTAAGCCTCTGTACTAAGATGAGAAACCTAAAGAACATGTGGGGTTCTGTGTGGTGTATCTGCCCCACAACAGGGACAGTGACCCCCCTAAGGGGGTCCTCCCTCATGAGGCACCAGCAGCAGTGCAGGGAGAAATCCAGAGGACAAGGGAAAGGTGAGCAAAAAAAAAGACCTGGCCACGAGCTCCAAAGCAGGAACTCAGCAGACTTGTTGACATCATGAAAATCAGGCAAATTCCTCACCACAAATAATAATGAATAAAATGCCATGAATATTTGCTCACAGAAACAGAGCTGTTTTATCCTGAATATGAGTTAGGCAAATAACAGAGCATATGACTTTGTGGGGGAAGGAATGCTGATGAAAACAGAGAAGAGTCAAAATGCATGGAAAATAAGACAAACTGGCAAAGGTTGGGCAGTCCCTTTTCTGAGACAGCCCTGCAGGACAGGAAGTCAGTCCTGTCAGGAAAAAGACCTCAACGCTGCCTAAGGAAGGGTTAAATGTCCTGGTAGGAAATGCAGTCGTGAAGGGCACCGAGTTCACAGAGAGGAAGTTCACTCAGAGGGAAACCAAGTCCTGTTTTCAGTTCTTGGACATTCACATCCAAACCAACCACTTCAGCACAGGGTGCCACTCCCAGCCCCACAATCCCTGTGCCAGGGCTCGTCCTTGCTCAGAGAACATCATCCCTCTGCCTCTCCTCAAAACAAGTTGAAGTCATCCTGACTTACTGTTGCATGAAGTTCTCAGCTGTTTAGACCATTCTAGATGTAGGTTTAGCCTGTACCTTAGAAATGAACTCCCAAACACCTTAAGCAACAGTCTGAAAGGCATGGGATGCTGGGTGCCACCTCCCCCATCCCTAGGTTGTTCTACTTCTTCCCATCTTGGCCTTACTTCTAACCTGCTCTCAGCTGAGCTGCCTGGACCAGGCTGCAGGCTTGATCCGAGATTTCCAGCTGAGTTAAAGAAGAAAGGATGGAAAATAAATGGCTGGGGGAAAAAAAATGCGACTGAATGTTCCTTAAATGCATTTTTCTACAATCCAAAAGAAATACAATAAATGCAAACCCCCATTTTCTAATAACAGTAAAGAGATAACAAGGATCGGCCCAAATAAGCCAGAAGAGCCGATTCTCAGCTGGTACAGATCAGAACTCGGGCTATTTGCACCAGATGAGATCCATCCCTGTAATTCTACAGTTATTACAGCTAAAAATCAATTGTCCTTTCTTCCTGAGAGGTTTTCTGGCAACCTCCTGCACTCACTATCAGCACTGCTTCCCAAGCCACCTCCCTTTAGATCTCCCAGCACCTGCTCCCCCTTCCAGGGGGGAACACAAAAGCGAGGGCAGCCCAGCTCCTCTCCCTGCTTGGTGATAGTTCATCCTTTTGTTCAAAGCCCATAATCTACCCTTCCCCACTTAATATCCCTTGTGTTTTCCGTATGGCAGGTGCTTCTGGGAGGCTGTTAATAATCCCCATGTGGGAACACTCTTTATCCTGCAGAGGCTCCGTGGTGGGCTGTGCTCGAACCGACTGCCTTTCACTTTGAGTGTCTCGGCGCAGGAACAACCTTTGTTGGTGTTTGTTCAGCTCTGAGCAGAGCTCAGCCACAGCCCAGCAATGCACCCCCAGCACAGAGAGGGCACAGAGCAGGAATCCCCTCACACTGCAGCCTCAGCCTTAAATAAAGACCCACAGTTACTTTGGCAAATATTACAAGACAGCAAGAGCCCTTTGGGTTTTACTGAGAGCTCCCCACAATGAAGAGCTCTTGTTCTGGAGTCCCAGCCTGTCCATTCTGTAGATCACAAAATCAAGGCTGTACAAAAAGCCTCCTTGTGCCACCCTCCCTTGGAAGGAGAGCCACGGCACACAGGGTGCAGCAACAGCCGACACTCCCTTCGGGGCTTGTAAGGGAAAAAATTCCCACTTTAGGGCACCACTTATTCCAAATGATGAACCAACACTGACTCAGATTTGTACTTTATCACTACAGCAAAAAAACAACTGTATTTTTCGATGAGTAACTCACATCTCAAATAACCTCTCTAGAAATCAGAAGACTGATAATGTACCTGAAGGTCAAGAGAGTTAGTAAGTGCAAAATAGCTCTGGGATAAATTCCCTCCACTACATTTCAGTTGGACTTTTTTGTCCTTTTTTATTTTGACAATCTGCAAGGTCGCATGCATAAAAAGAAGAAAACAGTTCTGCTTTTATCCCACTCAGAGGGATCCAGTTGCACATGTAGAACTGTTCAAAACAGTTGTCAAGATAATTTCCTCAGGAAAAGAGATCCCCACTGCCAGGACATTCAGAAATGCTTTGCAGTGGGTTATAGACAAGGTTGCTCAGTGAAAGTGTATTAAGCACCAGCTGTATTGTTCTTGTATTTTAATACAGACTAATTGGAATATGAAAGCTTTTAAGTAACAGCCAAGAATGGTTAATGTTCCACCAGATTATTAACTTGTACAGACTACTAATCAAAGATGAAACAAGTGAAATTGCAAATTATATGTAACAGACCTGAGGGACAGATCTTAGCACAGTGCTCAGGAATGCAATTCAACTCGACAGCAATACATTGTCTAAACAGAGTTTTTAAAAATTCTTGGGCTTAGTGACTCATATAAGAGTCATTCATTAGTACTCTATAATTTCATCTTCAGCTACAATTTCACTGTTTCAGCTGCTTCCCATGAACAGAGACTTGCCTTCCTATCAGGTGTCATTCTGGAAGTTTCTTTTCAGAACGGGCCTCTCTGCGTCATTGTCATTCTGAAACATTTAGCACCAGTGCTTATCTTCTGGAAGGATAGGAATGGATTATGTTCTTCATGCTTCTTATCTAAATATAAGCTTCTGTATCATATAAACCACTGAAAACTGAGGGAGACTTCATTCTCATCCTTCAGCGTTCTGTTGGGAGATTTCTTTACATAGGCAAGAGCTCAATTATTGAGGGAGATTAATTCAATCATCACCCCCTTCTCCAAGTGCATAAGCACAGTCATTTCTCAGGCACTGCTGAACTGGCTCTAGGTTTAGTTTAAAGAGCTAATCTTGCTTTCAATACTTCTTCAGAGGAAACATTAAACATGAGCATCTTCTCCATTACAGTCGGTGTTTCAGCAATGGTTCTGTGCAGCCTCTTCCATAAGTCACATCTCCCCTGGCTGTTGCTTGTTCTCACTCTCTTAGACTGAGCACATTTCTCTTTTCCCTGCTACACCCAAAGCCAAACAGAAAACTGTTCAAATCTAGTTAGTTATTAAGAGCTGTTAGTTAATTGGCACTGATAGGGACTTCAGACTTTGGTTGATTAGGTCCACTAATTCACTGTGCAGAGACAAAAGGCCTCCAGAGAAGTTTAAACAAGGGTGTGGGTTTTCCTGTTTAATTTTACCTTCTTAACTTAATACTGCTCTCTGTCATTCAATATTTTATTATTTCCATATCAAGGAAGGAGATGGGAAACATGTTACTGGTGACAAGGAGGGGAGTGCACATATTCCCTCCTCATGAAATAGTCAAAACATCCTTAAGCTCAAAGGTGCTGCTTTATGCCTGAGTGCTCAAAGGGCAGATGTTAAGCCTTCCTAGTAGGAAGGCAGGCAACAGGAAACTGCCTTCTTTTTCAAGGATTAACTACTAAGTTGAAGGATGATCCAGTCCTTCCCCCTCTCTGCCCTCCTGCTGGTGTTTGTACAGCTGACAGCGAGCTGGGGGTTGGAAGCAGAGGGGTGGGTGAGGTTACCTGTACTACTTCTTTGACCAGAGTCTTGTCAGTGCCAGTTTTGGCTCTCTGCAGGCCACTGACATCCTCTCCAATCCAGGTGATGAGGGCAAACTTGACTCGCTTGCTCATGGCATCGCCGGTGGTGAATCGGACAAAGCCAAACAATCGGACATCATCTGCAGGGACAAAAGGGATCAAAGGGTTAACACCAGAAACATCCTGCCTTGCCACTCTCCAGGCCGAGACTGTTGCTCTCAAACACCAAGGCAAGGCACTGATCCCACCTTACAGTGCCAGCATTTGGGATTAACACTCTGCTCATGCGCCCTGTGCTTGCAAGGTGTGCTTTGCCTGAGTTAGGGCTGCCTCTTCCTGGGGTTCTCTGAGTTCCTGGGAGGAAATTGGCTGTGCTGGACACCCCACATCACATTACTTTGCTGCTAGTGAGTCTGGGGAGGGCTAAAATGCAGTCAGCAGGCAGGCCAAGAGCACAGAGCTAACCCCAGTTCCACATCCACCCAGATAATTCACCTGCAGGTCACTGGTCAAGAAGAGAAGAAAGTGATTTCCCAGTGTCTCTTTCTTGCAAGATAGCAGGATTTGGGTCACATTTGATAACATTACCCAGAAACTGGCCATTGTGCAAATCTGATCCTTTCCCTCCTTCCTTTCAGCAACATTTCTGGCTCACTCTGGCTCACTGAGTTTAAAAGAAGGAGGGGAGAACAAGGAGCGAAAGAAATTCTGCAGTTACTTCCCCAGGTGAGTTTCTACTCCTTCTGAAGCTCTGGAGAGAAAAGTCCTGGATTTCAGAACTGCCCTGATCTTTGTTTCACAGCTGGTTTATGCTGTATCATGCCAGACTAGAGTTATTGAGCCTGGCCATGTGTGTGAAAACCTTGTCCTCCATTGCAGGGCCACTTACTGACCAAGGCAGTTGGGCACCTCCGTGATCACAGGCCCTTCAGAAGTGTGTGATACCATCCCCTCACACCCCCAGCCTCGGGGCAGGTGGGATTTGGAGCCTCCCACCAGGACTGGGCAGAAAGCTGGGCAGATGGACAGCTGTGCAGTCATGGCCTAACCTAATCATGGCTTCTGCATCTGTTAGAGGTCACTCGAGGCCTTTCAAAGGAGATGACTCAAAGCAGCAGAACAAACGTGCTGTTTGAGAATCACGTTAATCCTGGCTGCACTTGTTGTGACCAGTTCAAAGTGCTTTAGAGCGAGTTGCTGTCTTGACTATTTGCCAGGTGAAAATGCAGGCTCCAGGTGTAGCAATGACTGCCAACATCCCATCCCTGATCCGTTGCAGCACGCTCCATGAACGCTCAGGACAGCCCCAGCAGCTCTGGGCACAGGGGGGAAGCAGCTTCTAATTGCTCACCCCCAGAAAATAAACTGCTAGAAATCAATGCAAAAAACAACAACACCACCAACAAAGTGGGATATTCTCTCCAAGCTCACAAATCTCAGAGCTTCTTTAACACTTTGATTTGCCAAAGCCTGAGTAAAGACAATTTCTCTTTGATAAAAGAGAGTGCTTTTCGAAGTCTGAAAAAAAATCCACCTATTCTCTCCCTGTTTTATTGTCTTTGTACCTTTTTTCCTGCCACTGACAGAGGAATATTAGGAAAAGTGGAAAATGGATGTAGGGGGGTGTGTGAGCCAGTACAGTGTTTAAAACAAACTCCTCTGAAAATTTCAAAATTGAAACAAAGACAAAGAAAGATCTTGTTCAAAGGAAAAATCCAGATGGATCTTTGGAAGGACAGTAAGAGACATTCATTGACAGTGGAGGCAAAGACCCTTCTCTCTCAGTTACCCTGTTACTGGTGAGTACAAGAAACGCACGTAGAGACTCCTGTTTCTGACACTAAATCCTCTTCCCAAGATTGATTAGAACCATAAATGAACCGACAGCCAGGAAATACCCAAGGTGAAGTGAGACAGTAAATCCCCTAATGTTACAATTAACAGCTCCATGAGAAAGCCTTGCTTTCCAGGTCTCCCAGGAAAGGAGGCCACACTGCTCAGAACTGCTCCGTGGCTCCTACGGGAACACGGTGCTGGAAGGCACTTTAATGTCATCCAGCCCTGGCCCCTCCTGCACTGGGTCGGCGTCACAGCCCTTGCCATGGACCCCTCGCTTTCCACCTCGAGCCTGGAGGGGTTTCATCCCTGCCCCTTCCACCAAAGGCTGTTGCAGAGCCTGAAAACTGGGCTATGCCCCATCATAATAAAGGTATTAGGAAAATACAGTGAGTTTGAAAAAGCTTTTTCGTAGCAGCACAGAGAGGAAGTTCCAGGGATGCCCCATCCCTGGAAGTGTTCAGGGACAGGTTGGACGGGGCTTGGGAGCACCCCGGGCTAGTGGAAGGTTTCCTACCCATGACAGGGGGTTGGAACTGGATGAGCTTTAAGGCCCCTTCCAACCCCAACCATTATGATTCTGTGATTCTGTGAATTTATCAGCAATACTTTCACAGGACATGAACCCCCAGCTCACTGGCAGCAGCAGGATTTGCCTCTCAGCAGAAGAGTTTCAGTGCTTTCCCATCCTGTCTGAAAGCAGCAATTCCAGCTTTTATCCATTAGATCATGCTCTGAGTATGAGCAACTCTGACTTCACCATGTTCAGTGCCAGGAAGTTTTTAATGAGCACCTGAGGTTGGACTTGGGGCTCTGAGTCACCCTCTTGGTGGATTTACCTGGGGCTGCTTCACATGTGGGGGCTTGAAGGGTTCCAGCCCAGCTGGGTGCTGCCTCCTCCTGTATCCCCACCAGAGGCAGAACAGCACCTTCAGCTGCCACAGCTTTCAGCCCAGTGTGTTTAGTGCAAACCACCAAAATGTGATGCCTTAACTTGACGTGCCAGTGTGTGAGTTGTGGCAGCTGAGGAGCGATTGAGCAGCTGCAGATAAAGCTGAGAGGGAATGTGAAGGGGAGCCCTTAGCAATTACCATGTCTCTGTTCCTAAAAGGGCATCAGGGACGGATGGTGAAGGGTTTTAGCACCAGCTCAGCCTGGGTAGGAGCCTCTCTAACTGCAGGTCGAAATCCCTCAGCAGAAGTGGTTGAGTTTCACAATTAGTCTGAAGCGTGTTCAGAGTGATAAGGGGATCAAAATACAAGTTCTTTCATACTCCCAGATTTCCTCTTTCACAGCTAATCAGTTCCAGCCTGCCAGATCACCTCAGCACGCTGGGAGCCAGCAATGCCATCAGTGCCAGCTCCCTGAGAAATCTCCAGGCATTAACATCCACCCCCCCCTTTTTTTCACACAGACCCGCTTACAGGGGTTTTAGGAATTTGCTGGGTTTGAGGGGGAGCATAACAAATCAGAGAGAGACAGTGGAGATTTCCTCTGAAAGAGGAAATCCTGCCTAGAGCAACCACCTTCCTAGTCACTGAGCCATGAATTTCAGGGCAGAGAGAAGCAAAGAACAGCTCTGGGCAGAACGGAAATAGCAGCTTTATTCGAGAAGTCTCGCAAGTTTCAAATAGCAGAAATGAACAATGTTAATTCCATTAATACACTACTCCTTTCACCGTGGCTGGACAGCAACAGGGCTCTACAAACAATGAGCATCACTTAGTATTTCTCTCCAAACTCCTTATTTATCAATAGGCAGGATTTTCCAAGTATTCTGATTAAGATGCCCTTGGCTGTCCACACAGCTCGAAGCCAAGCTACAGAGATTTCCTTGATGGTATTCTTGTTTTTTTTGTTTTTTTTTTTTCATCCACTCAAGCCCTTTGGTTCAGCTGTACTGAAAAATTCCCCATTAGATTAAAATGCACTGACTCATCAGTAAAAGATAATAGCTGCAGGAAAGAAATACACTCTCCAATCTTCACGGTTCTTATCTTAGGGCTCTGAGTGGCCAAGCCAGAGACGTGCCAGGATAAAACCACTGCTCCCAGCTTCACCTGCCTGCTGGATCAAGGTCACATACAGCAAGGCAGGTGATGGAATCATCTGCTTTTGTGTTCTGTCCAACAATGATAGCACATGACAGGTTTCGTGAGGATTTATTTTGTTTGCTTCAATTGGATTCATTTTAGATTAATTTGTCAATTTTCCACCTCTTCAGTCACCCCTGTAGTCCCGTGGCTAGAATTGCAGGCAGAAATCTTCCCTATCTCTTACCACACTGGTTTCCCCTCCTAAACCCTGTACTGAAGCCCATATATCTCGAGCAGTGCTGCCTCACTCCATGGTGACATGTTCATTAAGTCTTTTGGCATGTTTGACCCCAGGGCCGTGGTCACAGGGCTTGCTGTGTCTGTGGCACCAAACCTTCTCCATGGGAACTCAGGGTGGCTGATGTGAGTACAGGGACACAGAGTGACCCCACCCTGACCTCTCTGGCTTTCTCTGGCCCCGGGAAGCCTCCAGCAGCATTTCATCACAATGGGTCGCTGCTACCCCAGTGACAGTGGCCCTCTTGTCTCTCTCTCCTGGCCTGGGAGGGCAGAGTGGGGGCAAAGAGGGGATCCAGCTCGTCTTTGTCCCCCTCTCCTGAAGGAAGGAATGGTTGTGTTTGTTGGCCAGAAGTAAGAGCCAGGAAAGCCCCAAAACAAAGGGCAGGCAAAAGGCACAAGCCTCTTCTTTCTCTGCTCCTACCCCAGCAGGATGGTAAAGGCAGACTCACAGCAATGCCACTTTAATTAAGCATTGCAAAACTGAATGCAGGGTTACTGTCACCATCAGGGAGGCTGTTCCCTACACTGTTCCCTACACCCACCTCCTGTCCATGGCAAGGGACAGTCTCAGCCAGGGCTCCAGCTGGCAGCCAGGACATCACCGTGCCCCTGCCAGGAGCAGGGAGGGCACAGGGGCAGGGTAAGGCTGCAAGCACAGCCTGAAATTCCCCTAAGCCACCCGTGGCCCCAGCTCTTCCTTTAAATAGCCATTAAGGGAAAGCAGGAGAGATGAACATTAAAGAGAAAAAACAAAAGCAGTAGGAGACTGATTTACAAGGCCCATTTTAGCAACTTAAGATGCAGCCAAATGCAGATAAGCACCTATCTCATTATATGTTCTAGTGTGTTTTTACAAATCTTTCCTACAGCCTCAGGTGCCAAACTAACCTTGGTGATCTCTCAGCTCATAGGCCCTAAATTTTTAGATGCAGGTTGGGCTTTATGAGACAACTGATCTGAGCCTAAAAGAGCTTGTAATAGGAGCTGATTCTATTTCTATTTCCTAATACTTTATGTCAACCCCAAATGATTTTATAGGCTATTTATTTCAGCCCAAAGATTTTCAGTTCTTCCTCCTGCTGAATGCACAGTGTGGTTTTGGCCTGATCTTTTCAGACACATGAATAACTATCCCATTTCATGCTGCCATTGCAATTATTTATCTGGACCGGGGCTTTCCAAATAAAAGGCTCATTATTTCTTTTGTCAGAGATGCATTGGAAACAGCTGTTCACATATGGCAGGGGGTGGGGTGGGCAAACACAGTCTTCCAATCCTTCTATTGCTTAATGGCAGAACGCACACTCCAAAAAAATGAAACTAAGCCACAGACAGACGTTTCTGCTGTTTCCCAACACAGACACTGAGACAACTATCCAGGGCAGTCAGGTACTCCTGACACACAAGTGTTTCACAGGATGTCACTTCAGTTGTTCAGCCATTCTACTCTTCTCAGCAACAGCATCACCAGCCCGGTTAGAAGACTTTGAAATTAAAAACAACAACATCCTTCCATGCAATAACCTTCAACTCTAATCTGTGTTTCTGGCTTCCAAGCCACCAGTTCAGCTGTGAGGGTTTTTTTCAAAGTGTACTGATGGCACGTACTACTGACCACCACATTAATGCTGTGTCTGGACCCAGGCCATCTGCAGAGGCAAGAGCTGGAACTGGGAAGTAAAATGGATCACAAGCCTTGAATTAAGTCCTTGTTTAATGCAGAGGTAATCTGGGCTCCTAAGCCTGACCAAAACAGTCCTTAGCTAGAAGACACAGGAGGTGTCTACACTGAGTGTTTAATGACCCTGACACAATAAATGTCCTCAACCTTCTGTCTCCAGACTCTTTGGACCAGACAAAGACAAACACAGTCACATACACTGGTCATTACTCAGGACTGCGAGAATGAAGAGCCACCAGCAGCCGCTTCCCAGTGGTTTAAACCGACCTCCTTGGCTTTACTTTGGGCTAGGCTGGAGGAGAGGTGTTCACACATCTGGGGGTGGTCTTTGGAGACCAGAGGAGACAATTACCTGACACTAAAGCAGAGTCTACCATCTCCCAGCCAGTGTCTGAGCTGCCTCGTGACTGACACAGACCTTGACAGAGACAGCAAACAGAAGTCCAGGGTTCAGGCTGTGTTTGCAGCATCACCCTGGGACACTGAACAAAAGGGCACTGAAGAAGATTTTCTTTCCAGGCTTCCTTCCTTTAAGAGTGGCCCCTGCTGTCCCCAAACAGGGAGTGGGAAAAGCCACTGATGATGAAGTTTTGTTACACTTTTCTGCTAAAACATAAGGCTTAGGAAGAAAAAGCCTCTGCCCCAGGATATGTAACGTGTAGGTCTGATGTGCAACACAGATCTGAGAGCAGAGCAGCGGAACAATGAAACCCACCCCAGGCACAGTGGGGGCAGCAGCAGTTCCTGGCTCAGGCCATGGGTCTGCCCACCCCAGGAGCTCAGCGGCTCCCTGTGTTCCTCCAGCAGCTCCCTGTGTTCCTCCAGCAGGAGCCACACAGTGTGGCTGAGGTGTGCAGGGCTGGGGGTGTGTAGGTGTGCAGGGCTGGGGTGTGCAGGGCTGGGGTGTGCAGGGCTGGGGTGTGCAGGGCTGGGGTGTGCAGGGCTGCTCTCTAACACGGCCTCTTTGAACTGTTACTTCCTTTGAAAGAAGCAATTTCAGTCTCTTGCTTTTCCCTTTGTCCTCAACCACGCTCATTCCCGAGGTTTGCAGAATCAGTAATGGGGGCTGGGCCTGGTCTGCATGGAAAGGGTTATGGATGGGGGGAGGAAAAGCAAAAGCGTAACCCTGCTACCAAGAGCCCCTCCAGGCCTCCTTAACCACTGTCACCACACAAGGCAGGACATCCAGCACAGGCAAATGTCCCCCAAAGTGGTACAAAAGCCCTTCTTGGTGTCAGAGCCACATGAATTAGCACACACGGAGCCCGCCCGCGGCTCAGCCAATGCCCTGGAGGGAGGCAATGTGTACCAAGGTGCTTTTAATAAGAATGGTTATTAAAGCAGCAGGCACAGGGGTGTTTGCAGCCCAGAACCACACTGAAAGAGCTGGTGCACAAAGTGCGACAGAGCGAGCTCTGACGGTGGCTCCTCGCACGCTGAGGTTTTCAATCCCAGCTCCTGTTCCCACCTTCAACCACCAAACTATGCTCAGCTTCCACCTCAGGCAGCTGCAGCACTTCGTGGCTTTCAGGGTGGTGTTTTTTCATAAAACAGGAACGTTTATTCTGATAACAGTTTTTTAAATTTTTTTAATCACATTTTCTGAAGTTGCTTGGATTGGTAGCAGCTCTTCTCCCCTCCAGCAAAGTGTAAGAGGAGATGGAAGAGCCCAGGAGGGAAGAGATGTAGCAATAGGAAGGAGTAATATTTGGCAGCTCTTTCCATCCCTTCATGCTCTTCTCTACTGATTTTGTTTCAGCAGAAATATTCCGACCTGCTCTACTTCATGGCAACATTTGGCACCTTTCTTCCAGATGGGAAGGAAAGCTCCAACTTCACTGTTGGCACAAGGCTTGATTTCTGACTATGTCTAACGGGCCAGGTGAAGGTTTGCTGCACAGATGGAGGCTCCAAAACTTCCTTTTCCTCCTTCCCCAAGTGCTGCACCATAATTGGTGGGTGGAGGCAGGTCCTTTCTAGCTCTCAGCCAGGGATCCGGTACCTGAATTTGCCTCTCTCCTTAAGCCTCCAGCAACTGTGCTCCACAGGTAGGTTTGAGGACAACCCCTTGGCCCTGGGCTGCCAAGGAACAGCCCTCCGGGTGAGTGCCAAGGGAGAGGGAAAGAAGGAACAGGGAAAAGGAGCAGTAGAGCCCCTCTAAGGGACTTAGCTCCCCATTAAAGGCTAACAATAGGCCACAGCCTGCCCCACAGTGCCCTTTATTTAACTCTTCCTTTACCATCCTTATCTGTAATGTATACAAGACTTCCTTTTCTTTCTGTAAAAATCCTTCAGTCTTGGGGCCAGCTTGGCACTTCGCTGGCATAAAACAAGATTTCCTTAAGCTCTGTCTGTTTGAATACCCTGTTTATAAATACAGGTTTGGCAAGAACACAAACCTGGCCAAATTGCCAAGTGCAATATGTGCCTGCATTAGTTGTTCTCCTACGCAGCCCACTCCGTGCCTGAGCTCTGCCAAAGCCCCTCTGCCCGCTCAGCCACTCTATAAAAACATTCCCTTTGCTACAGAGGGAAGAGAGGAAGTTCTTCAGAGGGTGCCATCCAGACAAAACATTGAAAATCAATTCAGACCAAAAAAAAAAAAAAAAAGACATGGACTCTGTAAAGACAGGGAGAGAAAATAAATGGGGAAGGCTCCTCTGCAGGCCTCTGATGGCTGGAGATGCTGGAGATGCTCAGTTATGTTGGCCATGAGAGGAGACAGAGAACATGGGGCTCAGATAGTGAAGTCATTGACCTCCCAAGGAAACTACTAACCCCTGGCATGAACTCCCAAAGTGCTGAGCCCTGGGTTTCCCTGTAGGCCAGATAATGGCATTTTCCCTTCTGCTCCCCCTGAGTGGGAAGGAGTTCCTGCAGTGCAGGGTATCAGCTCCTCTGACATCAACTACAACAGGATCTTTCTCAGTTTGAGAATTTTCCCTGCAAAGCTCTCAAGAACAGCTGGAATGGAGTTGCTGTGTTAATCCCAGTAAGACCCCACTGCCAGCATTGTAGCAGAGCAGTCTAAACTGTCTTGGTTTCGTGGCTGCTTTCCAGGGACTAAAATGTGCTTTTTTGCTATGACATTTTATTGACTGGTCAGACCAGTCCTCGGTGAAGTTCCTGGAAGTTCTCCCCTTCAACTCAGTAAAGCACAGCCAAGCCCTGGGACTCACAGACCAATGGGCAGGCACTGGTGTTTCCGTGGCTGTGGGACTGATTCGGGTGTCCCCAGGACTTGCCACACCTTGAGAAGGCACAGACTGCTCAACACACAATTCCATCATCCTAAAATTACAGGTTAACCACAATCCTTGAATGCAGAGTAACTGGGTGAGTGAGGAAGACTTTGCTACAGTCCAGCATTAGTTACAAACTCTTCATATCTCACATCACTTGGTGACATTGTTAATTAGCAGCCAAGACAGGAGGAAATTCGAGATAAAAACCAAAACCAGCTTTTGTGAAACTCATCAAATGCCGAGATCAGATGAAATTCGATATTAATCTATTTTCATTTCCCCCGGGCTTTGTTCTACAACCAACAGCTCAACAATCCACTGCCACGTTTAAACCTGGAGCGGCAACAGTTGCGGCTGTGCCACATCTCCGATTGTTGTCAGGGCTGTATTGTTCGAGCCGGTCTTTGCCATACCCACCCTCTTCTCAGGTTTCATGTTCCTAAAAAATCCGAGCAAGCCTTCTAACTGCGGTTACTTTAGCGCCGTGAATTCAGGAGAATTTCAGAAGAATTTCATTCCCAATGATCTGTGTGACTGCATCTTCAATAGCCACAAAAACGTAGTCGTTTTTGCCTTGAAACTGCAGTGCCAAAAAAAAGGAGACCGCTCCTTATCAAGGGTTTTATCTTGTTTATAACTGAGTAGCAATGAAACCTTGTGCAAAGAGGAGAAAAAAAGCCCAAAGGACCTTAAGTCTAAGGGTGAGACAAAGGACCGGCCGGACTATGGACTTGAGGGAGTTGCGCTCGGTGGCGGCTGCAAACCCGACCCCGCAGGACAGGGCAGGCAGGGGAAGCAGCAGCTCTAATTCCAGTTTGCCCAAGTTTTCCCCCCATCCTTTCCCCTCTCGCACCGGGCACAAGGACGGGGATGGCCAAGCAAAGGAGACGGAGCTTACCTGTGCACTTCCTCTTAAAGGTTTCATAGTCTACCCCTTGGTCTCCAGGGACGATTGTAGAGCCATTGTACTTAAACGTCACCCTTCGGGAAGGGAAAAGAGAAGGGAGATAATACAGTTAAAACTCGCCCTTTGGAATGGGGGAAGGGAAGGCGGATAATACATTTAACAGTCAGCCTTTAGGAAGGGAAAAGAGGAGATGGAGAAGAATATACCGCTAAAAAATCGTGTAGGAAGAAGGGGAGAGGGGAAGGGGGAAAGGTCTACAAAAGTCACCCTTTGGGGAGCGGGGAGAGAAGACGGGGGCATGCCAGAGCACCGCTGCCGGTCCGGGGGGATGCCAGCGGGGCACCTACCAGTTCACCTCGGTGGCATCGTCCCTGACGAGGTTGTACGCCTCCCTGCACGCCTCCTTGTCGATTTTGGTGGCCATGGGGGCGAAGGGGCAGGGGGGGCAGCGCGGAGCGGCCGCGGAGCTGGGGGGGGCCGCCGCCGCCGCTGCAGCCGCACCGAGCCGAGCCGAGCCCAGGCGAGCCCAGCAGAGGCCAGCCGAGCCCAGGCGAGCCGAGCCCCGCTCCCGCGGCCGTCCCGCCTCCGCCGCCGCCGCCGCCAATGGCTCGGCTGGTCCTGCCCCTGCCCCTGCCCCCCGCCTTGCCCCGCCCGGCGCGGCCCCGGCGCGGGGGGATCGCGGTGATGCAATAGCCCGGGCACGGGGGGCGCCGCCGCGGGGATGCCTTTCCCGGCCGCCGCCGATTCTCCGGCCCCCCGATGCTTTCCCAGCCCCTGACGGACGGGAGGAGGAAGGAGGCGAGAGGGATGGAGCGGGCGGCGGCGGCGCGGCGGGGCCGGGAGCCGGGCCGGGCGCTCGGGAGGTAGCGCAGAGAGGGGCAGGTGAGCGGGGGGCGAGGGGGCGGCGGGCGGGGGCGGCTCCGGGAGGGGGCTGAGCCCCGGGGGCCGCGGAGCTGCGGGGAGAGCCGGGCGGCGCATCCCGAGCATCCCCGCACCGCCGCGGGGGAGCCGCAACAGCGCCGGCATCGTCGCTGCGGGTACCCCCGGCCTCGAGTGGGGTCTGGGGGGGTGGCTTTGCGTGGGGACACCGCGCTGCTGGGCCGGGGGTGCCCGTCTGTGTGTCTGTGTGTGTCAGCGTGTCCGTGTCTGTGTCTCTGTGTGTCGGTGTGGCTCAGCCCGTTTCAATGCAGCGATCTCCCCCTGCCGGGCTCCCGGCGCTGCCCATGAACATCCCCGCATCTCCGCGAGTCACAGCGCTCCTGGGAAATGCGGGCTGGCAGGAAAAAGGGTTGCCCTAAGGCTGCGCTTCAGTCCCGCAGAAATACAGACAGGGCTTTGCTTTGCTGAACTTGGCTGGAAATAAACATCACCAGATGATGTTGTGCCCAAGGACCGGAGTTTTACAAACCAGTCCTTGGGCATGTTAGTGGGTTTCTACCCTAAATCCCTGAGGCTGGATTTGCAAATATAATAAAAACTACGTTCCATGATAAAAAAGTATCCCATTTTGTTTGTTTTAAAGTTTGCAGGGGACGTTCATTGTTTATTTCACGTCAGCGTTTTCAATGTGAAGGCTGAGCAGTGAGAAACCTCATTGGCACACAATTACCGAGTGTTGTCACACACCTCAAGGGACAAGATCTCCAGAGCATGCACTGACTGTCGGAGACACCCTTTACTGCCACAGTCCTGCAGGCAGCCTCTTCCAGCTCCTTTCCAGTCCCTGCATGACGTGAGGCTCCCGAGCACCGAGGCCCAAACACAGGAATTGCTGCAGTGCATCTCTGATAGCGATGAGGTCATAGGGAAGAGAGAAATATTTCTGAAGTCAGTACAAGTGTAGGACACTGGGTGAATCACACTCGGTATCTGTAGGCTGCAGGCTCTAGATGATAATATAATCACACATTAATAGCTCTGAATTTGTATTGATTTTCTTTTGGAACTGTTTTTAGGAACACTTTCATATTTTAAAAGCCCTTATGCTGACCATTATCTGCTCCTAAATGTGTTTTTTGTAGTCTGCGTTTATCATCCGTTGGCACTTGCTGCTCTTTATACCTGTAACATCTGCTGGTTGTCCTTGTCCCTTCAAGCTTGATCCTCAGCTCCTGGTATTTCCTAGGGCAGGGGTGGGTGACTCCAATGTCATTCCCCTTAGGAGGAGAAAACCTCACCCTCACGCAGGTCTCTGTGACCCAGTGGCTGGAGAGTTTGCATTCTATTCATTAGGGGCCTTGTGCCTCACACTTTTCAGTGTCAGATTCAAACCTTAGAAAAATGCATGTCTTCCTCGTGGGACCAAACCTCTTTTCTTTGCTTCTATTCCATGTCTTTGACAGTTTTTGAGGGATTTTTTTTTCTTTTAATGCATGAAGGAGTAAATCCTGTGCTCGGTTTCATCGGGCAATTACTGAAGAGGGAAAAATACCTACATTTCTGGCTTTGATGAGCTCTCATTTTCTTCTCCTATGGGAATTTTGAGACCTCCAGCACATGGGTCTTTTCACCTGTGCAGGCAGATGTCACTGGCCTGGCAGAAGCATCTGTCCATCTCACAGGAACCCTTGGAGAGAAAGTACAGACAACAGAGAGAGTGAGGACTTAAGGAGTTCGTAAAAAGAAACATCTCCAGCACGCATGAAGTCTTGTGAATCTAGTCTGACCTTCAGCTGTCTAGACTGAATAGTGAAGTTCAGAATACTTGGAGGCAGCTGAGCCAACAGGGTGGTTCTGCACAGCCATGGACCCTCAGGAATCCTAGCTTTTTCCTAAAACACACCCCTGCCAGTGCCTTGCTCTCGTGGCTCTTTGCCATCTCCCCCTTTTGCTTCTTCTCTGATCTTTCTATAACGCCTGTCCCCAGTGCTGCTTCTCCATCCACATCTTTTCTGTGCAGGAGCAGAGAAATTAATGGAGACAATAATACCCTCTTTCAGGAAGAGGCTGCTGTGAATTTTTGGATCACAGTTAGCATTAGGGTTGACAATTTATGGATCACAGCACTAGGGTTATCAAGAAAGTAGGATTTTACTCAGACAGTTGAGGTGTTGAGGGTCCTATCCTGGGTCCCCATGATCACAAGGGTTACAGAAGAGACCAAATGTAGGAAAATGCTTCTCATCTTCCAACTTGACAATCAATTCGATCAGTAGGAGCCCATAATCACCTCTGGTTTCGCTGGGCTGTCTGAAGCACAGGCAGAGCTGGCTGGATGCTGCTGCTCCAGCACCAGAGCTGGTACCTGCAGTGGAGGCAGGATGAGGTGGGGGCAGGTGGAGGTGCTGACACCCAGCCAGCCCTGGCCCCCTGCCCTGGTCTAACACTCCATACACATCATCTTCTGCCAGCAACAGCTGCCCCATCACCACTGGGACACGTGTCCAAGCTGGGCTGCCCTTGGTGCCAGCACCTGGAGCCTGGATGCACACACAGCCTTCTGCTGCCTCGGGAATAACCCCTGGGAGATACCCAGGAGGGCTGGGTTAGCAAAGGGCTTCTTCATTCGTGCTGTTGTGGTGGGGACCATGGCACTGAAACTGGGCCTGGTGGGTCTGAGTGCAGTGTCTTTGCTTCTTGCTTCATCTCTGAAGGCAGAGTACTGCCAGTCTTCTGTCCAGCAATTAATTTTTAAGCCTTCTGGGCTGTAATCAATGAGGGAAAGCCACACAGCAGCACGTGCTGCTGGGGAGGTGTGTTTCTGAGGTCAGGTGGTTTCATGCCCAGGTAAGCAAGAGGAGATGCTGATGGGGCTCCTCGGCTGCACCTCATGGCACACCCCCACACCCACCGCGGAGTTTATCCCGCTGTACAAACACACCCTGCTCCCCGCAGCGAATGCCCCTGGCACGGGAACCCATGGCCTTGGCTGCCCCGAGCTCCCGGGGTGTCCTGCCCTTGCATCCCTTGGGCAGGGAACAGCCTTGGGGTGTCCTGTCCCTGTATCCCCTGGGCAGGGAACAGCCTTGGGGTGTCCTGTCCCTGTATCCCCCGGGCAGGGAACAGCCCCGGGGTGTCCTGTCCACGCGTCCTTCGGGCAGGGAACAGCTCCGGGGTGTCCTCTCTGAGCATCCCCCGGGCAGGGAACAGCTCCGGGGTGTCCTCTCTGAGCATCCCTCGGGCAGGGAACAGCCCCGGGGTGTCCTCTCTGAGCATCCCTCGGGCAGGGAGCAGCCCCGGGGTGTCCTGCCCGTGCATCCCTAGGGCAGCAGACAGTCCTGCCCGTGCCTCCCCCGGCCCGCAGCGCATCCCCTCCCGCGGGGCTCCGGCACCTCCCCCGCCCCGCCCCGCTGCCTCCCCCGCTCCTCCCGGCCCCGCTCCGGTCCCGCCCCGCCGGCATTTCCTGCCCCGGGCCCGGGGCGAGGGAGCCTCCGCCTCCTGGAATTTATCGCTGCCTTGTTTTCCCCGCTATTATTTTTGGTTTTTGTCCCCCCCGTCCCGGGTGTTTGTGCCCGCAGCCGATGTAGCCGCCGGGGCCGGGGCCGGGGCCGGTCGGTCAGCGCGGCCCGGGGGGCTCCGGCCGGCCCCGGGCACCGCCGCTGGGCACGGACCGGGCTCGGGAGCTGCGCCCGCCGCGCCACCAACTTGTTGACAGCAGCCTTTGGCAACACCGGGGAGCAGCATCAGGGAGCGAGAAGAATTGTAATTTTTTTTTTTTTTTTTTTTTTTTTTAAGCTCAGACCTTTCCCAAGCCGCAGATTAGAAGGGGCAGGTCTCGTAATTCAGCGGTGTGAAGGGGCTGGCTCGGCGGTAACATCCTCGCTGCCTTTGTTGCAGGGGTGCTGCGGCTCGGCCGGTCATGGAGGGAACTCGGCAGAGCAGGATCTGCCGCCCGCACAAGATCAGTGAATCCTCAAAGGTTCGTACGCTTTGTGTTGCTACCAAAAAAAACCCCCTCCAGTTACAGTAACAAGGAGGGGCGGGGGGTAAGAGGGTCTCCTTTGGATTGGTTTTTTTTGAGGAATGTGGATATTCCGGGCTTTTAAAAAGGGATATGGAATCGGTGGTTTACCTGCTCAAATATTTTTGGTAGAAGAAGTTGCTGCCTAGTAACTAAAAAAAAAAAAAAAAAGGCAGCAGCAAATGGGCATCTGCTCATGGTGACTCAGAGCTTAGAAACCCACATCGCTGCAGCACAGTAGTTTCTCTGTACCAAAAATTCAGTCATTAAACGCGATGTGTTTATTTGGGGAATTTTTGCGCTGATCCATCTCATAAAATCCAGGCTAGTTAGAGAAGCAAAGCTGGGATTGCTCTTTAGGGTCAGTCTTTATTTTGTACAAGATGGGAGCCTGGATCCTGCAAACAGTGGTTAGTCCAGTGAGCTCACAGAATTTGTGATGGTTTCTTAGGCTGGGGAGGGTAATTTTCTTTGTATCAAAGCTCTGTCCGCACAAATACATTGTTTTTATTTGTGAATTCACGGAAATCCATCTTAGGCAGCTCTTCATGCAGGTCATCAGGGTGATTTATCAGATGGTAATATCAGCTGTAATTCCTGTGCTCACTTTGTTTCATACCAGTGTGAGCTGCTTTGCTGTTGCTGTTGCTGTGCGAGCTCTGGGTTACAGGAGCTGCACAGCAAGTACTCCGTGCTACCAAAAACAGCTGGATAACAGGAACTTTGCAGGCCTGTGCCTGTCTTACCAAAGTTGAATGAGCCACATCTCATTTTCTTTTGCACCACTGACGAGCAGCAGTACTGCATTAACGGTCTGAGGGAAATTAGATCTTTGAATCCAAAAGAAGTTAAAATACTGCTCTAATACAATCGATAAAAGGTAAATAGGACTAATTTTTGAATGCATCCCTACCAATATAATCTTTCCCTGAGTGCTGATCCTGTGTGCCACTTAAATGGTTTAGTCTGAACGTAATGATAATTTATCACAGTAAAAATTAATTAACTTGACAGCATTGTTTTATTTTCTTGCTTAGACAGCAGCTGTCACTATCTGTTAAACTTAGAATTCCTAGATAATGCTGAAGCTGTTCTCCAGAGTATAAATAGCCCGAGAAAGATGTTCGTGTTAAGTATGCGAGTCCCCGCGGCGGGCGGAGGGCCCGAGCCCGCCTGCGGGAGGAGCCGCCGTTCCGCACGGCAAGGCGGCGATTCGGGAGGCACGAGCTGCCCCGGCGCATTGGCGGGCGGGATTGTGCTGCTGACTCAACACGCAGCTCCCTAAATAGGGATCTCTGGCAAATCTTATATTCCCCTGTAATCTTGTTATGCGTGGTTGGGGGGTATTACAGAATATTAGAGGGAAATGATCAGCCAGTTTCCAGGGATGAGAGGGAATATGGTGTGGTTCAATCCAATAACTGCCCCCCCGCCCCCTCCATGAGTCGGATTCGGGAGAGGGGGCTCTGAGTTGTTACTTGTTGGCTGTTCACCCACTGTCCTCGGTCACAGCTGCCACAAAAGGGTGGTTTATCCTCTGCATATTTATTCTTCTTCCCACCTCCTCCATCCCCTGGTTTCTGCTTGGACTCCTGTTTGATACCACCTTTTCTCAACCTCAGAAAAACAAAGATAAAAATCTTTACAGACCTTAAAACTGTGTTTTCTTTCTGTTACAGATCTCTGGCAGTTCTATTCCTCAGTTACTTTGTTGTCTATGCCACAGATCCCTTTTTGAGTTCAGAGGTATGATGAGTATAAGGCAAATTAAAGAGTTTTGACCCAGAAAGCAGAATTATTGAAGCCTCTTCACTTAGACTGGTTTAACTCTGCACATTTGCGTGTCCAGAGTTACTCCAACAGCAGGATTTTTGGCAGCTTGGACTCCATTGTTTAGAAAAAACCATAAGGAAATACAGAGAAACCACTGGGATGTCACACTAAGAGCTGCACATTTGGTTATTAATTTGGGTCTCAAAAAACCCCCTTGGGCTCTGAGACTCAAACCTTTTCCATCCAGCTGGGTATAGAGGGTCTCACTGTGATTTAGCCAACCTGTAAATGGCTTAGACAGACAGCAGTGATCATGTGCTTTCTGCTTGGAAAACCAGGGAAGCCACAGATAATTAGGATTTCTAGGAGAAGCAACAGTTTTGTGGAGGAAAGGTGGAATGCCTGGGAGGCTTGAAGAGACCTCAGGTCACCTGTGGGACTGTGTTCAGTGTAGGTGTGGACTGGGACACCTTTTCAGGGTGTCACCTCTGGGAATGCAGCCTGAGGGTGTAGGACTGGGCAAGACCCAGGACCCTACAGCCAGGACTGCTCAGAGCTGACTTAGGTGGAATACAAGGATGTGCTTCCATTCCGCCTCCTTTCATTTCTCTTACATGTTCCTACAGGCTCTGCAACCCTGCTTGGTTTGGATTTGGTAATTAAAGTGATGTATTTGCATTTAACTTAACCTGGCTTTTATTAAGAGAGATCACAAGGTAACTTGACTGTGCCATCAGGCATTTAATTCCTCCAGAGGGTGGTCCTAAAAGCGGCATCACTTGGTGTGCTGGGGTGACCAGCCCCTTCAATTTTTGTTCTGCATTTTGAGGGATAACAAAATGTTTCCATTTGGGTTCATCTTAAAGCTGACAAAGAGAGAAAGAGGCAAATGCTGTGGCCTCAAAAGCTCTGTGGCACGTCCAGAGCTGGTGGGAAGAATGTCTGGGCCAGAGGGATCCCAGGAGGGCACTTAGTGGACATGTTCTGAAGGCATTTTCCCCTTTCTTTAAAATTAAAATATCTGGTCATACTCATTAAAACAAAAACCTACCTCGGCTTCTGGAAGCAAGCAGAATTCATATGGGACTAAGTTAACCACATGTGTGGCTTTGCACATAAATAAACAGCTATTGCTTCTGAGTGCAGTGTGTGTGCCTGGAATAATATGGAAGGAAAGAGGGATTTTACCCTAACAAGCTTAGAAATGCAGAGTTCTGGAAAGATTTAAGAGGGGGTAGCTGTCAAGCAAGCACCAACCCAAACAATACATGGGCTGAATGAAAATTCAGAGTACTGCTGTGTGTGCGTCTCCCACTCCAAATGTTTAGTGAGCAGCTTAGCTGAGAGAGCTCTGTAAGGAGTCATTTGGGGGATAAGGAAGAAAGGAAATGTCAGCAAGATCTCTTGGAGACAATGAGTGGAAGAGTTTCAGAAAACTCTGCCTGTATAACTCATCAAGGAGGAGGTTTCAGTGCAGCATTGTGGGGGAGGGAGGAGTAAATTATAAAAGAAGGGGAGTAGGACGCAGTAAAAGTCTCCACAGACCTTTCAAAGTGAAGGTGAGGAGCTCAGGCTCATACAATGTTGTTTGCCAACTGTTTCAAGTCAGAATTTCTTATAAATGTCAATGTGCAACACAAAAAAAGCTTTCTCTGTCTCATGCATGACTCCATTTAGTGGGAAAACTCATTTTACACTGAGATTTGCCGTGGTGGGGATAATGCCTGCTGCTGTTTGTGTGTTCCAGGTGTACAGGTGGGATGACCACTCCAGTCTAGTTCTGCAGAGCCTGAACGAGCAGAGGCACCGGGGCCTCTTCTGTGACATCGTGCTGGTGGTGGACGAGCAGCGAGTCCCTGCCCACCGCAACCTCCTCGCCGTGTGCAGCGACTACTTCAACTCCATGTTCACCATCGGCATGAGGGAGGCCCACCAGAAGGAGGTTGAGCTTTTTGGAGCTTCCTACATTGGCCTCAAGGCTGTGGTGGATTTCCTGTACGGGAGCGAGCTGTCCTTGGACGGAGGCAACATCGACTACGTGCTGGAGACGGCCCACCTGCTGCAGATCTGGAAGGTGGTCGACTTCTGCTGCGAGTACCTGGAGAACGAGGTCAGCGAGGAGAACTACCTGTACCTGCAAGAGCTGGCCTCCATCTACAACCTGAAGCGCCTTGACTCCTACATCGATTCCTTCATCCTGCAGAACTTCGGCACGCTGTCCTTCACCCCGGACTTCCTGCAGAACATCTCCTTGCAGAAGCTGTGCCAATACCTGGACAGCAGCGACGTGCAGCAGGAGTGCGAGCACGACTTGCTGCAGGCCGCCCTGCAGTGGCTCACGCAGTACCCGGAGCGGGAGAACGAGGCTTACCAGGTGCTGGACAACATCCACTTCCCCTTGATCCCCAAGAGCGACCTCCTCCACCGTGTCAAGCCCGCCGTGTGCTCGCTGCTGCCCAAAGAAGCCAACTGCGAGGGGTTCATCGAGGAGGCAGTGAACTACCACAACAACGTGACGGCGCAGCCGGTGCTGCAGACCAAGCGCACGGCCCTGCGCACGTGCGAGGAGCGGCTGCTCTTCGTGGGCGGGGAGGTGTCGGAGCGCTGCCTGGAGCTCTGTGATGACACCTGCTTCCTGGACACCAGGAAGGGCCAGTGGGTGGCAGAAACCCCTCTCCCGGCCAGGCGGAGTCACCACTGCGTCGCTGTCTTGGGAGGCTTCATCTTCATAGCCGGGGGCAGCTTCTCACGGGACAATGGAGGGGATGCGGCGTCAAATCTCCTTTATAGGTATGATCCCCGCTGTAACCAGTGGATAAAGGTGAGACTTAAGCTGTATTATTTCTCTGTTCAAAGTCCTTAATGTTTAGAGTGGTTTCTCCTTTCTGGTGGAAGGACAGGGCTTGTTAGAATAGCCAGCATGGCAGTGCTTGACAATGGAAATTCAAGTTATTTAAGTTGAAAAAGCAGCTCTTTGAGTCCCTTGTGGGAATTCTTAAGTTACACACACAGCAAAAGAGTTTGGGGCAGATATTTAGCTTCACTTGGGATCTTGGCATCTGATCTGTGAAATTCCTGAATCAGCATCCACCTGCAGCTCTTTAGATTACTCTGGGAATAATGCTGGAATGGACTTAGAGGTGGTGGCTTAAATCATCTTTCTGAAGCAGTAGTACATACAATTAAATCAAAAACGGGTCTGAGGTAAAAAGAAAATGTCTCTGACACTTGTCAAATGTGTCTGTGCTAAAAGTCCCTTAGAACAAGCTCTTCACATCCAGCCCTGGTGCAAAACCCTGAAGCTCTGTGAGTTTCTGTGAGAGCCACCACGGTTCCTCTATGAACCAGTCATCCTGGATGGTTGTCGTGGTTCTGGGTGATTCCAGTCTATGTTTCTTGCAGAGTTTGGGAAGGGGGCCCATGCAACACAAACATTTATAGAGTAACCTGTGCCTTAGATGCTTCCTGTTGTCCCCTTGTTGGAAAATGGATGCTGTGTAACAAGCTAGTGCAGAAAAACAAATACTATGAATATAATGGTCAAAACTAGTGGCTCTCCTTTCCAAATAAATGTGAAGAAGCAACTGCCCTACTCTCAGACACAAATGTACCTTGCTTACCAGAGGCTGGAAGATGTCAGTGTGTTGTTTGCCTTGCCAGGTTGCCTCCATGAGACAACGGCGAGTGGATTTCTACCTGGGGGCCATCACTGACATGCTGGTGGCTGTTGGTGGCAGGAATGAAAACGGGGCACTGTCTTCAGTTGAGACCTACAGCCCTCAGAAGGACTCCTGGACCTACATTGCAGGACTGCCCAGGTAACAGGGGTGTTTGGGGAGTTTCCTTCTGTTTGAAGAAGGGTGGTAAAGGGAGCTTTTGAGAGCACCGCTCACATCTTGAGCAAAGGTGTTTATAGTTTCTTTGGCCTTATTTTGCCACCTTGGTGTGATGGTTTTCCTTGTAAGGTGTTTCCCTGTGTTTGGTTGTTGCAGATAAGCCATATTTACGTGTACTGCAAATAGCCAACCTTGGGAAACGTGATCTCTCTCTCTCTCAGTCTGAGTTAAAACTTGTCTGTTCTGCTTTCGAGAGGCTTTAGCACTGCAGCTCTTCTGGTGACAGCACACAGGCCATTGCTGGTGTCTTGAAGCAATGTTTGAGCAGTGGCTTTGTAAGAATGGTGTGACAGCATTTCATTTGCGAACCGCTCCTCAGGTTTAGGGATATTACACATTTGTGGCAATTACAGGGATATTGGCGGTGTTTTCAGGATGTCTGAAACCTGCAGCGACAGGAGCAGTTCTCACTTCCTTAGTGGCATCACAAACCAAGTTCCTGCAATTTGGTTTGAGAGTTCAGGGTTCTTTTTCCCCGACTCCCTCAGCTGCAGAGCTGCAGAGCCAGAGGCAGCCAGTGAAGGCACAGAAGCCTGTTGCCCAGTTCTATTTTGGGCAGGTGCTGCAATGTGAGGCTGATCCAGGCTAACAGCTGGGCTCGAGTGCTCCTCACAGGCAGGATGCTTTTTCTGCCTTGTTTCTGCTCACACAGGCAGATCCAGCAGTTGAGGCTCCATGCCACGGTGTGGAGAGTGTCTTCAGGTCCTAAATCCTTCTGTTGATTGGAATCACTTGTGAGATATGTCCTGCATGGATATTTTTACTCATAAATGATCCTGGGGAAGTTTGCAATGTTGGCTTAACCCACGCAGACTATAAGCTGTCTGAAAAGTTTGTGTGTTCCTGCTGCTATCTGTGTGTTGGCTTTGGGAATTCTGCAGCTGCAGCATTTAAAGTGAACTTTAACTTGTGGGTGTTAATTTTTTATTGGATTGCCTGGCTGGTCCACTTGGACGAGGCAGAAGTCCCTCTTAGGGGACAGACCCCTCTTGCACTGCTTGTGCAGCAACTGGGATAAGTTACTGCTGCATCCAAAATAAATGGTTCTGCATCCCCTCTTCCTGCTGCTCTGTCCTTGTGTCAGAGCAGGTCTGTAGTGAATTAGATAGTTTCCCACTTTTCCATGTAGCTGCTCTTGCACATTCACAGGTCTTTAGTTAGATCTTAACGGACTCTTGGCACCTCTGGAATTTTGGTCTTTTCAGCCCTTTTTCTCCCTTTGGAGACCTCTCCTGCTGGGCAGTATATTGTTTGCAACTATCATTTTTCTGCCCAAAAGGAATAAGGCGAAAGGAACTTTATGCAGGTTGCAAAAGGCCAAAATCAGCCCAGAGGTGGACAGGAGGGACCTTTCTGACACACGACCACTGCTTGAGCTCGGCGAGGAAGGGCTCTGGCAGCTGTGGGGCTGCTGGAAGGGCTCTGGGCAGCCCTTTCCCAGATTATGTCATGTGGACCTGTTGGATCGAGTCCCGGGATGCCACCAAGATGATCAGAGGGATGGAGCACCTCTCCTGTGAGAAAAGGCTGAGAGAATGGGGATTGTTCAGCCTGGAATAGAGTGCCACAGGAAAGATGGAGAGAGACTTATTTACGAGGGCCTGGAGTGAGAGGACAAGGGAGAATGGCTTCAAACTGACAGAGAGTAGGTTTAGAATAGGTGTTAGGAAGAAATTCTTCCCTGTGAGGGTGGGCAGGCCCTGGCTGTGGCTGCCCCATCCCTGGGAGTGTCCAAAGCCAGGTTGGATGGGGCTTGGAGCAACCTGGGCTAGTGGAAGGTGTCCCTGCCCGTGGCAGGGGGTAGAATGAGATGAGCTTTAAGGTCCCTTCTAACCCAAACCATTCTAAGGCTCTGTGGAAGACAGCATTCTGTCTGCAGCTCCTGCTGTGTACTCCAGTCTTCCCTTCAACACACTCTTCATCTGATCTCTGTTTTCCCCCTCACCTCATGCTTTTGTTCCTCAAACAGATTTAAGTTCCTGTTTCACCCACATAACATCTCCCCCAGCCCTATTCTAGCAGCATGACTTTTCTCTTCCTGTAGAGGAAACCGGAAGCTCCAATTCTCTGCTTCCAGATAGACTGAAGAGGCAACATGTCCCACCATAGCTGCCTCGTTTCCTGCCTTTTTCTGTCTTCTTCCCGGAGAAGAGAGAGAACACCTGCAGGTGTTTTGGTTCTCTTGGGTGCATGGCCACCAGAAGCAGGTTCTGCTGCACCACTGGTGGTGTTCCTGACTGCTCCAAGCCAGCAATTGCCTGGAAGCCTGTTCCCTGGGGTGACAGGCATGCTTAGAGGTCATTCTGGGGCATGGGCTTGTGGAGTTTGACTTGAGCTCTGTGGGGTGGGACTCTCTGAGGTTGTTTGTTAAAGCTTCTACTCTGAGCATCCAGAAAATGGGTTTATTTATTTTCTTGGAGCATGCCATGTGTGTGGAGATTTTCAGGGAAAAGGCAGTGCCTGTGTCCTTGAACACACGTGCCTCCTGCCACTGCCAAACCCTGTGTCCATGTTGCTGCACACAGTCACGCTCCTCTGAGGAAGAGCTTTGCAAGTTCTTTTTTATCTCTTCTTCCCCCCACCTCCTTCCCACCCTACATGGTCAAAACAACACATTGTTTTCCCTAACCACTTTCTTGGAAGGAGCTGAGCTGTTTTGACCGAACTGGTGCTGTCTTACTGGAGGAGAAAACAGCCTCTTGGGGCAGATGCTTAAGAGGAAAACCTCAGCCAAGCTGTCTAACGGGTGGACCTGGTCCAAGTCTGCTACAACTGAATGTATTTTGCCTGACGCCCATTTGGGTCCTTGGTTGTGGGATACCTTTCCCTTTCTTCAGAGAAGTCCTGTATTTTTCCTGCCTTTTCCCAGGCTCTCTGGGAGCAGCCTCTGCCATAGTTTCTAGCCCGGCAGGGAGCAGCGGTGGCTGATGAGTTTGGCTGAGCAGAAGTTGGTGCTGTGTGTTCTCATCTTGAACAGACCATTAAAAGGTCTGCTGCAGACAGAAGCAAAATTAATTGAGTGGCCCTGGGTTAAAGTTTGGCAGAAGAACTGACAGCAGTTGTGTGAGGAGCTGTGTTGGAGCAGGTTAGTGAGTGATGGTATCTGCTCTGCCGGTTGGGTCATGAATAATCTCCCAGGGCTGCAACAGGTGGACCTCGAGATTCAGAGCAACCACAGCTCACCTGGACTTTGGTTAGAGCAGGGGATTCCCAAAGCTTTATTGAGTGAGGCCAAGCGTTCCTCTGGTTAAGGAAACAAACTGTAAATTTTCTAGTGTTTGAATGGGTCAGAAACTGTAATTTTTCAGCACTGTAAGGCATTCCAAATCAGTGACTGGCTCCAGCAGATGTTTAAATCACATCCTCTTTCTCCTTAATGCCTCTGCTTTTTTTTGACCACTCCTGTAGATAACACTGCCAAACACTTGGTGCTTTCTGTTGGAGGGTGTCTGGACTCACTGTATCGATGTGCCTGTTCTGTTGCACGGTTAGAGAAGCCCCTCTCTAAACAACAGGGCTTGCAGAAAGGATTTGTGTTGTTTTCAATCTGTGCATTGTATTTCATGCAGTTCCTATGAAAGTGAAGCCGGGTATATGTTATTTTGGATGAGCTTCCAGAAGTCAGGCAAAGTGAAACACCTCTAGCACATTTCAGTGGGTAATTGCCCTGTACTGGGAAAGAACAAATTGGTGGTCGATTTGGTGCTTCAGATCTGTTTCTGTCAAGCTGCTCTTGTAGCTGTTGCTGTTCCCTGGAGATAGCCATGGACTGAGGCAAAAGAAAAGCATGAGTGCATTTTCTGCAGCTGCCTGTGCTGGGCTGCATGCCTGTGCTTGAGAGACAATGGGTATTGCTTGCTTACATGTACAGAATGCCAGTGTAGGAAAACATTTAACCTACTCCTCCAAGGACCACTCAAGTTTTTCTTCAAGTTACGGTAATTTGTTTTCTTCCCAAATGCTGAGTGTGATGTGATTGCTCTCAGCAGTGCAATAACCCCAGGCTCTGTGTTGGATTCAATGTCCTCACACTCTCTTCCTCCTGATTCCTCCAAATTCCCTGTTACCTGTCCGTGCCTCCATGGCGGAGGGCACTGCACAACCTCCAGGGATCTCGTGGGTTAGGTGTGGGTTTAAAATCTACTGAAGTTTGAATCAAACTGAACTCAAGTTGTCCATCCCATCCCCAGACTGACAGTGTACTTTTTAAGACCCATTCCTGTGTATGTAGAGAAACAGAGAGTGACAACCAGACCAGGAGCTGCCGGAGATGTGCACTCCTGGTTCTTGTCTGGGAGAGACCTCAAACAAGGCAGAGCAGCACCTCTGTGCTCTACGCCTGCCAGGGCATCTCTGACAGGTGTGAAAGCTGAGTGCATGTGCTCAGGTGGTGAGTTATGTGCTTCCATGGTGAGGCAGATTGAGAGCTGTGGAAATTCTGAGTTGCCTTTTTGGATAAAGTCCATAACTATGCCTTAGTCCTCCCTTTTTCCCCGCCCCGCCGTCTTTTCCCTGAGTGCAAAGAAGCCGAACAGCTCTGAAGTCCCCTCAGCAAGGTCTCCAGGGCTGGTTCTCCAGCCCCTGGAGTCGAACAGACTGTCCTGGTCACTCAGCATTGTTAGCCCAAGCGTGTCAGGGATTTTTCTCTTTCTTGTAGCAGGAACCTGTTCAAATATCTGATTCAGACAGAGGGATCAGAGGTTTCGGTAGGCATCTAGAATAATAACACCTTTTAGCCTGTCTCAAAACTGTTGTGCTTTCAGGGCAAACATGGGATTTCTTTTCTAGTCCATCTTTTCCCTTGGCACAAAAGTGCTGGCACTTAAGTGTGGAAGATGTTACGATGCCATTTGTGTGGCTGAGGGAAACTATTATCCCATGAAATAAAAGCAGCTCAAGGTTCTGTCCACATGGAGTTCCAGCGTGTTCAGGCACGGCTCAAAAGCAATGCTGACGTGAGTTTGTCTGCTGTAGAGGTTGAATTGTCTTGAGTGCCTCACTACAAAGGATGGTAGTAGAGGCTCATGAGCGCAGCATGATGAGTACATTGCTCTGCAGCCCTATGGGTATTAAATCATTTGGGCTTTTTGTGTGAGCCAGTTTGCTGGGGCTGGGGCTGCAGCTGCATCTTTTGACATCCCAGCTCGAAAAGAAAATAAAAGAGACATGAAGGAAAGATATGTTCAAAGAAGGTGAGGCTGTTCCTCATCTTAGCAATCCAATTCTGAGACCTCAGAGGGGTTTGGTCAGGAATATCCCAGTGTGAAGTTGAGAACAGCCTGAAGAATTAGGTTTGTAGTGGCTTTATTCTAGGTGATCAAAGGGGTTTTCTCTGTGCCCTGCAGAAACAGCATGATGTTAGTTCTACCATCTCATTTTCTTACTTCAAACATGGACTCTGATCTGTGGTTGCCTGTGGTCTGTTGCCTTGTCTTGAGGTGACCAAAGAAGTTACCATCTGTAGAGCAGCAGTGGTAGCAGACAGACAGCTCCTGAAAAGGACACTGCATGTATTGTGACTGCAAATGAACCGGGCTGAGAACACCTGTGGGTAAGAAATGTGATCCATGATCCTGAAGCTGTGGAAAGAGAAGGCAGAAGTTTTCTTCTCGGTTTCTCTTGGTTATCGCTACTGGGATGTCTGAGAGGTGTCGTGATTATTTCCTCTTTCTGTCAAAGAAACCCTTGCTGAGATATTTTTTTTCCTCCCTGGCCCTCTCAGAATGACTCAAGCCAATCACTGGAGCAGGAAAGTGGGAGTGAAGGCTGTGCCAGATAGAGCAGGATGGGTTACTTCTGTTCTATGACACACTGTAGAAGATGTGTGCTGGTCATACCTTACTGCTCTGTAGTGACCAGGTAGGAAAAGGACGCTGTAAAGGTGGTTGACATGCCTTGGCCCTCAGCAGCACGGAGTGAAGGTGTGAGAATGAGAACAATTACTGGGTAACTCCCAAGACCAGAATCCCAAGATTCTTCTGTTTTAGTTACTGTTTATTTTCTTCTTCAGTCCCAGTCCCCACTCAATTCTTGTGTCTCCTAAGTCGGAGTGTTTGTGCTTGCCTGTGCCAGGTTCACCTACGGCCACGCCGGGACAGTGTACAAGGAGTTCGTGTACATTTCGGGAGGCCACGATTACCAGATCGGCCCCTACAGGAAGAACCTGCTGTGCTACGACTACCGCACGGACGTGTGGGAGGAGAAGAGGCCCATGATCACGGCCCGGGGGTGGCACAGCATGTGCACCTTGCAGGACAACATCTACTCCATCGGCGGCAGCGACGACAACATCGAAACCATGGCCCGCTTCGACATCCTCAGCGTGGAGTCCTACAGCCCCCAGTGCAACCAGTGGACCAGAGTGGCTCCTCTCCTACAAGCCAACAGCGAGTCAGGGGTGGCAGTTTGGGAAGGCAAGATTTATATCCTCGGAGGGTACAGCTGGGAGGAAGCTGTCTTCTCCAAAACAGTCCAGGTATATGATAAGGAGAAGAACAAGTGGTGCAAAGGGACAGACTTGCCCAAAGCGATTGCTGGAGTGTCTGCGTGTGTCTGTGCACTGAAACCCAAAACAGAGGACAAAAAGAAAAAGACAAAAACAAAAAAACACCAAGATCGAGGGAGATGACTACTCCTGGATAGCCACCCTTTGTTGGTGGACTCTGAAAGGACCTTGTATTTAGTCATTTCTATCTAACCTTGTTTCTTTTTCTTTTTAAACAGGGGGAGAGTCAGGGCGGGGGGTGCATCTTCTGAAGCCTCAGAAAATGTACAGTTGAATGTGGTTTTTGGATTAAAATCATCAAAAGAAACCAAAAGCTCCCCCTGCTACCATACAAAGGGTGATGTGTCCAGAGAGGTTCTGCTGCTCTCCTGAATGTTAAGGCTTAGGCTTCTCCTTCCGTGGTTCATGGCATTTCCACTACATTGTCCTATATTGACGTTTTAGGGAAGTTTTTAAAAACAACTTTTATACTTTTTTATACCACATTTTGCTAACTCGGTCTCTTGTTTGCCATATGTTCTGTTGTTGACGGTAGAAGCTGCTGCTCTGTGACTGTGACCCTGTTGTTGGCGTGGGGAACTCGTTGTTTGATGATCTTTGGTCTCTGTGTGGCTTGGCCGGGACACGGTGCAGCTGTTGGAGCAGCACTGGCATTCCCAGCATTGCCAGGCAGTCAGCTGGAATGGTGACTGTTGTCACCATTCCAGATTCCCTGTAGCCCAGCTCGCCAGACATGCTCATAAACATGGTTTATTTCAGCGACTGGTGATCTGCTGAGTGGATTTCAAGGGCTTTGGTTTAAAGTTCAGCTGTTGATCGTTGCTGTTATTTCCTCCTCAGTCCTTCTCTTCCATCTCCCTTTCCATGTATTTCTGATTTGCCTTCTTTACCATCTGGTGTACATGCAGGTGATATCCAGCTACCCTGTTTTTTGTTGTTTTTCTCTTCGGGGGGGGGGGGGGGGGGGGGGGGGGGGGGGGGGGGGGGGGGGGGGGGGGGG
>JAWWEU010000020.1:17636671-17747644 GCA_035583155.1 Acropternis orthonyx
ACTAAGAAAACATTTTTTGCACTTAATTTCATTTGAAGCTCTAGTAAAGCTAAGAACTCTTAGATTTATTACCAACATGTGTATTGAAAGAGGTAACTGAATGCATTTCTGGAGTGCAAGAAAGTTACAGGTTGTTTCTTCAGTGCTAAGAAAACTAGTTGAAATTAATTTTCTGAAACTCCTTGAGGTTTTTTTGAATTTTTTTAAAGCCTCAGGAGTCATTCTCTCATTTGCATTAATGGATTTATTTTAAAGCCTTTGGAAACTGCATGAGGTAATGGTTATTATTTTTTAGCCTAAAAAGAAATTTAAAAACAGGAAAAAAAAATCAAACACTTTGGTTATGACAAACTCATTGACAAGTTGCTTGGGGTTTTTTATATTTGAAATCCTTGCTATGTTGACTGACAACTACTTAACTTTTGGGGACATTTTCATGTGTAAGTATAGAACAAAAGTTTCAAAGACTTGCTTTGTTTCTGTTACTGGGCTGCTTGATACTATAGCCCCCCTTTTAATGTGTTTATGTATTACATTAATGTCTGGGAACAATAAATTCAGTTTAGGATATTCTATTCATCACTGTCTGACTTCTGTATTGATTTAACAGAGGTTTTCCTTTTTGATAAATTTGAAGGAAATAATCCTGTAATCATTTTGAAGTGGCATTGATAATGGTGGGAACATTATATAGGCAGAAACCAAATTTAACAATATGAAGTAGATATAGAACTTATTAGGCTAATCTGTCTTTACTGCATCATGCTCCAAACCAGACAGTCAGAAAGGACAAGGGGGAATGGCCAGGGGGCAGGGTTGGATGGGATATTGGGAAGAAATTGTTCCCTGGGAGGGTGGGCAGGCCCTGGCACAGGCTGCCCAGAGAAGCTGTGGCTGCCCCATCCCTGGAAGTGTCCAAGGCCAGGCTGGACAGGGCTTGGAGCAACCTGGGCTGGTGGAAGGTGTCCCTGCTTATGGCAGGGGGTGGCACTGGATGAGTTTTAAGGTCCCTTCCAACCCAAACCATTCTGTGATTTTATAAAATTATTCTTCACATTTTTGCGGCTCTGACAAAAGACCAAATCCAGTCTGTAGGGTGGTTTCAAAGACATTTTTTAATGTGAGTAGATAAACTCAACTATGACTTCCTAAAATTAAATATAATTGCATCAACAAGAGATATCTCCAGTACTCATCAAAGCAAGCTTTGTTTTCCCTCATGTCTGTGTCATCCCTTCAAAACCAGAGGCTGGAAGTGAAATGTGGGACATCTCATGTTATTAGAGGTCACTGGGTGATCATACCTGTTGTTCCCATAAGCATTTTTCCATTATTGAAGTAACAAACCATCCCCATTTGCACCTACAGGGCCGGGGGCAGTGAGCACTGCTCATGGCACACGCTGGCAGAGCGCCCCTCGATTTTGGTGTTGTGTACCCAGACATGGCTTATCATCCCTGAGGAAGTGTTGGCAGATAGCACACGGGGCTGGCAGCTAACTGTTGAGCTGCTTTGGGAAACTGGTGTGCTGGAATGCTACACAAATGTGTGACCCAAGTGGATTTCTTCTCTGCTTTTTGAGGTCTGAACAGCCCCCTCGGTGAGTAATCAGAACAAGCAGAGGAAAGGTGTATCCTCCTGGATTGTGCTCTTAGCCTGGCTCCTGCACCTGCACATCCCACTGCCTTCATCCCTAAGCTTTGTGAAGCATTTTACTCTTGCCAAGAACACAGCTCTTTCTTCCTGCCCCAGGGTAAAATAACTACTGCTCTACCTCATGTCTAAAAAGGCTCCCATTGCCAAATCCTGAGAAAAGCTCGTTTTACCTGAAACAAAACAGCTACCAAAACCCTCAGGTTTTCTCTTCCCACACTTCCATGCCTGCATCTTGGCAAGGGGCACATCAAGGAGCTGCTGCCTGGAACTCTGACATTAGATAACATAAATCCCCCGAGGTATCCTGAGGAAAAATGACACCGCAGTGTGAGATGCAGTTGTTTTGAAAGCTTGAGAAAGAAGCTGGAAATATTTTTATTCTCAAGTTGAAATCTTAAATTGAGAAAAATGTACCTGTGTCTGTCTGTCTAAGAGATCAGACAGCTTTCTTCCAAAGACTGGTGATTTTCCGTGCGCTGTTTAGGATTCCGTATTCTTGCGTGACAGCAAAAAAGGGGTTGTGTGTCTAGGGAGTGTAAAGGAAAAAAATTAACCTTTAGTGCTCTTTCGGAGAACAACTTACCTTGCAAAAAACAAGCCCAGATTCAAATTGTGATTCTTCCCTTGATGATACATCCTACTGATGCTCTGACCAGTACAAAATTGCTAGGGGGGAAAAAAAAGAGCTGGTGTGACAAGCTTTGTATATGATTTTATTTCAGCTTCTTGTCCTATTTCAGTTCTCATGGCTGTAATAATGAGGGAGATGCTATTTATTCCTTGGTGAACTTTGAGTTGTCTTTGGGACCGGGTCAGGGCAGAGGGAGAGGTTCTGTCAGCGCACTGTTCAAGTCAGAGCAGGGAGGAGCTTCAGCTACTTACAGTTTCCTCCTCTACTACTAAGTGAAGGACACACAGCCCAGACACAGGTTTGTTGATGCCACACACATTTTTTAGTTCCTTCTGGAACTCAGAGTAGCTTGGGGAAAAAAAACCATACCTTTGTTTTTATCACCATGGGTTCAGTGGCAGAACATGAGGGGAAGGTGAGACAGAGACTTGCAGGTTCTTTTGAGGCTGCAGCACTAAGAGATGACTGCAGAAGGAGAGAGGAGACTTGTATTTAAGATAAGGATCAATAAGTCACAGTTAATTAGCCAAAATTGATAATTGAAACACAAAACACAGTGAGTCAAGCATCCACATGATCTACTAAAGGCTTGTCCAGACTTCAGATCTGTTTCAGGTTAATTTGAACTAGTCCATGCTTAAGTTCTTCACATCAACTAATGAAATGTATTTCCAGCAAATTTAGGAATCCAGAGTTTGAAGTCAGGTTTGCATTAACCCATTTTTGGAATGGAACACCTGCTGTTGGTGCCCTGTACTGCCTGGCTCGTGGCTTCCACCTGCAGAACCATTGCTGCACTGCCCACTCCAAGTGCCTGCTGCTGGCCTGGGACATTTGGGGCTCAGAAAGTTCAAAAATTAGTAAGCAAACTTGTTTCAGTGCTCCAGGTACTCTGGATTTGGGTACTTCAGTACTCCAGCTTTGGGAAAACCTCAGGAGTGATTGCCCAGCACAAGCAGCTTGACCAAATGAGAGACTGGACAAGAAGGACTTAAGTTCTACAGAGAAAGGAGAAGCACTTTATTGGGGTTGTAGAAATGTTTTATGCTGCAGGAGCCCTGTTACAGCTACACCACTATTTACAGGAGCAGGGAGTGACAGGACAAGGGGGAATGGCTTTCCCAATGCCAGAGAGCGGGGATAGATGGGATATTGGGAAGACATTGTTCCCTGGGAGGGTGGGCAGGCCCTGGCACAGGTTGCCCAGAGAAGTTGTGGCTGCCCCATCCCTGGAAGTGTCCAAGGCCAGGTTGGACGGGGCTTGGAGCAATCTGGTCTAGTGGAAGGTGTCTCTGCCCATGGAGGGGAGTGGAACAAGGTGAGTTTTAAAGTTCCCTTCCAACCCAAACCATCCCATGATGATTCTGTGATCTCTGACGCTGACCTAGAGCTGGCTGGTTCTCTACTGAAGACTTAAAATACCATATTTTTAATATAAGCCAACTGACCTTCCCTGAGATCCAGCCAGAGGAGGTGACTACTGCTTGCAAATACTTTATGTAGGCAAAGCCCTTATTGTACCTAAAAACTATTGGGATAACGGTTCTGCATCTCTAAAGCAAAAGACTGCAGAGCTCCTGAAGCTCCTGGCTTGAAAAGGAAGCTCTACAAGGACAGCACTAAACCTCCTGCAGCCATCAACCAGTTTCTGCAGCACTACAGCCTTCTGTTCTGAAAAAGTGGACATGAGGGTTCTGAGTGCTTCAAATCTTCAAAAGTCACCCTAAAAACTGCTCAAAAGTCTTTCACCTTCACCTCCTGGGCTCTGTCATGAGGAGAGGTCTCATGAGCTGGTGAAATCATGTGGAGTATGGTATGGAAGGGTGAGCCATTCCCAAGCACTTTGCATTTACAGAAGGATAAGAGCAATTACAGCAGCACCTGAGAGGCAGGTACGTTGGGAGTGGTTTATCCAGTTCCCTGGCTGCTGTCAGACAACCCTTTATTTCCACAGCCACAGACCTCATTTGTTGTAGTTATATTCACAAATAAAGTCAGTTGCACGTCCTTAGGAACATTACTCCACAAGCATGGGTATACAGAAAGAAAAACACAGCACTGGTTATTTTTGATTTGGAAAAGCAATTCTGTTTGGGAGCGATAATTCACAGCCACTGGCATGGAAGAAAAGGATGGAAAATAAAGCTTGTGCGATGAAAGCAGTAATGAAGTAACAGACCACTAAAAATGGAAAAAATGAATAAAACAGAACAGAGGTGGAAACTTTGCAGCAGGTAAGTTTCATCAAAACATGATATTACAAGAAAACTTAGTGTTAACCGACTTTACAACTAAACTACATTAAGACGGGATAGAATTGGATGTATTTTAAATGTTGAATGAGATAGTGACATCCTTTCAGCCCACCTCAGTTTTCACCATCAGCTCTGGTTTTTAACAGTATTGGTATTTGAATTTTGTGCTTTCTAGGCTGGAGACACTGTGCTCATTTGTATTTTGAAGCAGTCAGTTTACTTAGGCAGCATTGTGGGCAGAAAGGAATTTTGCCTTCAACCAGACAAGCCACGTAAGGGTTTTCACTCTATTATTTACCTTGTAAATGAGACTCCCGAGGGTAGAGGGGCTTTCAGATGTTTGAACTGCAGTATGCAAAAAGCCTGTACATTTGTCTCCCTTTTTTGTTCCTCTCTTTTAATATTAACCAGCCCATTTTCAGTGCTGGTTCTCTGCCTCAGGACAGCAGAGCAACACTTGCTAGAGACAAAAGCGAGGGAGAGGCAGCTGGGTGTGTCAGCTGGAAGGGCAGAAGCTGATAGAGAAAATCATTTACTGTCATCAGCACACAGTAAGTGTTGCACTCCACCAAACAGGAGGGAAATGCCCTTGTCTTGGAGACATGGAGGAATCTTCTTCCCACTTTCCATGAACCTCCTCTCCAAACAGCCAAAGACACAAAGTTCTTGTGTCTTCTTTTCTTCCTTCCCTTCAGCTTTCACACTGATGGGAAGCTTTCTCTTACACTTGCTTCCCAGTTGAAGCAGACTTTTGCAGGACTTGGAAGTTTGTTTAAGGAAAAAAATATGGAGTAAATTAGCAATTAATGTAAAGGATTCTTGCCTAGGGTTTTCAGTATAGTTATGACTCAGTCCTCTCAAAATCATGAGATTAGCTTAGTCATTCTTTTTGCCCCCCCCCCCCCCCCACCCCCCCCCAAATGCAAACACTGAACTCATTCCCACCCTGCTTATTTGGGACAGAGGTGGGACAGCTTTGCTCTGGCAGTACCTGGGCGTGTAGCCTGTCACCTGCCAGAGGGACCCTTGGCACCACGGCCCTTTACAGATGGAATTTGGACATTAGGAAGAATTTCTTCACAGAAAGTACCATTAAACTTTGGAATGGGCTGCCCAGGAAGGTGGTGGTGTAATCACCTGGAGGTCTTCAAGAAATGACAGGACATGGAACTCAGTGCTCTGGTCTGGCTGACAAGATGGTGATCAGTTGGAGTCAATGATCTCAGGGGGCTTTTTCAACCTAATTACAGAACCGTGGAATAGTCGGGGTTGAAAAGGACTTCTGGAGATGCTCCAATCCAATGCCCTGTGCCAAGGCAGGGTGACACAGGAACGTGCCCAGCTGGGTTTGGGATGTCTCCAGAGAGGGAGACTCCACACCCTCCCTGGGCAGCTGTTCCAGGGCTCTGCCGCCCTCAGTGTAAAGAAGTACCTCCTCACGTTGGGGTGAAACCCCTTTTCTTTTGGTTTATGGCCATTGCTCCTCATCCTGTCCCTGGGCACCACCAAAGAGTCTGGCACCACCCTGGTGCCCAGAGAAGCTGGGGCTGCACCATCCCTGGGACTGTCCAAGGCCAGGCTGGACGGGGTTTGCCGCAACTAGTGGAAGGTGTCCCTGCCCACAGCAGGGGGTAGGACGGGATGAGCTTTAAGAACCCTCCCAAACTACGCCATCCCGCGACTCTACGACCCTCTCTACGCCCGCCTGGGCGACGTTCACATGTTTATCACTTATTTACAACAAGACCCCCTCTCAGCCTTCTCTCCACCCTCCTACGCACGCCCATCACCTCCTCAGCAGCGGTACGGCCGATCCCATCGCTATTTTTCGGGGCTGCCCCTCACGGGGCGGTGAGGGGGGGGTGTTGGTGTGAAGGGGCGGCTCCCTCAGGGGCGCTCCCCTCAGGGGCGCTCCCCTCAGGGGCGCTCCCGCCCCGTGCGCGCGCAGCGGGCGGGCGGGGCCGGCGCATGCGCGGCGCGCGCTCCCCCTCCCTCCCCTCCCGCCCTCCCTCCCGCCCGGCTGGTGCGTGCGAGGGAGAAGATGGCGGCGGCGGCGGCGGGGGCGGCGTGAGGGGCCGGGACCCCGCCGAGCTCCCCGCGGGACGCGGCGCCGCCATGGCCCTGCACGGCGCGCAGGTACCGCCCGCAGCCCCCGCCCCGCCCGCCCTCCCCCCCCACAAACCCCGGGCCCGCGGCACCGAGCGCGGGGCTCCCGCCGGCAGAGCGGGCGGGCGGGCCCCGGGGTGTGCGGTGGATGGGGGGGGGCAGGGAGCGCGGCGGCCGGGAGTAGGCCCGGGGGTGATTGTGCGCGTTCATTGAATGCGCGGCGGATCCGGCGCTGCCCCCAGCCCGCGATAACCCAGCGCCGGAGGGGTGGGGGGTGGCCCCGGGCCGGGGTCGGTGTCACCGCAGCGGGTGGGGCGGGGAGGGGGGGTCGGTGCTGAGCCCCCCCAGCCTGAGGGAGGGGAGGGGGGCTCGGGCAGACCCCCATCACTGCGGCTGTTTTATTTTGGATAGGGGGGAGAGACGGGCGCTTCTATAACGAGAAGGGAATAAGGGGATTTGTAAAGTAATCCTTGCCCCCCCCCCCTCCCCCTCGCCCAAACACTCGCTAAACGCCGGCGCATCGGGGTGCAAAGGGCTGAGTGTTGCAAGATCGCCGGGCCCGGGGATGCCGTGTGTGTGCGGATTCCCCGCATCCCACTGGCCCGGCCGGCCGCGGGTTTGTGCACAAAAAAACTGCAGTCGTGGTGGTTTTTCCGCTGGAAGTTTACAGCTCGGTTCCTGGGCTAATCCAGTGTGTGCTTAGGGCAAATGATTGAATGGGTTCACTTGGCTTTTTTCTTTTTCTCTTCTAAGGTTTTTCAACCTCCTTCCCCCCTCCCCCCCTCCCGCCAAAGGTTTAATATCAGGAAAAACGTGTGGAGCGCTGAGTTGTGTTTTTTACAAGACTTCGGGCAACTTTGTTTTTAGCAAATAATAAAGTTTAGGAAACTTTGGTGGTGTTAAAGATAATTTTGTTAAGGATCCGTGTCTTTTGTAAAAGAAAATACCTTTCATACAATAGAAGTTATTTCGAAAAAGGTGATGCTTTATTCTGAATTCTGTGGTTTTTTTCCTGAAGGTAGTTAAGGTACACGTAAATGAAGTTGTGCACTGGTGGCACTGACAGTGATGTTTCCATAAACAAAAGTTTGTAATCAGTAAAAACTATAATGACATTTCTTGTCCAACTTCATTTACTTATATTTGAGAGCAAGAGGAGAGTGATTTTGTTTATGTAGGTGTTCTGAGGGCCTTTGCAGTTTCTGGAGTTTGTTTAAAATTCTAAATTGTTTGAAAATTTGTTATCTTTCAACTTTTCTTTGAAAGTGGAGGAAACTCACTTAGTTTTTGTTTCCGTGTCCTAATGAATGGTAATCACAATCAGGTATATCGGAATGATTCAATGTCCAGCTCGAGGGCTGGTTCACACCTCCCTTTCCCCTCCCCTCAGCAGCACATGTGGTTTGTTTGATAAGTTGGGGTTTTACACTGCAGCTTTTTTTCCTAATTTAGAAGAGTTAAGGACATTTTTCTGTCTGTATTCAATTATCCTGGTGTACGTTGAAACAACAAAATGTTAGGCTGATGATTTAGTTGACAGTGAAGTGCTGCAGAACTGAAATTAAAACTAGACTGTAAATTCATCTTTAGTAGTAACTTGAACATCTATTTTAAATCAACTCCCTCTATAGGTTAGTGCAGATATTTGGGTCTCCTGAGGATTGCTGCGTAAATTTATATAAAATTTGGAAGCAAATCCGTAGGATATCTTTTAGCTGGTGTTTTATTCATGTCACTGAACAGCCTGGGTTTATGTTTTGGATTTTTTTTTTATTTCTTTCCAAATTAAAAAAGTTTATTCAGATGCTGTCTGGGATTTATGTGAATACGAACTCTAGAGCAACGTGGCGCTGTAATGCTGAATTAAGGTAACAATGTTTTGGGCTATTTGGGGTGAAAACCCTGAAGATAAATTCACGTGTAGGATTTTCCCTTTTTATTTTGGAATGGTAGTGTTGCAGATCAGTAGGAAAAAAGAAGAGTTTTGGTAAAAGTTATCTGCTCTGAGCACAAGATAAATAATATTACCGGGTCATTATGTTCATGTCATGATGCAGAGTTGTGGGCAAAAGTGTGGTATTTTTCCGTATCACTGTAATTTGGGTGTACAGTAATTGATATTTTTTTTGTCACACAGGGGGTAAAGGTCTTCAGGAAAATGATGCTGTTCTGACAGCTAAAATGCACAGTCAGATTTCTGCCAATGGATGGATTCATGTAATAGTGGGCAGAAATATTTCCTCAGTCAGTTTGCACATTGTGACAAACGAATCATGAAACACTCCTATAAAATACTTCCTAAAGGACATTAATTTTGAATGGTCAGCTCGTCAGCAAGCACAGGAGTGTATGATAACATGGTTTAGGTATTGCTGGTCGTTTGTACCTCTGTGTTCCATGTCATTATTTCATAATCATTTAATGAGATATTTAAGTCTTGCTGTCAATCTTCTGGGTGTGTGCTGAGTAAATTCAAAATCTGTCCTTTTTTTAAGGTGAACTAGAAGTAAACCTGCTGTATCACTACATGACACTAAAGATGTTAAGCTGATCTAGTTAAAACCATTTGTCATCAAGGGCATCTAAAAATCTCTTTAGGGAAAAAAAAAAAAGACAGCTGAAAAACTATTTCCCTGTTTGGAAAGAGTAAAACTCTGTCGGAACTGTGTAAACTGTTGTTTTAGCCCCTTCTTCTATTGTTTTTCATAGAAAGAATTAATACAGACGCATCATTTCTAAATCCTGTGAAAACAAGTTAAGCAGAAGAAAGGATACCATGGCAGAATGAATCATTTATGCTTGTTTTGTTCTTTCACCATTGCTGTGGTGTCAAATGTACTCGGTGCCATTTTAAATGTACTGCATCGCCCCCAAACCCGGGCTGGAGTGAAAACCGGGCGAGTTTGAGTTCAGAAAAAAGCTGAACAAGCTCCTAAGCTGCTCATCCTCACCCAGGATGTGTCTGGCCTGGCAACCAGCAGAACTGGAACTCGGACCATGGCATGCAACCCGACTCCCTGAAATACTGCACTGCAAACTGCCTCTTTTATGGCCGGCTCGGAGGGTTGCTCCCTGGCAGGGTGTAGGTTGATGTTCCCTTAAGCCAGGGCTGTTTCTAGAAGAAGGCTGGGGAAAAAAAAAAAAAAGGCAACAGTCTGCAGGCATTTGTGCTGTGCTGCTTTTGCAGTGCATTGCCCGATGGTTGTGGCGATTAGGAAATCGATGTCTGAAAAGTAGTGTTAAAAAATGGTTGTTCTGCAGCTGGATGAGTTTTTTGTGCACTTGTGTGTAATGTTGGAGTGTCCTTACGGGGAGAAGGAAGTGTTTGGGGAGAGGGCAATGTGGATTCTGTCAGGTTTGTGAAATACACTGAAAATGCGGGGGACACCCTGAACACAAAATGAAAGGTGGCTCTGGAAAAGGGCTGTTTTGGTTAGATTTGGAGAGAGTGCATCCTCTTGCTGCAGCTGCTGTTCAGTTGCTGTCCCGTGTTTTAAAGGGCTGAAGAAGCTGGATTTGTCTCCCTTTTTTGTTCTTTTGTTTTTTTGTTTTAATTTTTTGAGCCCTTGCTCTCAGTGCTCTGAAGGGTCTGGGTTCATCCTTTTGCCCATGGAGTGAGTAGTTATTCAGGGCTTCCATGATCTTGGGAATTCAGGCTGCAGCTGAAGCTGAGAGTTTCGGTAGCCAGAAGGTATCATTTGCCTTTCTAAAATGTGAATGGTGAATCCATGCAGAGTAAAGTGGGTGAATGTGGGTTGGTTGACTTAAAAAAAGGAAGTCTGGGAAAACTGACATAGAAACTTAAATTTGGAACTATATGGAAGCATGCAAATAGACTAAAACCCACAGGTTTTGTGAATCACTTCTATTTATTCTGTGCATTCTAGACTATGGCACTGATCTGGAGATGATTTAGAATGGATCCAGCCATCTACCTATTAATAAATCCAGTTTTTGTAGGCAGTTGCTTAGACACACTGGTTTTTCCATTCATGTAGCTGTTAAAATACTTGTAAAGTTAAGTGGGGTTTTGTTTATAGGTAAACTGAGCAGTCTCATTTCTGTTTAGTGGTCGACACAACATGCTGTGTCGTACAAAACAGCCAAATCTGTTGTAATAGAAGTTGCTGGCCTTGGGCCATTGGATTATAGTCATTTGTCACTCTGATGCCATTTCAGCAATGTAGATGTTCATTTCCAAAGAATTAAACATGCTGGAACTGCGGTTTTTCTTTTTGATGGAAGTGTTCTATGTGTGATCATTAAACATACAACTGGGGATTAGGGAACAAAGGGTTATGCTTCATGGTGAAAAAAGTGCGTGTGTGTACATGTGTGTGTGTATATACGGACATTCCATAATGGAATTAGTCTGATGTTTTAAAGTCAAAGGGATTCTGAACCCTGTTTTTGGTTTATGAAATCTTTGCGTATGCATTTAAGACTGTTTTAAGTATTCTAAATAATGGGACTCTTGGTTATTTTTAAAACACTTTAAAGGATTCTGTTATGTTAGTGCTCATGTTAATATATTCATTAACGCTTTAATAGAGTAAAACTTTGATGTGCATTAGTCTTTTCATTTTGTATTTGACTCTCTAATACCTCATTTATTTGTAGATGTTCCTGATATTTTAAATATGTGTAAGAACTTTACCTCCTTGTTTGACAGCATATGATTTATTGATCTTCAGTGTGCGCTACAAGGTCTGTTTTTCTTCACCTGTAGTCAGGCAGAGGAGTAGCTTAAATCACAGTAGCCCTAATGAAGTGTTTGTGTAAGGCTTATTTAAGTCATACACCTTGTGAAAAGCTGTGTGAATTTAAAATTAAGAAAGGCTTTGTTGATGTTCTGTGGTAGTCACAAATGTTGATGCTGTAGAAAAAAAGGTACAGGAGTCCTTTGGGTAATTTTGCTTCTTACAGTATTGTATGTGAATTCATATCGTGTAGGAAAGCTTTAAAAGAAACATTGTATGTTATTTGCATTGGAGTTACAGTGGGAAAGAAAGGGATATAAATCAGCTTCCATTGAGGGTAATGTTAACACAAACTGGAAAATCACTTAGGGGATCTGTAGTTTTTTTACTTTGTTAAAAAAGTAAATACCCCAATTAAGGTTCAGCTTTGAGGTGGAAGAGAAAAATGCACTATCTGTAAGAAAGTGTAAAGAAGAATATGTCTCTAAAGATTGTGTGGAAAGATGCATTTAAAAAAACATGTAAGAGAATCGGTTTTCTTCAAAGATTTCTGTGTATGAAAGACTCCTTATTTTGTTTGAATTACACTGAGTGTACCAGCAGAAATAGCAGAGCTATTCCCTCGGTGCAGTGGGCATGTTTTCCATGCATTTAGAGCCTGCTCGAGTGATTCACAGGTGTCCTGCCTCATTTTCCCCCATGAATGTTGCAGGCTGGCAGAGGATTTGCTGCTGTAACTTAAAATACAGAAGTCATGTATCATTCATGCAAAGACGTGAAGAAGCCTTTTGGTGTGAAAATATTTTGCCTTGTTGGAGAGGGACGCCTTTGTGGGTGGTGTAGCAACGTGTTACCAGTGATACTGTTAATGCCTTTGATTCTTGGTGCAGGCATTAGGCTGGATGGAGAGGGGCGTGGAAAATGTTCGGTTTCTTTGTGTAATGGGGGGAACAGGCAATTAAATTAATTGTGTTCAAATAATGATTTTTGGATCATGTTACTTAGGAGGCTGTTTGGTTCAAAATGAGGCTGTACTGGTACATAGCATAGGATGGCCTTGTCATTTTAAATATGAGTAAGAGTGATAAAAGGAGAGGGAAATCAAGCAGAGAGAAAAGGAGTCGTTGTCAGCACAAGTAAAAGCTGAACTGCAAAAAGAATCAAGTTCTCTTGAGTTCCAGTCTCCTTCAGTCTACTCATTAAATCATATGGGCTCTAATAATAGCTAGCTGTTACCCATGAAAGTAAGAAATAGCACTTCAGTGTCCTAAAGCATGGAAAACCTCACTTTCTGTTCCTCTGCTGCCTTTGGGATACAAACCCAAAGCTGCCTCTGTGTTTGAAAATTTCTGTGGAGCACTGTAGTTAATGGACACAAAGTTGGAAAAAAGTCAAAGCCAACTTATTCAGGCGATTCCCAATACTCAGTTTCTTCTCAGCTGAAGCCTGTGACCCTAGACCTTCACAAGAAGTTTAAGCTTGCAGGAATCACAGGGAGTGAGAGCTCCCTAAGAGAACTTAGGGCGGCCAGCAAAGGGTTTATTTATGCTGTGAGCGTGCTTTCAGAGCAAGCAGGAATGAGATAATAAAATTACCATCCTGGCATTGCAAGCGACAGAAAATGTAAGTGCAGCAGAATCATAAGAGTGTGAAAGAGGAGCAGTCAGCTTTCAGAGCAGAAGAAATAAAGCCGTTGAGTTTGCTCATGTCAACAGGTTTGCATTCTCAGTCTCCTGATTTTCACCTTAGTCCAGGCACAGCCCTAAATTGTGGCCACTCTGCTGCGATTCCAAGTGAGCATCAACAGCAGATGCTGGGATGGCGTGTTCCAGGTGTTGCCACAGCTCTGAGTTTCCTAAATTGGGGACAATAAAGGCAGTGGACATGTATTACACTTAACACTAATGGTTGTCACATTAAGGCAAATACGGCTTTCAGGTGTAGTGTAATTGCATCCTTAAAATAGAGCTTTCCCTGAGTTCCCATCAGTGTTCATCCCTGGAACAATGCAGTAGGGCAGCTGTGCACACATTTTTCTCTTTGTGCTGCTGGTAGTGGTGAGTACCATGGGCAGGAGTTGCACTGGGCCAGAGGGATCCCTCCTGCCCCACAGCAGTGCTCCGTGGGGGGCTGAGCTGCGTAGCATGTGCACATACAGGATTTTCATGGGAATATGACTTTATAGCTGGTCTGAATTCCTCACAGATTTTTGTAGCCCAAAATCTTAGTGCTAGAAAAAAGATAAGCAGTATGTAAGGTGGTTTTTAGCCCTTTGGTTTACGCGTGACATTTTTTGTGTTTGTGCTTTCAATTTACTTACGACAACCTTTTTTTGCAACAAAAAAAGTGCTTATAATTAGTGAACAACTGCCCATTGGTCAGCTCCAGGTGTGAGTATCCAGCGCATCCAGTGTGTTTACTGAGTAGCCAGCAGTATTTGATAAAGTCAGACATCACTAATTTGAAACTGGAATTAGTTTGTATTTTCTAGTTCAGCTGGTATTTTCCTGTCTTATTTGCAAAACAGCCATTTTGAACAATTGCATGAGTAACTCATCACATTTATGGAACGTCTTTATGATCTGCAAGATTTTTTAATTAGATTTGGGACCAAAGGAAACAATGTACAGCCCCATGAGAAGCATGTTCTTCCAAAAGCTGCCTAAATTGGTGTTGTTTGAAAGTGGAAAGTACTGTAAGTTCACAGTGTGCTGAAACGTGAGGGTGTTGTTTCATGGTTGTTGCTCAGCCTTGTCAGCATTATGGGCTAGATGGCAATTTGCTGCTCTTTATGTGGAGGTCTCCAAAAAGCACCAATGGATGAGGGAGAGGATGGAAAAGGTGCTGGAGTTGCAGAGGAGCTCGTGGAGGTGCTGGGTGTGAGCAGGGATGCTGCAGGCACCCGCTGCTCCTGCCTCTGTCCCTGCACCGAGGATGCTGCCTAACCGCTGTGGTGCTGCGTTTGCCTCCCTGCCGTGTGTCCGTATTCCCATTTGTAGATGGTTGGATGTGCAGGCCAAGGAAGTGGTGACTCAACTCCTGCCTGGATGGAGGAGGGACATGAGCTGTCCGCGTACTCTGATCGCAGAGCCTTGTGGGCTTTATCAGTAATAGTTTGTCAATACGCTCTGGTTTGGTCCATTTTTCTCCCTCAGAAAGCTAGAGAATTTCAGTGTTTGAGAGTGTAAATGCGTGGGAATTATCTTCAGTGCTCTGTTCTGCATTCTGTTCATTCATATGTGCAAAATTGATCTGAATGCTAATGGAAGATCTTGTACAAGGAAAGACATGAAGTAGCAGCACTATCAGCGTTAGTCTTTTGAAATGAACTACCCAAAAAAAAAAAAAAGGCTTAAAACTGTCACTGTTATCATACAGTAAAGCTACAGCTGTATTCATATCCAGTTTTTAATGCTGTCACTTAAAAATATGAGTGTTTAATATGCTTACTATCTGGGTGTGGTGACAGCAGTGTATTAGTCTGCACACTTGTTCTCGCAGCGATCTTGCATCTACATAAAATTGTGTTGCGGATACTTAGGCTCTAAAACTATCTCAGGAGGCGGTGGCGTATGTGTGGTGTCCCAGTTCTCATTTTAACTTGCATACCCCTTCTAAATACGAAGTTGCTGTCGTGAGCTTTGCCAGATCCTCTCAGGTTTCCACCTGCCACTTTGCCACAGGTCGGGCTGGTAGAGGAGGTGAATGGCAGAGAATTCCCTGAGAATCAGGACTTTGCGTGATGTCCTCAGGTTCTGTCTGCCGGGGGACACTCAGCATACACGTGTGTCACCTGGTGAAGTGCTGGAAGGAGTTTGAGGCCCTGCAGAAAGAAAACAGTAAGAACTGCTTTAGAATTACTCCTAAACTTAAGCAGATACAGAGCTTAAAATAACGGAGACTTTATTACGTAGTGGTAGTTGTTTCGTTTCTGTGATCCCTTTGACTCATTTACCAATCACTGTGTTTTTCACAAGTTCTCTGGTTTATTTTTGGCTGTTTCTCTATGAGATGATAACCCATTTTCAGCAGGTCACAACTTGCAAAGGGGAAAGTCTCATTCCTGCTTGTTCCTGGCCACTTGAATCTTCTGCTTTTTGCTGGTAATCATCTGGATAATTTTTTCTCAGTTTGAGTGTAATCATCTCACTGATCATTCTGCATGTGGCAGAACTGAGACAGGAGTAGAGGTGGGATTGTGAATCCAGCAAAACAAAAAGGCAAGTACAACCTGTGTGGCCTTGGTGAATGGAGCAGGTTGTGCATGTTTGTAGTGACCAGGCAGTGCTTTACTGTCATTGTTAAATGCGTCACCCCTGGACAAGCGCTGAGTATCATTACCTTTTGCCCTGTCTTTTTTCATGCTCTCTTGGTGGCCAGCACGGTTTTGATAGGACTTTGCTCCACATTTAAATGAATACTAAACTTTCTAGGTTAAATATCACTCATCTGTGACTCTAAGCACTCAACACTTCCAAAATGTAGGTTTGAGTTACGAAGTTAGACCTTCAAAAGAGGTGCACCAGTCCTGGGTAAGGGGCTCAGCTGCCTTCCAAAGGTGCTAATCTGTGTTCCTTATCAAGGTGGAGTCCAGATAGCTAATTTTTACCTCACCTAATCTTAGCAGTCTCAAATCCTGCCCTGAGTAATTACTTGTGAAAAGCATTGTGTGGGTGACTTGTCTGCCGTGGTGCTCTGAGGGATAGATTCTAATTTTCCACAGGATTTAGCTACAGTAATTCAGAGGCTGTGCATTCATTTCCCATGTTGTTCCAGTGTATTTTTCAGCTTGTTTGACAAACTGGAACAGAGTCTCCTTCCTGCCCAGGGTGGAATCATTCTCTGGGATGGGTCTGTATTGATCCTGTGAGGTTTTAGTCCTCTGTGAAGATGTCAGTAGTGGGAATAAGAAAAAAAAAACACCTACCATACACAAGCCAGTGGAAATCAAGATACAAGCAGTCTGAATTTTTGTGCAACTTTGCTTTTGATTCCTTGACTGTAGAAACATCATTTTTAGTGTAATTTCTGTGTCTTAATAGGGTGCCACCTTGAGTGCTGGATACTGTATTTGCAAGGTTGGCACTTTTACCTTCGTGGAAAGGGTGTCCACTGTTCAGGCACAGGAGAGAGAGTATGAGATACATACTGCTGTAACAGAATTAAAGAGATTTCTGGCAACAGTAGAAAGATTACATGATTCCAAAATTTTGGCTGATAGTTCAGCTTTTGGAGAGGGGAGTGGTCTGACAGGCACCAACCAATTCTCTCTGTTTATTTTTTCTCCTTTACTCTCTACCAATAACTTTAGATCCTGTGTCAGCCCCTCATCTGACTCTCGTTCCTCATCTTTGGCCTCATCAAGCCAATTGTAATATTCTTGAACTACTTAAAATGTGCCTATATTTAAACCTGTTTAATTTCTTAAAATTCACGTGCTTGTACTTTTTCTTCCTAGAGCTCTGCTTCTCTTTTTTTCCCTTTTAATAACCTCATCTGTGTCTAGATCTATTAGTTTTACTTCTTTGAACCATGGATTTGAAGGATAAAAGTAGCCCCTGAGGTAAGTTCAGGTGTAGTAAGCACAGAAGAAGGGCTTTGCTCTGCCAGGGCAGTGCCAGGCACCTCTGCAGCCTGGGAGCTGGAAGCCATTCCAGGAAAGCCTGTCTTTGTTCCAGTAGCCCAGAGCATCCTGCCCCGCTGGGATAGGAATGTGCTGCCTCCTGGATACTACAAACTGTGTGGACTGGAGAAAAGATGTGTATGCTGTTCTTTCACGTGGAGGATCTGAGAGAAGCTTGTTGAAAATAATCCTTCAGGATCTTAGTTGCTAGCATGTCTGCTAAATAAAGATTCTGTACACCACAGTAAAACGCGGATTTATGCAGCGTACCTGGATATGGGTGGACAGCTGTGAGGTGTACAAAGGCAATTGGCAATTTAATGTGGCCAAAGCCGTGTTCTGCAGATGCAAAACTGATTTTACTGCCACGTTCTTAGAAGTTTGTCCCCCTGTAGGTATCTGGCACTGAACATTGCAGACCTAATGATTTCAGTTTGGTAGAGAAGAACAAAAAAGGCTAACACCAAGGGTTTTCTGCTGGGAAATATTAGATAAAATTACTAAGGGGTTGTTTTGCCTGCCCCACCTGTAATAAAATAGTGGTTAAACTGGCTGTGTTCTTGAGTAACTTCCAACTTCTCTCTCCTCAGAGCTTATCATGCTGTACTAAATCAGAATAATTCAGGTCTTAATTATTTTTGTTCTTCATTATGGGGAGCGTTTACAATTTGCACATTAGACTCAATAACTAGTTTAGTGCATGAGAAGCCTGCAGAGCGTGAAGTAAATGTGTGTGCTCAGTTATGAGCCACCAGCCTGAAGGTGGTGTTTTCAAACTCTTCAAGGCTGTGAAGATAGACCCTTGGCCGCAGGTGTTTTACCAACCACTCTTCTGGAATTCAAAACTGAAGAACTACCTATCTACCCATTTTGGAAGTATTTATTTTTCTTTTGATGTTTGGGAGGAATACCTGCTTGGAGAACTTCATAGAAAAGTATTTTTGCTTGGCTTGTATTTTGATTTAACATGTCAAGGAAACAGATTGGAAAATGTTACTGTTCTGCATCACAGGCAGGTGTTCTGTGGGCTCATAGTGGTGGTGTAAAGGTGTCAGAAATTCCCTCTTTTGGTCTCTAAAGAGCTAAGAGTTGATGTCATCACTGCTGACTATTGAGTTATGTCCCCTTTTGGTCAGTGTCAGGAGCCACTCTCCAGGTACTGCTGCTGTGGTCCCAAAATGACTGCTCACTGCCACTCTGGTTTGTATGGTGTGTGTATTCCTACCTTGGGTTCAGGGGGAAGGTGCAGGGAAGGTATTTTCTTAGCAAGAACACGTGATGCTCTCTCACAGGATGCAACTTAAAAGGTGTATATAAAATGTGCATAAACCCTCCCTTAGCTGGGCCACTGTTTTATGGTCACATAGAAGTGCTACAACAGCATTGCCCTCTTTATGCTGTGATTATTTACAGAATAAGATTGGGCCTGTTTTGGCTGTTTCTTTATTGTTTTTTGGAACAGAAGAGAAGTATCAGTTAGGGAAAATCTTAGATGTGAAGCAGCAGAGCTTTTTAGCTGGAGCAGTCCTGCTTTGGAGACTGGAAGAGCAGGAGTCTTTCTGTAACACCACGCTCGTAAATACAATGGTGACTGTGTAAGATGATGGGTAGGTTTTTACTCTGCCTTTTCCCCTCCTACTGACTATAATGACCATTTTATAGGCAACTTCCTTGGGCTGGATGCACTTTGTGGCAGCTGCAGTTTGAAGTGGAAGGATGCCAACAGGCACCTCATTTTTGGTAATAGAACGATGAGTGTACATAAACAGAATTTGTTTGGGTGTAAGAAATTGCCTCGTGTTTTGGCAGGTTTTTGTATGGTTATTATTCAGTTTGTTGCTCTGATTTAAAATATGTTATATAATTGATGAAAAAGAGCACAACCTGCTCTGCTTCTGTGAATATTTGAGTTACAGTATTCAGGGTAAACTGTTCTGATCCACGTTGTACCCTCCTGATAACATCAGGCTGGAGGGGCCGTTTGTTCATGAAACCTGCCCTTCCGGTAGTGCTGCAGCCACAACTGTGCTGCTGTACAGCCAGGGAACTGGTTTTTCCTCTGATCAGAAAATGGCTTTTTGAGAATGATCATTCTTTTCCATAATGGAATAAATCCCTCTCGGATTAATTCACGTGAAATGTGCAGAAAATGTGTAACTTTCCTCAGCTGTAAGAATTCTGTAATAACTTCCAAAAAAACCCTGAATTAGGGGGGGGGAAAAAGGGGTGGTACAGTCATGCACTGTATTTTTGAGCCTTTGATAACTTAAGTGGTGGGCAGGCAGAGTTGCACTGACTCATGGGCTTACTTGACCTACATTTACCTGGCTCTGATCTTTCTCCAGGCACTATGGAGATGCGTTAATGTTCTGGTTTTAAGCTGCAGGCTAATGATAAAGGACTGGAAGCTGTGCTAAGAGTTTGCTCATGATTTGTTGCATTTTCATCTATTAAAGGCGTTAATATGCAACTGCTCCACCTTAAAGTACGGCTTCATTTCCATACATTTGTATTTGTAAAAGTGGACTTTATTTTTTTCATGAAAGGAGTATATCAATGTAGGATTTTTTCAGAAAGTGATTTGCCTAAAATACTGCTGTGTAGTCTGGGATGAGCGTTGTAAATGCGTGGCCAGTGGTGTTCATAGCTCCTGGTTACGGGATGTTGGTTGCAAATTCAGAACCTAAAAAAACCAAAGAACAAACCTGTTCTTCAGTTTCACAGTTTTACCAGTGCTTTTTAAAGCATTTTAGCAATGAGTTCCTTGAGACTTTGGGAGCTTGGAAAATCTTATATCTAATTAAGTAATCGTTTGTGTACCAACACTTGAATGGATTTCAGCTCAAAGGGAAGGAGAACCTGAGGGAAGACTGCCTTTTCCTACACCTTCCTTAAAAAAAATGATAAACCTTGAGGAGATGGGAGAGAAGTAGAAGGTGAGGAAGCAGTGCCGGGTTTGCTGCTGGGATGACTAATGTTTTAGAGTTTTTTTCTACTAATAAAACCCAAGTGCAGTCATATGCATGTGCCCTTTTTTCCTTGCCAGAAAACACACTTCTGTTGAATGGTTCCTTTTCTTCCTCTACTCCAGCCTGTCCCAGAGCTGCAAGAATAAGTCCACTTGGTAGGAGTAGCTCCGTGGGCAAGACAGTCCAACTTAGGGTATATGTCATCTATTTCATCACTTCATATGGGAACTAGTTTGACTTGTTTGGACTTCTGCTTAAGATACTTACTGGTGGCAAGGAATAATTCAACTGTAAAAGCTTATTTTTAACTCATTTGTGGAAAAGCTGTTGAAGTGGGAGTATTTGCAGCTTAAACTAATTTGACTGGAAGATCTGACGCTGTTGGGTAGCAGATGAAAGCCTCGTTAATGCTTCTTGAAAGCACAAGTTGACACTTCATTTTCCTATCTTTCTTGCAGCACAGGTGATGCCAGGAGGATGATGCATCAGCAGTGTTATTTCTACCCATTTTTCTAGGACAAGCAGCTGTGTAACACGTATTCATCCTGCTTTTATTCCTCCAGGACAACAGTCCTATTGCTAGACTGGAACACCAGTGGGGATTTCATTACAGGCAGTAGGGTAACATTAGCACTCATTTTTTCAAGTGGTTAAGGAGACCACAGCAAAAAACAGTCAACATGGGGAGAGCCTGCAGGTCAGGGATTTTAATCTTTTGGGGTCTTTTCCGCCTCCTTGGAATTACTTGTGTTGCTGCAGCTTTTATCTGCATAGTTAAGGTGCTGCTTGGTCAGTTATGGTGTTCAGAGTTACTGCACCAATATAAAAGTGCTTTTACTTTAATTCCTCTGTGGCAGAAAACAAAATTGATTCTGGAGATTTGTTTGGTTAATCTGTTTTATGTAATTCATGTTGTAATCTAGCTGCAGTTAATATCTTGAAGACGTAAAGGTGGTGGCATTGATGAAATGATTTGTTCCAAGTGGTGTAGGCTCTGCTGGAGTGCAGCTGGATGTTACACTTTTAATCATATTATAGAGGTCAAGTTAGAAACTGATTCCAGTTCTGTTGTGACTGGAAACACCAGTGACTGACAATCAGCAGAATTCGGGATGTTGCTCTAAGAGAGGTGTTTAACATGAGTGGTTTTTTAAAGAGAACTACTGTTGGGAGGCAGGAACTGGATACAGGGAAACTTGATTCCTTGCAGCATGTCACACTGAACACAGACATTGGTGACAGCAGCTCAGTGTTAAGTTGGAAATGCTGTACCTGCTTTAATAGTCTTACTCATTCAATGTTCTCAGCTTGTATTATAGAAAAAATATATAGCAAATGTGTTATACCTTAAAAAATTCTCATCTGCAGAGTATTTGTATAATATTCTAGTCTCACAGTTTTTGCTTCTTCAAGAAGGAAGCTAGGATAACATCTCTTGGTGTCCTCTCCTGAGTCACACAGGAAGCAGTGTAGAACTACAGTTGTATCTAATTATTTCAGTTATTTTCAGGAATGTAACTGCACTTTTCTTTTTTGTGCTCCCAAAAGCTGTATGAGAATGTTCTTCATTCAAAGCCCAAACTTTAATTGCAAAATCTTGATCAGTGGAAATAAGGCAAATAAATCTGAAGTACTGGAGCACTCACGTCACCAGCAGCTTCATGTGAAGAGATACCATTTTAGAATGGTACAAAGTCGATTTAATTTTGCATTATTTACTTTTATGTTCATCCTTGGTCTCATAGGTGTGACATCTCCAAGAAGACAGCCACATTTGAAAGCTCCAAAAGTGCAGAACTTACAGATTTTAAAACTAAGGTTTAAAAAACCAGGGAGGAAATCAACTCATGTGAACATTTATCTTTTTTAAGTAATTGGTTGTTAAACCTCAATATGAAAGATACCAGATGGGAAAACATAAATTTTTGATAGTGCAGTTTAAGCAAAGCATTTTACATTGTTGGTATATAATAACTCAATGTTATTTAAAAATCATGGTAATTTCAGTGTGTTTACTAACATGTTGTACATCTCTGGTAGATGGTGCAATTGTGTTGCAGCTGGGAAGGGCAAAATGGGGTTTGCTGGTTTGTTTTTCCATCCCAAAGGAGGAAGTTTGATAACACTGACAAGAAAGTGAAAAGGTAGCAAAGGCAGAGTTGTTGTCCCAGGAATTCCACAAAGCCTCATTCCTTCCATGCACCCCTGCATCACCCCCCAAGAAAGTTACTATTTTCCATCTGATTTTCTTACACTTCTGCAAGTGGGAAGATCATTGAGATTTGTGTGACACCGTTTTGATATTGCTCTTTATCTGTGGCAGAAATGCAGCTCAGCAGGCTGCAGTACCCTAAGGGACCCCTGAGTACACTCGGTGCAAGGTCAGCGGTTGCTCTGCAGAGTTGGATAATCTGGGGAGGAGCAGGAGCAATGCAGTGTGAAATACGTGCTCCCAAAAAAGGGAGAGAGGATTCCTTCCCAGGAGCCAGGACAGGAAGGCTCCTCTATAGGCTGTGGAGATGGACTGAGAAGGAGAGGGAGGTCAGATTTGACTCTGAATTAAGCCTCTTAGGGATTACGTATCTTTAGCAGTAAGTCTGGGAGTAATGTTACAATTGGGAATTTTCAGAACTTTCCCCTGGTATTGGAGTCGTGGCGTTTTTCTTCCAAACCAAGTCTTGGTGTGAAGCTGAATCCTCTAAGCTTTATTTCTGCTCTCCTGTGTGAGTGAACACTGACAGCATTGACTACAGTTTAGCATGCTTTTCCAGCAGTTGCATTTTTGCCTGAAGTTATAAATCAAAACAATTTTCGAAATAAGCAATTGAATGCTAAACAGTATTTTTTGCCTGGAGAAAGCCTGATTTTTGAATTTTGTCTCAAAATGAAGTTTGTCTAGAGCTCTAAATTAAACCTCAGCTTTTTCCTGCTAACATTGTTGAATAGTTTGAGTTTGTTTGTTGCCACAAATAGTTGAGTTTGTGTATTATTGATGGTAACAGGCCTGGATGTTGCTGGCTGGGCCAGCTGAGCTGTGCCCTCGTGCACTGCCTGTCCTTGGCTCCTGTGTGGCTGAGGTGGAGGCTGTGCTGCCCTGATGAGCCAGGGATGGCCCATGACACAGCCTCTCACCTGCACCAGGCACGACCTGTGCTGTGTCCGAGTCCCACTTTTTCCTTGGAGCTTGTCCAGTCCGTCTAATACCCATGACTGGGACCTCAGAGCAGCATCATGGGCAAGCTTAGAGATTTATACAGCGTAGGGCAGGTTAGTTTGGCATTTAAAGGCATCAATTTGAGGTAGTCCTAAGGGATATGTTTGTTTCTTAGGCAAATGCACACTTGAAAATATATTAAAATTGGAATTTTTAATATATGAAATCATCTGAGATGGATTTGGCAAAGTTTTAATATGTGTTGATGTATCTCTGTGTTTAAGTGTTATTTATAGAGGGGGGTGTAAATTAATGCTGATGGTGAGTAGCTTGTGTAAGTTGTGTAAATAATTTAATTGAACCTTTGATTGCTCCAAGTGTTAGATTTTATTTCTCTGTATGGGATAAAAGCCTCTGAGTCTAGGTGGAATAATTTTGGGGGTACAAGCTGAGACCCCAAAAACTCATGCTGAGAATGAGCTTATTTCTTGTAAGGGTGTGTTGCTTTTATAAAATCCTAGTGCTCTGGGTCAAAATTTCTTCCTACTTAGGCATTTCAGGGGCAGGAAAACCTTTTAAATTTGAATTAGTGGTGCAGGGTAAGTACTGCAGTGATTTCTCTCCCATGCTGTTTAGAGCTAAAACAAGCATTTTCTTACACAGCTGATTTGTAGAGCACCAGGCACAGATTCCTTGGGATGGAACAGGCAGAGAGCTACGCTTTCAAATTGCTTAAAATATATTGGCTTTCCCCCTCTGAATCAATTTTTTTTTGGTAGAGATTGTTATACTTGCCAAGTGATGTGATGTCATGGTTCTTTTTCACTTTGGTGTGTAGTTGTGTCTTAAAAAGGGTAGAAAATTCTGTCAAGCTTGCAGAAATAATTTCTTGAGAGATGAGGCAGAGGACAGGGAGGTTGGTTAAATTGGGCAGGTGTAATGTCATCAGTCCTGTGGCCTTAAGTTTATTTTGAAACAATATTTTTCTCAGTTTATTCTATGGGCATCTTCTAGCTGGTTTACTTTGTGTTTGCCTGTATAAAGCATTGTTAAATACAATAAATCAGATAAAATTTTGATTTCTTCAGGCCCAAGTGGGATGGGGTTTTTGTGCTATAGTCTGAGTAGGACTAGTTTTTGGGTTAGATGTTGGTAAATTTGTAAAGTCCTGGCAGAAACAGCCACATTTCTCAATGTGAATACACCACTAAAACACTTTCTTTAAGGCAGTACTAATAACCACTTTGTTCAGTTTTTGTCCTGTGTTCCCTAATTAAAAAAGAACACTTTCTTCTGCTCAGAAAGAAGTACCAAGCCTGTGATACCTTGCTAAAAAATCTTGGTGAGTTAAAAGACTGGGATTATATTGTTACATGGAGGAATTAGACTTGGATTTATATAACTCTTAATAGCCTACAATTGAGATTATTGTTTTCGTCTGTTGCATGACTGCATCAAAAATACCTCCTAAAAGAGTGATGATTCAGCAAGCGGTTTTCTTAGGTATGTAATTGGAATGTGATAAATTCTGTCTCATATTTTGCTGAATAAAAATGACATGGTTCTAGTGAGAGTGTAAACCAAGCTTAAATCCCGAGCCAAGAACTGTGAAGCCACTTGAGTACAATTTAGGGATGTGTTGGATTTGGGTGTTGGACTGTCTCGCTTGGTATTTTGCAGTTGGCTGTGGGAAGAGTTTTTAAAGCATTAAATGTTTAACTGTGCTTCATTCACCCTTTTTATCACAGATGTTCCAGTTTATTTTGACTGGAATTGTTTGCAGTCTAAACCAGATTATATTAATATTTTTTTAAAAACACTAAAGGGCATTAAAATGGTCAAACTTTTGCCACACACATAAATATGTATGTTTATAAAGTTTATAAATTACATTTTGCATAAGAAAACTGTGGTTTGTGCTTGCTGTGGAATTTGGCTTTAAGTTAAGGCTTGAAATTTATGGATGTGGATGGCTGAGTCATGTAAGCAGCAGAAACATGAGTTCCTTGGAATAAACCACCTAAAGTCTGAGAAGAATCCTGGGGTTGGATTCTTGTGTCTGCAGTTGGAGGCAGCAGCCTGTGTTCAGGAGACACGATACTCCATCTATTCTGTTGGTCAGCTCCCAGTCTAGTTAATTGTATCTCAATACAGCCAAGCTAAGGGTTTACCACAAGCAAGACTTGACCCTGGCAAAAGAGCTTTTCTGGTGGGAGGGTGGAGGAGAGCAAAGAGTCGTCTGAAAGGACTATCAGTGAACACTGAAGCTAAGTGGGAATGGGGCTGGAATGGAGTGGACCAGCCTGTCTTGTTTTTGTCCAGTTTTTCTGACCAGTGACTCTTAAGGTGGATGCCCTTCCACGTGCCAGGTGTGGTATTTTCCACTCCTCTTTGTCTGTTTTGTCACTTCATTCAACTCCTTGCTCAGCTTCTTTCTGGCCTAATATCTCTGTGCTGTCCTGAATGTTCAGATGCTGCTCAGGTAATTACACCTGGGGGTGGAAGTTTATAGAAACTCCCAGGTGCTGGGAAGCGCCACCATGCCAGGCCTTTTCATTGGGAATCTTCTGCTTTCTGTACATTTTACTGTTTATTTTTTTTCCTTGTGGTCTTATTTTTTTCATAGAAATGTAGATGCTAAATATCCAAAAGGCTGCAGGAAGATAGTAGTGGGAAAAGATACTTTATCTTAGATTTATTATGGGGAGTTTCAGACACAGGAGTAACAAAATCAGTGATATTTTGATTTGGTGTGTTTTCCTACTCTCAAGCAGTTTCAATTCTGTGCCTGTGCACACAGGTACTGTTAGTCTTGTGTAACTCACCAGTTTAGCAGAACTCTGGAGAAGGAATTCCGGTTTTTTTCTGGGGTGAGGGATTGCTTTAGATCTGGGAAAACCAACCAACTCATGCCTGGGGCTTGTTTGAACCGATGCAACTTCTCACCTTACGTATTGGTTTGGTCTGAGGTGCAGTTTGTGCTGTGATTACCCGAGTGGAAATTGGAAGGAAAATGCTTTGTGTACAGTTTTAGAACCCAAAGTGCTTTGCTAAAGACTTGGGAAGGAACTAAGATGAGAGTTGGGATGCAAACAGGTAGAGTTTCTTACTCCCAAGACACAGGTCTTTTTGAATTCTCGTATCTTAGTAGATTTTTATTATGAATTTATTAGTTGTATTGAATATAAATTCTTCTTTAACAAAGATGCTTCTCTTTTATTTTTAGTATATTTTTGGGGAATTCAGCCCTGATGAATTTAATCAGTTCTTTGTGACTCCACGATGCTCTGTTGAGGTAAGATCTACTTTAAATTTCTTTTAAAAGTAACATTTTAAAGCTACATCTCATTGTGTGAATTTGAAATGTAACAATACAATTAATTTTTTATCATTCCCTTAACTTGCTAGTTACAAACTGAAGGTATTGATCAGTAGCCTTCTCTCCACGTATGTGCGTGTAAAGTCAATTTTTAGAGATAAATCACTTCTTCCACCCTCTGCTTTCAGAGCTGGAGGAGCTGACACTGGTGACAGGATGGTGACAGTGAGTTTTCCAGCCCTCTTACCTGAGCTTTGGTGGCTTTTTTTAAGGGGTGGATATGCAGAAAACTTCTCAGCAGTGTTCTTGGTAGTAGGGTGGGCTTCTCAGTCTTGTGAGCTTTTTGAAGAACAGGATCTTAACATTTTTGGGCAGCGGAGCACTGCTGACCCTCAGTGCTGTGCTTAAAAGGAGAGCTGTGTGTGAGGTCTGAGAAATGCAGCAATAATGAACTAATTACAGTTTCAGTGAGAACCACAGAGTGGAAACAGTTGTCTTTGTGTTTGAGTTCATTACATACTCGCATGGCATTGTAGGCTCTTACTCTCTGTAGTTCTTGGTAGAGGATGATGAAACCATTTTCCTTCATAGGGAAGAGTATTATCCCATTGTCCTAATCTCCAGACTCGAAAAATAATTTTCCTCTAGGTCAGTTTCCATGTGTTTCCTCCAGACGTTCCCATTCAAACATTTCAGTCATGCTTCCATCCTCCTCTCTCAACATAAAGGAAATGAACACTTGAGCTGTAGATGGGGGAAATCCTTTTGTCACAGTTTGCAGACCATTGTTAATGCGACTTTGTTTCCTGTAGCTTAATTTTCCAAGGATAATTAGTATAATACTGGAAAACAATAAAATGGCATGAAGGGAATGGGGTGGGGTGGGGAGTGAGGGAAGTTTAGAAAGAAAAAGGTAGCTTTTACTTGCCTTTTGAGAGAGCTTTTTACCTTCTCTGGTAGGTGGGAGGCAGTGCAGGAAGATCTTTAGGTAACGTGTGTTAGTTGTGATGATTTGCTGTTCTCCCACCATAAATGCAGTCTCAGTAGTGACATTTGCATCCTATGGAGAGTCACTTTAAGTGCCCTCCATCAACTGTTCTAATGTTGGGGAGGATGAAAATGTCATATTTTGACTTTTCTAAAGCTGTTCTCAGAGTGTGTTGAGGAAACATGAACCTACAGCATTAGAACCAGTCTTACTTCATTTTCTGACTGTCTCAGGTGTACCTGGTTAGCTGTCAAAGTAAAGAACTGTGTTGAAGGATGGTCCTTAAGTTTGTCCTTGATCTGGTTCAGTTCAATGTTTTAATTATCTGGATGATGAAATAAAAGTGATGCTTATTAGTTTTGCACTGTGCAGATAATTCAGAGGAAATTGGTCTGAAAAAGACAATGAAATTCAAGAGGGACAGGACAGAGATGATGATGGTGCTGAATGTTTGACCCACATTGTGCTGGGGGCAGGGCCAGCATCTGCTGGTGTCCCCTGAGGTCCTTTTCCTACAGACTGGAGGGGGAATGAGCCAAGGGAGTAGTTAAAGCTAAAAGTTGTCTGGAATATCCCTTTTACGTGTGACATTTTTAATACATGTTGACTGAGATGGTTCAGATGGCCCAGCTCTATGGAACAAGTCAGCTCAGAAATCTGTTCTTCCCAGAGGTGCTGTTGATTAATCAGATATGTAGGAGACCAAGAGGCTGACTTATTTTCTTTTTTTTTTTAACTTTTTATTTTCTGAAGGCCTTTGAGTCTTTGAATTGGATAAAACCAAAAATTACAAAGTTTATCATAGGCTGTTTACTGTAGATATTTAGAGTAATTTTTTTAGCTCTAACTATAAAATCCTATTGAACCCATGTTCAAAATTAGTATGGATAATAGGCTCTTAACAGTCTGGAGCCTCTTTCTGACTCATTGTTTCTCAGTTTTTGACCTGAAAAGATGATATATTAAGAGGTGTTGTGATTTATAAATGGATTGACAGTATGTGTTCTTATGCACTTTTTATAATGGCATTTTAAGACTATTTTCTTGCCACCTGTGATGCACTGTTGTCTACAGTGCATTAAGAAGGCAGTATGTAAGTGTCTGCTGTAGCTTTAGAGAATTGAAAACTTGAATAGAGAAATTAGAATGACTGTTTGGAGTAGCATTATAAACTGCACTGTGCACTCGGTGTTTTATCTCCCACTGCAGAACCAGTCCTGCCGTTCTCCAGGGAGCCACTGGAATGCAGGGTAGCAATGGCTGGCAGGGCCTGCAGGCGCAGGAGAAGGCTCTCAGCTGCTCAGGGAGTGTAGGGGCAGGGGAGGGGGGATCAGAAACCACCCACCACAGCGAGGGCTCTGTCACCCACCGAGTCCCTGAAATGAACCACTGTTCTGTACCACATGTATTTTTATAGAAGCTTTGTGCTGTGGTTACATTATAATTAGGCTGATAAATGTGTTTAAGAACGTATCTCAGCTGAAACATTGCAAGAGCCACGCTAGCTGAGCCAGGTTGAGAGTGCAAAAGTTGAGGTGTGAATGTTGCCTGTGCAGAGATGTGTTTCATCCTTTCACAGGTAGTTTGGTCTGTCTCCATTCTTTGTGTAAACAGAGGATTCGTTCCTCGTCCTAAAATTGTGGTGAGTTACTGTTGATGAAGAAAGACCCTGATGCTGTGAGGGGAATTGCTGGAGAGGTTGATGAACTTGTGGTGTGTAACTAAGATAATCTTTCAGTAATTGTGGTAATCTGCAAGGACGGCCGAAGCTGCAGAGTGGGATTTGATAAATATAGAAGCATAAGTTCAAGACGTGCTCTCTGAAAATCAAACCTTAATAAAGATGTTACTTTTAAAGGATTTGGATATTTCAAATGAAACTGATATCAAATGTTTATAGATTTGCTTTGCCTTTAAATAAGTTTCATTTCTTTTTTGTACAGCTCCCCCCATACAATGAAACAGTTTCATGTGGTATTAAATCCACAGGTAAGTTTCATGATGGTAAGAAATCAACATTTCTTTTATTTTTTATTTTTCAGACTTAAAGGTTGTGACACTTTCTTTAGATTTGCTGCAACCTCTCTTTAAATATAATCATTAAAACTTGCTCAGCAAGTATATATACATTTATCAGGCAGGTTGTTTTTTTTAAACTCCTTTATTGAATGACATCGGGGAGAGGTTTGGAAAATGCTGCATTGAGCTTCAGCTAATTACAGTGGACATGCTTATTCCTTCTTGATTGTTCTGCCACACAGTCTTGGTGTCTTGCTGAAACACTGTAGGATGTAGCTGTGAAAATGTGGGGAGGCTGAAGCTGCTGAACTTGAATAAATAACTTGTGTGTTCAGCAAACAGCCTTTTCTGGCAGTTTGCAACCTGAAGACTCCTCTGCAAGCAGTGCTCTGTTCTGTGTTCTCTTTAACTCTTGTTTCTGTCTGGCTCAGCTGTTTTTCTGGAGAATCCCTTTTCTTTTTTCTCTTTTGATGAAAGTGTGACTCTTGATGTAAAAATACATTACAGAGTTCCCATTTTAAACCCGCAGTCCTCACACATCTACTGTGCCTCAACCCATACACCTCCCAGCCTGGCCTTACTCCATAGGTACAGGGAATGGACAGTGAGGTGGGAGTTCCATGTGATCATCACTCTGTACAGTTTAAACCAAGCTTTCACAGTACTTTAGGCAGCAAGTGAATTAGTGTTTGTGTTTTTTCCTGAACCAGAGGAGAGCAAGGAAGCTGAGACTTACCCAGATGTATGTGAGAATGGCATCAGATCTCCTTCAAAATAGTGCAAGTGTCTGACTGGACATGTCTCAAAAGTACTCAAAGGAGGACCAAAACACACATGTTAATGTTTAAGAACACCTGCTCGTTATGCTTGGAGATTTTGGTCTTGCATTTAAAGATAAACAAGTTAGCCAGTCATAAAGAAGGATCCCATTTGAAAGCAGTTAGGCAAGACTTCTGACAATTCAGGAGCTTTATTTAGCACAAGAGCAGTTTTGGGACCCTGAGTAGTTTTAAGCAGGAGTTAGAAAGGTTCTTCAGAAAGACCATAGGGTGTGAAATGTCTGTTGGTGACAAGGGTGTCCAGTCATACATTGCTTTGTCTAACTGTGGATTTGAGTTTCGTTCTTTCAGACTGAGATTTTAATGCTCACAAGCCATACAGAAAGTTGGTTTGTACAAATGTTTTTCAGATCATTCCTAGACCTTGAGAGAACCCCTCCCAGCCCTGAGATTAGGTAATGACACAGCACATTAGGTTTTGCTTGAAAACTGTCTTTAACAAGCTTGCACTGTACTGTGCATGCACATTATCACTGTGATGGCTGCATAAAAAGCTGTGGAAACTAAACTGCAACGTTTGCTTGTGCAGAGTATTATAATTATGACACACACTTACCATGTTGTCACTCCCCATAGTCTAGTTTTTTTTCTGTACTTATCTTCAGTATTTATCACAGAAATAGAATACTTAGCAGGAGTACTCAAATCATGGCTGAAGCTCTAATGTGCAGAATTCTCTTCAGACTAATTAGTGCTGTGTATTCACATAGACTGGCCCTGGAGCATCTGTTGATCCTTGTTTCAATATGCGTTCCATGTTGTGCATGACAGATCTGTTTCAGTCCATTCAGAAACAGAGCTGTGAACTGGATGGAAACAAAGATGCCCTGAAGCAAAGTGGAAAGTCAAAACAAATAGCAAAAATTAGCTCTCATTTTTTCTCAAATGAACTCGACACAATCTTACAGCAAATGAGCTTCTGCCAGTCCTTCCCTAGACTAACTCTACCGTAGGTGCTGGTGTTTATTATTCTAGTCCTGCTGGAAGGTGTAAAGCTTAATTCCTTAGCTATAACTTCCTAATTTGTGTTAAATGCTGGAATATCAGTTATGCTCTTGGCAGGATTTCAGCCTACGCTGTTCTTTGTGCCATAACTATAAGGGATGTGTTTTGTTTTCTGCTCCCTGCTTGCCCCCCTTGTGATTGTTTAGTGTATTATAAATTCACCAACATTAGAAATAAAATTCTCACTTGGGTTAGTGTTTTTGCTAGATTAGTTTAGGGCAACCAAGTGGTGGGAGCTTGCTGGAGAGAGAGGAGCAGGAAAGGGGAGCAGAGAGGTGACAGCTTTTCCTTTGGGCTGTGGTAGACATGACTCTCCCAGGAAGGCAAACCACGTTCTTTGTTTTGAAGCAATTATAATTTTTTTAACTGGGATTTTGGAAAAGAAGTCACAGATTATTTGAACTGGTGGGGGTTTGAAATATGCCCAGGAATTCATTATTAAGGCTGGAGCAATATTAATTATTACCACTTTGTGCTGTTGTAACAAAGGGTACAGAACCAGCTCTTGGTTCGTGCTTGATAAAACAAGTTGCCCCACAAGCAGATGAACTAAGGAGGAATAGTTTTATTGTGGATTTGTGTCCCATATCCCTTAAACACCCCTAAGCTCTGCCTTTGCTAACACATGAAGCTGTGACTGGTGCAGAGCTGTGTATGCAGGGACAGGCCAGGCGGTGCAGCACTGGCAGCTCCTGGAGCAGGAGGTGATTCCTGACACCTCCCAGCCCTTCCCTCTCACAGGGTATCAGGCAGCAGCTTCCCACCGCCCTGTCTCTGGGGTGCTGGTCTTTATTAAAATCACCTTCAGCCCTCTCTTGGAGTGGTGATGGCTCATCAGTGATTGCAGAAGTGGCTGGTGAATGACAGACAGACAGGGTGTTAGAAAACGCTTTCGCACAGGGAGAGATGAAGGGAATTTGAAATTTGAAATTCGGTCTTGTTAAGGTGATTTAGAGAAAGCAGATGTGGATGGAGAGTTTTTGCCCTTCTTTCTTTTTAATTAACAAGTCTTCTTTAGATTGACTGGCAGTACAATATGTGAGATGTTTACTTCTCATTTATTTAGGTTACTAGATCAAATCAGAAAAGCAATTAACATCAGTATTATTATGATTTGTTCATGTCATGTTGGCATTGCATGTGTAATTCAGAGCTCAACACCCATGGAATGTTTGGTAATCTTCATTTGATAAGAAAAAATACCTACCCTGTAGATTTCTTGCTTCTTTCACATTTTTTAAAAACTGAGATGTTTGTCAGCAGACTTTTCTAGGAGGTATTGGTAGAGTTTCAAAACTCTTTTGCTGACAGTCATGTAGCCAGGCATTCTCCACTAGATTCTGTCCTCCCAGAGGATTATTTCCTTGTGAATAACTGCTTTCCCTGGGGAACTATTCCTTGATTTTTGTTGTGTTGAATAAAAAAAAATATGCCTCATTTTTACTGAGTCTGTGGTGTACTTGTAAATATACATTTGTTGACATGTCAGACATAATGCAGGTCACACAAAACCTTAAAAGTTCAGTGGTGTACCCACTTCCATTCTTTGAGAAATAGTGTCTGGTGTTCTTTGGTTCTGGAGTTGCAGTCTTACAAATTTGAAATGTGTGTTTTAGCCCCATCTTTGAGGGAACAGAATATTCAAATTAATGTCTTTGAAACAGTAACATACATACCGTAAACACGTGCAAAACATGAGCTTACCTTTAGCATTCCTGAAACTGTTTCATTAGTTTTCTCTCTTTATTTGATAGTTATTGAAGTAGTTGTAAGTGAAGTGTTCAGTGTTACTAGTTAGCACGTGCATTATAACGCTAATTAAAGTCCATAAAATTGCAGAACTCTGTGACTGGCAGTATTTTGGGATCCTGCAGCCTGTCATGAGAATATCTCTTAGTGTCTCTTTAAAGTTCTGGGGTAAAGAAATAATAAAAAAGTCCATTCATAATTTTTCAGTGCTGCTCATATTACAAGTTGGATGCTGACTTATGTTGAGTATCAGTTGTATTTCTTGTCATAAAAACCTGGAGTCATATATATGATATTCTCACATAGTAATAGACTCAGTGGTGATAAGTTATCAGGGAGCCTAGAGTTTCAAAACCTGTAATTGCAATGTTTCCATGCAATTAATGAAAATATTTTTTGGTTATTTAAGGATTGTGATAAATCTTTGATTACGATAAATCACACCAAGAAAACCAAAGCCAGCCCCTCAAAAACCAAACTTCACATGTGGAAGAGTTAAAGAGGTAAAGGCTTGTCAGTTGAAAAGACTGGCTTTAGAAGTGTGGAGTTAAATATTGCACCATATTTTATAGGCAATTACTCAGTAATTAACTTAATGCAGATTATTCCTTAAGTCATTGGACTTTAATAGGTTTTCTTAGGAAGTGAATTTAATAGGGGTTATTTGCCAGGGCTGCGCAGTCATCTGGAAAATTGCATACTCTGTGTAAGAAAACCTGAATCACGCTCTCATATCTTTAAGCAAATGTTTTGAAATTGTCTTCAGGACTGAGAGTAAGAATTATTTTTGTTTGAGGGAATGTATTTGAGTTGAAGAAGAGTAGGGAGGCTTTTTCCCTTGCTTTTGTGGCTTCTTGATTTGATGTAATTCTCTAACTGAGATTTGCTTTCTCTTGTCCAGGGGAGGAGTATCAGAGAATTGAATTTGGTGTTAATGAAGTTATTGAGCCTCAGTCATCTGTCCTAAATAACACCGACTACAGTATTTCCAGTACTCTGAATCCTCAGGCTCCAGAATTCATTCTCAGTTGTGCACCTGCTCCGAAAACCCCTGATGATGCTCTCAGTGAACCAAACTACAACTCCATCGACTGCCAGTTCAGCGATCCCAGCCTGGCTTTGGAGAGCGGTTCCAACGCCGAAAACGACGCCTTGTCCGGAGGCCTCGGGCAGAGGGAGCGCAAGAAGAAGAAGAAGAGACCCCCTGGATATTACAGTTACCTGGAAGACGTGGGCGATGGCGTGGCCCCCCCGGAGGCGCTGGTGAACGGCCACGCCGCTGCCTCGGGGCTCAGCACGGAGGACACGGAGCTGGCAGGAGACATCCCCTCCCTGGCCACACCGAGGACTTGCAACAGCCCGGACAACTCCGTGGACTTCGTCCCTGGAGCTGTCCCTGCTGGGGCCGTTCCCAGCGCCCTGGACAATGCCAGGACTGCCGGGCAGCCCGAGGTATGCCGAGTTCCTAATTCTGAACAGTTTTGCCTCCCCTCAGAGGCCGTCAGAGATAGCCCCCTAAGGACAGCTGTTGTACAGTCTTATGCTGGTACTGATACTACTGAAAATCTTGGCGTTACTAATGGACAAACACTTGAATCCTCTGGTGAGGACACAGCTGCCAATGGGGTAGAATTGCACACTGTGGAAAGCACTGACTCAGACCAAGCTAAGCCTGAGGAAGCTTCACCTACTACTGAGGCAACAGTCCCGGTTGCAGGATCAGTCCCCGTTAATCAGCCTGCAAAATCGTGGGCTAGTCTTTTTCACAATTCCAAGCCCTCTGCTTCCACATCTGTGGTCTATGTTGAGACTAAGTATACCCCTCCTGCCACATCTCCTCTGGTCCCTGAAAAACAGGTTGAAGTCAAAGAGGGACCTGTTCCAGTTTCAGAGGATCCTGTAGCCATAAAGATTGCAGGTATAGTTAATACACACGAGTGGATGTTACACTGGAAGGGTATTAACTCTGCTTGTAAACAGGAGTGTGCAATGTTGATAGGAAACATTCCTCTGGTGGTGTGTCCCTGGTAATAAGGCGACTGTTCAAGCACTGCACAAAGGATGTAATTTGAATAAACTAGTTTTGTATCCCCCTGAGTAAACATTCCAACCAGGCATTGCCATGTCATTACCCCAGATACGGTAAAACTGTTGCTACTTGTCAAACAACTTGTCAAAACAATGTTGAAATGATCTGTGATTTGGAATAGGCTGGTTGTGTTCAGCTGTGTGCTCTTGTAACAAGGAGAATAGGTTTGTTCTGAAAATGGTGTTGTATTATCCAGTATTTACAATCTTGTGGTGTGTGTTCCATTACAATGAGTATTAATACATTTATACCAAAGTAGCTGAAATTCCTGGACACTGCACAGCAGCTGAAGTGTAACGTCTAAATAGGTCTTTCTTCAGAAATTCTAATTCAGGAAATACTGTATTTGTAGAGATGCTGTTTGAGAGGTCTGCCCTTCCAGTTTTGAAGAATTATTGTTAACCATTATAGGCAATATTATTTTATCCAGAAACAGCGCTAACCACTCAAGAATAACCATAAGGAGCTGCCCAGAGGGTACATCAGGAAGGGGAATGAGTGATACAAAGGCTTTGACTGTTGCTTCTGTCATATTTGTGCTTCTGATGAGAAATGCCGGAAAGCGCAGGAGTTTTTGCAGATCTGGTCCAAAAACACAAAGTTTTCCGAGTTGGTTCCATTTCGTGTCATTAATTCATGAATGTTGGAAGAAAAATAGTCAATTTAAACCTGTGAATTAGTCTGTACGTGAAAAGATGTGCAAAATCCTACTCTTTGTGCTATGAGCCAATTTACAAGTGCCGTGGAGTTTGTGATAGCTTCAAGTCAGGTTTCTGCTCTAACAGAAGCTGACCTGGAGATGACTATTCAGAATGTCCAGAAGCAGATCCTGCCTCCTCCTTACTCAAAATTATCTGTTGAGAAAAAAGCTGTCAGAATAATTTGTATTTTAGTGTATTTTCCACTTAGGTGTCACAAACACATTTGACTGTATTAAAACTATATATATATATAGAGGTGATTAGAGCTTGCATGATGCCATACATGTGGAGAAAGATTTAGTGTTGAAATCTCAAGCTATCATTTAGTAATGACTTTCAATTTAAAACTCTTTTGTGACAACCATAAAGCTAGACCTGCTTGCTGTAAATGGAAAAGGTTTTGTGATCTTGTCTAAGTTGCTTCAGCTGTAAGTTAACTTTCTAGACTTTTACTGTTTCTGTACTATTTTTTGCCACCAGGTGGGAGCAGAGCTTTTTTTTTGTGTTTAATGTAGCAAAACAGCAATGTCATTCTTACAGTTTCCTTCTGCACCTTCAGTTTTAGCTCACTGTATGGGCAGGGGGGATAATCTGAGTGTAGACAAAAGGAATTAATCTGCTCTTTGTAGCTGATTTAGGTAGGAGTTATGTTGCTGCAATTCCTGTAATTCAGATGCTTCTGATTTTGGTATAAAACATTTACTTGAAGATCTGCATGTCATGTAATCAGTGCTTTGCTCTGTGGGAAAAGGAGATTTTCTTTATTTTTCATTCTTTAGTGTTCCCTGTCCTGTTTGGAAAATAAGTACCTCAGTGCTTTGTTCAACATGCCCACTCAAAAACGTGTTACAAGAGTTTGAGTTGGTGATTTCCAGGGGATCATTTGCTCTGTTTGTACATGTTTAACTTCAGGCCTCACTGTGTGAGATTATAGACCAGTCCTGTAGGTTTGTCAGAGGGAGCTCCTGGTGTGTTCCTGATTTTTCCATATGGCTGAGCTGAGATCCTCCTGTTGGATTTGCTGGGAATTCACCAGCTTCAACTCATGCCAGTGGGAATGAATTTTTGACCACAAGTGCCATGGGGTGCTGAGCACAGGTAAGATCTGCACCTGAAATATCCTAACAAGCAAATTAACAAACCTGACCTAGTGTTGGAGTGCTGAGGCCCTTCTGTGCAGTTTGCATTTAGGACAGGTGCTCAGGACACCAGAAAAGTTACTTTTCCGGGGACAGATTGTTGGTTTGTGCCTTAATTTCAGCAGTTGTTACGAGGGAGGTTAAAGATTTAATGCTCTTTGTTTCAACCTGCAGAGATCTGTGGTTTCCTTGTCCTCAGATTTAGATGGGAGCTACACAAGATAAGGAGGTGATCAGGAACCTGTTGCACATTCAAACTCCATTCTTGCAGAAACTGATTTTGTGTAGGGTTATCCAGCAGTGTTGTCCTGGGATTTTTTTAATCACTGTCCAGATTTGAAGATCTGAGTGACAGACATAGTTAGTTTTCTGATATGCTAAATTCCGAATTTTTAACATGTATCTTCAGCCTGGAGACGGTGTCCACCTGGTTTATCTCTTGTTAAACTTTGGGGTTGCACTGATTAGGAAATTACTTTTTTTAGAAAAAGATTGGCAGGTATTTGAAATATCACAACCTGATGAATGAGCTTTCGCAAAATGTGTTTTGTTTACCAACAGAAGTGTCTAAACACGGTAATACTGTTCTAGATCTGTTTACAAATCAAGGCCTTGTGTCACAAGTCACTGCCCTCCAAAGGGAATGTGAGTTCTTTATGATTAATAACATGAGCTTTCCAGCAGGTTTTGGAATTTTAAGGTTTTCTCATGGTTGTAAGTGTTTTCTTCTGATGCTCTTGTAAAAGTTCTTTGAGTTACTGTGTAAATGTTAGATGGAGATGTGGTATTGATTGTAATTGCTGTACACAAAAGTCATTCTTTGTTAAAAGAAACAAAACTCCCAGTAATTGCAGTAGACCCTCTTACAAAGCAGCTTTATGACCACAAGAGGATGCTAAAGGTCCTAATAATATCTTTATTTAACATGATGCAAAAATGGGGAAGAGCTAATGTAAAAAGTTACTGATAGACATTCAAAATGCAAACCTTTCCTATTATTTTTATCCTAATTTCCAACAGTGTTTAGTTACATTAACAGAAATGTTATGTGTGTGCACAACATGGTTTAAGTGTTGCTACTTTATTAATGTATCCTGAAATACTTGAGCAGTAATTTAATAACATATTTCAGCACCCACAGAAGAGTTTTCAGCTGCGACTGTGCTGCATTTTCTTTCCATTTTACCTCTCTCTGCTTTCTGTAATAGATGACTGATTTAAACTACTTTCTATTTTTTGGCATTTTTATTTTGTTAGAACTAGTGGTATATGCAGGAAATACAACCTTGTGAGGAAAGAGGTAGTTTGGAAGTAGAAGGATGTAGATTTTGTTTGCAGCTCTGCCACCTCCTCTGCTTAGTTATTGCCCCTATGTCATGTTTTGTCTGTTTAGTCCTAATGAACAGCTCAAACTCCTTAAGTTTATTCAATATAGCATATAGAGGTCTCCCATTTATTATAAAAATAAATAACTCCCTTGATAGACAGTTGCGAGGTTCATTTACATCTGTTTATTCTGACTTGTATACATCTTGTCCTTATTTTGCAAATTTAAAATATACCAGCTCCAGTATTTTTTTTAAACAGTTTATTTAGGGACCTAAATAACAGGTCAGGATTCCTGGAAAAACTCTCCCTGTTGCTCCCAGATTCATAACTGAGACAGAATTATGTGCAGTGGTTTCTAAGTTTTAAGCTTGGGCCTTTGCTGAAGCCTTTGGAAGCGGGAAAGCAGTAGGAATTATATTATATAAGGCTGTTATCTCCTAGATTTTGGAAGGCTTAAACCAGTAAATAAAACAGCCTGTTCTGAAGAGCACAGTAACATCTGTCTGCTTGCACTGAGATGTTTTTGTTGTAAGAGAGTGGATGGTGAAACTTGTAAACTGGGACTGCTGTGTCACCTTCATCTTCAAAGCAGAAGAATTTGGGAACTACTCCATAAAATTGGTGAAGAGTGATGCCCGTTTAACAGGATTTTATGTCCATCCGTGTATCTGTGTGGCTATATAAATAAAAGTACCTGGTTTTAAGGATACAAAAATAAAAACAAATAGGTCTTGTCAGTTTTGAAACTTGTCCCAGCATCCCCCTGACCCGAATTCCAGGATGTCTCCGATGGAAGAAATACGTCCGATTTGAAATACAAGCAGTGCTTAAGTGGAGTGAAAATGATTTGCTGAAGTTTCTGGGACTCTCATACATTGATTTGAACTATTTTGTGATGCAGCAACAGATATTTATTTGATGGCCACATGTGAGTTTTGGTGATGCTCAATTTACTGTTTCTCATCCTGCAGAAATACTGGAAAGTGTAAGGCTAATACATAAACCAGTGTCTTTGCAACCCCGAGGGCTGATCAACAAAGGAAACTGGTGCTACATCAATGCTGTATCCTTCCCTGGGAAAAATTAGTACTCTTAAGTTAAAATTTGTATGTTATATCTGTCAAAGTTTTTCTGGATTGTTCTGGTAAGTATTTTATGAGGATGTTTGTCTTCTCAGATCCTGCTACTGTGGTTAAGATGTTGAAGTGTAGCAGCTAGAAATCCAGGGGGGTTTGGGGGCTTGGAGCCTCGTGTCCAGAGTTCCCCTGCACTCCTCTTTGCAGTTTGTTCCCTCTCTCAAAATATTGCAGAACTTCCTCCTGACTGAAAACATTCTTGCAGTTCCTAGTTACGTTTGCTCATGATTCTGTGCACCAATTCAAGTGGTTTTTTATCTTTTGTACTTGAAATAACTGTTCTCCTAGGCTTTGTTCTGGCAGGTTGGTAAGTGTTGGTAAGGTTTGGGTTTGTGTGGAGCAGGCTGTCACTATTATTGTTTAAAGTAATCCTTTTACACATCACATTGTGGAGGGTGAACGTGCTCTTAATGTGTTGGATTTGTATTCCCCTGCAAAAATAACTTTTACCCTGAGGAACAGAGGTGGTCCTCCTTCAGTGCTATATTATTATATTAATGAAAAACTATTAATAAATTTTAAATTGATTAATCTTTTGTTAGCAAGGCTCACTGTGAGTGACAAGTGGGATACTTTAAGTGCTGGTACTGCTAGTGAGAAATCTTAAGATCAGTTCCAAGACTGATCATGGCAGAGCCCAATAAACTGCTTCCAGAGCAACAACTGTGCTTTAGACTTCAGCTTTTATCTTCCATAACCAGTTGTGCACTCACCTGGCTATACATCCATGTTAGCTGCCATTTTTTCAGTCTTGAAGTGTTACATGGGAATTCCTTCCTCAGTTTTTGCACACTGTAGGATCAAATTAATCTCTCTGTAGCTATTGAGATCACTGCCTTTTTTTGTTGTTTCCCTCCAGTGTTTCAATGCATTTCCTCTGTTCACTGGTCTCACCAAGCAGCACAAGCTGTCATGTTTTTAAACTTATTCTTCCAGTTTGCTCTGCAGTTTCACTGGTTGCTCCCAACTCTTTACACTTCAAGATGTCTCACATCACAGTCGGTTAGTTTTGGTTTGGTTACAGGGATTAATCACCACCTTTAATGTGAGATCTGTCAGCTGCATCCTTCCAGCCTTCTCAGAAAACATGTCACAGGTTGTCTCTTGCCAATTTTCCAATTGTTAATTTTTATAAGGTCTTTCCTGTGAAGGTTCTTTTCCTCTCCTGCTCCCGGACAAAATGTTTCCTTCCCCTTTTAATTAAACTTTTTGCCATGACTAAAGTACCACTGAATGTTATAAAATGCTGGGTGTTCTTAGTATAACTTCTGTACATCATTGGTTAACATTGTGATAAAACTTTATCTTCTTTTCTGGTATTATTGGGTGGATCTGCATAATAGAAATACATCTCTCTTTTGCATGTAATTTTAGATATAATTGAATATTTGGTTAATGTAGAGATGACATTTTCTGCTAATTTCCTTAATGCCACTGCATAGACCCTGCAAGCCTTGGTTGCTTGCCCTCCAATGTATCATTTAATGAAGTCCATTCCAATGTATTCCAAATCGCAGAGGCCGTGTACCTCAACTCCAATGCTAGACAGTTTGTAAGTAGCTCGGGCAAAGGAAATAAAGGTGTGACCTGACTAAGCTCCTGCAGAAATCCCCAACAAGTGATTGTTTTTGAAACTTAATGTGTACCCAGAAGTCTCTTTCGTGTGTTTTTTGAGTGATTTTGCGACTGCTTGACTAGTCAAGGGAGATACTTCCTATTGCCTTGGGAGTATCACTTTTAAATAGTGTTTAATATGCAGAAATGAACCGTGAGAGCCACAAGAACCCACCAAACACCTGGGTTTCGTTACAATGATCAGGCTGATTTCTGTGTCTGGACTTCACTCAGACTTTGTGAGGATATTCTGGTTTTTTGACAGTCATAATGACAATGATCTGATTTTATTGTTTGTCCTCCTAAGGCTTAACTTGCTCATGTGTAGCTGTTCCTTCCCTTCTGTTTCAGTGTTCGTTTAATGAATGAGTTCACTAATATGCCTGTACCTCCTAAAGCAAAGCAAGGTGAGTGGGAATGGGGGCAGCAGAGTCATAAAATGATAGAAAAGAAGGCTTTGGGATAAGGATCTCATTGGGTGATGCACTTGAGACCTCAATACTGGTGCTTGATGCCCCTCAGGGCTCTTTGGAATTCTGGGATTTCCTGATACCTTAAAAGTTTGCTGTTACTATTGTGTCAGTGCTGCCCTTTTTCTTATTGGTGATTCATATCAAGAAGTCAGAGATACTGCACCTTACTTTTTTTCTTCTCTTTGGTGGACCAAATGTACAAGTGCAACAAGAATAGTTCTTGTCAAAGGTTCACTTAAGTTGTCTCCTGAGAACATGCCCTTTCTAGCAAAATCCTTTGATGTTCGCTGTATTTCACTCCGCTTCCTTCCTTACCTATTTCCAGCTGTTTGGTTTATCAGATCCCTCAGTTCTGTCATCCTTCCTTAAATCCTGAACACTCACATTCATTTGGAGCAAAATGGGGCCAGAACAGGTCTCTGGAGCAGTTGGAGATTTCCTTCAGGAATATCTTGGCTTCTGATTCCAGAGTGGAGACTCTGGAAATGTAGGGTTCCTGCTAATACAGATTCAGGCTCAATGGTGATTGTGTAGTGAGGAATTGAACATTTTTTGATGCAAATAAATTACCTTAGAGATTTCAGGTTTTTAATCTTGATTTCAAACCAAGTCTGTTGTATTACAGACTTACAGAAACAAGCACATTCCTAAAACTGTTTTTTTATGTAACATAATGAGAAAATATCACAAGGAGCTGGTTGTTCCAGTGACTTCCAAACAGTTCAGACATTTCTGTGGTTTCTTTCTGTAAAACAAATCTTACTGGCTTATGCAACTTACACTTTGAGGTCATTTGATTTTGTAGTTTTCAAGCATAGTTCGGAGGCCTTGGTTTGTTTTTTTTCTGCAGTGAGGAAAAGTGATCTGTTAGAATTGCAAATACACCAGAGCTTTTTAGGAAGTGTTCTTCGAGTACAAAAGAAGTACAAAAATTGAAGTAGAACTAGAGTTGTTCTTTTTTGATGGCTGTGGGTACTGTTGTTAATCTTCAGAATGTTCACTAACTTTCCTAGAGCATCTGCAAGTCTATGCAGGGTGATGTAGGATGTTCTTTTAAAAATGTTGACAGGTAGAAGAGAACCAAAATTAGAATAAAACTATTGATAAAAAAAATGTTGGACTGCAAAATCTATTGAGGTGTGAAGAAAATGTTCAGTAATGTAGGAAAAAACCTCTATATTGTTATTTATATTAACTTCTCTTTGGCCTTGCAGCTTTAGGTGATAAAATAGTGAGAGACATCCGACCAGGAGCTGCCTTTGAACCGACCTACGTTTATAGACTCTTGACGGTTATAAAGTCAAGTCTGTCAGAAAAGGTGGGACTGAAAATCCTTGACTCTGGAATTGCATGCAGGGCAGTCCCTGTCATTGAAGCCACATGGCAGAATCTCTGCTCAAACACCACTAAAATCAGCTAATTGGGAGTTCATTGTAATGAAGCTCCACTGTCTTGGGACTTAAATGAGTTAATTATTGGTTTGGCAGTTTGATATGTCCGAGTAATGAAAAAATTACTATTGGAATGGAACATCTCTGTTTATAATGAAGTTACTATTTAAGAAATGAGCAGTTGTTCATTTTTGGGAGGGATTCACCTAGAAATGATTGAAGGCTCAGAGACTTAAATGCTATTTCAGGTTTAGTTTCAATGTAGTTCAAACCATCTTTGATTTGGCTTTGGCTTAGTAGCAACTTTTAATAGTGGTTTTAAAAGAAACAGGAGACAAAGTGTTCAATGAAATTTGCACTGAGAAGACTTCAAATATGCCATGCCAAGCTTCTGTGTGTATTTGCTGCTGAGGGCACTTCGTTTTGAACTGATTAAAAATTAGGTGGTGATACAGTAAAATTTAAACTTGATTTGACATTGTAGCTTAGGCTGAGTAGTTGCTAAAAAAGATAAATAAGGAGAGAGCTGAATGTTCCATGTCATAAACCTTCTGTTAAAAGGAAACCATGAAAATGTCATAGAATTAATTGAAAAAATTGTTTTATTCAGGGCAGGCAAGAGGATGCTGAAGAATACTTGGGATTTATCCTCAATGGACTACATGAAGAAATGCTGACCCTCAAGAAACTTCTCTCTCCACATAATGAAAGTGAGTGGATTTATTTCAAGTATTGTGTTTGTGTGGTGATTCTGTAACAGAGAGTAGTGTTTAGACTAGGTGTTGAGATAGGGATAGAATGCCATCTTTTAGGGGACTCAGACATTAAAAATAATTAGAATATGGATAAAATGAGCCCATTCTGTCCAGTTTATAAATTATCTGAACTGTTACTGGGTATTTAGAAAAGCACCATCATTCTGTAAATGCTCTGAACGACAATCAATCACATCCCTGGTTCTCCCAAGCAGCAAAATTCGGTATTACAAATTGGTACGTTATTTGAGGTTAACTCAAGTTGACTGGTCTTGTCTGAAGCCATAGGTATGTTTGTCATTCATAATACCTGCAGTGTCAGTGGTTTTCTGGGGTCTTGGCTCTCTCAGTGGAGTTCAAAATACATCCCTGTCTTTTTTCACTGCTCTGTAAACCATTGTTAAAAATACTCTTTTTGAAGTGGAAAGCTCTAGACTAAAGGCTATTTTATATCCAGTATAAAACAGCATATTAAATGATTTGAAAATTCTTACTGACCAAGTTGGTGAAGAATTTTCTTTGGAAGAATTATAAGAATTTGTAATACAGAGTGAAATGCCATTTTATTTTATAGAGGCTTTATGATTGAACCCCCTGTTAAAAATGAAACAAAATCCTGTGAGCCTTAGCCAAGTACAGAGTTAAGATCACTAGTTATCCAATTTCTCCTTAGAAGGGGAAGATTTTGAAGATATGAAGTGGTCATTCCACGTTTTGTTTGTGAGCTGTGTGCAGTTTATAGCCTCCTCTCTTGGGCACTTGCAGAGAAAATATTTGCTAAGCCTTGGGTTCCCTGTAAAATACCTGTGCAGAGAAGGAGTTGTATTCAATAATGGCTTAATTCTGTTTCCAGAATAACACTTGGCTTTCTAATTTTCTGCCCCATAAGTTTACTGCTAAAAATATCTCAAACTTTGCTAGAAAACTCCGTTTATTTACGTACAGCTGTCAGTGAGGTGCCTTCTGTTAACACACGGATGTGTCCAGCTATGAGCAAGCTTGGAAATCCTTGTTCTCATTTATTTATCAAATCAAAGATCCGTGGAAACGTTTTATCCTCAGAAAGTGATTTCTCTTGGGTTATTTGCCTTGCCAGTTCTTTATCTGTCTACATGTTTTATTTGTAAAATGCTCAGTGTGGTTCTCTTCTTGCTCACCTGAAGAGCTGGCGGTGTCCAACGGCCCCGAGGCTCACACAGTGCCCGAGGAAGAGGAGCAGGAGGAGCAGGGGGAAGGCAGTGAGGACGAGTGGGAGCAAGTGGGGCCTCGCAACAAGTCATCGGTCACTCGACAGGCTGACTTTGTTCAGACTCCAATCACTGATATTTTTGGTGGTCACATAAGGTACAGCACTTTTGCCTAGAAATTCTTGACCTATTGTAGAGTCTGAATCTCTTGAAGTGTCTTAAAACAACAGAGCATGTAGAAAATTGGTGTGCTTCGAATGTTGATGTCTAAGAGCTGCCTAGTTTTTGTGTCCTCTGGGAATTCTTGACTCGTGTTGTAAATAAGGATACTGAGACATAATGAGATTGACAGAGAGTTAAATCTTGTCAGTGAAAGAAGGAAATAAAATAAAAAATTGTGGACTTAAGACACAATGCTTCCCAGAGCAAGTTATGTTTAATAGTTAATAAACGTTAAAGGCAAAAGAAGTCTGGAAAAATATAAATTACTACAAGATGTTACTGGAATGAAAAGAATGTGGGATATTACTTACATTCAGGTCTGATACCAGATGAAGGCAGAAAGTAGATACTGAAAGAATATATTTTGGAAAGGAAGCCTCATGACTTCTTTGGAGAAATGTGTAATTTAAAATGAAAGCAGAGTAAACACTTGCTCAAATCATATTGCAAAACAAAACTGCTAGACTTGAAGAATTATTTTTAAATTGGAGACAGACACTTAATTGCTAGTGTTTGACTCTCTCTGTTGCCAGATATTCAGTCTAGAAGTGTGAATAATGTGGGCTAGTGCCTTCTGCCTGTGAAATGCTCTGAAATTATTTATTCTTCTGGCTTTTGAGCCAGACAGCTGGCAAATAAAATTATATTTTCCATAGAATTTGGCAGACAGATGTTTGTAGATATTGATGGAATTCTACATCGATGGATCACATACCTTAAGTATATTTATCGTGGTCAGAATTGTTTAGATCTCTAATGATTCCATTAGTTTTTATATTAAAATATTGAAAGAGTGGTTTTTTTTGTGTAGAAGTCCCCAGAAGATGCTCTAAAGCAAAGGTGATACTGGAAAAAGGCAAAACCTTGCACTGAGCAGCAGAACCTCAGGGTCCAATCCAGCATCTGCTGTTTGCTGTCACCACGTCCCTCCCCTGTGTTATCCCTCACAGTTTGCCACAGAAACAGCATCCCATGGGATGTTGGAAAACCTCATCCTCTGAGGGTGGGGATAGGAAAGACTGAATGCAGAAATGCCAGTAGAATTCCACTAAATGAAAGCATCAGGAACTGGGAAAATCCAATGGAAAAAGCAGCTGGGAAAAGATGGTTTGAATTGGCATCATTAGGCTTGGGAAACTTTTGAATTGGGAAACTTAAGGCTTGGGAAACTCTGGGCTGCCCTTGCAAGGCTCGAGTCTCTTAAATGCCAATTAGGCAAACAACCCATAAAGTCTGACTTAGCAATGGGAGACTTAAATGTGCAAGTAGGAAGTTTTCCTGGAAAATTCTGAACGTGGAATTCTTGCAGTGCCCAGTTATTCATTGAAAATGATGCATTTTCCCTTGTCCAGTTGAGATTTGTAATTATCCTAATAAGTAAGTGATGCTGTTACCACAAAACCATAGTCCAGCAAATGTTTAGCTATCAAATCGAGTTCTGCATATCCTTGTGAAGAAAATGTTACAATATAATTCTAATAATTTTTTTAGAAAATAATCTTTCTTAACATTATCTTTTGGCAATATTATTGCTATTACTCGTTAAACTTTCAACGTCTAGTCTTGAACCCAGTTGGAGCTGTTAGCATTTTTCTGTGAATGGTTGCTCTCAATAATGGTCTGCTTAAAAAAAAAGAAGTTGGGAAGTGTATCCAAAAGCAGGGAAGAGTTTGTTTATTGGAACACTGTGCTTGCCTTGTGCTGAAGGGTTTGTCCCTTAAATACAGCCAAGGAGGAAGTGTTAAACTGAAATAAAGATGCTGCTGTGTTCCATACACTCTTTTCCTTCACAGGATATATATTTGCCAATATAAAGCTACACTGGCTGTTCCTGCTGCTGCTTCAGGGCTTTGCCTGAGTCAAGGGGGGTCTTTTGTTTAACATACATTAATCTGAACGTTGGCATTTCCCACCCGACCTGGGGGCATTCCAGCCATGGCCACATGGGTCAGAGCTGTGTTAATTATAATTCTGCTTTCAAGCTTTGTAATGCGTAACAACATAATAAATGAGTAATTTCTTTGGCTGTATAAAGCCCCATTTTTGTAGCAGCTGGAGCTTTTTAATGCAAGTACTGCCTTCAAAATAAAAGAAAAAAAGTCTTGATTTTTTTTTTTTTTTTCCAGTGAAGTTTAAGAAAAATGAAAGTCAGGAAGATCCACTTAGTGCAGTGGGTACCATCCCATTGCACAAAACAGTGCTCACCAAGCCAGGCTGCTTCAAAGCTGCAACTGAACACACTTCAAACAAAAGTAAAACCCAAGAAAACATGTTCTCATGCCCTAAAAGGCTCTGATTTATGTACAGAGGTGTAAGTGCACGGACAAAGTCTGGACACGGAAAATGATGGGAGGGAAAGGAAATGCCAGTCCTTGATGGAGCAGAGTTTGTATTTCCTATGGCAAGATTTAAGCAAACCATTTAAAATCACTGTGAAATGGGTTTTAGTGAAGTGACTAAAAAATCTGCATTCAGTTGAATTTTTACAGTAGAACACAGATAAGCATTAGCACTTTGCACTTCTGAAGATCTGTTGGAAAACGTAATTTCAAAACTTAACACAAAATGAACCTGGAGGTAAATTTTAAAATACGTGATCAAAAATTTCAGTGTTTTTCTTTAAACTTTTGGTGCTTATCCAATAACTGTTTTAATCTTTGCATAAATAAAACAATTCAGTTATAATCCCATTCATTGGTTCTTAGTGGATATTAAAATAATTTAAATTGCAATAAAGTGGGTGTTTCCTGTTGAAGCTTCAAGCTTAACCTTTGTACTTGCTGCTTTGAATTAAACTATAAGTTGAGTTACTTAAGTAAGTTTATTCTTATTTGAAGGTTCTGCGTTGTTGAAAATGACACTTTATTCCATTTTAACCCTTCTTTCCCCCCCCTAGGTCTGTTGTTTACCAGCAGAGTTCCAAGGAGTCTGCTACACTGCAACCTTTCTTCACCCTGCAGCTGGATATCCAGTCGGACAAGATCCGCACAGTGCAGGATGCCTTGGAAAGTTTGGTGGCAAGAGAGTCTGTCCAGGGATACACCACAAAAACCAAGCAAGAGGTGAGTTCTGCTGAGCCCTTTTGAAAGGGTTTTTTGTACAGCCCTTCCGTGCAAATGGTTGTTTGAACACTCTTACGTTAACAAAAGAGGGAGTAGCTTTTCGAAGTGTCCTGCAGCAGTGAAATGTGAACACATACACTGAGAGGAGGGAAACTCTTAAACAAAACCATGCCTGAAAATAACTGATGTAGTAACTTACTGGAGATTTTAGTGCAATGTATTTTAAATGAACTGAGTGAACTGTGGTAATAACACATGCTGTTGTGTTTAGCTGATCCCAGCATGCTGGTTCCTGGGGGTTGCCAGATTTTGTTACTAAAGGAGCAGCTCCTCAGAGTATCATTTCAAAGCAGGCTCTTGCTTTAGGAAGAAAACTCTTGGAGCACAACACTTGCCTGGGTGTGTGTGTGGCTGTCCTTGAGGGGTTTGGGTTTACACATTTCACTTCCAAGTCAAAAATGGAAATACTCTTTGGTGGGAGGCCTGGTAGAAGTCAATGTAGAATGTCTCTAAAACATCTGATGATTGTGATCTTTCTCTGTGGTCTTCCAATAGCCAGTAACACCTCCATTCAGTGTCCTTGGCACTGTGGAGTTCACTGCTTTGCTGTTCCCAGCCCTAAAACCCCACCTTGTCAGTAATATATTCAGTTGAAGTCATTGGTTCACAGACTCACAGAATATCCTGAGTTGGAAGGGACCCAACTCCTGACCCTGCCCAGGACAGCCTCAGAAATTACACCCTGAAAAATGTTCCTCGTAGTTGGAGAATATGTGGAAATATCCAATCAAAATAAATGGTGGGATAAAAGTTGTCATGTCAACGGGAGGAATAAGGGGAAGGAGCTGTTCAGTGTCAAGGAATAAAAACATGGAAGTAGAGAGATGGATCCGGATGGAAAAATTAGTGTGTCAGACGCTGCTCTGAAAAAGAGAAGACTGATTTTTCTCAGTGATAGCTGGACAGTAAATAGGATTAGGACCCGGACTAGGTGTACCTGTGGTGCCTGTGGAGTTGTCCTGGCTGCTTTAAGAGAAGCTTGGAGAAGCACAGCCCAGGATTTACAGAAATGGTTTTACCTGATTCACAGGGGGTGGAGGGGAAGAGCTCCCGAGATCTCCAGGCCCTCTGATTACTGGTCACTTTAAGTTCCACAGCATTTTATTCTGTATTCTCAAGCAGCTCTTCTTTTCAAATAATACATAATAGTAATAATTACACTAGAAAAGTCCTTCCAAGGAGGAAAAGCTTGCCTTTGGCTTTGCAGTTTGAGTCGTAAAGGAAACTCCTCACAAAGGCATTGCCTTGCTCCTTGTGGAGGGCAGTGGTGCAGAACATCATCTCTGGTGTGCCTGAATGGCTCACATGGACGTTTCCTGCACACTGTGCATGACTCTGGAGCTGTAGGTGTTCTCTCTGATATTCATACCTGTATCTGTAAGGTTTCTAAATACTCCCAAGTGAGAATAAGATGAGATAAAGAAAGGATGGATCATTTTCTTTGAAAAGCCCAAAATGAATGGCTGAAATTTAGCTGCCTTGAGTACTCAGAACATTCATTTCTCCAGTTTCCACGTGAAACAAACATTTGCAAAGCAAGCTCATCATGATTTACCACATGGATCTTGTTTTGCCAGTCATTCATTTTTTTGGTTTTCCCTGCAGATGGTTTTAACTTCTTGACTGACAACCCACTACTCAGTTAGGGGGTTTTGGAAGAAATGGGTGTTCAAATGAGGTGCTGGAAGTTTGGGCTGGCTTATTTCAGAGTTTGGATGGAAATACAAGCATCCACAGCATCTTCTAGACCTTTTTTGCAAAAGAAATTCAAGTTGAAATAGTTCTTATATTATTAAAATTGTAGTATAAAAAATGTAGTAAAAAGCATTGTCTGTAGAACCAGAAAGGCTTTGCAGACAGTAATTTTCAGAATGTATTGCAAAAAAAGTATTTAATGTTCACTTTACAGAAGGGAAACCAACTGATGAAGCTAAAAATAGTATTATTATATTACTAAAAATTATTGCTGTCTCCGGATTGTTTTAATCTGGAGTAAACTGTGGGCATAGAATAGATATGAAAAGAGCAATGTTCCAAATATATCTGAATGATTTCTCTTAAAATCTGTTTTTTAATCACTTTGAGCTGGTCTCGATTTTTAGGTGTGTATTAAACAGAAAATCAGTCAGATTTTCATTCAGTGTGGAATTAGGCATTTTAAATGCAAATAGCTGTTTCAAATGAAGTGCCATTCTCTTGCTGTTTCTGACTTAATTTCACTTGCATTTGAAGGAAGGTGTGTTGGTTCCTTCTGGTCCTACAATTCAGTTGGTTAAATCTTCGATATTCAATTTATATGGTTTTTTTAAGGGATTAATTTTTATCCTCACTGAAGTGATTGTCCTTTCAGTCTCTTATTTCTGTTTGCAAACCTGCTCATGTTTTCCTGTAAAAGCGAAGTAACAAAGTGGCCTTAACTCACTTTTCCACGTTCCTTTCCCCAAACTCCTTAGCAGGAACCTTCACATTCCCTGGGGTTCTCAAACAGCACCTCGAGAACCTCAGAGGTTTTACTTTTCAAGCTTGGAAAGAGATTATTAATAGCTTTCCCCCATGAGTTTCTATTCCACTTTTAGCAGAATCAAACCCGGTATTGAAAAATGCTATGCTGGTGATTGCCAGTAAAGAGATGTTTCTCAATAAAAAATAAAGAGTATAAGCAGTTATTTTGAGAAATATTTTTATGTCTTAATTTCTAGGAAGGCAAAACATTTTTGTTCTGCAATTGTGAGCTCAGTTTCAGGTTTTCAGACAGCAACTCTGTGGATTGTTTGGTTATAATTATATAAAAATCACTATTTAGTAGAGAAAAATGTGGTTATAACTCATATTTCCCTCTTTGAAAACACTGAGTTCTCCTTCAGGACAGCACTTTGGTTGAAGATCCAGTGGGCTTTCAGTCATAAACTGCAGGTTTTATCAAAAATTAATGATGTAATAATAACAAATCTTGGGGTTTTTTTTCCATGCGTGTTTAAAGTGAAATATTTATTCCTCGTTTGAAGGAGTAATTTTGGGCAGTTACCAAGAAATGACAGGTTTTCTTTTCGTGTGTGTGTGTGTGTGGCAGGTGGAGATCAGCCGAAGAGTCACACTGGAAGAACTGCCCCCTGTTCTGGTCCTGCACCTCAAGCGGTTCGTCTATGAGAAAACTGGGGGGTGTCAGAAGCTTATCAAGAATATTGAGTATCCTGTTGATCTGGAAATTAGTAAAGGTAAAGATACTTGAACAGAATTTCCCCCTCCTTAGAGAAAACACGACATTGTGTTTCCTGGGGGTAGCTGTGTTTCGGTTTGTTTCTCCTGCACACGATTTGGTTTCATCGTTGTCTGAAAACGTACAAATTTGGATTAATATTTTGTGTGGTTTTTTCCTTTTTCTTCCTCTCAGAAAGAACATATTTGAGTTTCTGGGTTCAGTCTTGCTGAACCTGACATTGCCTGTGTAAGAGTTTGAGCATCTCTTTTGCAAAGAACATTAGGATGGAAGATTTAAAAACCTTTGGCACTTCCTTGACAAGGGGCTGACCAAAGGAGAGCTTCCTGCGGATTTATGGACTAGGGTTATAGTCTGGGGTAAATATCAGTAATGGGAAGTGCTCCTCCTGAATGAGGGCTGTGTCCCTGTACAGGGCTGTTGCCAAGCAATACTGGATATTTTTGTCAGAGATTTAATTCAGAAAAGTGGCAAATTATTTAAATAATTAGTGGCTGCTGGAAGGAAACTGGTGTTTTATAGAAAATGCAGCCTTGTCATTGTCTGACAGTAGGAATGAAAGGGAAAAAATTAATAGTCTTCTCTGCTCTATTTATTTATTTTCCTTCATTTTTGGTGGTATTTGTAAACCTTCCATAAACTACAGTGTTCAGCAAACCTGGAAATCCATTTCCCTGATTAGGAGGTATCAGAACCATGACCACCTTTAAAGGCTGCAGAAGAAACTTCAACTAAAGTTTCTCCTTTATGGTAGTGTTGGTTTCTCTGAGAAATAATGGATCCTCTTGAAACCGAATTTCTGCATTTGCTAACCATTGCCTTTGTGCCTTTGTTTTCCTCCTACAGAGCTACTATCTCCTGGTGTGAAAAGTAAAATTTTTAAAGGCCAAAGAACCTACCGGCTCTTTGCAGGTATTTTATCTCTGTACCTCTGGTCCCTGTGTTCTGAGTGCAAATCCTGCACATGGAATTGTAGAAACACTGGAGTTCCCTGGATTATATAAAGTATTCATAGACCCTTTTTTCAGAATGAACTTAAAAACCATGGTTGGAGTGGAGTAACTAGCTCACATTTGTCATCAGTGCAGTTGGAAAGGTCTGCCCTTATTTTAATTTTTTTAATAGATCACCACATAGTTTGATCTGGTTATTTTAATATGCCATTGCACAGTTCTTTTATTTACAAATAGTTTCAATAAAATAGTATTTTAGTCAGCTTGGAGTAGCTCAGAGTGTTCCCTACGTGTGGCAGTAGCTGCTGGGAGCTCTGCAGGCTGTGCTGCACTCTTTGCAAATGGCCTTTGTGAGGCAGATCCTTTCCAGAAAAAGGGAAGTTTCAGAGAACAATTTGATGCTTTGGATTCTTAATTCACTTAAATCTTAATCCTTAGATTTGGTATGCTGGAGAAACATGACTAACAGTGCTTTGGACACGGGGCTGGAGTGACAGGGGGAGTTAAAAAATTGGGAGGGAATTCTTCCCTGTGAGGGTGGGCGCAGAGAAGCTGTGGGAGTGTCCGAGGCCAGGTTGGAGCCACCTTGTCAATGGAAGGTGCCCCTGTGATGGGCAGGGGGGTGGAACAAGATGATGTAACATAAAAAAAAACCCGCTTCAGTATCGTTGCCTCAGCCAGATCATCCCTGAGTGCTCAGTGGAGGAAGCCGTGAGGGGCAGCGGGTGGGCTCGGCCGGTTGGGGTGCCGCCAACACCCTGGGGTCACTCTGCGATCCCCTGAGCGACCCGACCCTTCTGCCTGCCTGTGTCTCACGTTTGTGTGTGTGTGTGTTTGTGTATGTGTGTGTGTGTTTGTGTGTGCGTGTGCGTGCCCTTGCAGTTGTGTATCACCACGGGAACAGCGCCACGGGCGGCCACTACACCACGGACGTCTTCCAAATCGGGCTCAATGGCTGGCTGCGCATCGACGACCAGGCCGTCAAGGTGGTCCACCAGTACCAGGTGGTGAAGCCGACTGCGGAACGCACAGCCTACCTCCTGTACTACCGCCGCGTGGACCTGCTGTGACACCCCCCCCCCCATCCTGTGAAAGCTCTTCTGAGTGAATCTTTTTTTCTTCTTTTTTTTTTTTTTCTTCTTTTTGGGGTTTTCCCCCCCCCCCCCCCTTTCCCCTCCCCTCGCCGCCCCGCCCCCCCCGCAACTATAAGAGTGATAAAGGAAACTTACCATGGGTTTGTACACGACGTAGTTTTTGTGCTGACTTTTTTTGCAGAACGAAAGTCGCTCGGTTGGAAGACTCAAGTCTGGTGAATCACAAAAGTAGAAAACAAAAAAAAAAAAACATAATCTTGAGTTCATGCTGAATCCTAAGATAATAAAGGGATTGACATTTAATTCCCACTTTCTAATTGCGTAGTAGAAGAAAACCCTGCACCAGCAACAGAACTTGTAGATTTCTGTGAAAATGTTTTATCTTTACTTCAGTAAAAAAAAAAAAAGAGAAAAAAAATTAAAAAAAAAAAAGAAAAAAATTAAAAAAAGCTCTCTCTGCTTTCCCCAATAGTTTTTTGATAAGTGGTAAAATATGAGCCGATGTGTATGAGATGGAAAATGGTCCTTTGTGCTTCAAAACATGTACAAACTGCAGAGTTGCTGGTTCCTGATAGGAAGACACATTTTAATAATTGTGCGATGAGAAACTGCTTAAGTACACATTGCAGATCAAATATTTGGAGTTAAGATGTTAGTCTATATAGATGGGTGATTGTAACTTTATTGCTATTAAGAAATTTCAAACTGCATTTATGCTTCTGTGTACATGAAATTAAGAAAATGGGCAAAATAATTAAGATTGATATTTCTTTAAGTCTGCTTTGTTTAATTTTGCTGTCTGCTCTCCTATAATGTTGAGTTCCTAATTGTACACAGTTTAGTGATATCTAGAAGTATAAAGTTGTCGCCCATCAATAAAAGTCACAAAGTTGGTTTAAGGTGTGTGTGTGGGTTTTGTTTTAACTCAGGTGTAAATCCCACCCTTGGAAATCCCAGAGATTTTCATGTAGCATTTCTACAAGGTGTAGGGAGCCTTCCCTAAATGAAGCGTAGATTATTTTCTTTTGATTTTACAAGTTCTTGGGAGCTTCAGAAATGTCCCCTTTGTGCGCTGAGGTGGAACTGAACTTTGAGGGGAGGGAGAGGAGATCAGTCATCCCAGGGGCTGAACCCTGGCCAGCCAGGAGAGGGAATGGAATCCCTTCCGTATCCTCCTGGAAGCCTCGCACAGTTGTTTCTGAGGCAGGGGGTGGTTTATTTGTCTTCAACTAAACCATTCCTTCCTTTAGCCAGTTGACATTTTCATGTTGGTGAAAATCTGTGTTGGATGAGCAGCAAGAGCTGTTGAAAGCCTTCCTGGTTTGCCCTGACTCTCACCGGGTGGTGAAGAGCTCGGGATTTTCCTGCCTGTGGGTCATTCCTGGCAATGCTGTTGCCATTCCATCCAGGAAGGAGCTTCCTGCCCAGGGCTCCAGCTGTAAGCAGGAGTGTCCAGCCCTGTGGATCTTCGGGGTGATCCTGCTCTCCCTGCTCAAATCTGGGTGCTGATGAGATGGGACGATCTTTTTATGGAATGAGCAGTGTTAATTTTATATCACTACTGCAACCCGGATGCTCAGAAAGTTAATTGAGGCTTTGTCAGTTGTTTTGGGTATCCAAATGTATCATTTTTTTTCATAGATAAGCCCATTTTAATAATATTTTCTGATCTGAGACACTCTTCTTGATTTTGGTGACATTTCACTGACTCTGAAACAATTTTGTGTCCGAAGCTCACTTGGATTTTGGCTCGTTGCAGGGAAAACCACTCCTGGCTGCTCACTGGGCACCATGCCCTGAAACTGGGGCTGCTTGAAGGGCTGGTGCTCCCAGGCTTTCCCAGTGATGGGAATTGCTCTGGAGCCACACTGGTGAGATACTGGTTCTGAGGGAAGTGGGGGGGTTTCCAAATAGGAAAGAAACCAGATTTTGAAATTACTGGTTTGTGCTGGTTATTATTCATGTCCTGTTCCTGCTCCCTGGTTGAAGTAGTTGTCTGTACTGCAGAAATCCTGTTTTTAATTATTACTGTGGCTGTGTTACGTATTTCTTTACCTGTGCATTGTGAGCAGGTGCATTTCTGGTAAGTGTAGGTTTAGCTGAATAGTCCAGATAAAACTGCAGGTGGTCAGTAATTAATACATTACTTGATAGAGGTTGCAAGTGTTATTAATTAAAGATATGGCAGTGAGTCACTGCCAGTTTAAAAATCAAGTGTTGAAATCCTCTCTCAGTATGACGTGGAAGTGTTCAGATGGCAGGAATTTGTAAGTTTCTCACTGAGGATATTACAAATGCACTTGTTGGTAAAACCTGACTTGTGCAGTGTATTACTCAAAGGGAAATAAAACCCCAAAAATACGTGGCAACAGTGGACACATAGCCACAGTTTTTATTTTCTCTATTAAACTCCTCCCATTGTTGCAAAACAAGGATTTTGCAGCCTTTTGATAATTTGCTTTGTCTGTGTGTGATTATGTAAAAGAAAAACCCCAACCCCCCCCTCCAGCACACCGTAAATCCGGTGGTTGTTTACTGATGCTTAAACCAGGTTTTAAGCAATGTTTGTTTTGTTTTGGAATTGGTTTTTTCTTTTTCTTTTTTTTTTTTAAAATGCACATTGAGGCCTGAAGTTTTCCAGACTGGAAACTTTGGGTGTGCAGGTCCAAAGGGCTGTTGGGAAAACCCTGTGCCATAAGCCAGATGTGCAGGGGGACGATTGGATGGGATGGTGGAGGAGGATCATCAAGGGCACGAGGTATTTGGCGGAGGGGGAAGGTCGAGTGTGTTTTATTAGGAAATTAGTGTTTTCCACGATAACCCTGGAGATGATGTTCCTCTTGGGGCTGGGCTGCAGGAGAGGGCAGTGCTGGTCTCTGCCAGGTCTGTGGTTGGCTGCTGCCAGAATTGGTCCCAGGCTGTCAGCAAAGGGTTTATCTTTGTAAAGGTGCTCTAAATCTCTCTGGCTTTGACTAGGAATGAGGAGCAAGCCTTGGATGTGCAGGGGATGTTCCCAAGATTTTTGGACGTTGGTGCAACTGGAGGTTTATTTCAGGCTATTAATGACCCAAAAGGATTTTTGGAAACAATTTTTTATTAGCAAATAACCAGCTGTAAGGGCTGCAGAGTTTGTGATTGCAATTCATCACCTCTGTTTTGGGGTGAAATCTCCAGAGATGGGTCCTGGGTTAATAGTTCTGAACTGTCACAGTAACTGTAGCAGTTACTTTATTATTATTATTATAAAAGTGTTTCTCTCACTGCAGGTGTGACCAGGGAATGGGGGGAGCTGTGGGAACAAGGTGAGAAGTTTTCATGGAATCCCGGAACAGTTTGGCTTGGAAGGGACCTTAAAGCTTATCCCATTCCACCCCCTGCCGTGGGCAGGGACACCTTCCACCAGCCTGGCCTCGGACACTTCCAGGGATGGGGCAGCCACAGCCACATCTCTGGACAGCCTGTGCCTCCCCACCCTCATAGTGAAGAATTTTTTAGTTTTTAGTTCACATTTCATTTCTATTCAGTGTGGTCAGCGGCACCTCCAACATTTTCTGAAATTGCTGCTGCTTCTGTGCTTATTTCCTTTTCTTACCTCAACTTTTACCTGGGCACCGATGAAACGGCACAGGTTTTATGGGGAGTTGCTTTCTTGGATATCATCAGCTGATTAAACATTTTGGGGAATGTACTTTATAGTGAGAAGGTGGAAAAGAAGCTGCAGGTGAACCCATGTGGTCAGTCCAGGCTACCCCAAGACCCAAGAGCAATGAGAAAGGATAAATAGGGGTTACCAGTGCCAAATATTAGTTGTGTTTGGGAGTAAATCTATAAATGCCTGGCTTTCACTCCTGTGATTTGGGTCCCCACTCTTAATTCATCTGCTGGATTGCCACATTGCTGTATGGTCAAGACAGTGGGGCATCTTCACCCCATCCTGGTGGAGGGCAGGATGGATGTGGCAGGGATTTCTTGGCACCTCTGCCCCACTGCATCATCCTCAGGCAGAGACAAAGCCCAGGCAGGAGGAGAAAAGGGATGGTTTCCCCAAACCTGCCCCTCCAGAGCAGCCCAGGGGCTCTCGCTGTACATGAGCACAGACAAGGTCCTGCACGTTTCAGCCTGTTGTTCTGCTTGTGCTCCCTCTGCTCTGGAGCAGGAGTCAAACCCAGACAACACCAGGAGTTACCCTGCAGGTCTCAGCCTCTCACCCTGCTCTTCCCTCTGCCCTGCCCAGCTCTGGTGCTGTTATTGCCCGTTTGAATAGGAAATAAACGGGAATTAATTCAAGCTGAAGATCAAGACATGCTGTCTGCGTGGTCAATTAGGAGGGCATAGGGAAATCTGTGTCTCTTCCCACTCATTGGCTATTCCATTAAAAGCCTCTCTCCTAATATATACTTACATATGCAGCCTGCTTTATGTGGCTTTTACCACATATGAAATGGAGACGTTATAATCAAGGCAGTAATAATGTGCAATGATTAAAAGTAACTTCTGATTGTTTTGGCTTTAGTTGAATGTACACCCCAAAACTGCTGACTTGAGACAAAATGAGGTGGATAAAAAGCCTCGTTCCAGGCTGTGCTCATCCCCGAGCACAACCATACCTTGTACAGTGAAACCATCCTGGTATGTATTAAAAAATAAATTAAAAAAATCAAATCTTTGTAGAGCAGCCGGGTTGATGGAGCAGTCAGACAGCCCAAACCATCCCACAGGGATTCATTTCCCATAGGAACGTTTGTGGAGATTACAAAATCCCGAATTTCTCTGAGGTCTGGAAATGATTTGTACGTCGGCATGGGAGATTTAGAATGAGTTAATTCAGCTTTATGGTAATTGGGGGGAACAGCACCTTCTGAGGGCTGTGAGTCAGGGCAGGGGAGCTGTGCGGGTTTGGGGTGGCAGCCTGTGTGGGGGCACGATGGTTCACTGTGTTGGCACCCGTTATTTGGGGGAATTAGGAGCTGGGGGGGGGCTGCAGCATCTTTCAGCTGATTAAATAAGCCTTCAGGAAATACAGCAAAGTCACTGATCCAGAGTGAATCAGAGGAGCAAGGGAGGAAAAAAAGGATACAGTGATTTTACAGTAAAGCAGTTCAGAACCTTGTGTGAGCCCAGTTCTGGGTGGTCTGTGCCCGTGTTGGTGGCGAAGTCTTGAGCTTTTTTGGGAGCAAACTGCCCAGATTGCACTGAATTGCTCCTGGCAGGGTGGAAGTGCCAGGTCCAACTGCTGGCCCATGTGTTGTCGGTTCACATACATGGTTTGTTTGGAAGTAAATAGAAACCCTTTGTAAATACAGCTGGGAGAGCGTGGCCAGCAGGGAAGAGCAGCCAGAAGGGTGTTGTGGCTGTCCCGGGTGGCAGGACTGGCTCCCTGTCTCACTTTAAAACAGAGCAGTGATGGGAATCTGCAACTTCTTGAAAAATTCTGGGGGAAAGGGTGTAAGAGACAAACCCAAACGAGCAGTTACGCCTTGGAGCTGAGTGCAGTGTGCTCGCAGCAGTTGTGTCTCTCAGCTGCCAGTATTTGCTGCTTTGCTCCTGCTCTTGAGCGAGTTTGAATAAATGTCCTCCTGCTTTCTGGCTCTAAAGAAACCCCCGGGAATATCTTGTAAACTCCCTTCTAGTAAACAGTAAATAAAAGCGGTTGGCGTTTTGCCTGAATATTATAAATATTGGCTGGCTAGAAAAATGGAAGGATTTTTTTTTTTTTTCCCCCTAAGAACTTTGGAGAAGGGACTAAGCTGGTGGATTTGGGAAAAAAAAAAATCGTGGCAGCTTTGCTTGGATGTGTCAAATCCAGGAGAGACTGATTGTTCCCCTCCCTCCACGCTGGGTTGTCACTGGTGCCACCCCCGCAGAGGGGACAGCCCAGGTGATGCGCTGAGCCTGGAGCGCCGCTGGATGGGGATCCCACGGGATTCCCGTGGGTGGTGACGCCTGGATGTGCTCTCTGCGGGCTGGAGCTGCTGCCGCAGAGGCGCCGTCACATCCCCGTGTTGTCACTCACCACACTGGTTTGTTTTTTTCCCCCGTTTGTTTACTTAAAGAAAAAGGAAGGAACTTTTCAGCGTCTCTTTTGCTCAATCGTTTCCCTTCCCCGTAAAACCATGGAAGTGGGCACGGAGCTGGATGTCAAAGCCGGGGCTCTTGGGACATCAGCCGTGCAGGAGGAGAGGTGAGTCCTCATGTGGTGTCACTGACTTTTATTTTCCTTATTCCCTGCAGCTCCCGACTGAGCCGTGAGGAATATCAGCGCTGGGAGAGCTTTGGGAACAGACTGCAGAGGGGGATTAATCTCCCGTGTCCCAGCGAACACCCAGCTCTGGGGACAAAATGGGGCTACCCTGGGGGGCTGGAGCTGGGAAATCCCAAATCCCTTGCTGTGGGATTTCCCTGTGAGGAGCAGGAATGGCTGAGCTGGCAGCCGAGAGCAGCCAGCTGGCTTTGGTCCCTCGCAGGGAAAAAAAAAAAAATCTCTCTCCTTGGATTCCCCCTCCCTCGTCACCGGAGCCCCTCCCGGGCGCTCCTGGAATCCGCAGCGCTGCGAGCTCTGCCCGAGCTCTGCCTGCGGGGGAAGGCACAGCGAGCACTTTTTATACCCCCTGGGGCTGCCCTCCTCCTCCTCTTCCTCCTCCTCCTCTCCCGGTGCTCCCGCCTTTGGGAGGATGTTCCTGCTCTGCTGAGCCCCAATGACTGACTCCAAACTGTTGCGATCCCAATCTCTTCTCCTTGCTCCTGCCCTCCTTATCGTGCCTTTCCCCCCACCTCCCTTTCCCTCCTTCCCCCTCCTTTTCGTTATTACTCCACCCCCATTGCCAAACCCTGGATGATCCAGGCTTGTCCTCTTTGCCTGGGGAGCATAAATACCACTGGGGAGCTCTGCGAGACTGTACTTGGTACGAGTTGCTGAGCTGAGACCTTGCACATCTCGCACCTCCCGAGGCGTGTTCCATCCTTTCCCCCTCCTCCTCCTTCCAATATTTCACATACATAATTTATTTTCCACAAGCAGGCTTGGAGAAGCTACAATTACCTGGAGACTTGGAAGTGCTTGGCAAGGTAAGTGTAAAGTTTGCTCCCTGCTTCTGAAATGTGGTTTGGGGTGGGGGGGTGTGTGCAAGAAATTGCTCTTTTAAGAAGGCACAATATTAGTAACTCCTCCAAAAAGTTGCCTGGATGGTATAAAACAACACACTGATGTCTGAGCTTCCCTTATATTTGCTCTGCAGAGGTTAACGTAAGATTAATACTCATTAATCTTGAATGAATGGGAGGAGGTTGCAAGTACAGGAGTGGATTTCTGTGCAAATAGAAATTATCCAAGGGATGCTGTAGCAGTCTCTGAGAGCTGATACCTGTGGGCACACTGGGGTGCTCCAGACTTTGTGCAACTCTGCTCTAAAGTCTTGGATAAATGGAATTTCAGTGTCACCACATGTGGCGTCTGTTACCAGTGGGTTTTCCGTGTGGTTTTCCGTAGAAACTCACCCACTTGGGTTCTGTGGGAGCGGACTGTAGTGGAAGACCCAGATGTTTTGGCCAGTGGCCTTGAGGATGCTGAATCTGTGGTGTGTTCAGGGCAGTGTGTCAAGTTGTCCTGTGTCAAGGAACTTTGGAATTTCCAATTTTCTTTGGAAGCCAACACAATTCTTTAAAACTTGAAATCTCTTCATTCCAGATAAATAGATGGCCTGAAATTCAGTGCATTAAATATGTTGTGACTTTATCACTGGATTTCTTTGCATAGAAAGAAAGAAACTGAAGAAAGAAAGAAAGAAGAAAGAAAGAAAGAAAGGTTAGAAGCAGATGCCAGGCTAACTCAGTTTAGAAGCTGATGCCAGGCTAACTCCCCTCTGCTTTGCTGTTTTCTGGTATCCTGCCTTTTGCATTTTCCTGCCTTGTCAGCTTGTGCCATGTGTAGCTCCACAGGTCCTGGGATGCTTTAGCTGCAAATGCCACCCATAACCCAGGATTAGGCACCCACTCATGCACTTTACCAGGGAGGCAGTGAAAGCCCAATATCCATAAGGAATAAGGTGACATGAGGACATTCTGAAGCGCAGGAGTCAGCCTGGATGTGGCTTTAGCAGCCTCACATGCCAGGCATCAGATGCTCTCCTGCTTTCTGTACAAGGCAGACACCATCCATTAGCTGGGGAAATAGCTTTCTAAAAATAATCTTTTCCAAGGTCCAGAGCTGCTCTTTTAACTCCCTCAGACCCCAGAAGAAGGCTTCTCCTCTGTCCCCACTTTGGACAGGCTTTGCAGCACATCAAGGAGTCTGTTTCTGCTGACTCAGTCATTTCTGATTGCTCCCAGATGTTTACCTGGCACCAGTACCAAGGGCCTGATGTGTTTAAAGGGAGGTTGTGCTAGTGCTCCTCTTGAACCCTTGAAATCAACAGCAGAGACTTCCTCAGCTGACTGTCAGCTGATAATTTGTTGTGAATAAGATCAAATTCCCACTCCAAGGCAATAGGATTCCAACCTTCCCGGATGAGGAGCTCCTGATGGAGCCCGGAGGCGTCGCCCCAGCTCTGCAGGGCACTCGGACTGGCTGAGCTGTAACAAGTGACCGAGTGTTTCTTTGCACCTGGGCAAAGAGGCAGAGGGATGGACATCTGAAATCGATGAGAGCTTTCTGAAATGTGAGCATCCTTCTGCTGCTTTCAATTAATCTGGCCAGGCAGCTCTTTACACCCCGCCCCTCTCTGGTTCCTTTATCCTCCCTTTGGATGCTCAGCGCTCCCCACCTCGAGCCAAGCAGAGGAAGGGACCTGCACACCTCAAGGGAAATAGAAGATAAAGCCGAGGTGACCTAATTTTAGAGAGGTGCTGGTATCCCCCCGCTGGCAAATGGGATCCAGGGAAGCACATCCCGAGGAATAATGCACCATCTGTTGCAAGGTTTTGGCTGGATGGCGAAACAAGACGCGTTGGCTTCGCTGTGGAGCCGTGAGCGGGGCAGCTCCTCTGGCTCTCAGATGTTACAGCTGATTCCTTTCAATCTGCCCTTTCTGAAAGTTCAGTGTTTGCCTTAAATGGGTGGTGGATTCGGGCTCCTGTTTAGCAAAGGGCACCCGGCCAAGCGAGGGGTGCAACGGCGGCCTCGGAGCGCCGGCTGTTCCTGCCGGCTCTGCCTCCCGGCCGGGCTGCAAAGAGAGCTGCCTCTGCTAAATGGCCACATTGTGAACGGCCGTGGCAGTGCAGCTATTTTTAAACTCTCAGGGAAGTGCCTCAAAGTAGGAATTGTTCCCTGAATTTGGGTCAGACAGTCTACAAGAGCAACAGCTCGTTTTGCTGCCGCTGCCCCTCTGTAGCCGGGTTAGAAAGTCCGGTTTCTCCTCGGGGGGAAGTGAATGCCACAAACAGGGCTGAGAGGAGGGTGAAGTTAAAGGAATGTTTGTCCCAGTGCCACTGAACGTCCTGTCTTCAGGTGTGCCTGGAGCAGGGGACAAGGCACGTGTGTTGGAGTCGCTCTGCAGAGCAGGAAATGATGAGAAGCCCTTACCTAAACTGAGCAAATTACATCCTGCATTGTTCTGACGCGGCAAAGCTTAATGTGCTGCCTGGAGAGAGGCTGAGGGCAGCTGGTTTTCATCTGCCTTAATATTCAGTACAAGGAGGAAGACTCAAACAGGGACTTTGTGTCTTTTGTGTAGTCAGCCAACAAGACTTTGGGGGTTCTCAATGGTCTCAGGGTTTTTTGTGGGTCCCTGCCTGTGCAAAGCCCCTTGTGCTTGTCACGGTCCTCCAGGGATGTGCTGTGTCTGGGGAATGGGGGTCTGGGGCTTTGTGCTCAAGCGAGGCTTTTCCAGCTGAGAGCTGGCTGGCTTTCCCCTGCCTCGGATGGTCTCCAACTCATCTGGTCTCAGTGTGTCCAAATCCCGTGTCACTGGGATGAAACTTCTTGAATAATTCCTTCTAATCTGGGGTTTGTTTCCTGCCTCTGCGTAGGAGTGCTTTCAGCGTGGCTTTCAACGCTGCTGTCAAAACCAGATCCTCAACCTCATGTTGTAGCCAGGGATGGGGAGGTTTTCTTCCAAAATTTTGCCCTAAGGAGGGAGCTCCTGTGCCTGCTCTGCCTGTACAGGTCCTTCTTGCTGTGATTGATCCTGCTCCGGTGGCTCTCAGATGCCACTAAGGAGCAGTGGGTGCTGCAGAGCCCAGCAGCAGCAGTCCCTGCCTTCCCTGAACCGGCTCCTGGGCTAAATAAAACCAGCCAAGACGTGCAAGGATCGTTAGATGGATAAATTGGAGTGGGGGGGAGGAAGAGTTTGGGAATGGCAGGTGGAGCAGAGGCACCATGGAGCAAGGGAGAGGGATTAAAGGAACCAGTTCAAACCTGGCAATGACCAAATGGAGGCCATCCCTCGGTGCCGAGAGTGCTTCCGAGTGCACGGGAACGCCTGATGTGGCCGGGATGTGCCATAACTCACATCCCTGGCACTGCTCCCGCCCTGCGTGAGGCACCACGTCAGAGAGACCCCCCTGGAGCGTCACTGCTGGCAGGGATCGGGGTTGTTGGTGTTGTGGTGACATTTCCCGTAAACAGCCGCTCTCACACGGAGCCCATCGGCGGAGCGGGGACTCCGGAATTCCTCTTGCTGCTGTGCCTGAGCTCTGCTTGCTGGCAATTCTGCTTTCCCTTTTATTCGTATCCATTCCCTGTTTTAGCAGCTGCTCTTTGCAGGAATAACTTCGAATGTGTCCCTTTCCTGCCTGCCAAGGGATGGGGCTGGGCTTGTTCTGCTGGGCATTGAGGGCTGGCACCTCCACCAAGGATGCCAGGGGTACATCCTGTGCTGTGCCTACTCCCGAACTGAGTCCCCACCACTCACGGTGTTGTTCAGGTCTTCCTGTCAGTGGGATGAACAACAATTGTAGGCACCACTCTTTTCCAAGCACATATCTGGGCTGTGTGGCCTCATTGCTGGGGGACACATGCACTGAGAGCTTCCCTGGCACTGCTCTGACTGCCTGTTTCTCCCCAAATTCCAGACCTGCGTTGAGCCACAGGAGTCCCAGCAAGAAAATTTACCACCATCTTCATCTCTGCTTCTGCTGGCTGTGGAGGAGGAGGCATGAATCCTGCCCTGCCTTGGATCCTTCCTCTTGGATGTGTACTGCTCCTGACAGTGGCAGCTGAATGCTTTATCTTGCCCAACTCGAGTCACCTGGAGAGCATCCTGAGCAAATACCGGGATGGGGAAGCTCACTCCAGATCTAAGAGAGCCATTTTATTCTCAGACAGGCAGGAGATACTGATGCTCCACAATAAACTGAGAGGTCAAGTGTACCCAGTGGCCTCTAATATGGAATATATGGTGAGTCCAGTGCCTGATACTTCACTTTATTACTACTTTTTTTCATTTTCTAACTGTATTTTAATTTTCCTTGTGCTGCGAGAGATGTAGCAAATTTCCTCTGAAGTAAGTTTTTCTCAAGAGGTTTCCTGCAGCAGTTTCATTCCAGAGTGAGCGATGCTTTAGATCACTGGACTGTTTTGGTTGGAAAGGGCTGCTGACAGGTCATTGAGTCCATCCACTGAATAGTTTCAGGACCAGTTCCATTATTCATAAAGGAGCGTCTGGCCCAGCCCTGGATGCATCTCCGGTGATGGCAATTCCACAGCCTGCCTCAGCAGGTTCTTCCATTACCTCCGTGTCATAAAAGCATCAATTTTTCCCTAGTGCTTAACCCGTGTTCTCCCTGTGAAAGCTTTCAGGCTGCTTTGGGACACCACAGTCTGCTCAGAGGATCTGCTGATGGTCTTTGGTGTGCCATCAGCCGCCACCCAATGCTGCAGGTGGCACCTGCCCTCTTGTCACACGCTGGTCACCAGAGCTTATCAATGTGAGCCAAACATCCAGGATGCTGCTGGGAATGTGCACAGGAACATAGAGGAGCAGGGCTTGAGGAATGTGGCTCCATCTGCAAAGAATCTGAATCACTGGAAATAGCTGGAAAGACTTCGGGAGTTCTTGGGTGGAGGGGTCAGTGCTGTCGGCTTTTTGTAGTTCAGGAAACCAAAATAAAAGTTTGGTCAATGTATTCTCCCACTTCAGAGGGAGAACTTCAAGGTTTGAGTACGAAATACGCCTTTGCCATCAACAATTCCCATGAATAGCTTTTCTTCACCTGATGCCAGAGACCCTACTTTGAGCTATTTTTGCCACGCCATCAAAATATTACAGGGCCACAAAATGATGTAGGCAAATAATTATTTTATGTGTGCCTTTTCCCAATGTGCAAATATAGTTCTGACTGCAACTAGTCTGACTTCAGCTGGGCCCTTCTGCTGATGGATCCAGTGACTAATGATTTGTTAAGACCGTTTTTAAAAGGGTAAAAGAAAAATACACTCGAATGTCATATAAAATTGTTTGCCAGCTGTGCTGAAATAAGGGCTGCAAATGGAAAATCCTGCCTTTTGTGAGCGTAGGGAGAAGGAAAGGAGAAGAGAGGGCAGAGGACAGTGAGGAAGGACAACTGTCCATGGGCTGGTCCCCAGCAGTGCTCACCTCGCTGTTCCTCTGCAGTGCCTTTGTCAGGAATCGCGTGCCTTTCGAAGAACCAGCGATTGTATCTCTTCCTCAGCGGCTCTCACGTTATCCTGCAGGGAAGCGCTGCCAGGAGAGGCGACTTGATTGACTTCCAGAGGGTAAACACAGAGCCTGAGCAAGGCCAGTGTGTTTGGGTTGGCTCTGGGGATGGCAAGGGCGCTGCGCACCGTCCGCTGCCCGGCTGCTGTTTGCGCTCGCGGCGCGGTTACACTTCCCTGTTTGCCTTCGCTCAGGGAGCTTTTCTAGTGGTTTTTATGGCTGATTGAGGGCAAATGAAAGGGCCTTGTGTGCTGGGAAGAAAGGAGCTGACTATAAGATGGTGCTGCTTGGAAGGGCTATAATCAGCCTTTCATGTCCTCGTGTTTACCCGGGATGACTTGGAAATGCTGTGTATAAGCTGAGCGGGAATTTCTCTTTAATCCTTTGTCCTGCATAGGACGTTTCTCATTTGGACTCGTTTAAGAGGGTGGTCTGTCCTTAGTGCCATAGCGAAGCTTTTCTCTTTCCCTTTGGTGCCCAGGTGGAGCATCACTGGGGATGTGCAGGGATAATTTGGGGGTAAGTAGGTAGAGCTTGTTCTTGCCCATCAACCTCCAAACGCTGCCTTGTGGAAGTCCTTTCTCCCAGCGCCATATCTGACATATTTCAGTGGTCTAAAATGGCAATGGGAGCAAATGTATTCCAGGAAAGGGACATTTAACTACTATAGGATGAACTTCAGTTGGTGGGCACTCTTAATAAGAAAGCAATACCACAGTCAGTCCGTATCTTGAGATGGAAATAAAAAAATATATATGTGGGATAAAGGAAAAGTGGACTGAAAAAATGAAGAAAGTTGCTAGGCTTGTGCAATTAATTGAAAGCTGGCACAGGTATTCAGTGTTAACAGAAAATGAGTGAGGAGTGCACAACTTTCTGATGAGTGTGGGCCAGCCCAGAATTCGCTTAACCCCTCTAACAATTCTGGGATCGACGCTTCCACTGTGTGTTTGGAGTGTGCAACAGCAGTGGATGGGTGCCAGGACCAAAACAAACCCCCTGTTAATAGGCCCAGAGTGAAAAGGACATAATGGACCCAGAAGAAAAAGAACATAATGGACTCAGAGTGAAAAGGACATAATAGATCCTAAGGCATTGTGACCTTTTAAGATGGCTTAGTCAGATGGCTTTCAGCAGCGATGAAAGACAGAAATCTTTCCTCTTGCGGCAGCCTCAGAGACAGCTGGATAAAGCAAAATTGTTCTCAGTGCGGATTGCTGGAAGGAAAATAGTTTGTTTTCATGTATAAGGTATGCATCCTTCCTCTCAGCCCTAGGGTGGTGACTTTCCCTGTCAGGATGGGATAGGATTTCTGTGGGGGTTAGCAAAGCACATCCAGGGCTCTGCCAGGACATGTCAGTCCTGAAGTTTCATGGCACTTTTAAAATTAAGCTGCCAGCGTTGCAGAAAGTCCAAGCTAGGGAGGAAAATGAGTCAGTAACCTGATCGCTGCAGTCCAGGTGTCTGCTGTTAGGTTTGCAAACTCCTTAGGCTGAGTAAGTAGAATTCTTGTGGGATGTATTCTTACTACTAAGTCTGAACCTACAATCTGTAGTATAATGTGTGTATGCCATGCATGTATTTTATATGTACAAATATATGTCCTCTGAAAGGCCATTATGAGTTTGCAGGAGTAAAGAAGAGAGTCCATGTGCTAAATCACTTGGAATCACAGATACCCAAAGGATTCTCAGCCTCTGCTTGTGAAGGAACCTGAGCACAGGCTCACTGCCCCCCTGGCTTCAGCAGTCTTCCTAGACACTGCTTTGAATACTGGCATAAAGAATTCTTGCCAGTATAGCCGGCAAAGTCTGAAATCTCTTTCCCCCCCCCCCCTTATGTTTATTGCTCTGAAATAATTCCAGCCTCCAGACCACATCCATGTCTGAGAAGCAAGAGGCAAATAAGTGCTCTGATTTAACTGGGATGGCTTTGTAATCTGATGCCTGCAGAAATGAGCTCCCCTGCTTATCCGGCACAAAGCCGGTGCTCGTTCCCAATTACCTGTGGAGTGTCCTTTTTCCGAGTTCATCTATTGTATCCCTGGGCACCAAAGGGAGATGGAAGGCGTTTGTTCACATTAATTTCCACTTAATGGCCTGTTGCTCGCACCGTCTCTGCATTAAATCAGGAGATTGGGAGCACCTCTGAGGCTCTCCGTGCTGGAAAGGCTGAGGAGCTCATGGTGCGGAATGCCTTGGGAGAGTTTCCGTGGCTTTTGTGTTGGGTGGGAAGGCGGGTTGTGGGCGGTCGCTGCCGAGTGCAACAAGTGGGACACCGCAAACAGCCGTGTGTGTCTGGGCACAGCTGCAACACTCTGCCTGGCTGGAGCTTTGGCAATGTGTGTGTGGGAGTCCGAGCCCATCACCTTCACGGAGCTGGAGGGCCGAGATGGAAAATGGTTTTCCTCCCAGTGTCAGAGCTGTGTCCGCAGAGGGGTTTGCAGGTTGACGTGAATTTGCTTGGTCACTGGTGAGCCCAGAGCCAGGCTGCTGAGCTCAGGGCAGAGCTGGGGGATTGCTGGAATCCGGGTTGCTGAGCGTGTTTAATGATAAGCTGTTGTGGGCTGTGAGCTCAGTGAGATGAGCTCATGTTTGCCTCTCAGAGATAGCATAGACACACCGTGTTCCAGGAGACACAGCGTTTTCCTCTCCTCTCATCCAGGGATGCCCAGTCCCTCCCCATCCCAGCTATAACTGCCCAAGACTGTGTCCTTTACTCACTTAGAATGAACACTTGATGGTTTTTTAATGTGTTTGAGAGCCCGAATGCCCTCCAGCCTTCCAAGCAGGCTCTGACAGGGCCTTTGATACGTTTGAGATCAGAAATTGCTTTTCTTCTGGAGAAGACAGGACTTGGAAAGAGCAGCTTGTTGTGATGGTAAATGTCCAAAGAGGACAATCTTGTGCTGGCACATGAACTGGCTGGGAGACACATTGCAAGAGCTCTCTCCTCTCTGGTTTTATTTGTAGGAATGTGCAGTAATATTTTAATCCCAACGAATTATCCTCTGAGGGCTGCTCTGAATAGAGCAGCTGTCAGTAATTGTACAGTGAATTCAGGGCACTGGCTGCTGGGCCCAGCAAGTCTGGCCTTTAGAACAAATACCCTCCTGGGCAGCGGAGCCAGCGAAGCTGCTTTCCTGTTTGCCTTTGTGTCATGTTTGAGCTCTGCTTTGGCTTCCAGCTGGGTGATATTCCATGAGGAGTGATCTCACACCAGCATCCCTCCCTCAGCGGGAACACAAATGGGATTTATCACTTCCAACTCATGCCTGTGTCAGTGAGAGTGAGATTAGTTTAATGGCCCCGGGACTTTGCCACCTCTGATGCCTTTGACTGCAGCCACTGCTGGACTCTGCAGTTATTCGGGAAGGAGATGGGGAGACGGGACTGGGAGACTCAGACCCACGTTCCTTGACTAAGAGCTTGGACCAAAAATCTCCAGCTCTGTGGCTGGGAGGGCAGGAATACATCCACTGTTGGAATTCCCCTTGATGGGAAAGCCTGGAGATATCTCGATAGCAAGAGCAGTGGATGGAAAACCATCAGAGCACCGACTGTGTTAGAACTCCTGCAGGTCTCAGAAAGAAGTGTCATGAGGGAGTGCCGGGATCTCCCACCTTGATTTTTTAAAATTTTTTTTATTATTTTAATGTCTTAGAAAAACAACTGCCAAGAGAATCTTGTGCTTCAGAGTGGATAGTCCAACTGGATTCTTGGGCTCTTCCCACGTGTGTTTGTGTGTTTTCTGCTGACCTGTGCAGAGCATCTCCTAAGAAGCATGACATCAACCAGGCAAAATCATTTGAGTGCCCTGGGCTTTCATGACAAGGGAACATCTTGAGAAATGTGATTTTAGGTTGAGGCACATCACTGAAATGTGCTGGCTCCACCAGGACAGGCCAGACATCAGGGCGGAACTGGAATTCAGCCTTTCTCCAGTAATTGCTGTCGGTTTAGTCTCTTGATCTGGTAAGTTCAAGATGAAAAATTGACCTGTTCTTTTCTCTCCCCACACCCTGAAGACCTGGGATGATGAGCTGGAAAGGACAGCCCATGCCTGGGCTCAGCAGTGCATCTGGGACCACGGGCCCAGTGACCTCATCAGGTCGATTGGGCAGAACTTGGCCGTTCACTGGGGCAGGTAAGAGTTGGGGGGCTACAAACTCACTGCAAGGAGCAACTGATGGGTCCTCCTTTAGAGACTGCTGGAAAAGTTTGCTTAGATGCTTGACAGAGCACTGGGGAAAGGGAAGTAAAGCTGAGGGTCAGTAATTGTAACACCTACAGCCACCTTTAGCTGACAGTTCCTACCAAACCAGCATGATTTGGGCTCCTCCATGGATGTGTAACTCTGGGTAACACAGCTGTAACCTGCTTAAGGTCACTCCTGCTCCTTAAGGAGAACAGCTCCAGAAGTCTTAAGCCTTGCTCCTAAATCTGCTGTTTCAGGGAGGGGTTCTGGCATCTGGCATGCAGAGAACCAGGTGAAAACTGAAGTTCCTCAGGAGGCATGTCTGGATTCAGCTGCTAGTTATGAATTTAATTGTCTCTTTCTGTGTTTTCCATAAATATTTACCCAGCTTCAAATTTCTCTTTACTGGAAACACTTTGCAGATATTTTTTTCAACTTCCTGGAGCAAGTTTTAAAACTAGAGTTGTTAACTCAGTCAGGAGAGATGACATTTAGGCTTCCAAACGGGTTTTCCTCTCCATCTCAAACCCCTGTTTTTAAGCCTGTTATAGGTTAAACCTGCTTTGCAGAGCAAACATCTTGTACTGCCTCAGGAGCCCTGAGGGTTTTCCACCCATTTCCTGGGTGGAAATGCAGTTCTCATTGTTGTAAACCAGGCAGAACCTGGTGGAAAGCAATGGAAATTTGCTGGTGTGAAATTAGCTTGATATAAAAGTTGGGCAGGTTTTTGTTGGCAGAATTAACTAATGACTGGAAAGTAGAGTGGTTAATCCATTGGAAACAAAGTCAAAAGATCCTGCTGTTCTTGGCTCTCCTACAAGTGTTCAAGATGGCCATGGGTTCCTCATGGAGGTAGATCCAATCTTGCTCCCTTTGCAGTCACTGAGAGGAAAGAGAAATCAGATTTATCTCAGCTTTTTCAGGAACGGGCCACAGCTTGAATTGCCTCAATTTCCTCTCCTGTAAAATAGGATTCGGAAAGTATTCGCTTCATGACATCATGAGATGGGTGTTTTTAAAACACTTCTAATGACTGATTTTTAATGAAAAGTTGGCTGAAAGAACGAGCTCCAGTTGGCAATGATATCATCAGGAATTCTGGCAGCTTGCTCCGTGTGAGCTGTTGAAAGCAATAAAAAGCAGCGGCCTCGGTGCAGTTTGCAGGTCTCTGTTTGCTCACTGTGTGTGCAGCGTGTGAAATACATATGAGGTCATTCTGACAGGTAGTTTTACCACTCTTTGTGCTCCCCAAACAGCACCAGTAGCATCAGCATTCCACAGGCTGTGCTGCCTGGGGCATAGATTACACAAATACAGGGGGAAACAGCTGGAAAAGGTGGGATGGGCTGGAGTGCTCCAGCTACTCTGCACCAGCTCGTGGTGGGATGTGAGTGTGGAAGAGCCCACTGAGTTTCAAAGCTCTTGCATTATTAGCTCTGAGGGTACTTCCAGATTTAGCAAATTGCCTGGTGGTAAAATTGGTACACGCTGGTTTTGGTTTGAGATGTTTGGCAAAGCCTAACTTCTGTTTGCTTTCAAAACACAACTTTTCGCCAAACGAGGAGTTATTTTGTAGTTGTGTGGAAAAGTGGGGAGGGCGTTTTAGGTCAGCAGCACTTGAGGATCATGTCAAGCCTATAAATAATACAGTCAGGTCAGGCTGTGAATCTGAGGCAAAAAAATTGTGGAAACACACAACAGTTTGGATTGGAAGGGACCTTAAAGATCATCCAGTTCCAGTTACCCTGCCATGGGCAGGGACATCTTCCATTAGACCAGGTTGCTCCAACCTGACCTTGGACACTCCCAGGGATGGGGCAGCCACAGCTTCTCCGGGCAACCCGTGCCAGGGCCTGCCCACCCACACAGGGAGGAATTTCTTCCCAATATCTAATCTTAACCCATCATCATAAACATTTTCCATGAGGTTTTTTTTATTTGATAACTTCCACCAGTGATTTAAGCTGCCTTTTTTCACCTTCAGGTACCGATCTCCAGCTTTCCACGTCCAGTCTTGGTACGACGAAGTTAAAGATTACACGTTCCCTCATCCCCATGAGTGCAACCCGTGGTGCCCAGACAAGTGCACAGGCTCCATGTGCACCCATTACACCCAGGTAAAGGACACCAAGGGGTTTGGACCCGAGCTCTGTGCCTGGATTGGGGTGATTCCCTGGTTTTCAACAACTGCGTTGCCCTTGCAGATAGTCTGGGCCACGACCAACAAGATCGGCTGTGCCGTGAACGTCTGCAAGCAGATGAATGTCTGGGGAGAAATCTGGGAGAATGCTGTCTACCTGGTCTGCAACTACTCCCCCAAGTAAGGCAGAGTGGCTGGGCTCTCTCCAGCTCTCCCAAAACTGGCAGATTGCTTAACTAGCCCAGGATCTGGGGAAGAGATTTCAGGCAGTCTAGACTGGTGGTTGTGGCTTTGAGTTTTCTCTTTAGGCAGCAGCACAGGGCTGGTTCAAAACTACTGAGCTCTGCCTGGAAAACTGAATGAGGGGCCTGGGCCAGGCTGGAGCTTTGATGTCGCTGCCACGGGAAGGGAAGGAGGAGCAGGAGGAGGCCAGGATGGAGCTGGCCTTGCTCTCTGCTCTCAGAGGGTGGGAGGGGATGGGGTGGTGGTTGATGCCAAAAAAGCCCTGAAATAACTGCGTCAGTGAAGGTCTCGCTAGCTCGATGGCTCGCTTCAGTTTCAAAATGAAAATTACGTTTCTTGCCTGCTACATCCACGAGAAGTTTCCTACCTGGCAGTGGCAGTTCATATTTTCTGGTTTAATGGCTAATAGGAGAAACATTCCCACTGCAAGCCCTTGGCAATTTGAAGCTTCAAAACAAAATGAAATAGGGGAATCGCTTTTATACAAACGGAGTGGCTTGGAGAGCATCTGACAGTGCCCAATAATGCAGAGGAAAAGCTGTGTGGGCACAGAGCTGGCATGGCCCAGGCAGAGCTCTGGGGTGGGGCGGTTTCCAAGCCCCTCTCCCCACTGAGATACTGAGCACGTTTTGGTCGTGGTTTGGAGGGGTTTAACAACCTGCTCCTCATATGGGATTGCAGCATCTCCCACAGAGCTCCCACAGCAGGCTGGGTGACTTGCACGTCATCCATTCAGGGCTGCTGGATGGAAAAATACTCTATTCCTGCAGTTTCTGCTTAATCTTTTCTCTCTGGCATTGGTGCACATTGTCCTCATCTAGCCTTATAGGTGGAGACAGCTGAAAGAGCAATAACCCAAGGGCTTAACTCCAGCTCCTGCAACCTCCTCAGCCCCTAAAGTCTGCAGGACAAAGTGCCAAAATGGGCTTTTATTTTGAGTGGCTTTTTGAGAAAAATGCAGTAATCCATTGATTTATTCCTGTTTACACAAGATCACAGTGTTTATACTGGAATATAATATAAAAGCGATATTGCACGCAGTTCATTGAAGTCAACCCCTCAAAATGTCATTTTTGGAGGTGAAATGAGGAAGAGCATTTCTTTTCCTACAAGGCTTTCTTGGGCCGGTTGTTTAGTCTTTGCTTAGTTGCTCTGGGCCAGGCGATGTGTCTGGTCTTGGGTGGGTGCTTGGGTGTCTCATGGGTGCTCGTTGCTCCTGTGCTTGCAGGGGCAACTGGATCGGAGAAGCTCCGTACAAGACCGGCCGTCCCTGCTCTGAGTGCCCCCCGAGCTACGGAGGAGGCTGCCAGAACAACCTCTGCTACAAAGGTGTGTGGTGGGGGGGGCTTGGGGCACCCTCTGGGATGGGGGAAAAGGTGTGGAAATTCTTAATTAGAACCAGCTTTGCGGGCCTTTTAATTATCCACCCTTCGTATTCCGACATCACGACACGTGGGGCATCGCCGGCCGTGCTGAAACTGAAAATCCCTGGGCTGCTTTGGATCTTTGGCATGTTTTCCTGGGGAAAATGAAAGAGCTTGGAATGGGGAGGGGGGGGGGAAGCAGCTCTGAGCTTCCATGGGTTTGGCTCGGGAGCTCCGGTGGGATTTTGAGCGCTGGCAGGAGCGATGCCATCCTCGCAGGGTTTGTTTGGGAGACAGAAACAGCAATATCAGCACTTTCTTTTCACTAATTAGTGGGGATCCTTTCAAATCTTTATTGTAAGATGCTGTAATTGCTGCTTCATTCCCAGAGGAGTGGGAGAGGAGCAAACCCCCCTCACATTCCCTGGCAATAGCCCTGTGCTGCATCCATCCAGTGGGCATTTTTGATCTTCCAGCCCTTTTAAAGCAGATCCTTGTCAAACTAAATCACCTCCCTCCAAACACGAACCTTCCTGATTTCCTCACCACTCTAATTATTTTTAATCCTCTCTCCTAACAAGATTACCGTTATGAAGATCCCATCATGGGAGAGACGGATGAGACTAACGAAGTGGAGATTCCACAGCTCACAGATCAAAAGCCAGTGAGGTTCTACCCTCCGGAAAGCAAGCCCAGCACGTCCACCAAGCCCAAGAAAATCATCCAGGAATCCTACATGAGTAAGACAACCTCTGGCTTTTTCAGCTCCTGTGAATTTTGAAGTACCTCTATGGGAAAAGGTGTGGAAAGGTGTGAAAAGAAACCACTGGGAGGATGTTTGAGTGGAGGGGGAGGTAATCTGGGTGAAAAGGCACGGCTAATTGTAGCAGAAGCCTGCTAGAAGTGGTGAGCAAGGCTTTCAAAAGCCACTGGTGCCTTCTGCACATCAATTTCCTCCCAGTATCCCATCCAACCCTGCCCTCTGGCAGTGGGAAGCCATTCCCTGTGTCCTGTCCCTCCATCCCTTGCCCCAAGCCCCTGTCCAGCTCTCCTGGACCCCTTTAGGCTCTGGAAGGGGCTCTCAGGTCTCCCTGGAGCCTTCTCTTCTCCAGGTGAACACCCCCAGCCCTCCCAGAGCAGAGGGGCATCTCCGTGGCCTCCTCCGGACTCGCTCCAGCAGCTCCATGTCCTCCTTGTCTCAGTAAAATATCAACGTACCAAAGGTTCCCCCATCAGTAAACAATTCAGGAAATCGCTGGTTTATTTCCCATTTAAAACTGCACTCAGCAGTTCCCCCCCTTTGCAGCTTTTCTGGCTGTTTTGGTTTATTTCCTCCGTATTTCATGCTTGGGAAGGTTTCTGAAGTCGTTTGTGGAGCTGCTGGGACTCCCTCAGTTGTTTTCTAACTGTTGTTAATTAAAAGAGACTTATTTAGCAAACAAGGTGAGGCAAGCCAACACACCCTTTTCAAGTTTATCTGCCGGAATCTGGAGAGTCTGTAATTAAACGGAGAATGAGAGCTCTGACTGCAGACCTGGGGCTGCAAATCAAAGCCTTCAGCTGTCAGATGCTCCTTCGTTGCTAATATTCCAAGGACACCTGTCTCAGGTGAAGGGATAAAGAGGCACGGGTTGCTCCAGGCTGGATAAAATGAGATTTTTATCTTGCTGAACCAAAGACCTCCAGGAAAGACGTGTGGAGGTTGCTCTTCTCCATAGCTCAGGAGGAGGCTGAGCTCTTTCATGTTTAAATATTTGTTTATGTATTTATTTATTTCTTTTCTCCCCAGCACAAGTCATTACCTGTGAAACCAAGATGAGAGACAAATGCAGAGGCTCAACGTGCAACAGGTAGTGTTTTATTGATATTTCTTGGAACGCTGTGGGAAAAAGTAATCTAAATATTACTCTGTTCTTGCAAACGTGGGATAGGCCGTGCTATGTGTTTTTTGTGACTGTCTAGGTAGATGTCTCTAAAATAAACCAACCAAAAAAACAACAAAACTCAGTAAAATAAATCCCCTAAACTTCTCTTAATTCAAGCCTTCAGCCAAGCCTGGCAAGAAGGTGACTTGTTTTATTCTATTCAGCCATGATGACCCAGAGTTTCAGGTGTCCAAAATAATTTAGTAAATTTTGGCAGTCATTTTTTGAGCCTTTTTCATGCATTCCACTGCTCTCCAAGCCAGACCAATAATTCATGGCTTGTCCCCTCCCAGCCAGTCAAGAGCTTCTGGTTAAGGTTTCTGCAAAGAACAGGACAGTTTATCACTTGGAGAAAACCCAAATCCGCAGAATCTAAATATTGGTCAGGCTCTTGAGGAGGGTGGAGAAACTGTTTTAAAAAGTAGCTATTTTGCAATCTTGTTTTTAAAATGGGAGAGTTACGTGAAATGAATGGAATGACTATATTAGATGAAGTGGAGTCAAAGTCTGTTTTTCTTGAATTGTTTTTCGCCACCCTCAAAGATATGTATCTTCCCTAGGTATTTGTGCCCAGCTGGCTGCTTGTACAGTAAGGGGAAGATCTTTGGAACATTTTATTATGAAAGTGTAAGTACCTTTTAATAGCTCATGGCTGTGATTCATGGCAATAACAGAAATGGGAAATGCCAACCATTCCTGTGTAATTTGGCTTTTCATATTCTCCGCTTGCGGTGCTGTAAAATGGTGCTAATGAAGAGTATCTGTATTTTCCTCATCCTGGTGATGAGAAAAAAGGGAGTCTGGGAAGGCAAAGGGATTCCAGACATGATTTTATCATGAGTTGTCCTTAACGTGGACACTCTTGGAAGGTGAGGGATGAGGATGAATAGGCAGCTCTGTTCCTTATGGTGGACAGCTCTTTATGGAAAACACTGTTAAATGCTGTAACTAAAGAATACTTTGGGCTGATTTCCTGGATCTTGAATTAGCAAGATAATTTATAAATAAAACATGGCACTGTTTTCCCATTAAAATTGCTTTTGGGGTGAAGAACCATTGAAGATAAGAATTTTTCTGCGTGAGATCAGGTTTCCTTGCCCCGTTCCAACTGTTGGTGTGTGGCTGCCTCACCCATGGTATGTCCTTGCCCTGCATCCTCTGTGATATCAGACAGCCACCACCTCCAAGTGGTGTCAGCAGAAATATTTTGGGTTGGAATATTTTGTTGAGAACTGGAAATATTCCGGGCTGGTCGTTCGCTTCCAACGCTGCTTTTCTTCTAAATTGTATTTAAATGTATGGTTTTGTTATTTTAAAAAAAAAAAAAAAAGCTTGCCATTCAACCAGGCAGTGCTTAAAATAATAATAGTAATAAAAGAATAAGGCTGTGCTGGGAGAGGAAGATTTAACAACCAGGTTCCAAAGGAGTGTACTCAGCTTGTTTTCCACTTGGTGCTCTGGGGGTGGTTTAATTTCTTGTGCGTTTTCAGCCCAGTGGTTGGGCAGATTTATTTCTTTATTTTCACGCTCTCTTTGTTTGTGCTCCCGTCAGTCATCGAGCATTTGTCGTGCTGCAATCCACTATGGCATCCTGGACAATAAAGGAGGGCTGGTGGATATCACAAGGAAGGGGAGAACTCCTGCTTTCGTGAAGTCCACCAGGAATGGTGTGGAGTCTTTCAGGTACTGCCTTCTCCAAAAGGTTGTGGTGTTTGCTTTAAATATCGAGTGTATTCGAGTTCCAAATGAGGCCGAATTCTCTTTGTTGCTCATATGTAGGCATCCAAGTCATTCTGCTATGCTTTTTTTTTTTTTTAATGAATTATTTTGTTTGCTTGTTTTGCAGGAAAACGAAACCTTCAAATGCCTTCATGGTTTCCAAAGTCACAAGTAAGTTTCAAAAGTTGAGGAAAAAAAAAAACCCACTATTGTTGTTGAAGTTTTAGGAGATGTTTGAAAACATCATTCCTTTCAGTGCTCTTTTTTAAGTGGTTGGGTCAAATGGGTGCGTACCACAACCAAACCCTGGAGTGGTGATCCAGGATGATCCAGAAAGCTGGAGTGACTGCCCACCCATTATGGGCAATTCCACCACCTCGTTTTTCTGTGGGTATTTCAGAGGAAGGCACAGAAAACTGGGATAATGGGCCATTTCCAGCAGCATCTGCCGGTGATGGATCACCGTGGGGTCCACATTTCAGCTGCAGTGCCACAAGCAAAGGGATGGAAGATGAGCCCTCCATGTTTGAAAGCCTCAGCCCAGCGTGAGCTCTTGTAAAGACTGAAAAACGCCAGTGGCTGATGCCCTCCTGCAATATTGTAATGAAACACACAATACACTCCAAATTAGTTTCTAACAGTGAGTCATCGCATTTCCGATGAGCGTAAAAATAAATATTGTGGAGTTCCACTTTTCAAACGATTCCCACTTTCTGAATATCCTTGTAAAATTCCTCCTACACAGCCCTTTGATTAGATCTCCCTGAGCCCTTTTCAGGGAGAGCTGTAGGTGTCAGGTTATTCGGGCTCCACATCTGTAGCAAAAACCTGTGTTGTGGATCGGCAGCTTTTCCCTTTTGAAAGCTGTGGCCCTTCTAAGGCCACATTTTAGTCTGGAGGCAGGATTGGTGCTGGAGGGCTGGCTAGCCCTCTCCTGGCTTCTTGCTGCCGGTGTGGGAAGGAGCAGCTTTCCCCTTGGTGCCCTCAGACGTGTGACTGTGTGACTGGCATGTGTTTTCTGCAGCTCTTAGGTCTAATGACCTGCCTTTCCCCGTTTCTCCTGGCAGCACAGACACTGGATTGCTACACCACAGTAGCTGAGCTGTGCCACTTCAAAAAGCCAGCGAGCCACTGCCCAAGGTAACACAAACCCACGGGGCTCTGCTCCGTGCTGAGGTGCCCAGGGCTGAGGGCTGGTGGGAGTAGAGCTGAATTCCCTGGATGACCTGGAGGAGGGTGTTGGGATTGGCGTGTTCCCTCCTGCCACCACGCTTTTCTTGGCGTCACAGCAGAAAATTCGTGTTATCGTTTTGGATCACTTCAATAACGTGTAAGCCAGGCTGTGTGATCCCGTCCCAGACACCCCGGTGTGTGAGTGTGCAGTGCCACACTCTGCCTTTGCTCTCCAGCGTTTGCTAGTTTTGGGATGTGGTTTTCCTTCCCACCTTAAAACACAGAAGAATGTTCTAGAAAGCTGCTCTGTGCAGGTGTAAGTTGTGGCAGGGCAGGGGAGCACAAACATGCGAAGAATTACATGCTCAGCATTGTGCAAAAATACAGGTGCTCCCCTTTGAAAAGGTCATAAAAGACCAATCCCTCTTTTAGTGGTCTAAATCCCTCTATTTGCAGTTCTGCAGTAACAACCAAATGTCATCTGAGGGGAACAAATAATTGAAATCACTGTTGCCACCTGCAGACCAGATGCAGGCACTTGAAATGTCCCAGGAATGCAGCTCCCTTTCCTGTTCAGCCTCGATATGGAGAATAAATCTGAATAACTTGTTTTCTAGGATTTATTGTCCAGCCCACTGCAAAGACGAGCCGTCCTACTGGGCACCCGTGTTTGGCACCAACGTTTATGCAGATGTGAGTGTGATCCTTGCCCTCTGACCCCCTGCGGCATGGGCTTTGTGTCACAGAGCCAGGCCAACCTCTGGGATTTGGGGAAGAAAGCCAAACTCCCTGTGGTCATTGTGGGGGTGGGTGAATGGGGGGGTCAACAGGCTTGGGGAGCCCTTCTGCTCTCCAACAGTGACTTATCCCCAGGGATTTGAACATGTCACTTAAAACCTCCTTGCCTTATGGTCAGTGGGCTTGAGGAGCTCTTCTGCTCTTTGCCACATCTTATTCTTGGAGTCTTGGGCATGTAACTAAAGCACTCCCTGCCATGTGGGCTCTGCCTGTGAAGTCATGGTAGCGCTTGCCTGCCTTTGCAAAGCACTTTGGGATCTACAGCTGTACCCCAAAGGGTTTTTATTACATGCTGTAGCACTATAGAGGTGGCAAAGTCATGCTTTCTTTCCCCTCCCCTGTCCTCTTTTTGGGAGCTGAACAGCATTTCTGACAGAGCAGTGGAAAGAAAGCATGTGAGCTGGTTTTATGGGGTTGTTTTTCTAAACTCTGCTTATGGGGATGAGCAGGGACTTGATACTAAAACTAGGCAAAGAGTCATTTTCTTGAAATCTCTTAATATTAGGCCTCTAACAAAGTGGGCCTTGATGTTTTTCCATTTGTGGATTGCCTGGCTGTTATGTTTTTCTCCTCCTTTTTCTTTTTTCCCACTGGATGTTGTTCAGAAGTGCCAGCTCCCTGGCTGCTCTGCAGCCTGTAGGAACATGTTTTGTCAAAGCCTTGGGGAAGCATCAGCAGATCGTGGACCCCCAACTCGGGGTCACCTTGGAGCTTTGCAGACTCCTGAGGAAAACCACCCTGCAGAAATCATACAGTAATTTGGGGAAGCAATTTTGAAAGCAATTTTAAAAACCTCACTATTTTTTGTTTTGCCTGAGACCCATTTTTTTTTTTTGGAAAGGTAGAGCTGCACAAACAGGTTCTCCTGGACTGGCTCACAGGCAAATCCACGGGGCAGCTGCTGCCATGCAGTTCCTGCCTCCCTGTGAGCTCCCACCTGCAGGAAATGGGAAATAGTTCTCTCTTTTTTACTGAGGACAAAACCACCTCAGATTACCCCTGAATTACAAGGGTATTAGGGGAGGAGCAGCATCCCAGGCTGGCCTTGCACTGACGCAAAAGGATTAGTGTCCTTTAATGAACCACGAGCTCCATTTCCTATCGTCCCTCCTGGGTATTTTTTCATAAACGGGGACATGGATGATGATTTGGGAGAAAAACAAGAAATAATAATAATAGAAAAGTATTTGGTCACTTCCTAGGGAGTTTGGTTAAGCTTTTTCCGGACTACTGTGCTAACAGGGTGATGTGGGGGTGCTAAGACAGCGCTGGGGGTGTCACGAGGGCGTGAGGTTGGCAGCAAAGCAGGTGAAACCAGCTGGGGTGGCTCTGAATGGAGCTGCAAAAGGAGTTGATGCTGGGAATGCTCAGGCCGGGAGAAGGGAAACACCACACCAGGCAGGGAGAATTTGGGGAAAGGCTCTTCCCAGGGAGCACGGGCTGTGCAGGATGCTGGGAATTAACCCCAACTCACTGCTGAGGAATAATTAAAGCAGGCAATAAGCTGGATGAGACAAGTCTGGCTCTATGGGAAAAGCGATTTCATGTCTAGCGTGGCACCTTCATGGCCCTGGAGGGACTTGTGCTCCAACTCTGTCTTGTTAGATAAGTTATCCAAAGGAGAATGAAGCATTTGGCCCCATTTCCACTGTGCAGCCCCTGAAAGGTGCTCTCTGGTCTTTTAGCACCTTCTCCAAAACATCAGGTCACTAAATGCTCAGGCAGGTAAGGCTGAGAGTCTGAGCTGTGCTGACCAAAATGCTTGGCTTGTCCGTGGAACAACAGGATTCACTGTGCTTTTGGCCAGAGATAGTGTCCACATTTACATGAGCCCTGGAAGATATAGAAAATGTGTTTTGCCATGAAGAAAAAAGCTGAGACATGAAGAATTTATGTTTTTTATGGATAATTCTGATTTCTATTCAGGGGGCATAAGAGTCCTTATGTCAGTTTGTGTAAAGGGATTTTTACCCACTTTAAATACACTATGGTTGAGTTTTTGGTTTAGTTATCATTATAAAGCTATTTTGGATGGCAAGTTTGTGCAGGTGCTTCTGGTGGCTTAAAATGTAAAGAGATATTGGCAGCCTTTCCTTTAAAAAACAGTGCAGGGAATTGTTCATGGGGAAATTAGACATAGAGGAGACTTAAATTTTTGGGATAAAAGAACAAATTCAAAAATATATGCAATGGTAAAAGTGGACAGGCCCGGTGCTGGGAATCATGGAATGGTTTGACTTGGAAGGGACCTTAAAGATCATCGCATTCCATGGGCAGGGTCACCTTCCACTAGAGCAGGTTGCTTGCAAGCCCTGTCCAAGCTGGTCTTTGTGCTGAAGCTGTGTGAACAGCCACAGCTCCTTCTGAAGGTTCTAAGAAAGCTTCTGAGTCTCACAAGGTGCTGTCGTTTGTCACTCTGCCTGGCTCCTGGTGTGACAGGGGCCTGCAGGGGAAACCCATCCCCATCCCTGCCCAGGAGCCCTGTGGGGCTTGGGAGATAAGCTCTTTTATCCACGGTTGGGCAACAGTTGGTTGGAGGAGGATGGAGGACATGCACAATGAGGGAGGTGATTGCCACCAGAGCAAACCCAGAGGCTCAGCTCTCAGGAGATACAAATTTAGTGATTAAAGCAGTCGCACTAATGAGGAAATTCTGGGTGATTAAGCTCATAGTCACAGAATTTTGTTAGTGACCCACTACAAAGTGTATTTCATCTTATGGTGAGTGCCCCAGAGTCCACTTAGGAAGTTGTCTCAGAGCATCTCAAGGGGCTTCACCATGGAAAGCCTTCTGTTGTCCATGCAGCTGCTCTACTCCTAAATTTGGGCAGGAAGGCCTTATTCTTCTGATATCTCATCTTCCAAAAGCTCTGCAATCAGTTCATCAAAGCAGAGCCCGGCCTGGGATATGAGAGGGCTCCAATCCAAGAGAGAGATAAGAGGAGCTTTGGGGTAGGGCAATAAAAAGTCTGTTAGTCGAAGCTTTGAGTAAGCAGCAGAACAGCAAGTCCTGGGGAAAAAAAAAACCCACCAGGAATGCTTTGAAAAGGACATTGTTTAGGGTGTCTCCCAGTGGAGAGTGTCGCAAATTGATTCAGGACAGTTTAAGTTTTATGAGCCAGTTTTAGATTTACAGATTTCCCACCGCGTTCTGGGGCGGATTCACTGCGTGCCTTCCAAAGGCAGCCTTCCCTTTTGCTCCCTTGACCATATATAGAAGCAAAGTACCAAACTGACACTCAAAACTCAGTTTGCTGCCAAGAGATAGGCCATCCAAAGTAATAAATATATAGGGACGAGGCAAACCTGCCATATACGGCTGCAGGAACGAAACAGCACGGTCTGTATTGTACATACACCACGGGAACGTCTGCCCTTGGCACTGGGTTTGTGGCACTTGGATTTTTAGTGACGAGGGAGTGTCTGGGGTTGGGCTTTTCCCCTGCTGCAGCTCCCTGTGCAAAGCTGCGTTCTGCTTTGCGTTATTCCAGCTCGCTGCATGTAAATCCTCTCGAGCTGATGGCCAATTTTATACTATGCCTCAGCCTTCTCTGCTTTTGCTCTCTTTTCGTGGATGCTTTGGGAGCTTAGTCATCAGTAGTCAGTGTTTTGTGTTCCTCCCACTTTTCTGACTCTGCACATCCTGGAGAGCAGGGGAATGATGTGCAATAGAGAAGCTTTGTCCTTTCCAGGAGTGTTAATCTCCCTCCACACTTGGTGTTGTCTTATGGGATAATGCCTGTCCAAAACCCACACCACTCAATGGGTGCAGTCCTTCTGCTTTTCCTAGAAAGAAGGATTTGAACTCCCCTGGGCAATTAGTGGTCACTTACCTTAATTCAGAAGGAGAGTTTCCTTTCCAAGCAACTGTGTGACTAAACTTTGCTGAGGTGGCTGGTCTCTAGCAAAGAGTTTCACCTCAGCGGTTTCCTGGTGCAGACCCAAGAGGCCCTGGCTGGAAAGTTGTCCTCCATTCAGCTTTGGCCCTGGGTGAGATGAAGAAGTATGGATTTAGATTGGATATGAGGAAGAAATTCTTCCCTGTGAGGGTGGGCAGGCCCTGGCACAGGTTGCCCAGAGAAGCTGTGGCTGCCCCACCCCTGGAAGTGTCCAAGGCCAGGTTGGATGGGGCTTGGAGCAACCTGGGCTGGTGGGAGGTGTCCCTGACCATGGCAGGGGGTGGAATGAGGTGAGCTTTAAGGTCTCTTCCAACCCAAACCATTCCATGGCTCTGTGATAAACCCCCAGGTGCAGCTCCACCTCAGACAGGAAGGATGGAAAGGCTGCTTGTCCTCTGCAGGACTGGTGGATCTTACAAGCAGGGTTTATGAAGTCCCTGCAAGATCTGGTCCGTGACATCTCTCATCCCTAATTTGTCCAAAAGAGGGACAGAATTGTTTCTTTTTTATTCCCTGGTTTTCCTTGGTATTTATGGAGATGATAAATCTCCTTATATAAAATATAGACAGTGAGTAAGTCGAAATAATCAAATATTTTTCAGAGCTCCAGCATCTGCAAAACTGCAGTGCACGCAGGAGTCATTTCGGATGAAAGAGGTGGCTTTGTGGACGTGATGCCTGTGGAAAAGAAGAAGAGTTACGTTGGCTCCCTAAAGAACGGCGTCCAGTCGGAGAGGTGGGAATTCTTTGCTCTGTACTTTGCTCTTACCTTCAGTGGAGAGTTCAGTGGCGTGTTGAAGCCAGCAGAGATCAGCTAGGGAGGCTGGGGGGTTGGAAATGCGTGACTTAAGAGTGTCACAGTGAATTCTGAGAGCCAAACAAGTAGAGCGTGTTGGCCTCTCTTACCTTTGCCCAGTGAGGAGCTGCTTTCAGATCGGTGTGAAAGGTGGGAGATATTGCTCAGCCTTGGCTGGTTTTCCTACAGTGCAAGTCCATATTAATACATTTTGCTGTGCCTTTGACACGTTAAAGGACAGGCACAGGTATTTCTTCAGCTTTCAGCCTGGCTCGCGTTTTCAGGCTTATAATTGGAATTTCCATTCAGTTCTGGGGTGGGGGGGCTGGGGGTGCATTTGTATTTGTTAATTCGTGTCCTTGATCCCCTTTGGAAGAAACATGAGTAAATTAATGCCTTCAGGTATGATCTTCTTGAAGATGCATTTACCACCCTTGTAATATTTCAGTAGTTTCTTTTGGGCTGACCTTGCTGGTTGCAGTGACTAATTCCAAATCAGCGCTTCCAAAATCCCTCACCTCCTGATGATCACAGGGGCCAAGTCACAGCTCCTTCAGTCCTTTCTAATTTGAAACTTCTGTTTCAATCTGTGATGCTTTTTTTTTTTCAGATATTGATGTGATGGTACAAATTTCTCACAGCTATCCTTGCAAATGCAGAATTCCCACTGTTAGGGGGGCATTCTGGTCACTGCTCTGTGTAGTTCCATTTTTATAAGCACCACAAGAAATCTTATTAAGTTTGGTGTTTTCTTTCTACTAAAGGATATCCCAGAATGCTCTAGAGCATAAAAATAGGCTAAGACAGGGAAGCTATAGGTGTTAAAAATGCAGCTTTTTTTAGTATAGACTATCAGGGTCAGCATTTGCAATTTGGGAGATTGGATTTGGGTGAAAAACCTCCTGTTCCTTTGATTATTTTTCTCTCTCTGCCTTGCTTGCATTTATCTTTTATACCAACAGCCAACTTTTTCCTTGGATGGCAGACTGTGCCCTAGCTAAGAATAAATGCCACTGCTAGCAGGGACATGCAATGGGAGCAGCCAGGGCTGATCTGGGGGTGAGGGGAACCAAAGACCTTTCTCGCAGCAGGGATGAGCGTGGAGATTTGGGAAGTGTTATTTTACACCCAGCAATAAGGAACAACTTCATGCTGGGAGCTCCACCAGAGTGTGAAATAGCCTTTCAAAGATTAAGGTGAAAACTTTACCCTTTAGGACACTGGAAATAACCTTTGGTAAAGATACACACCCAAAGAGGTATGGGGAAAATTACCCTTAGGATTTACTGAGTGTTCATCCTTGTTGGAATGTTTGTTTTGTGGGAATATGAAATTTTGTCTTTTTTATTTCTTTGGGGTTTTTCAGCCCAGCAGGGCTGAAGAAATAGGACCTGGGAATGGAAACACCCCCTTTGCCCCCATGCACACAACCACTCAGAACTGGCGTGGTTGGGGACACCTCTGCAGGTTGGAAATGGATATCCATATTTATTGTCATTCAACATGAGGTGATCTGGCTCCTCTCCTTGCCAGCACCAGGAGACAGGCCAGACAGGCCCTGGGAACCTGCCAGCCTATTTGACAACTGTTTTTTAGGAAAACAGATTCTTCTTCATGCCTGAATCCCTGCATAAGGGAGCGCAGTGTTCCTTGGATAACAGCTCGGGCTGGAAGAGAGGCTGTCGCCTTCCAGCTCCTTTTGTTGCCATTAGCACTATAGATTTGGATTGAAAGCATAACTCAAAGGTGAAATCATGGACTTGTGCCTCTTCTTTTTCATCCTTTCTCTTTCTCCTGCTCCTGGTAGGAATGAGATGGGAGAAATTTGGCGTTGCCTTTCGGTTGATCGCACTTTGGGTCTTGCAGTGTCATCGTTTAGTTCATTCTACGTGGTTTCTTTTTTTCTTTTATTTTTTTTCCAGCTTGAAGAATCCTTCAGACGGCAACGCTTTCCGAGTCTTTGCTGTGAAGCAGTAAATTCCCAGGGAAGGTGCAGGTTCCTTTGGGAGAGCGCTCTGTCGACCTCCGGAGACGCGAAAGCTCCTCTGACGGCGTCAGCTCTGACCGTGCCCTCCTTGCCGATCTCTTTCAGGGAATTCTAAAAGAAAAGGGAAAAAAAAAAAAAAGAAAAAAAAAAAGGAAAAAAAAAAAAAAAAGACAAAAAGCAAAAAAAAAAAAAAGACACACCAGGTTCTGACTCAGCTGTTGTTGTGGCTCAGCTGTTGTGGCTCAGCTGGTCGCATCTCATCGCGCCCGTGCAGCGTTGTATCTTCTCGTCTCGTGTTTCTGTTTCTCTCGGGGCATTCAGCAACGACAGGCTCTTCTATCTTCCCATTTACGAGGTTGTGCTACGCAGAACGGCGGTGGCTCGAGGGACAGCAGGGGTGGGGATCTCAGCCTGGCCCTGGAGGGCGGTTTTAGGGTGGGAAGCATCTCCTGTGATGGGCGGCCGAGCCGACTCCAAAGCGAGCGGCTCTCCGGGCGCTGGACACTTCGAAATGAGAAACTGGTTTAAAAGTTGCATCGTCTGGGGAGAGGATGGGCTTTGAGAAAGTGGGTTCTGTGCAAGAGAAGAGAGGGTTTGGTCTTTCCCCAACGAGGGGGTGTGCACCAGCACTGCTGTGGCGTCACGTTTGGGGAGAGGACGTTCTTGGTGGCCGGACATCGAGGTTTTGGGGGGGACTGGAGTGGGGTGGAAAATGGTGGCAGAGATCCCCACTGCAGAAAACAAGGCCACCAGATAACCAAAAGAGCAGGTTTGGTGTTTGCTGGTCGAACACTCCCAGGTATTTTGCAAGCCTGGCAACCTATGGGAAGTCAGTGAATCGGGGCTCCTGTGCTGGCACATCTCATCTTATATTCCACGCCATTTCGAGTACAGTTAAATGCAGTGTATTGTTTTATACAGCAGTGCTGGTTGTTCTCTCTGTAGTAGTTCAATAGCGATAAAATGAATGGTATTTCTGCTAGGAATGGTTGCATCCATAGGAAGCATGTTCACTTTCCCTTTGTGAAGCTCCTTGTGGTGTGTGCAGTTCTGAGGCTTCAAAGACAGGGCATAAATTGGGGTAGATTAATTTTTCCTGTCCAGTTGGTGAAGCCAACAGATCCCCACTGTCGGTGTCAATGCTGTACCTGGGAGCACTTGATGTCCAGGATAGTAGGTTTTAAAAAATTTGCAGGTGTTGTAGTGATGTTATTTCATATTTAATTATGTCTTGACATGCCCCCAAATGCTTTTCAAAGCCAACAGAAGGGCCTACCATGACCTGCCTTTTTTAAGGCAGAAGAGCATTCTCTGCTTTATATTGGAAATGAATTTTTTAGAGTTGGTCTAAACACAAATCTGGTGCTGTTTTGGTGCATACACATCGAGTAACTTCATTAGTCATGAGAATGTCAACTGTACTTCTTCCATTCTTGTAAAGGCAGAGTCCTTCTGCTCAATAACTGAGTGATAATACTGTGTAACAAATGGGGACATATTTCCCTCTATTTGGCAGATGTCTCACAGCTGCTCTTGAGCTCAGACTATGTCTGGTTTAACCCAGACAGGTAAAAGAGCCATCTCTTCAAGCTCTTTCAAAACACAGACCAAAAACGTTTATATGATTAAACACTTTCTTAATTTCATGAACACCAAAAAAATCAACAAGGAAATGGCATTAAACGATATTTATCACTCAGTTTGTCTCACCATTGGGGATTATTTCTCTGTAAAATCCGAAGCTGGAAAGAGACCTTTGGTAAAACATGAAATTGGAGCTGCTTTGCATCATCTCCAAAAGTGCTGCACAGCAACCCTTTGGGGTGGATAGAGGGAAGTGACTCTTCCTGTCGTCTTTGTTGTAGTATCATCCTCCGGGGTGTACACTATTGACTTCAGATAGGAAAACTGAACTCAGCTTTGTCTTACTGGGTAAACTGAGCTTCAAACCAGCTGGAAGACACCTTAGAAAAGCTGCTGGTTGGAAGCGTTTGAGATGTTGGCAGTGAGGTAAAGCTTCCCTGTTTCTGCCCACTGGGAATAACTTGGTATGTACACGGTCTGGTTCAAGCCCATCCAACGGATCTGGGGACCATCATGGGCCAAATGGCAGCCACGGGGCTGTTGACTGAGTTGGAAAGAGTAAGAGACGCAATCAGACCCACGGGGACTGCAAGAGCGCATCAAACATAGGATCCCACCTCTGTGACGGTCACGGGCGGAAAGCGATGGAGAGAAACATGAGGGCTCTTGGAGTAAAGCCCAGGGGATCGTTGTGAGCACATAACAATCCAAACAGCTTGGGATGTATCCCCCTGACGGAAAGGGGCCGAGGGAAGGGTTATTATTCCAACAGAAATATCCTAAAATGCTTAATTCAAGTTACAATTGCGTATTTTTATCTTCAGCCAACTGGTTTGGATTTTTTAGAAACCGACGTTAATTTAAGTCTGTATCTGTTTATTTTTATATTTGTTGTACAAAAGAGAAATTGTGACTTTACTACACAAATATTATTCGAGGTCCTGGGTGCTATTAATTTAAACATACCTCCCCCAGACTTAGGGGCGATCAGGTCCTCCGAGGCAGCCATGATATATCAATTCATAAATAGGTGGGACAGTACCGGTTTGTAGCCAAATATTTACTGATTTTATTTCTGATACCAAAAACATTTCTCAGCCTAATGTATTTCAGTGCAGCTTAAAGATGCATCACGTCCTTATCTCACCAGATTCCTCCTTAGCCCCCAGCTCAGCAGATTCCGAGGCTGAAGCACCCAGGTTGAATCCTGAAGCACTTGCCTGGTTGTTTGTTGCCAATAAATGGAATTTTGAAGCCAAGATATTATTGCTGAATATCTGGCTCAACCAAATCTCCGGAAAACAAGAGCAGGGCAAAAGCTGAAGCCGTGGCTGGTGAGCTGGGGCTCCGTTGGCTCCGTGAGTTCATTAATTTCTTCATTTTAAGACATTCAACCAACAGCTGATTGAGGAGGCTCCAGTTGGTCAGTCGTGCAGTCTAAATATTTAGGGCCAGTTCATAGAGTTGCTTTTTTTTTTTTTTTCTATGAAAAATGGTGTATTTTACTTCCTATGTATAAAAGTTACTTGTAAATTTTCATGTGCCTTTGCATGTTTTCCGAGGGGCCGTGTGGTTGTTTATAAAGTAGATTATTTTTTTTTTCCTAAATACAGAATTGTAAAATATCTTTTTTCCCCCCTTCCATTTTATTTTGACTTCTGAATTATTTGTGAAATAAAACCTTCCCAGAATGAATGCTTCCCTTGTGTTTAATGCTCAGCCAGAGCGGGGTTTGTGTTTAGAAGAGCTATTTGGGATTACTCCTGGGGACTAGAGTATCCCTTGGAGACCCCAAATGAGATTGGGATGTGCAGAGTCGGTTCCACAAACAAATAAATGAAACTGCCCAAAACCCAGGCATTAAAAGTCAGCCTTTATCCCACCAAAAACAAGATGTATCCTTTAGCGAACCATCTCGAGAGTAAGGGAAAATCACTGTCTTTAAACCCCTGCAACATTAGGGATGAGGCAGATTAAGGGGTTGGAAATAGCACTTAATGAATTAGAACTGAGGCGAACTTGTCCCCACCTGAGCAGGCTGTTGTTAAATGTTCCCTTTCTTTTTCTGAAAGGAAAAATATACAGATTTTTTTTTTAATTCCCCTCAAAGTTTCCTCCAAGCTCCCGCTGCTGACAGCACCACAAATCAAACCAGGTTGTTTTGTGGTAATTCAACACTGCCCTGGTTAAAGGAGCAACACGACAAGGAGGTTCATAGCTCAGCCTCCAGGCTATGAGCACCACATGGGCTTGGCCCAAAAATGTGGGCTGAGCAGTGGGAGGGGGTCCTGATGGACAAGAAGGCCGTGGAATTTTCTGTTTTCCATTACATATACAGCGAGATCAAAATAAACCCCAGGGATGGCCTGATGCATTTATGGTTGAAGAGTATTTACCTGTAAAACCCAAGCAGGGACTGACAATTATTGCACTGTAGAAGGAAAAGTTCACGGCTGGCGCACTCCCTGAGATTCCAAATTGCCCATTTGGACTTGTCAATACCCAATTTGTGCTTTCTCTCCTCTGTTCTCGCTGCTGCAGGAATTTCTCCTTGGCTGAAAACGTTTGGGAAGATTTCCACAGGCAAAGCTTAAAGGCAAGCAGAGAGGGGATTTCAGGCTAATGGTCATGGTGAGCTTCCTTAGACCGTCCTATTAATTGCAGCAGTAGTTTGATTTCCTATTTGTTGGTGCTACAAAATGCCCCAGCCTGGAAGCTGGAATTAGCTGATCTTTAAGTTCTCTTCCAACCAAAACCATTCTATGATTCCATGAATACTGTGGCAAAACCCCAAAACTTAAGGCTGCAGCAAACCCATCCTTTTGAGTTGATTAACCCATCCCTTTGGGTTGACTTCAAATCCTGTGACACTGTCCCTGGTTTTGCTAAGGATTGTGTCCTCCTGCTCGAGCCACGTGCTTTATCCTGTGCTCATCCACCAGAAACTGGTGTTGTCACAAGTCTTCTTGTCAGGGATGAAACCAGGTAAGTGAAGGTTTAGGGGAAAAAAAACCACAAAGAGGCAGGAGAAAAATAGAATTTATTTTTTTTTTCCCTGTAGGGGGTGGGATTCAGATTCTTGCTTTAGTGGTGAGGGCATAAAAACTGGAATGCTGAATGAAAGTAGAGGGGAAGGGAAAGAGAAAATTACGTGGACTTCAGCGAAGGTGACCTGTTTTCCCACATTGCTGGTAATCCTCTGGGATCAACAAGAGGCCGGGCTCTCCCAGCTTGCTGTTTCAGGGAGAAATATCTTGCTGCTGGTTGTTTTGCTCCTCACCCCGTGCTGAGCTCATCAGAGGTTATGTATAGCACGGGCATGCCTTGGGGTGGGTGTCCTTCCAAAAACCCACAGTCATTTATAGGATGCACCCAGGCCGTGTTTCCAAAGGATTGGGTTGGCTCTCATTTATACTAAGGACCTACTTTAAGGCACTTAGGAGGCATTTATGCCACTTTAGGGTGTGGACAGAGCAGTGTAAAGAAGCCTCAGTGTAAATAGAAACCACCCTTATATCTTGTTGACAGTGGTTAAAATAGGGTTATGGAGTTTAGTCAACAGACAAGGTTTGCCTTGTGCAGCTCCCTCTGCTCCTCACCCTCCGTGCCATGTGAGCAGGACAGGGTTATCCACAGTGTCCCACTGCCCAACCAGGCACCTCACAGGGGTGTTAAGTGTCCGACTGCATACAAGGATATTTATAGAGGGTGAAAAGTCAGGAGGCTCAGGTGGAATATGAGAACAGAAAGCAGAAGGCAACACAGGCTTGCAAATTAAAGTCAGAGCTTCGGGACGTCTTGCAAGTGCTGCTTCTCTCAGGGCTGGGGCTCCTGTGGTTTAGAGCATATGGGTGACCGTGACCCCAGGAGAAGACCTGCCAACACAAACACTGTCCTGAGAAGTGCTTGGCACTGATATCCTCAGGTCTTTATTTCAGAAGCTGCTCCAAGCCTTGTTTGTGCACATCTATCTTTTGCACATGTGGAAGCTGAGAAAATACCATCTGTGAACTGAGCCAAGGGGCAGTGGACAACCTTGTCAGAAACAAATATCAGAAGCAGCCTAATTTCCTTCTCCACCAGCTGAACAGGCTTTGTAAGTTGGGGGAAAAAAAAGAATAAACCCCAATTGATTGACTGGAGGAGGGTTTTTATACCATCTCACTTGATGTGCTTTAATCAAATATGGTTTATATGAATGCAGGGTGTCTCCAAAACTGCATCAGCACCTGTGTGGGAAGAAAAAGTCTGCAAAAATAAGCTGGCACCTGGAAGGGAAGAATACAAGGAATAATAAAAGATGGAGACCAACCAGAAAGGTAATTCAGCCCAACTGAGACAAAAAATGAGTCCAAAGCATCATGCTGTGGCCAAGGAGATAAATGTCATGTCAGATGTGGAAAGAGGGACAGGGTCTAAAAGCAGGTGAGAAACATTCCAGCTGTGCTTTGTGCTGTTCAGGAGGAAGTAAAGAGAGACCTGAGAGCTAAAACAACCCTCAAGAAAGGAGGAAAGATCGCTGAGGATGACAAAGGTGAGGAAGAGGATGCTTGAAGTGTGTAATAGCACAGTAAGGAGAGAGAGTGTATTTGTTCTTCATGCCCAAAGAGACACCACTGAGAAGGGATGGGCTTAAAATGCAGTAGGAAACATTGAGACTGGCCATTAGTAAGGGCTCTGACTGGAACAATTACCTATGGTCTTCTCAGGCCACCATTCAAGGCTTTTAAGGATATACTGGATGGAAGCTCCTCAAATTAGATCCTGCTTTGAGCGGAGGCTGGGCTAGAAAATGTCTTGATGGCCCTCCTGGTCCTTATTTCTATAATTTTCCAGGCTAAAGGAAACATGACTTTATGCGGGAAGGGTCATCACCTGTTTGGACCAGGATGGTGCACAGGTGTGGACTGGAATTGTGCCACGAGTGATGCAGAGATGAACTTGCAGAAGCGGGCCAGGTGAAGGTGTGCAGCATCGTGCCAGTACGGACTGAGGTGATAAAAACCAGTCACTGCTCTCCTAACTCTGTAGTTCAAGGGTTTGGGTTTGATTTATTTTTTTTCCCTGTATGTCTTTTGGCAGACAAATGAGTCCTGGGGGACCCTGGGGTGGATTTGCAGATCAGAGAATCACAGAATATACTGAGCTGGAAGAGACCCACAAGGATCATCGAGTCCTGTGGGCCTCCTGTTGTGCCTGAGGTAAACTACTGGGGACAACCCCACAAAAATGCTGCTCTGAAATGCTGGCAAGGGGTGATTTAGGACATCCCTGCAGGCATGTCACTGAGCAGAGTAACCCAAACGGAGCGCTGGCTGCTGGGGATGCAGAGGAGGCATCTTGTCCCAGTGCCAGGCATGTAGCACCATCTGAGGACAGGCTTTGGGTGGGAAGATGGAAGACCATGGAAATTTTCTCATCTGCAGAGTCATGAAACAATGTCAGGCGTCTGAGGGCAGCTGGCCAGCTCAGCAGGCTGCGTGTGCCTTTCCAAACACACGAGTGAAGTCCAGCTGACTTAAACCCTTGCAGCAAACCAGATGCAGGGAGCTGAGCAGCCTAGTGCTGGACACTGCTTTCCTTTTGGGAACAGCTCCATTATCAGAGAACAATGACTGCTGTAACTCCAAAGCACTAAACTGGAATTTGTTTGGACACCAACCCTTTTAACAAGAGCAATAAAGTTATGAAAACACCCAACTTTTCATGAGCTCCAAAGTCTCTAGTCTAAACCAAGGAAAGGGCTTAAGTGCCAGCTCTAGTTGATGTTGTGAACAGTTCTGGATGCAGTTCCAGAAATGCTTGTGATCCAGTTTTAAGGAGAGTTACTGGAAGAATGGTCAATCCCTGGCCCCTTGGCCTTGTGCATGATATGGCACGAGGGGGGCTCGATGTGGAGGAGGTCCCTGACCCACCCCCCCCACCCCGGGTGTCCCTCAGTGACGCAGGAGAAAGTTGTGTGAGGTCTCTGCTCTTGTCTTATATAATCCGTGACTTCAGATAAAATTAATGCCAAGTACCCAAAAAAGGGATTGTGTGTGTTCTCTTCCCGTAACCCGAACACAGCGTTCGACTGTGACAGTTTTGCCAGTAAAAGAGAGGTTTTTCCTTTGCCGTGAGATCCAGATTTAAAATTAGCTGTGCCTCGGCAGAGCCATCGGCAGCGATCCCTGAGAGCCCCACGCTCGGAGCTGGAGGGTCAGGGCCAGGAGAGAGCCCAGCAGCCCAGTTTGAACAGTGACCAGAGAAGTTGTTCAGGAAGGGCTCCCTGGCTGGTAGCAACAGCAGCCTCCATCAGCCCTTACATCGAGAAAACCAGTCAAACTTTATAAAAATAATCCCCAGAGTAAATATTAGTGAGTCACAGATACTGAATATTAATAACTCATACGCTGGGAAGAGAGATATTAGCAGGACCTGTAAGGGAGGTCTCTTTTGTATGTGATGTTAAAGAATTGGGTATGTGTTCCTCTCTCTCTTTTTTATTTTGGGGCAGGGGGGGAGGTTTGTGAGTGCAAACATTTCCCATCTGAGAGGCAGGTTTGGAGCTGCTCCAAGGTCTTGGATCAGCAAAGCTGGTTGGTGTCCAAGCCCCACGAGGGGAGCCTGGAAGGGACCCAGGCAGGGAGGGTGTTGAGCAGCACTCCTCATCCAAGGGTCAGCAGCAGTGGGGAGCTGCAGGGTTTCACTCCATGATCGCAAATCACACATAAATGTGGGGGTTTTTTTCATTGCCAGCCTGACCTTTGGGAAAAAAAAAAGTCAACCCCAAACCAACCACATTTATGCAAAGTCTGTGCAACCACCCAAACCCCCAAAGCACTTCTGTCGCATTAGACAGCAAAGCCACCCCTCATTTTTCTAGTGAGGCAGCTTTAAGTTAAAAGTTATCAAAATGGGAAAAAAAAAATTCAAAAATTGTGCTGAGCTTTGAAAAGTGAAATTGCAGTTATTTCAGTAATTCCAAAGCCTGGCTTCTTAAAGGTTTGTTGGTGCTGAAAAGCAGCACTGAAAAATTTGAATTAATTTTTTTGTTTGGTTTTTTTTTTTTTTTTTTTAGTTTCCCATGGTGTATCCCTGGCGTTTGTTGGTTCATGTGGAGACTGAGATGCCGTCGGGGTGAAGAGAGGAGCAATTATTTTCGTGTTGAAATTGAAAAGGAATGTCAGCTGAAGAAATCCAAGAGGTTCCAGGCAGAACTGCAGCCCAGAAGTGCAGGAGAAAGGCTTTTCTTGAGGACTGGAGCGGAAGGGGGAGTGAGGAGCAGGGGGCTATGACAGGGACTCACACTGGGCTCTAACACCTTATTTTTGTAAAACCTGGGGCCTGTTTTACCTTGTGCTTTGAACAAAAGCCAGTCCCCAAAATCCCGAGGCGTGAGTAGAAGTCAGGATGTGAGGTGGTCCTGATGCTTTGAACGCCCCCCCCCCAAACATATTTTCCGGTTCCTCCCCGAAAGAAAAGCATTTTATTCTGCCAGTTATGAAAGGCTCAGTTTCATCATCAGTGCCTGATTTCATGACTCTGTGTCCTGGCTCTGCAGCCCTTCCCACCAAGGCTGGTCCAGGGAGGCAGTGGGGACTCTGCTGCCACTTAGGTGGTCCCAAATTACTTCTTTCTTCCTGCTCCTCAGTTCCTTTCCCAACTTTGGGAGGCCCTGTGAGGGCTTTTAGCTCTGAGCAGTTGATTCATTAATTCTCAGCCTGAGGGTCTGCACCTCTCAGTTGCAGCATTTTGGCCCCAGGTGATGCTGCAGGTGGAAGTTCCTTTCTGGGAATGGGGAATGGATATTCCTCTTCATATTCTACTCTTTGACCCTGGAGTTGATCCAAAGCAAAGGGAGAAGGGACACTGTGGGTCTGGGGAAACCCTCCCTGCAGAGCTGAGGGCTGTATTGGCACAGAGATGATGGCAAGAGTGGCACATGGAGCCACTTTTCCCTTTCCTTGTAGCCTGAGGATCTCAGGGCTGTGGGACATAAGTACTTGCCTTTCAAACATGCTCCAGTCAGTGTCTCTCATGATGATGCTGAAATTGTCCAAAATTGATGAGGACATATTTCTCCCTTCCCCTGAAAGCACATGGAAAAGTATCCCTAGCATCTTCTGTCAGATACCAGATCGTGATAATCTTCCATCTAAATACAATGTCAAGGAGACAAGAAAAGGATTAGAAGAGGAAGCAAAAATGAACCACTGACTCATTTGTAATGAGTGTCCTGAAAATTGCTGTAGATTTCAACATCTGTTTTGACTGGGCCAGGAAGGAAGTATTGCAAAGGGTGCAAAGATACAGATCCACTTTCTAAAAGAAAGGCTCACAGACCCCTGTCAGGATCTCATTTATGGATCCTCCAAGGCAGAGCCTGAGTTAGACATCGCACTTCTGCTCGAGGTGTGCCTGCTCAGGGTTTGCACACCAACCATAGTCCTGTGTAAAAGAAAGGCTCTTGGGCAGGCAGGAAAGCACAGACACCCTTGGTGAAGGTGTCTTTACAGCACAAATGAGTTCCACCACGGATGAAGCAGGACAGGAGATGGCATCTAACCATGCCTCTGGCTGGCAGTGGCTGTGCTGGTCCAGCTGGTGTCAAGAAAAAGGTGTGGGCAATGCCTGCTCTGGGTGTTCGCAGGGCTGGGGGAGGGGGGAGTAGCACTGGCTCACCAGTTTTCTAGTTAAAGGTCCTCATGATTTGTTGGAGGATATTTCATGGCCAAAAGAAGAGGCAATCAGGTGCCACAGGAAGGCCAAAGATGGGAATCACAGCTCTGCAAGTCCTACTCTGCAAACTGCACTGCGGATTCACATCCCTGCGAGGCAGCCCTTGGTAACAGCCACTTCCCAATCTGAAACTATCCTGGTGCTCATTTCCTCACTCCTTTTCCTGAGATCTGCTCCAGGCCCCTTGTTACAACAGCTACAGAGTGTTGGTGGGCCGGTGTGGAGCAACATCTGGGTGGGGTGTCCTTTGGGATTTGGATGGAGTGCCTTGCACAGACCCCTCTGGGAGCTGCAGTGCCTCTTCCTGGACATAATGACCCCTCGTTAAGCTTCATTAGGCTGCTGGCAATCAGCTGAGTCAGGGGGTGATGAGATGGTGTCACACCTCATGCTGCAACCTCAGCCCACGGTGCAACATGAGCTTTCTGTGTCTTGACCTGTTTTAAGGCACAGCAGGATTTAGAGGGCAGGAAAGGCGTTTACTCTCCCGAATCCGGGCTCGAGGTGCTGTGAGACGTGACTTGGGATGCACAGCAAAGGCAAGAAGGAGATTTCCAAGTAAGTCTTGGCTTCAGGGAACAGGATATGACTGTGGTGGGTCTGATGGTTGCATCCTCATAGATGTTCAGTCACTCCTCTGCCTCACACCAGCTGGGAAGGTTGTCCGCAAACTTGTCATTGAATTAGAGCTTGTAGGGACATGGGTATAGTTTGCTCTGTATTGGATACACGCCAGGAGGGAATGAAACAAACTTTTTGTAAAGAGAGCCCACGTTTTGATGAAATAAATATGAGAAAATCAAGAAAGGCTCAAGAGGTCATGACAGAGCTATGGTAGTTCTTGACTGTATCAAGAGCAGACTTGGAGATCTTCATGATGTGCCATGAGAAACGGGCCAGGGGGTGGAATCAGCCACCAAGAAATGCCTGTCAGCAGGAGCCTGCCGGGTCACTGAGCTGTGAGCTCTGGACAGCAGGGCTGGGGAGAAGAAAGGTTGCTTGTCTCCTTACTAAGGAAACTGATTATTCCCTTCCAGAAGGAGGGGAGGCAGATGTGAAACATCTTTCCAATAACGTCAAAGATGTCACTGCATTGTTTGTGGCCCTCTTCTGGTGATTCAGGCTTTCCAGTGTTTGTGCCTCATCACAATAAAAGCAGGAGGTGTTCACATCCTTGTCCACCCAGAGAGACCAGGAGCTTTGAGAGCCAAGGAAACTAGATTCATGTGCTGAGGGACAGAGAAGGCAGCCACGTTTTGAAGCTTGCTAGATTTTCCTTCATTGTGCTTTCACTCGTGTTGGATCCCTGCACAAAGCCTGATTCGTGGCTTTGGGGAGGAGAGAAACAAGTGTTGGCTGCTCAGAAAGCCAACTGCTCACGATTCCCCCAAACCACCACGCTGGACTGTCAAGTTCTTCATGTGGATGATTTCCAGCTAAACTTCCCCATCAGGAGTCATCAAAGAATACAAACAACAGTCTCATATTGCACATTTCACTCTACCAGTCTTGTCCTCTCCTTCATCTTGTCCTCAATGCCTCAATCTGAGATTTACTTTTGGAATGAACATAAGATTGCCTGGCGCACACCTCCAAAACACTTGTGAACTCAGGACACTCTTTTGATCACAGAGTGGGTAAACATAACTCTGAATTCCTTGTCCTGGGAAAGCACCCGAGTTTTTGTCCATGGACAGCAGAGCAAGCAGGAGCTCTTGGTACAGCCCAGAGCAGATGCCCAGCTCGTTCAGAGAGCTTTGGTCTCTACTTTAGTTGGACTAAGGCAGGGCCATTTTCTGAACAAACCTTTTTTGGTGGGGAAGTTGAACTGACATCTTAATTTTGTGACATTTTAAGTTGGGAGTTGACTTTTCCTCTGGAAAAATTCAGTCCTCTCATGGGAAAGTGAGAGCAGGGCCAATCTAAATAGTAAGGAAAGTCACATATTGCTCGAAACACTTCTGTGCTCAGGGAAGTGGGCAGCTACCCTGTGATGCTCTTTGGCTTGGCAGAAAACCCCTCCAGCCTGCCCTGCTGGTGTGTCACCTGCATTGCATGTCCCTGACATTACATGGCATGGATTTGGACAGCAGGACAGAGAGGCCTTATGAAACTCTGAGCATTGCTCTGTTGGGGTACTTCTGATTTTAGAAGCATGTCCTTGCAGCCACAAATTCTCTGCCTTGTGATAAATCTTTTAATCTCTTGGGATGTCTCGGAGAATCTGTATAACTGAGAAATGGTAGTTGTAATCCTACTTCAGCTTGGCCAAGTGAATGAGAATCTTGGGGAAAGTTTCATCCCAGGAGTTTCTTTCTCCCTAACGAAACCAAACTGATATTCTCCGTTGGCTTTGCAGTGCTGGAACACGTGGCTGGGGCTGTGCTCCTGCCTGGGAGTTATCCACCGGACTGAAGCTGGAAGTGGCTTTTTCAGGGTGTGAGTGGAGATTTTCGGATTTTCAGCAGCAGTACCCGAGGGGGTGCAAATTGGCCCAACCTCGAACGCTGCTGCTGGACCCCCTTCACGTTTTGGCTGCAGGAGTTTGCAGCCTAAAAGCCCCACACTGTTGGTGTTAACAGAGCGAGACGTGGAAAGTCAACCAGGCTGAGCCCACCCCCAAATCCCAGCCCTGGCTGGGGTGCAGAGCAGGACTTGGTGGGCTTGGCAGGCCCAGCCACGCGTTACAGCAGTGCTGGTGGTGGTTCCCTGGTACGGTTGGACGGGCTGTGTGGGTTCGGGAAATGCTGCCCTCTCCCAGGGAATCACATGGGCCTGGAAGCAGAAATAAACTTCACATGGCATTTCTGCCAAGTGCCTGCTTGCTGCTCTGAGCTCTACGGTCTGTCAAGGGGCTGGTGTCAGCAAATGCCTCACTTTTCACTCACTGGAGTGTTATTTCTAGAGCCTGGCTTGGTTTAGAGAGAACAAAAGTCTGATCAAGTGGTTGGATGAAGCGCAGGATAAATCCAGCTGTTTTACAGATGTGAAGTGGTAGAAAGCCTTTTGGTTCTCTTTTTAAAACAAGCCAGCTCCACTTCTTCAGCCCCTTGAGCACTGTCACAGCCCCTTCACCCCAGTGGGAGGAGCAAATGTCCTCCCTGCTCTTTCATGGTTGGAAAGCCATTTGCAAGAGCTGTGTTTTAAGCTTTGTACATATAATTATTTGTCACAGTCTCAGGACCCTCTGTGAGTAAAACAATTATGATAAGCATAACAGCTGTAAATAAAATGAGACACAATGTTTAATAAGAACAATTTAACAGTGAACTTGACTTTGCTGTTATCAGTCTGTTGGCTCAGGCTGGGTTTCTGTGATGAGGATGCCAAAGGATTTCCCACGTGCATTTGCCCATCGGATGAACTCAGCTCCTCTCTTGGCCTTCAGGTTTCTTCACTTCTCCTGAAGTGCCCAACTAGAATTGCAGGTAAATGTCGTGAGAGACCCTTTTCAGCTGTTCTGATGAAAAATTGATACCTGTCTTGTGTTTTCTGTGCCCACAAAGCTGCAATATATTGGGGTCACTGTATTGGCCTTTTCCCTTTTTTCCTATTGCAAGACTTCCTGGGAATACACTGTATTTTCTCTTCTGTTCTGCCCTCTACATGGTGATACCCTGGAAGATATTAAACAACAGAACAGCAAAGAGGATATGTTTTGTATTATTTTGTTTATAAAAACACTCTTGACTGGTAAATAGCTACACCCTTCAGAAGTGTTTTCAATTTTCCCTTTGAAATACAAAACAAGCAATGGTTTTAACAAGCAGCTCTTCTTTGTCAAGGGTTTTTCTCATTTTAGGGTACCCAAATGGTTTGAAAATCAAAATGTTTCCAGAAAAAAAAATATTTGGGGCACATCTTTTCTTAAGTATTATATTTTTAATTTAGAGCCATGTGAAATTCAAGCTGTGACTATAAAGACCAGACTGTTCACGATGCTGAATTCTTTGTGCTGAGCAGAACATCTTTTAGTGTAGGAACTGATGTGGGAGCTGTAAAAAGACACAGCAACCTGATAAAGTCACTTGCAGGAGGGACTTCACGTCATTTATTTCTTACTAAATTCAGCAAAAAGTCTCTTGTAGAACAAACCAATAACTTGAGCTGTGTAGGTGACCTGGATTAAGATATTCTCGTGGTGATCCTTTCTTGGAAAGAAATGACATTTCAGTGTCCCTGCTACGCTGCTCCCAGCAACATGAAATGTTCACAAAAAGCCCTTATTTACCATGTCATGCCTTTTCCTTGGAGAATTCCTGAGTCCGTGCCTGGTGCTTGGTCCCTTCCCCCAAGTGGGGCACAGGTGTGGGATTCTCCTTGACTTCACTATGAGACAACTGGAGAAATGAAGTCCCAAGGTGAGGTGGCCCAGACCCAACTGATTCTAGGCTGGCTTTACATCCTCATGAAAGGCTTTTTGGTCTTGCTGTGGCTGGGACGGTTTCTCCTAAATGTATGTATTGTTCCAGACTTCCAGAGAGGGTTTGTTATTGCAACCCAGTTTAAGGTCACCTTGGGAGTGGCTGGGCTTGGCACAGCTGATTTCTGGGCCCAGGACTTGGCTGCTGATCTGGAGTTTTTGACTGATTACACGAAACATTTTATAGATTAAGTCTGAAAAAACCCATCAATTAAGGTCATAGTAAATAAGATTCTAAGGTTAAAGCACTTTATGGCAAGCAGGCTTTTAGGAACTGGTTGTATTAAGAGTAATGATTTGATTAGAGAATGAAGAACAGGAGTGGGGAGACAGGAACCTGACCTCAGCAATAAAATGCACATAGTTGCTTTTTTTTCCCCCTCCTTCTTGGAATCTGGTGTGCAAAGGTACAATTAAACAACATGGCCAACATTACAGCAGGCCAAGGCAAACCATTTGTGCTTTTCCCGACCCTGGGCATCTGCACAGAGTTTTGCTTTGCTTTAAAATTCTGGGCCAAATCTGCTTCCTGGCACGAAGCACGAAGGGGTTGCAAGGTGGGGGCTGGTGCTGGGACCCTCCACTGGCTGGAGGTGGTGGAGGTGCCCCCAGGGGTGAACTGAGCTGACCTGCAGGGCTGTTTGGCTCCTCCGGCTCAGAATAAGTTTTGGGACACCACCAACCAGTAGGAGTTGAATTTAAGGCTATCTGCAAGCAGGATGTAATTTGGAAGTGCAAGCAGGGCAGATAGTCTGGGTCACATTGTTGGAGTCGGCTCAGAGTGGAGCAGGAGGGAGGTGGAGGGAGATTCAGAAGCAGCCAAACACCCACACGCCCCCAGTGCCAACCTTCAATGCTCCTGCACTCTTTGATTTGTTGTTTCCTTAGAAATCCAGGCTGAGCTCCCAGCAGCAAATCACTTTCAACCTCCCTGTCTGAGCTAGAAAGGAAAAGCTTGATCCCAAAAGTGAATACTTCCAATATCACTGTGTTTGAATTCTTCCTCTTCTTCCTTCTTATCTTTCTGCAGGAGGAAGCCTGTCCTGGGAGCAGGAGTCACACACTTGGATCCCACTGCTGGAGTGTTAATGAGGCATCCTCTGGTTTGCTCACGAGGATGCAGCCAAGAGGGCTGGGAGTGAAAGGGATAGACACAGGGAGGATGAATCCTCCTGGACCGCAGTTCTACATCCGGCACCCACGGAGCAGTTTGCATCCTCTGGGATTGCACCAGTGGGGCTGCAAGGTAAGATCTGCTGAGGCAGCCAACATTTCCATTTGCCTCACCCGACTTCCCCATCGAAGGATTGAAGCCCAAGGGAACACTTGAAGAGACTCAGACAAAATTTAAACATGGGCTTTTCCACTGACTAATAATTCCACCGGCCTCAGTAGAAATGTCCCGGTCTGAACACAGCATTTTCCAGGCCCAAATCAGCTTGTGTTTGTGCAAGTTTTATGCTATTTTTTTTTTTGGGCAAAGTTTGTTTTCTCAAATGAGAAAGAAACATCCAGAAATATCATGACTTCTACAGAAAACAAGCTGGAATAGGGCAAATAAAATGAGAGTCTCCATTTGGCAGGGAGCAGAGGTGAAGCAATTAGCTGATTTTTATTAAGGAATGAGTGGAAAGGTATGAATTTGATAATGAGCCTTTTTCTGTCCAGAAATATCATGGCATACAGAGCAGAAAAGATAAACAGCTAAATGCTTTAGCAAAAATGACCTGTGTCTATGTCTGTAGTCAGATAAATCTCAATTATAAGACTTGAGAGGAAATTTTGGTCTAAAATCATTCTCCTTAATTTATTTTCCTTTTCTTTTCTACCAGTTTCAAGTTTCCCTCAAATCTCTCCTATTTGCTGAATTTTTCTGTGGCAGAAATCTGGCCTGGTCTCATGCAAACCAGAACAAAAGGGATGCCTTAAAATATTCCAGCCAGACAGTTTTCTCTTTGTTGTTTCCTTGATGACATTAGAAAGCACAAGGTGTTTTGTGTCAAACCTCTGCCACTGTGACACGGAGAAAGCAACCCTGGTATTCTCCAGAAGGACCAGAGCTGAAGTGTAAAACTCAGAATGAGTAAAGGGAAGGAAAAAGAAATCTGTTGAGGCTTTAAAAAAACCTCTGTGTGTCTCTAGATACGTTTGGTTTTGTTTTCTCCATGGGGATCCATAAAATCATATGGACCCTAAAGCACCTCGTGGGAATCAAGTGGTCTTTGCTGAGCATCTGGGCTGCCTCTGCATCCCTGGGGAAAACAGATATCCCACAAAGCTGCTTTGGATGGCTGGGACACCAGAGAGGGAGGCCAGCTCTGAAGTGAGGAAAGGAAAGTCTGTGTTATGGGAGGAGCAAGGAGGATAAACCAGTTTAAAGTGGTGTTAATGTGACGCTGTTGGACTTGGAGAAGCACCGAGGGAGACAGAGGGTTTGAAGGGATTCCATGAGCCCCTCCAGGTCCTGTCATCCCGTCTGAAAAGTGGGATTTGGTATCTCCAGGTCAGCGTTGCTGCTCTGTCTCTCACTGTCCAAACCCAATAGCTGTCCTGCCTTAATTAGCTGGGTGTGGGTTTAATTATGTGTCTTTCTGAACGGTTTTCTGGCCGTGGTTGACAAATCATCGTGTGTGGCTGACCCAGCCGAGCTCACATCGGCCCATGGCCGAGTTTCCCTCTGTGTGAGCACATCTGTTCCTGCAGCTACGTCTATTTTTGAAGGTGTATCAACAAACTCCTCCTGGCTTTGACCTCACAGCAGTCCAGCAGTGCAGCACTCACCTCTTTCATTAATCAACCCCACGTCATTTGCTCCCTTCAGCAGCAGTTTTGTCCTTTTCTCTCTCTCTCAGTGAGCTGCTGAAGCAATGATTGCACAATTTCTGGGTTACCTGTGGCAAGGCGTGTGATGCTGCTGAGGATGAAGTCCAAGCTGGCAAAGACTTGCTGCTTCAGAGGTCTTTGGAGGACAGTCCCTTGCATGAGAACTGCAAATGAAAACCAGAGTTGTCCTGAGGTCACGTCACCCCTGAGAGTTACCTTGTGTTAAGAGGCAGCTTCTTCCTTTTATTTTGGTTTTTTTTTTTTTTCAGGTGTCCTTGGTACTGTTTCTGGTGGCATTGCAGTGAAACCTTCTCGGGGTGGAGGTGCTCTGGTGGCACTGGTGGGCCTGGGGGTGCAGCTGCAGAGCTGTGCTGACACAGGAGCTTTCTGAGAGTTTTCTTGCAAGTGTTTTTTGTGCTTGGCAGGTGGACAAATCAAACAGACACAAAACATCATTCTCTAGAAGGTTGTAGCTGATCCATCCACCACAGGCTGTTAAAATTGAGCATAAGCCCACTGTCCTGAATGTTTCTGTGTCTTAAGCCTGGAGAACCAATATAATTTATTTCCCATATCATTTCTTGACCAAACCACGCTCTGCACAAGATTTTATCATTTCCTCATACAATAATAACCAAATCTTTTCAATTATATGACATTCCTCTACCAGTGCAACCGACATCCTGTTTGCCTTCCGTGCTGCAGCTGCACAGGGAGTAAAAAGCTTCAGGAATTTTTTCTCCAGTCTCCTAAATCCTGGGTGTCCTTTGGTAGCTGCAGCCCCTGTCAGCTTTTGGAGCACCTCTCGTCAGGAGCAAGGGAGATATTGTTTCAGGAAACACTGCCCAGCGTGGTGATATATCATACAGTAAAACCATGATTATCTGCACCCAGTTTAGGACAGTGGGATCCTCCTGTGCTGGGAGCTTGGAATGTCCCCCTGAGATTTGCCTGGTGCTGCAGGAATTTTGCTTCTACAAAGCACAGGCACAGCAGGAGGCAAAAAGGAGCATTTTTGGGTGAGATTTGTCCTTTGTGCAAAGGATGCCCTGGGGGTGGTTGAGGTCACTGATGGGGCTTCAGGGGAGCTTCACTGATTTGTTTTGCCTCCACTCAGTTAGCAAGGGTGCAAATGTCACCCTCATGTCACTGTGCTCCTCAAGTGCAGTAGCAGGACGTGTTGCAGGGTCGCACATGAAGGAAAAGGCAGTGTCCAGAGTTAATTGGGACAGAGACTTGGCTCTTCCACTTGGCATCACTGCTCACACTCTTCCCCCTGGGTGCAGCAGGGCTGTAACATCATCACCTTTTAGCACTTGTTGAAGTAAATTCACAGAATCACAGAAGATGCTGAGTTGGAAGGGACCCACAAGGGTCACTGAGTCCAGCTCCTGGCCCTGCACAGGAACATCCCCCAAGGGTCACACCCTGTGCCTGAGAGTGTCATACAAACGCTCCCTGAGCTCTGCCAGCCTTGATGCTGTGCCCACTGCCCTGGGGAGCCTGTTCGGTGCCCACCACCCTCTGGGGGAAGAGCCTTCTCCTAATATCCAACCTAACCCTGCCCTGACACACCTTCAGGCCATTCCTTAGGTCCTGTCCCTGGTCCCCACAGAGATCAGTGCCTGCCCCTTCTGTTTCCCTCATGAGAAGCTGTAGACTGCATGGAGCTGTCTCCTCCCCATTTTGATCCCCTTTTCTTTAAATTTTCATAAAGATGAACGTCTGAAAATCTAAAGGCAGACCAAACCCATGTTCTAACAAAAATCTGACCGTGAAATATCACTTAGTCCCGCTTGGTGCATTTGCACCTCGTGTTTTGCACAGCACAAGCCTTGCCTGCTGCTGGCACAAACCTCAGTGTGCAGCTCCTCGTTCCTGCTGCTCCCAGGGGACAGTGGCACAGTCACCATGGGCTGAGTGAAAACCTGCCCTGCAAACAGTGTCCTCAGGGCAGGATGGACCATGTTCTATTTGAGATGAACTTTGTGCCAAATGGAAGTTTTTTTCAGCGTTTCTATGATTCAGCTGGCATGTTGTTAATATGCATTTACTCTCTAATATATATATATCTTTACTGGTGCCTTCAGGATGTTTGATGCAAAGGAGGGGAGAAAAGTCCTAACAAAGCAACGAGTTCATAGAGTTCTCAAGCCTGAGGACATTCAAGGTATTTGTTGCAAATAAAGCCAAAAGACTCATGTGCTCCTGGAAGAATTCTTGGAAAGCTGCTTGTTGCCTTTTCCTTGATAATGTTCTTTATGTGTTTAGCTGTGAACACACATTTCTCATCTCCTGTTGCTGCTTTTCTACTTTGGACAAATTAAATTCTTGTTCAGACACTCTTTCCAAAGACTTTTCCCCCTGCCTCCAGCTGTTCTCTTCTTCCCTCTTTGGTGTTTCTTCCCCTCACCTTTCCCATCCCCTGAAGGATGGTGAGCAGGATGGAGTAACCCTGGAGCACTCCTCTTCCTGCAGACCTGGATGAGGATGGATTTATCTCAAACAGCTTTGTCCCCTTGACTCATCCGGTCTGTGGCTCCATCTTGCTCCTGGATTTTTCCCACCCCTGCAGCCCCTGCCCCCATTTCCCCACTCACACTCGGTTTCACTTTTCTAACTACAATCCTTTGCTCTCTGTGCAGTTTGATGTTTTTCATTTCAACAGTTTTCCAAGAATATTTGGAATGAATTCATAACTGCTAAATCTCTTGCAAACCTTCCTACTGTGACACAACCTCAGCCTTCACGGGTTCTCTCCTTGTTTCTTTATCCAAGTCCTGAGCATAAACAGCACCTAGACCAGACTCAGGGCTCTACCCAAAGGCCTGACTTCCAAGCAGGATGTTTTAATTAGTTCCACATGGATATTCAGGGGGTTTTGTCTCTGTGCTGGCTTTACCAAACGTCCTGCAGAGTCTCAGTATGATTCTCAGGGAAATAAATCTCCAGAACTTTGTTTCCCCTCCCCGTTTGCTGGTGCCCTGCTATGAACAATATTAATCTCTTAGCTAAAGAATGCTGTATTTTTTCACCTCTCTTGATAAAAACAGTGGTCTCAGCCCAGACCTTTTCTTTTTAATGCTGATTCTGTACTTCTCCCTGTGTCCCTTTCCCAAGCAGTAACACTGTTTTACTGTGTCCAACGCAGGCTGTCTCACCCTGGGCTTCACGGAGTGAGTGAATCCCTTTGCCTTTGTTAGGGGAGAGAGGGATGAAAAGCTTCAGCCAAACAGGAAGCAATGACAAGATGTGGCTTTATTGGATTATCAGCCCTGGGGCACGAAGGTTGCATGAGATGGTATTTTTGAAGCAGCAGCAGCAGCAGCCAAAGGTCACTCCAAGTGTCAGGCCTGAGACACACACTGGACTGATTTCTGGAAGTTCAGGTGCCTGAAGTCACAGTTTGGTGAAAGCCACATGTTGGGTTATCAGCCTGAATTACGGTGGCCTGAATTGCAGACATTTGGTGGAGAGTTTGCTCTTGTTACGCAGAATTTAGTGGGCAATTTTCTTTGGTAATTCAGGACCCTGCTGTCAGGCCGTGAACTCTGACGTAGAGAAACGTGTCATGGAGATGGACTGTGAAGGCTTTGATTTATATTTTCTGGGGTAGAAATCTCTACCTGAGCAAGAAGTGCTCAAATGTGATCTGCGCTTGAGGTATTGTGCAACTCCTGCAGGAGCAGAGCTCAGACAAAGAGTGGTTCAGCTGCAGCAGCTCTGAGTCAAACTCTGGGTGAAGGGAATGAACTGTCTGGTCCACGGATGTAGCAATTAGAGAAGTTATTATTCTCTTTATTCTGCTTTACTGGGGCTCGTATTCCCTTTTATTTCTCTTTATTCTACTTCACTGGGGCTCGTATTCCCTCCTATAATAGGAACAGACTCTCAGAAATCCCTGAAATACATGAATTCTAATCAATCTGGGCTAGAAATCTGATGAATAAATGACAAAATGAAAGGATTCTCAATTTCTACTTCCAGTTCTTAATTGCATTATATAAAAGTGATTACACTTGATAACGGTGGAACACAATGTACCAAACATCCAGGGGGGAAAAAAATTATATTGGAAAGAAAACAAGCTTCATTCTTGAGTCCAATTTGGACTTTTTACCTTTTAAATAAAACCATCTGTATTTATATTTTAAAAGTTTGTCAGGGACAGATGTTGACAAACTGTGCTATTTCCTAACCAGTAACTTGGATGGTGACCCCTTTGTGCAGCCAGGCATGTCCTTAACCCTCCTATACAAAATAGGGGTAAGAAGCCAGAGAAGGAAATGATTTGCCAAAAATCTTTAAGAAGAAGGAAGAAAAATGAAGGGATGTATACCACTGGGATTGGAGCCTTGGGAGAAACAGCCATTCGTCCTCGCTGCAATCAGGTAGGCTCAGCTCAAATAAAATTGGGTTGACTAATATTATGTAGACCAATAAACTCTGCTCAGCAATCTAAAATATTTTTTTCTTGATTTCAAGCACAAACTTTAGGTTGCAACATGGATTTTCCCGAAACCTGGAGTGTGCTTGGATCCTTGGCTTGGTTTTTGTCTACATCCTGATTCTGTTTGAACTTCACGGATTGTTCATACACACACGGAAACAGAACAATATGTTTTCAAAGGCAGTTAGCTAATTCCTCTTAATTAATGCTGGTGAAAGTAAGGATGGAGAGAAAGAAGGAAAAACAGCACAGGGTCTCACTCAATTCAGCAGTTTGAATTGAACCCCAACCTAAACCCCAAACCAGCTCAGCACTGATGAGGTGGGATGCCCACACAGCAGGGTTAAATCAATGTCCCACAATCCGTTATCCAACCGAGGAACTCATTTCTGTGGGATATTGTGAAGGCTGAACTGTCAAATGAAGTGCAGGCTCATAAATGTCCATTTTTTTTGGGACCTCTGACTTCAAAGGTCCCAAAAACCTGTGGGTTTCTGAGGGCTGAATATAGTGTGGGAATTAGTCACAGGTTCCTAAGCTTATGTGTCCCTCCCTGAGCATATAAGGACCTTTGATCTGACCCAGTCCATCCTTCTCAGGTTCCTGTAGTCTTTTCCCCTCTATTTTAACCCAGGTTAGCTCACTGGGGTTGACCAAACTGAAATAAAGATGTTTTTTTCCTTTTCAGTGTAGACATAACATCAGGCATCCTTGTTCAAACAAAATCCTGTTAGAGTGGCTGCAATTAAACAGCAAGCACTGGGACCTGCTCTTTATTTGGAGTTCTTGCCTCTGCAGTGATTCAGGTTGGCTTGGATAATAAAAATAAATCCCTCCTCTTCTTGCCATAAATCAGTGCGTTCTGGCTTTTTCCCGCAGGAAGGGACTGTCTGTTCCATTGCCAGTGTTATTCCCAGTTCTTTGTCACAGCTGTGGGACTTTAATCAGGGACAGGCTGGTACCTCACGGTCCTTCAAACACTCCACAGAAGACTGAGAAGACCTTCAGGTTGAGAGTCATCTCCTTTGGCATCTCCTCCTGCCTCTTCTCTAACCAAACTGTTCTCAACCAGAGCTGAGCCGCAGAGAGGTTTGTGAATTGGAAATTTGGCATTTTTGGTCTAAATTTACTGAAATGTGGGACAGACGGGACATTTGGGGCAGGAGATGGGGCAGCTGATATCCCTCAGTGCAAAACCACTGCCAGTTTTCATCCTCAAACCACCCAGTTTTCCACCCCCTGGTTCCCTCTCCCTTTTTAAATCCATGTCCATCCTCCCCTTCCTTCATCCATTCCCAACACCCAATATCTAGCGTAAAGATGTCCTACATTTTAAAGGCTTTCTTTTGCTACGGGTGCAGCAGGCAACGTTTTCCTCTGGAAACTCAGGATGCTCATTCAAATTTACCATCAAAGTGAGGAATAAGAATATGCAGATTGTGGGTTTGCTGTCGTCAAAAATTGGAAGGCATATGTAGAAGATTTCAGGCTCTTCTTCCTCTGTGGAAAGGGTGTTTTTCCTTTGGTTTTTTGTTTGTTTTCCTGTTCAGTGTCATCTGTCTGAAGGCTTTGGAAGGAATGCAGAGGAGTTACCCAATTTCAGCAACTGGTGCAGTAAATTAAGTAAAGAAGGTGTGTGGTTTTGATAGGGAGAAAACACAAGTATGGGCATAACAAAAAAACGGTCATTGTTCCTGTGAAATCCAGAGGAGTTAAGGAGCTCAAGCAGAAAAAATGCTTAAACAACCAAATTAATTTCCAGAGAAGGTTTGAAGTCACTGGAAAAGCATGACTGAAACATTTCTCGGGTTTACTCCATCAACAAGTTACCCACTAATGCTGCATTTCAGGAATGCACATAAATGCATGTTTATATACAGTTAAATCCAAAACAATGTGGAAAATTCCTTAAAGTTCCACTAAAATCACGCAGGATATTTGAGGTTGGAGGGGATCTCTGCTCAAAGCAGGGTCATCCAGAGCAGGTGGCTCAGGAGCAACTTGGGTGCTGATAGTATTTAATATTTCTTTCTCTGAATTGTGACTTCAGTTCTAATTTTATGTTTCTGAGGTCAGTGGGACAACAGGGAAGTGGTTTTCTTCCTTTCATCTTGAAATACCGTGTCTGTGACTAATGCAATGACAGCTCAGATGATTTGCAAGCTTGATATTTATGTTGAGGTGACAGCAACCCTGACACTTCAGTAAGGAGTCCCCATGACAAAACCGGCATATTCTTGACTTCTGAGTAGTTTGAGTCCATCAATAAAGGACTTATTTATTATTTTAATTAATTCTGTGCCCCTAAGAATAGTGCCCAGCTGATGTTTCTGTGTGATGTGCTGTCTGGTGGGAATAAGAATGGGCAGAAAGAGATGATGCTGTGGCTGTTCAGGAGTTGGCACTGAGAGAGCAGCCACTCAACAGCTCTGCTCAAATGCTGGACCAAAGTCTTAGGGAGGTTGTGAAATCCCCTTTTTTGGAGGTTTTCAAGGTTTGGCTGGATGAGGCCATGAGTATCCTGATGTAATTCCTTAGAATGGAAGGTGTCCCTGACCCATGGCAGGGGGTTGGAACCAGGTGAATTTTCAGGTCCCTTCCAACCCGAACCACTCTGTGAGTCCATGAATTCAGAAGTCAGCCCTGTTTCAGCAGGGAGCTGGCCCTGCCAGAGGCTCCTTCGAG
>JAWWEU010000020.1:17747744-17766901 GCA_035583155.1 Acropternis orthonyx
ACCACTCTGTGAGTCCATGAATTCAGAAGTCAGCCCTGTTTCAGCAGGGAGCTGGCCCTGCCAGAGGCTCCTTCGAGCCCACACCACTCTGTGAGTCCATGAATTCAGAAGTCAGCCCTGTTTCAGCAGGGAGCTGGCCCTGCCAGAGGCTCCTTCGAGCCCACACCACCCTGTGATGCTGCACTTCTTGCAGCTGGAGCTTGGAGGATCTTATCAGCCACAGGGTTTCACACCTCCCCGGTCTGAGACCTGCACAGTGCCAGAAACCCCATTTCTTCACAGGATTCCTTTGCTTTTTGAAATACCTGCTTGTTTTTATCTGCCCTGCTGTGTCTGAGCGAGGGCAGGCGGGCTGGCAGCTGCCAGTGGGGTGGAAGAAGGGGAACATAAACTCCAGATTATTGTCTGCACTGGCTCAAAGTGCCATCAGGTGTGAGGCTTGGATGGAGATTTGTGGAGTTTGACGCCTTGCCCAGACAGAGCTTGAGTTCAATCACTTAAAGGCATGTCTGGCCAGACACAGCCATTGTGTCTGATCCTGGAATGGGAATATCCTGCTCTTTCTGCTGGAGCCTCAGGAGTGTTTGGCTTTACAGGTCACTTCATTTGTTTCTGGCCCCCGCCTGGGATAAATCGCTCCATCTCCCACACTCGGCTCTTGCAGAGCTGTTTGGGGGTGTCCAGATCTACCTGAGATGGTTTTTGCCTTTTGGGCCTGGGTGGTTCAGCCCCCAGGCTGGAAAGTTGGGCTCCAGGAGCCTGGAATGAGCTGTATTTATTTGAGCCTGCCCTCTCGCTCATTAGAGAAACCTTGAGGTGGAGAGTGTGGATCTTAGCAATGGCATCGAGAGGATTTATTTGGACACGGGCTGAGACTGAGAGCATCGATTTTGACTGTGATAAATGAAGCTGGTTTATTCTTGCACTATTACTTATGCTGTGATAATATCACATCAGTAAAATACACTGCTTTGGCAGGATCAGCCCATGATCCCACCTGTCTAAAGCTCCTCCATCAGAGATGCTCCAAGACTCGAGCTGTCACTGCTCTGTCTCTTCTTTAATCTTTACACCACAGCAACAACCACTGTCAAGGCTGTGCAGACAGCCCAGGGTGACTCCCAGAATGGTGGCTGCAAAAATATTCTTGTAATTTCCGCTGGGCCAAATCACAGGCTGATTCTCTGGAGATCAGGGTGACCACCCCACCAGCTGAAGCACAGCATCTCTCCCCTTCTGAGGGGTTTTGTGGCCTCCTGCCCTGCTGCAGAGCTGCCTTCCCCAGAAGGGTGGGGTGGGCAGCAAAGTATATCCATTTTTAAAGGCCTGGAGAGGCCAGAAAAACCCTCCTTTGGGCTTGGCAAGGCAGGGCTTTGCAGCACATTCCTTCACCACTGTAGCTCGGGGTCGGGGCTGTGCAGCCAGACAGTGCTGGCGAGGCAACAGGAGCTCACTTCGTGTTTTCTGGTGGGGGAATGAAGATTGATTCCACCAACTGTAAACTCAGGGAGAGGGAGTTTTAGGAGAGTAAAAACACCCTGACTCTGAGCAGGGCCAGGAATTAATATCCCAGTTCTTGCAAGAAATACAGTGTTGTCTTTCCAGTATAGTCAGGGCTGAATAGTTACTTCTCATCTGAAAAGAATAATACCTCTCAGGCAGCAAATCCAGTCAGACTTGGATGGCTTTCCTTTTAGGTACAGGTGTCCTGACTCTGTTTCTGAATCCACAGGCTGGAAGGAGTTCAAGGCTGAAAGGAGCATCATTCCCCAGCAACTGGGAGCAGATGTTAGAGAAAGGATCAGAAATGCAAGTCAGTGTTCCCCGGGATAACCCTATCCAGGTATTTTTCCTAGCCTTTCATTTTGTTTCTGGAAAGCTCACGTGTGTCCTGTGTTTTGGTTGTTAGTGGAGTTCCACTGCAGTTGGAGGGGACATCTGGCTGGCTCTGATTAATTAAAATGAGGGGGTTTACAGCATTTAAATCAAGAAGTGTGAGTCCAGAGCTGGGTGCCCTGTTTGCTGCATGTCAGTCACTGACCGGTCAATCACCGCTGTGTCTGTGCAGGCTCTGACAGTCGATGGCAGGAGTTCTCCCTCCCAGCACCTCTTCACCAGAGTTTCTTATAAACGCTTTAGTTTTGTAAAGCTGACATGTTTTCCATGATCCTTCTAAAGTAATCTTCCAACTGGTTATTATGAATGTTGTGATGGCTTTTTCTGGACTCCTTGAAAAGGCTCGGAGTCACAAGGTACTTCTGGTCCCATCAGCCCTTCGAACTGAAAGAGTTTGGGACAATCTTGGGTAACATTTGCTTGGAACTGGGCAGGTCATGACTACCCTTGCTTGAAGTGTCCCTGAGCCAATGCAGTGCTGGACACAACCCAGGGTATGGAGCAGGAATGTAACCACTGTGAGTTAAGGACCCAAAAATGTGCAGTTGAATTCTCCATAGCGATCCAGTCGCCAGAGACTGTAATTAAAATAGTTGTTGGGCTGTCCAGTGGCACGAGGAACGTTACAGAATCACTCTTGATGCCTTTTATTTCATGCAAAGGGAATCACAGACCTGAGGCTTTCCTTCCAAGCCCTGCAACGAGCTCCCCCAAGGCATTCCTGCCCCAGACTGGGATGGCCCTGCTCTGAGTTGTGCAGTGGGATCCACGCGTGTTGGGGCAGAGCAAGACCCACCAGTGACAGCCCAGCACATCCTTGTCCTGCTGCCCAACCCAACTCACACCTGCTGAAGGTACCTCAGGTGCTTTGGGTTGAGAAATAAGGAAGGAAAAGGTGACCAAGCTTTGGGAGAAGAGAGCTGAAGTGTTTAATCCTTCTGCCTCTATTCTGAATTTTCTGATGTTTCCACCTTTAAGAGTAACAAGATCAGCACCAAATCCCAAATAAATTGCTTAAAATGTAATGCATTTTTAAAATCTAATAACTTTTTTGTTCCTACTGGATAGTCTCTCCTCCCTGGGGGAACTATTATTTTCCCTTCTTTCATGCTTTTCTTTTAAAGCCAAGGAAGAGCCTTTGCAAAGGAAAAAAAGGACCAAAAATCAAAAAAGCAAATGACAATTTATTTGTTCCCAGAACCTGGGGATACGCTGATGTGACAAAGGTCTCAAAGCACCTGGAAAAGTCATGAGAAAGTGGTGCCAGTGGGAGTTTCTTGCTCCTCTTTGTGGGTTTGCTCCTCTGTGTCCACTGCAGAGGAAGGGCCTGGGGACATTCCCTGTGCTGCAGCCACTGGCATTACAGGACTGTGCAGGGTGAGGACGAGCTGCACTGAAAGGATTCTGCTCTCACTGGAGCACCTGCAAAATATTTTGGCTCTCGAGCTGTCTCCAAACCTGGATGTAAAGTGCTGAGCTGCCTCACACCTTTAAGCTGGGTTTCCTCCAGAGCAGATCAAACATTTGTAGGAGTGGTGGATAGTCCTAAATCCAGGAAAATCCAGCCTTGAGCACATTCAGGGGCCTTGCAGGGAAACTGAGGCACTGGGAGGGTATGGACAGTGGTGCCAGCAGAGCACAGGGCTCAAGCCCAGTCTCTCTTCTCCAGCTGCTTGTTTGTGCATCTCCTTGTGCTGCATCTGTTGGTGGACACATCTATAAGGTTTTCACATAAAGGGAAGGTTCATATAGATTAGACAGACAGGCTTGTTTAAAATCCACCAGCAGACTCTGATGGTTAATACTTTCCATCCTGAACAACTGTCTGAGCATTCAGCTCACATAAATCTCAGCTCCATGTTCAGCTCTACTCCAGCTGACGCCACGGCAGGGCAGTTACTCATTCCAACAGATTGCTAGAGAAAGGCTTGATGAAAATAAAAAGAAATAGGCAAAAGTACAAAAACAAAAATAAGGGGGGGAAAAAAAAAAAAAGGGCAGAGGATGCAGCCAAGACATCAGTGATAAAGTGGAGCAGGAGAGCCAGCCGGGGCCTTGGACTGCAGCGCAGCACATCAGGGGCTGCTCTGGGGAGATCAATAGGTGTTGCCCTGATGGTACAAATGTCAAAACACTGTGTCCCCAACAGGGAGAAATCCCTCCTGGAGGGGGAGGGATGGGCTGTGACGTGCAGACAGCAGGGATGGTGTCATGAGTCTCCACAAGAAGATATATGGACCTTATACTTGGCTTTTTGGTGGTTGCTTTTTTCTTTGCCTTTGCCTCTGCCTGCTGTCAGTGCTCCTGTGATTTTTCTTCCATGTTCCACCCTCACTTTATCCCAGAATTTCCTAGACCTGGCAAGCAAAAGATGTTGTCACTCTGGGTGATGATGGCAGCTCCTTTCTAAGGCCTGGCTGAAGGTCACCTTTTGTACCAAGCAAGGGACTGTGGGGCTTTTTGTCTTTTCTCTACTCAGGTTTTCCCACCACTGTGGGAAGAAGAGTCACTGGGACACTGCTTTGCTTTCTCCCATGTGTAGCCAGAGGTGGATGAAGGCTGGGAAGTCTTTGCCTCGGATTCCAGATTGAAAAGCCCATCAGTGCAGCTGAGCAAGAGATGAAGGTGGCATCTGATCCTCCTGCCCTTGTCCAGGAGAGACCCTGGGCACCAGCCTGGGAGTCTTTGGGTCACACAACTACACACTGCCTGCTTACTCGGGGATTGCAAAGGTCTTGCTGCCCACCTATAAATCCAAATTTCTGCTCTATTTATTGTGTCTCTCATTAATCCTGAATGTCAGCTGGGCTGCCCGTTGGCAGCAGTGTCTGCTTCATCTGGAGATACTCAGCAAAACGCATTTCATGTGTCATATGTTCGTAACAGGTCAGGCTTTAGCAGCTTTTGGGTTGCCCAACTCAAACACTGCTGTTTGTTTTCTGCCACGTAATGAACTTACAGGCTTTTTGTTGTCTGGTGGAGGACTCTGTGCTGCTCTCTGGCTTGCAAGCCTGGCTTTGGCTTGAAGATTAGACGACAGAAAGGCTTTCTGTGACAGAAAGGGTTTGTGTTTGCTTGGAAGATGATGGCAGTGGGACCATAAAGTCATTGCTGGGATAACAAGCTACAAATCAGCTGTCAGAGTAAGGAAATACTCAGAGACAACCCAAACCAGACTTCATTTACAGTGTCCTGGAGAACAGAGGGAAACAGAGGGTCCCCCTGCAAAGAAACACGAGGGGCGACAGTCCCAGGAAGGACAGATAAAGGTGTTTGGAGCACTGAAATCGAAGCCACAGCAGCTCTTTGTAGCCACCAATGCTGGCCCTTAGCAAAAGCCTTAAACTGGTTTTTTAGAGTGTGTTTGGTGTCCAGCCAAGGAACTTATTCTTGCTCAAACTTTTCCACTCTTAACTGGCAGGACTGTAACTGCGCACGGAGGATTGCACAACTCTGTCTCCCAGGGTTCCAAACAGCAGGCAAAGAGCATCCCAGAGAGATTCCAGCTAGCACTAAGATTAAACAGCTTCAAAATACACATAGAAATAAATAAATATATATGTATATACACACAGCTGGCATGAATCACTCCCCGCACCAGGTGTAAGGACTGTGGTCACTTCTTCATCTCAAGACTTAGCAGGCAATATCAAGTCCAGCTGCAGGAGACACCAGGAAAAGATGAACCTTGGTTTGTTTTAGAAATTGCTCTTGTGTTGTGTTTGTTCTGTGGGAAGGAGAGTCTTTGCTTGCTGTAGCCTTTCCCTGATGGATCAGTAGGGATTAACAGAGCTCCTGTATGTTTGTGCTTGGTTTGTGGTGCAGAGAAATTTAGACGAGATAAACCTTCGGCCCCATGTAATTTTGGACTCCCACTCCCTTGGCACAATAAAACCAAAAGAAAGATTTCTATTAGGCTTTAGAGAGTATTTTAATGATTTCATTTTGACCATGCTTACCCTACTCACCAGGCACAGCAAAAATCAGGGAGATAGCCCAGATCTTCATATCTCCCCCTTATCCTCCCCAGCTGGTTTTAATCCGTTCACAGAAAACAAGAGCAGCCTTTTGGGAGAGGAACAGAGAGAAACTAACCCCAGCAAGGCAGTTACAGGGCGGGTCTGGAGGGCAGAAGAGCACCTTAAAGCAATCAGGAGGAAGGAGAGCTGCATTAGGCGAGTCAACAAAATCCTGCTACCTTATCGAATGGTGTTTCCCCGCTAAGGTGAAACCAGTGATGCTTCTGCTGTAACTCAGTGGCTGTGGCAGGTTTGTATTGACTTTCGGATTGCACAGTTTTCACTGCTGGATTTACAGAAAATAGCGTGGGTTTTTTAGTGGTTAGAGTGTTTTCAGTTAGGGGGAAAGAAGACAAAGGACTTTTATGTAAAAAGCTTGCAGAAGGATAGAGCTGAAGAGCATTTCATTTAAAGTTCAGGAGTGCAAAGCTCTGCCCAAGTTACCTGCCGTAAATTTTAAGCTGATCTTACAGTTTTGATGATGCATTTCATGCCTCATTTCCTGGCAGATTTATAGCCCTTACACAATGCTGAGTGACTCCACATGCCTCATGTCAACAAGTTCTTTTTCTTTTTATTTTTCTGACCCTGAAACTCCCGCTGGTTAAAATTAAGTCATATTTCAGTCAGAGTGCATTTGCTTTTGTCATTTTCAAACTGCTCTTGGTCATCCCAGAGAATCTGGTGAAAATGGCCCAAAGAGTTTTGACTGTAGAGATGGAGGGCAGGAAACAAAGGCTGATATTCCTAGAAATTCCAAAACTGAAACTGGGTCTTGCTTTTTGATATTTTTATATTTTGTTTTGACCACCTGAATTTTGATATGATTAAAGGGCAAGGTGAAGCCCATCCTACACCTACAAGGTGTCCTTTCCAAAACAATCTCCCCTACAGAAACAGAGAGAGAACAATGTCACCTTTTACAGACTTACAGGTGTGAAAATATCTCCAAACACAGGGTAGCCAACAATAACCCAACACAAATCATGAGCTGCTGGAAAGCAAAATACCTTTACACTGGGCTTTGAATAAACACTGGGGCTTGGAGGCAAGTGCAGATTTGCCCAAATGTCCCACCTGGGGCTTGGCCTCTGATGGGTCCCATCTCCATCCTTGCATCACTCTGTGCCACCTCAAAGTCTTACACCTGGCAAAGCCAGAAACAGTAAGTAAAACACTGTGTTTATATTTATTTCTGAATAAACAGCCTGGTGTCAGTAACCCCAAGGTTGTGTGTTCAATCCCTGCATGGGCCATTCACTGAAGAGCTGGACATATAGGATCCCTTCCAGCTCAGAACATTTTGTGTTTCTATTCTGTGATTCTGTATTTTTACCTTCATTTCCAAAATCCTTACAAAGTCTGACTAAGGGGTCACCCTTTGGCATGTTCGCAGACACGGGGCAGGCAGAAGCAGGAGGAGGAACCTGCCCAGGATGTCACATCCCAGTTCCAGGGATCAACAAGGCCACGTTCTGACAGTCACTGGTGCACCTGACTCACACAGGATGTGGCTTCTTTTTTATTTGCCAGCTTGCCCTGGAGTATGGAAATTTAGGCTATTAATCCCTAAAAAGGGGAATAAGCATCTCCGTGGGGTTTTACCAGGGTGGTGGCTGTTCCTGCAGCACAAGGAAATGAGTGGCTGAAGCAGAGGGAGGAAGGGATGATGCCATGATCATCCCTCTTTTTAAGGTGATCCCACAGGGATATTACAGCCTGGTGGCAGAGTCATCCATCTCCTGTCCTTCATGCAAGGGCAGAGACAGGCACATTGCTGAGGCCTGCCGGGATAATTAACCCCCTCGTGAGTCCATCCTCCTCAGAAGATGTAACTGGAGGGACACTGCCTAGACCCCATCAGAGTGTTACCTGAAGTTGTCAGGGAGACAGAAAGTATTCCAGGCATGGAAAACCAACTAGTTTGTCCTGGGAGCTGGTCTTGTTTTCCAAACTGAGAGCGTGTTTGGAGGCAGCAGGCCATTGTAAATGCTTTTGGCAGATGTATCAAATGCCCAACACACCTGAAGCCAACGCTCCTGGTCTGTGGTGAGGATGGTCCCTGCTCCCCACAGAGCCACTCACAGCCTGCTCTGCTGAGGAGCTGCTGGGAAGGGGCAGGAATGGCTGTTTTTCAGGGAGTGGTTTTGGGAGCAGAGATTTACACTGTGCTTGGCAAGAAGAACCTCTGTTTCAGCAGCTCCTGCTGGCAGTTGTGGGGCTGCAGAGAGGTGGCTTTTCCAGCTCCTCTGCTGCTTTCCCAGTCCCACACCTTTGTCTCTGGGGCTCAAGTGCCCAAAGAGACAGGGAATAGACTCTGTTCAAGGAGAGAGCATCTTGTGAAAACATTAAATTTCTATAGAAATGACAGTCACTCCTTTAAGGCTGTTCATGAAGCAGAGCTAAGAACAAATTCCTCGTGTGCAGCGTATTTCTTTTTACAACCTGAAAAGCAGCTTATGGATTTTCTTCAGGCAGCACTGATTTATCTCCCACCCTCCCTCCACTCCCAGGAGCAGTTCATCCTCTCTTTTTTATTTCTTTAAACCTGACCTTTCCAAAGTGTTCCTCATGGCAGCCCAAATGCTGCCTGTCCATCCTCTCACTGCTTTTCATCAAACTAATGAGAATCACTGCAATTAGGACCAGTTGCCCTCTCCTTGGTCCTCACCTTGCTTTGACAACGGGGCTTCCAGCAGCAAAGAGAAGCCCGGTCAGACATCCCCAAAGCTGGATTTTAGTCCCTTTTTTCTCCATGTCAAAAAGAACCAAGTACTTGGTCATTCTCTCTCTGCACTTTGCTTTCCTGGGGCACATTGCATCTCTGTGTGTGTGAGTTGAAGCTGTGGTACCAAGGGGTTTATTTGCTCTGTAGGCTGGAAAAGTTGCTGTGGGGACCACTCACATGTAGGAATGTTAAAAGAGAGGGATTAAGATGATTTCCAAACTCCAAAGAAAAAGGGTGAAAAAGCAGGCTGTGGGACACAAATATCACTGACCTCCCTCCTCCTGGTGTTATCCTTTGTGGTTCCCTGCTCTTGCCCCCAACAGTGGCTTTGCTGGACCCCTTTGCCTTCGCATCTCTCTTCATAAGGCCGAACATGGGATTTGCCAAAACTTTTTCCTCAAAAGGTTGTCAGAACCCGTGAAAGTGTTTCGGACGCAGCTTGAAAACAGAAGTTCCTTTGTTTCCCTTTCTGTGTTTTTCAACAAAGGTCCAACCTTTTCCGCAGGGAGAAGAAATGTTTTCAGTTCATTTCTCTGACAGCTGTTACACCTTGTACGTTCCTCATGCCTTCAAATCCCCTCCTAGCACCATCTCTACAAATCTTCCCAGGAAATGCTGCCTGTTGTACATGTCTTCTTCATTTTCCTGCATATTTTTTCCTAATCAATCTAGAGCTGTAGATTCCCCAGGGTGAAGAACAGGGTTATATTTTGGCAGTTTGTCTCTGATATCACTGAGTTAATCTGGATGAGATCACCAAGAACGGAGGCAACAGGAGGATCCGTCAGCTCAATGTGAATGCACACTTGGAGAAATTTTGGATTTTGATGGTTTACATTTTTGAGAAGAGGAATCTGGACTTTCTCAGTCCTCAGCTGTCCATCACCATCAGATGCTTTCTTGGCATTACCCCTTTGCAATAAACAGTGGTCACCTCCCCTGCTGCCCAGAACCAAAAGTGCCCAAATGCATTGAGACTCCTGTGGCTTGTCCCTCATCCATGGAATCTTTCCAGGGCACCTGAGTGAGCTGAAAATGGCAAAGCCGTGTGGAATTGGCAGCAGCCAAGCATCTCTTTTCCTCCTGATTTCACTGAGCCTGTCACAGCTGGTTATCCCCAAGTGATGCTCTAGAGAGAGCTGGTGTGGCTGCAACCTCTGAGGTGTGCAGAGGGAAGGGTCCCATTTGTGTGCAAGTGGAAGCAAACTCAGAGTTATGGAAACAAGTATTTATAAAATAATGGTCTTTGCAGTGTCCACTTCCCTGCAGGGATGGGGTTTGGTGAGGATTTTGGCATGTTTATCGAGGTTCAAGAGCTCACATGATCCTAAACTTCAGAATTTATGAGAATCTTTACATTTTTCCTCTCTTCTGTTAGCTAAACTTACAGCAAAACTAATACAGAAGCCCAGCAGCAAGGGAAGCAAAGGTGGTGTTGATATTCAGCTCAGCTAAGTTTAAATTTGTTTCCTTTCAGTGCTTTTCCAGGAAATGACAGATGTAAAGGTAATTTTGCCTATTATTGTGTGATGACAGTCCTATTTCTTTCTTAAAACGTCACTGGTGATTCAAGCCCTGCTTTTCCACACAGCTCTAGCAAGGCTTGATTAATTCCAACTGGAGGGATACACGAAATCACACAAAGCCGTTGCCACTTGGTAGTTCCTCCTGCCTGGTGGTCTGGCCGCTGCTCAGGTGGTCCCCAGGAATCCCTCAGGGAAGCATCCTGGAGAGCCTGGAAAGCCTTTCAGTGTCACTCAGTTCACTCCTGCCCCTCAGCCACGGCAAACCAGCACTCCCAGAGGCAGGGAGAACAGTCCTGCCAAAGGGCAGCTCCTTCCGAGGGGGATTGCAGCGGGAACCGGGATGCAAAACGCTGTCAGCCCTGCCCTTGGAAGGGGGGAAATGTTCCCAGAGAGAGGGATGGGGCAGGAAAAGAAAACCCAGCGTGTTTCCTGCCCTCGTGCCAAGGTTTTTTGGTTCCTCCTGGAGAAAGGCTGACCCTCTTTCCTTAGGGAGTGATGTGCAACCCCATATAAAAGGAGCAGACCCTCAGCCGTGTCAGATGACTTGTCTATGCAAGTTTTGTGCAGGATCAGAGGAATTAATGACCGATATAAATAATCTCCTGGTTGAGTCTTTCAAATCAGGCAGTGAGGACTGTAAGCAATAATTGCATGAGTAACTGCAGAAGGAAAGAAGTACATTGTGGTGTCTGCTGCGAGCTCTATTTTTCTGGAAACAATGACTAACACAGCTTTTCCAGGGCAGGATTTGAAGTAAATCCAGGCTGTGTGCATAAATCAGTGCTGAGGATCCACACACTGCAGCTCCTTTTACTCCTGGAACCCTCTGGCTTTGCTTCTGGGCTGGAAGAACCCGATTCCCCACCTCTTGTGTCCATTGCATTCCTGCAGCTGCTGGGAAGGGAGCAGGGGAGGTGACACCAGAGGCCTTCTGCTGCCTGCAGAAGATGTTGTCCCATCGTGTCACCACCCGGAGATGTGACAGGTTTCCCCCGGACTCAGTTTTCAGTCTGACGCAGAATTTTCTCACCTGGTGTGGCTGGACTGGGAAACACGGTGAGCCCAAATCCAGAGGGAGTGTTGCTGCTGGGATGTGTTACCAATACCAATCACACCCCAAAGCTTTGCACACGGGAGTTGTGCTGCAGTTCCAGGAAAATCCCCCTGTACCTCTATAATCCCTACAAACAGTGGGTTAGAATCTATAAACAGTGGGTTTAAAAGGAAGGATAAGGCTGTAGCAATAAGGACAATTGCAACAGCAATCCCATCTCTAAGCAACTCCAGAGCAGTGGTATTTAATGGATTTAACCTCGCTTCCACAGCCTATCCAGCTGGAACAGTCTGAGTATTATCCAGAGAGACAAAAGTGACCAGGGAGAGGTGGGTCATATCCAATGTCTGTCTTTCCAGCACCCGGTTTCCACAGGGAGAAAATGAAGGAGACCAACAAACAATCAAATCCAGACATTTCCACCATTACTGATGTCAATTCAAATGTCTTTATGTTTCCTTTAATTCTGCTTTTCAGTGTGGTCCAAAAGTCAATCAAGGACTGTGGCTTAATTTTCCAGTGGTTTGTCAGTATAAAAAGATGCCATTTCCACCCAGCCTGTTGTTCCCAGTGTAAATATGTTTTTAGGCACAGAGCAACATAATCCTACAGATTTGCAGAGAAGCTGCAAACCCTTCTGGCAGTGTCTGAGGCAACATAAAGGCTCTGTTTCCATCGCTGCTATTTCTGGAAAACCAAAGGCCATTTATCTCCTCGATTCCCGTGAGATTTTTCTATAGCTTAGTCAATAACCATGAATTACTGCTGGGTTGAGCTATTTCAGGGAAAATGCAGAGGATGGGAAGAGGATGTGCCTCAGCAAATAACCAGTGTCTCTAGTCTGCCTTCCAGAGGGGACCAGAGTGAAGCCCTCACCTCTTCCCTAAGAATTAACTTGTTTCATTGCAGAAATGAGATCTGGATTTCAAGCTCTGATTAAAAGTAAGCGGAGAATTTTGTATCGCTGAGCTCTGAATCCTGAGAGAATTCCATCTACACACCTCTAAACCTGCTGGCTCTGGAAGGTGATGGACCACAGGCAATTCCAGCCTGAGGAAAAGGAATTACATGCGTCCCCTCTGCAGCAGGAGAGGCCCCAAATGGGGATGTGCAGCCATGGCACAGTGAGAAGATGCAGAGACCCTCCCAGCCGTGGAAGCTGCTCGGGTCTCCCTCAGTCCTGGCAGGGACAGGCACAACCTTTTTTTTTATTTTATTTTCCCACAGACATTCTGTCATTGCAAAGTTTTTCTTGAGCAATTCCAGACATAAAGGAAAAAAAAAAAAAAAAAAAAAAAACGAGGGAAATAAGTTCTCCCAACTGGACCAGGAGCAATTCCTTGTGGTTTAACTGGTTAGACTTAGCTATGTGCTGGCAGAAGGCCCAGTTTGAGGAGTGATGGGAGATGTGTCCGTCACTCTGAGACCTTCAGGAGGGTCCTGGAGGGGCTGCCTGGATGTCCTTCAGTTTGCTCCTGCCCCGGGATACCCCAGGGAACACTGGCCAAGACTTCAGGCCCTCTGTGTCACGCCATGTGGGAATGCTGAGTTTTCATCCGTCGCTCTCCTGAGATCTGCCCGTCGCTGCTGCCACTTTGGCAACCCCTGAGCTGTTATTTGATTGATGTTTACAGTGCAATAAACACCCTGCTATTTACTTCTGCCCTGAGCACCTCACTTGGGTTTGTAGGAAGCCTTCTGTGTGTGAAGCACTTTGGCAAAAGTAGAGGGCAAAGTGGGGTTATTTCTGGTTTTGTTTAAAAAAAAAACCAAACCCAACCTGACAGGCAGATGATTTATTTTATTTTACTTCTAGGAGAAGATGCTGAAGGACATGTGAACCACTCCGCAAGGTCATCCCAGGAAGACTAAAGCAATTGAAGAAGCCAGAAATTAGGTATATACAATTCTTCCCTTGTTATTTTTTTAATAATTATTTGGAAAAAAGAAAGCTTATAGATAAAATATCTTAATTTTTTTATGAGTATGTATACTTGAAAAATTAAGAAAAAGTAGGCAATTCCCTTCATTGGAAAGTTCTAAAAAAGCTGGGAACAGGAAGAAGTTCCTGATCTATTTCTTATGGAAGATTTTCCCCTCCTTGGTGTCCGAGCAGATGTTTTACATTACATGATGACTTTGAAAGTGTAGTAATTTCTGCTGGGAGTTTACCAGTTCCTGGCTTTTCTGTCAAGAAGAGCTGTCTTGTCTCCCTGTAGCTTCTCTAATTAGGCTGTAAATTTGCAAGAAGGGACTTCAATCTCTCACTTTTTTTTCTGTTCCATGGGGTGATTTCACATTCAATCAGGGCAACAGTGGCTGCATTGTGGAGCCCTTGGGATTTTTCCCTGTTTTTATTGCGCCCACTGCAAGTCTCAATGAAATCCCACTGTAGACTCATCTTCTTTTCATCTGCCCTTCCCTCAGCCCAGTGGCTCAGTGAGGTGTTTCAGCTTTAGGACATCCGAAATCTCTTTGGCAGCTGTTTTGCTAAACGTGGCCTCGGTGAAGAAAGAGGGAAAGGATTTGGGCCAATCCGTGGTTTCCATGGCACCACCAAGGCTCACAGGATTCACCAGGAGGAACGGGGGGCTGAGGAGAGCTGAGCTGACATTTGGCTGGACAGATATCGTGTCATTGCTGCTGTAAAGGGTCAGAGGTGGAGCATCCGCTGGGCAAATCAGCTGCAAATAAGATATTTGTTGCATCCTTGAAGGTCTTGTCGTTTCAGAGCTCTTTGTAACTGAAAGCGGATAAACTGAAGCCAAACTTTTGCATCTAATACAAAAGAAGTAGAAATCATCTCTCTAAGTACAATTACTGATGTAATTATAATTACTAATGTCATGATAATGTCCCACTTGCTCAAGTTGTTACGCTGGCTCAGGGCCTTTGTCTCCCAGCTCTTCCTTACCCAGTATTTCTCAGACTCATTGAACTATTCCCATGTGTTAGAGAGGAATAACTGAGCTTTTGGAGGGTTTAGAATTTATCTTGGGCAGTTGGTTTCTGATGGACCTTCCGTGGTGACTCCTGCTGGGTGTCACTGCCGGCCTCCTGCCCTCCTGCAGTGAAGAGCAGAGTGCCAGGTAAACCAGCCCTTACTGCAATGGAAACGAAAGAGCTGGGGAAAAAAAAAGAGTCAAAAAGGGCACAGATTGCTGGTGTGGTAAGGAAAGTACTGGAAGAGGGTTGTTTGTGCCAGTGCTGGCTCCAGGAAAATGGAGCAGACAGAAAGGGCTGCGTGTTTGGGTCTGAATTCTCTGCACCGAGGCAGAAACACAAGCCTTGCACTCTGTGATAAACTCCCATGCAGACCATAAATGTGCACAAACCCATTTTAAGACACAGCTCTGTCAGCTTTGGCCTCAAGAGCTGTGAGGGGGGTTTTGCTGCTGCTCTGAGCAGTGCTAACAAATCCGCTGTGGTGCCTCAACCCCAGAGACACGAGAAATCCTGGCAATAAAAGTGCTTCCTCCAATAACACCTTCAGCACTGGCATTGCTTAATGGGCTGTGAGATCACATGAAAGCAGCTGCTTCTCACCATTACAGAGGGCACAGAACTCCTCTCAGTCAGTCTTAGCACATGGAAACCACAGAAGAAGTAAAAAGCAAATCGGGGCTGAGGCATGACATTCCCACCTCCACAGGCAGGAAACAATAACAGCTCCGTAGCGCTGGCATGAAAGGCACTGAACTCAGCTCCATCCACTTGGGAAAGCAATAAACACCCATCTCAGCAGAGCTGGAGGTCACCTGGTCCTTCCTGCACACCCACTGTGGTTCTCTGGATCCTGTCTCCTGCCATCCCACAGAGGAGGTGGAATAACATGAGGGATGGCCTCTGTTGGATGGAAGATTGCTGAGGCATGGGACTTGTTTTGTCCATGGGGCAGCAAAAAGAGCCATTCTCTGCTCCAAAAAGCTCCTTTACCCAAAGAAGCAGCACTACAAAGTGATTATTCCTGGCAGAGAAATTCTCATGGCCTCACTGATAATTCCATCCTGTGTCATGAGGTGGAGACCCACCAGCCAGAGGACACGGACTGACCATGGAGGGAACATCTCCGGGGCAGCAGCAGGGCATGAGACTGCAATGAAACCAACCCCACTTATCCTCCACATCAGCTGGAGCAGAACAACCCCTAGACATGCCCTAGGACATGGTCAACAACCAAATTAGAGAAAATTCCAGAATAAAGCAAGAGAGTTGGCCTGCCAGATGGTCTTCAAGCACGTTTAGGGCAATGGAAGGTTTTCAGGGAGACTTTTTCTACCCCCGAAAGAGGAAAGGCTGCCTACAGAGCAAGGGCAGCATTTTGGTTGCAATTTCAAACTTTCATATTTCATAGAAAGATTTCAGTTGGAAGGGACCTTAAAGATCATCTGGTTTCAACACTCATATTCCCCAGATACCTGAACAAGTAAGGAGCAGGTGTAGAGCTGGGTTTGATTCTGGCACTCAAGATACCAGGGTCCCAAGAGCTCAGATTTCACCCTTCAACTTCATTGCTTCAAGGAAATATTCCATCCAAGCTACGGTTATGTTATGCTGGACCTTTCAGGAGGGACCTCACCTACTGGGAACGCTCACTCCTTTCCAGCTCTCCTTCTTTTTGCCATCCCTCAGAGGAACTTGTAAATAAATCTGATCTTAGGTTTTCATTCCTGGAAGGCAGAAGTCCTGGAGAAAGGACTTCCTTTGCTCCTGAAAAGCCTGTGGTACAGAACACGGATTGTGGCGTGTCCTGTGGTCGGTGAGAGAATGTCAGAAGTGGGCAACTCTCTCTGGAGACAGGAATCACAGAATCACAGGCTTCCCTCTTCCGTCTGCTGCACCCAGAGATGCTGTCAGGGGGTTTGTTGTTCAACAGCAGTTCAGAGTTCAGGAAAGGCAAGGCAAGAAATTCCTGCTCCTTATTGTTTGCTCTTCAGGATGGATTTGAGTGTCTGAATGTCCTGCCCGACTTTATGGGTAACTTGTTTCCTCGGTGTGTTGAAACAGATGACCTGGAATGGACAAGGGTTTGGTTTTTTACTCCTGCAGCTGGAAAGGACAGGAATATTGCTCCATTGTTATTTGCTGGAATTCACACCCCTTTCTGAATTAGTTCCTCCAGGTCGATTTTTAATTTTAACCGGGTCTTAGCTTGATGCTTCTAATTCTAATAGCATAAAATCATAATTTGAGTTTGAAGGGATCTAAAAGTTCATCGAGTTCCAACTCCATGCCGTGGGGGGTGCTCCCAACCCCATCCAACCTGGCCTTGAACACTTCCAGCCCTGAGGAAATCTGCAGATAAAGTCATAAAAGATGTCAAGGATCAGACATGTGAGAGTGTCACAAATTAATTATGGCTACTAGGTATGAAATAATGATTTACAGCTCTTTTATGACCGGCTGATATCTTTTAGTGCTGCAAATGTGCACTCTTTAATCAGTTGATTTCCATTCACGTTTCCTGTGGTGGTCTGTCCAAAAAGGCTCAGGCTGAGAGGCACTTTCTGAACCAGAACTGTTAAGGAGGTACCAAATCTCCACTATAATCTGGATTTACTCCCAGTTTCAACCAATCCAGCAAAATCCTAAACCTGTTACCGTATAAAGGCATGTTTTGTTTCCTCTGTTTTCTCTCCTCTGTTTTCTCCTCCCTTTAGGAGCTCCATGGGGTGTTTTCAGAGGATTAGAAGGGTTTAGGAGCAGGGAATGGTTATGGAGAGGATGCCATTTTCCAGGCTAAAGCCAGCCTGATACAAATCTGTCCCTTTGGAGCTGTATCACACCAGCACAACAGGAAGGGTCCAAGAGGTACCACCAAATGGAAAGCAGGTGAGACATCCCCATTAGTTGTGTGCCCAAATATTCCAAGCAAAAAGGTGACATGGGCCATGTGTTCCTTTTCAGAGACAAGGAGGACATCAGAAAGTCTCCTAATCCTGGCTACCTTGCCAAAGGATGGAAACTTGAAAGACTTCCAGGGAGAACAGGGATCAAAAGTGTAAGTATTTGGTTTTGGGGGGAATAAAATTTCCTAACCCATGGGAAAAAAAAAAACCCAGCCCTGTTGCTCAGTGTTATATCTGTCTCTGAAAGGTATTGGAGTAGAATTCTAAAAATACTCTCTTAGTCAGTTTATGGTGATGGTTTCTGAGTTCTTTCAAGTGTTTTCTTTGAAGCTGGATGAGGACGGATGAGACAATTCACACCAGCGGAGCCCAGACTGAGAGCAAGAGGACATGCCTCAGAAGGGGCTCTCCCAACCACCCTGCAGAGCTTATTTTTTATAAAATAAATACATTCTTAATCAGTCTGAAAAAGGGTACAAAAAGACCACAACAACATGTACTTACAGGAATGTACTTCGAAGAACACATTGTGCTCAAGCAGTTTATTTTCACTGCAAAATATTTCGAAGTGGAGATTTCCTGCAGGGCTATTTATCCAGCCTGTGTGGTTTAGGAACTCTGCAGAAGGTTTCAGGTGGCACCTCCTGCCTCACAGGGGCTTGGGATCTGAACCTCCAAAGCAGACAATTTAGGCTTTTAGGGTTGAACCCACAAAGGGAGAATGTTGCTTGATGGTGGTTTAGCTCGGCATGTCTCAGTCCAAAGTATAGATCCTTAAGCTCCCTCTTTTTGGCTTGCTGCCCCATTAGAAAGCCTCTGAAAATCCATTGGCACCTTCACGTCCAAGAGGAGATTCCTGAGGCATCAGAATGTCCCTTTCTGGGCCCCTTCTGCCGCTGTCTCTGGGCAAACTGGCTATCACTGTCCTCAGGGAGGTGGAGCTGAGATCAGATGTCCATCTCTCTTCATCCCCATCCTTGGACCATGGAGCTTTTGGGTGCTCTTCCATTTGGCCTCTCTTCTCCAGAGGCATCTGGCTGCAGGGAGAGGGTGTTCCCGAGGTGTTTTCAGTCCTGGAGCTCCGTGGGGAAGGCTGGTCGTGTGCTGAGCCAGGGAGAGACCGTCAGTCAGCACAGCTGCAGGAGACAAGGAATCCGGGCAATCCGGGGCCCAGCACGCCAAGGGCACGGGATGCTGGAATAGTTCTTGGCCCGGGGGTGAGGAGATGTCTCATGGCTCAAAGGTGAGTCCTCCACCAGCACAGCTCAGAGCAGGGGGAGGTGAGGGCCGTGATTTGGGTGAGGACTCTATCCAGCCATGGACATGGTCACAGCGAGACTGGGAGCCAGCCCCTGGGGCACCTAATTCCCCAGGAGGGCTGTGCCTGAAGGCGTCTTTCTTCCCTTGGCATTTTCTCTTGGCCAGCAGCTCCCTGATTGCCATGCCAGCTATTCTGGGGCCTGGGCCACGGTGTCTTGCTGTCTCCACGGGCGGGAAAAGGAGCCTGGGCAGCAGCTGCGCCAGAGGATGTCGTGGCTGCCCTGGCTCCTCAGGGCATTTCACCCTGCCTGGTTTGCCTCCGTGCAAGCTCTGTTCTTCAGCCTGGTTCTCAGCTCAGTGGAGATGCTCAGCTCACTATTAATTCAGCAGTAAATTATTCTTGCCAACCTTTTCATCATCACAGAAATCCATGAAGACAAGACTTGTTATTTTTCTCCCCACTCCTTTATGCGATTAATTTTTTAAGCGTGGCAAAAAGGGCTGTTTTAATTACCTTTCTCTTGGTAATGAACTGCCAAGGAATAAACTTCAAAAAGCACAATAAGCTTAATAAGAAAAACTCTGCCCTGAGCCTGGGTGATGCGTTCACAACATCTAAGAGAACGACAACCCCAAGCAACTGTGGGACTAATTTGCCCTGTGTCATTAATTATGACTTATCTCAGTGGAGAGAATGGGATTCGCACTATTGCAGCAAGTTTTCCTAATAGCTCGTGTTAATGAAGAAATAATTGAGGAAACAGAAAGTAAAGCAAAGAGCAAGGCCAGAGAGAGAGGAGGCACGGGGTGTAATGTGCTGATCGC
>JAWWEU010000020.1:17777976-17873398 GCA_035583155.1 Acropternis orthonyx
TCTATTTCCCCCCCTCCTCTATATTCCCACCGCTGGGAACCAGGAGAGAGGAGGGAGAGAAGCAAAGATGCTTCCCCCCCCCAAACCCAGAGATCTGGAGTCGGCTCATCTCTTCCTTTGGGAAAAGCTGGTTAAAATGCAAAACCCCTTTTACGCTGATTACAAATTCCTCACTGATGAAGGCTTTTAAATTCCAAGCGAGCTTATTAAGCCTCGCAGAAGCACAGTGGCCTCTCTTCACGCCAAACAATTTTCTCAGCTTGAACCTGCAAACAGACTCGCCTCAGCTTTGGTCAACAGGAAGGACAAAGCTCCGACCCTCACATGCCAAATTTAATCTCGGAGTGATTTTTTTTTTTTTATGACAGGTTATAAATGCCACGAAATATGGTTTTATAATAGAGGCTGGGAGAGGCTTTTAAAACCAACGAGTGGCTGCGGAGCCTGGACAGGGTCAGGAGATATCGGAGCGTTTCGGAGCTGCTGGAGGGGGAAGTTGGCATTAATTCCGAGCAGAGTCGGTGAATAATTTATCACAAGTAATTTATTGACCAAGTTTGTCTCTTTTCCCTGTCTGGGTGAAAGGCACCCCAGTGCAGAGAGCCAGCACAAGACTTAGGCACCACTTAAGTCCCAATTAAGCCCTTTGTGAATTGTCTGGGAACGGATCCCAATTTTCCCATATTTATTTGTTATTCAGAATTGCACACCAAACAGAGCCGAGGGATAATTCCTGCTCTGCAGAGTGTTTGCAAACAGCTCCCAGGGAGCCCCCACTGCCAGGGCTCCCAGGGGGACGGGGTTACTCAGACCCCCCTCCCTCCCTGCATGGGAGCTGTGATTTTGTGGGATCCCATTTCCCGTATCAAGGAGCTCCAAGCCCCTCCAGGGGAATGGAGAAGGAATCTCAAGGGGTGCTGGAGCTGCACCCCCTGCTCTGAGCTGCAACCAGAGCCATTTTCTCAGCCATTTATTGCCTTCCTAAAACCCACCCATTGGAACAGCCTTTTACAAACCCCACTATAAATATATTTATCACAAAACACCTCTCTGCCATCAGCAAGCACTAAACCTGCACATTTATTTCTCTGCCTATGAGCTGGTTGATGTCCTGGAACAGGGTCGGGCATTCCAGCCGCTGCCTCAATCCAGGACAAGAGGGATGCTGGAAGGGGCAAACGTGGGGACCAGGTTTCCAGGGAACAGCAGGAGGACAAGGAGGGGGTGTCCTGATCTCCACGGCTCAGGAGCGTCAACACCAAACCCTAAACTCAACCCCACAGTCCCAGCACAGAGCTTTATCAACAGAGACCATCTGACTTTTAAGGAGAAGTTCTAAACTCATCTAATTTTAATGTTTTTCCTCATGCCCTCCCAGCAAGGCAGCGGCTGGAATTGGAATTCTCCTTCCCATGGCTTTCCCAGGGCTGGGCAGAGCTGCAGCTCTCAGTGCAGACATTTCCTCTGAGAACAACAATCCTATTCCCGGGAGGAGAAAACCGAAGTCACAGGTACCTCCAGGCAGGCTGGGCAGGGGGAGAGAGCCCATCCCTCCGTGCCAGGGCCGGGCACCACGTGGTTGGCAGAGGGCAGTGGAACAGCCCTCCGTGTGTTCCCTGGCAAAGGGATGTGAGAACAAGAGGAGAGGGTGGTGAGGAGTTTCTGTGTGGAGGAGGTCACACGGTCCTGGGCTGGCACCTCTGCTCTTTAGGACATCAGCCACATGCCAAATGGAATGTTATCCCATGGGGAGTTTACAGGACAGAAGGGATGAGGGGTCAGTGGCCAGAAGCTGCCCTGAAGGTGGTTTTAGGAGATACATCTGGAAATAAAGAAAGGGAGAGAGCCCTGTGTTTGTGCTTCTCTGCATTTGGAGAGGTAAAGTTCCCAGCCTTCCAGATGCCCAGCTGGAAAATGCTCTGGACCTTCCTAGGATCCTGTCCTAGCCAGGAAATCCAGGATCACATCCCTAAAGGGGCAGTGAAATGTCTCCTCCAGCTACAGCAAGGAGCAGGGATGGTCCCTCTGCTGCTGGGAGCCAGCTCAGCTCTGAAAGGCAGGAGGAGCCGTGTCTGGGCAGAGCAGCTGGAGCTCTGCTCCGTGTCGGGAATCGGAGCCTCCATGGGAATCGGAGCCTCCATGGGAATCGGAGCCTCCATGAAGCCTGAGAAGAGGAGCTGCCCCAGCTCCCTGGGGAGGTCCTTATGCAGCTTAAGGTACAGTGCTGTGGGGAAAGAGAATTCCCGCTGCTCCCACAGCCCTGGCGAGGTGGGATGGGGCTGGGTCGGGATCCTGCCTAACTCCCCACCCCTCCTCCTGAGCCAGAGGGATTCTGCAGCTCTGCCACGGGTGTTGGCACAGCTCAGCCCTGGCAGATGATGCTCAAGCTCCTGGTTTGACACTGCGGAAGACAGAAAAGGTCCCACCCAAAGGAAGGGGTTTAAAATGGCTGAGGAGCAGAGGCTCGGCCCAGGTCTGGCCCTCAGCCCTGCTCAGCCACTTACACCAGCGCCAACCGTGTGCCAGAGCAGCCCCCAGTGCCCACAGAGAGGACCCAGAGCGCTGGCGTAGCAGCAGGGAAGGGGCAGCCAGGAGTGCTGGAAGAGTCATGTCCTCAGCACAGAGGCTGGGCCGGCAGGATCAGGGTCCTCTGCCACGGGAAGCCAGGACAGGAGCTGGGTGATGACGCCCCTGTGGGAACATCAAGGACTGATGGACACAGCGGGAGAAGCCCCACGGCAGGGAGCAGCCAGAGCTCTGGGAAACTTGCCCTGAGCCACATCCCATCACTCCAGGGCTGCACCACGCTCAGGCTGTGAAACACAGGATGAGACATTTGTTTCCCAGCCCCTCCACGAGCTCTGCGTGCACCCAGGCTGTGGGATCAGGGCTGCTCATCCTAAAGCAAGGCAGGGCTGGGTCCTGGCTCAGCACCAGCTCAGCATCCACAGGAGGGGGAGATGGGCAACACCCGTGTATGGTTTCTGAGCCCTCAGCCTTGTCAGATCAAGGCTTGAGGTGCCAGACCCTCATGCCCAGAGGTGATGACAGCTCGTTCCCACAACTTCCAACAAAAGGCTCCCTGGAAATGCCACTCCAAGGGTCCTTTTCCCAGTCCTAAGCTCTCTCTCCTCCCCTCCAGGTTCCCACAGCCAGGCTGGGACAAACCCTGGGTGTCCAAGCGCTTCTCCCCCTCCTCATGGGAGAACTGGGCATTGCTAACAGGTCTCAAATCCCTTTTTCCAGGCTCTGGTAGGAAGCAGGGAGACGTGGAGAGGGCCGGGTGCTCCCGTGAGCATCGGGGAGAGGCGAGGACAGCAGATCTCAGTCACACACAGACCACGGGGTCCCTCCCAGCCCTGAGCCCCCTTGCCGGGCTGGGTCAGCACAGGGTCCCTCCCTGCACAGAGACCCCTGGGATGATCCCACGCCCTCCCCCCCGGCCGGCAGGGCACAGCCATGCACACGGGTGGGATCGGCACAGGGATACGAGCACGGGGATTGCGGGGCGGGGGGTGCGTGGCTCCTGTGCAGCCGCGGGAGGAGGAGCAGGGAGGGGGTGAGGTAAACACAGAACAGCACGGAAATCATTCCAATGACACCGTGGGCCCAGGGCGGCTCCTCCCGGGGTGTTCTTTGCCATCACCTTTGTCTGCCCCCCACCCCCACCCCACCCCAGGCAGCCTGTAGCCTCCCTTGCGTGGCTGAGTCTGGTGAAGGTGGGAAAGAGACCAAAGGACCGGCTTGTTTATTTAACAGCGTCTTATTGACACTTAACTTCACTCCTGTAACATTTTCCGCCTTGCTCAGGCACCGGAGGGGTTAATGCACTGGAAGCGCCGCTCCCGCCTGGATCGCATCCTGCCAGCATCCCTGGGCAAGGCTGGATTCCAGCCTCGGCAGCACCAGCCCCAGGCACCTCCACGGGCTTCGCCACGCTTAGCCCGCATTCCCATCGGTGCCGGGGTGAGGAATCGACTCGATCCCAGAGGAGTTTCAGGACCGGGAATCCGGCTCCCACCACCAGGGAACCCTCCTCTCCCCCGCCTGCCTCCCGCGCCCCTTGTCCCTCCTGGACCACGCACCGATGTCTGTGCATTTCCTATTTTCACCTGCTTTTCTTTCTTTTATTTTCGAATACGCCATTTATCCTCAAACACACCTTTCAGCAGGGAAAGCAAAGCTCTGGAAAAGGCGGGGGGGGGGGGGGGGGGAACCCCAACAAACAAACTGCCAAGCAGCCGGCTCTGCGATGCAGAACCCCCGGGCACAGAAGCGCCCCCCCCAAAGTCACACCCGACGGACAATACAATTAACGGGGATGGAGCCCAACTTACCCTTGGAGTCTGTCCCCGTCTCCCGGCGCCGCTGTCATCGCCTGCCGCTCCCCTGCACAGCTGCCCGCACATCTGGCTCGGGCAGAGCCCCGCCGGCAGACAAAGGGTCGGGCTGCTTCGGACTTGTCAGCTCTGGGGGGTCTTTCCTTGTGCTTTTGAGGGGGTGGGGACAGGGGCAGCAGGACACCCACTGCCACGCTGGCCCTCAGCGCCCGGGCTGGAGGCGGCGGTGGGAGCCCTTCATCCTTCCCTCGCACGGCTCCTTTGCAGCCGCACACTCCCCGCTGCCTGCAAACGCTCCCCCTCCCTCCTCCTCCTCCTCCTCCTCCTCCTCCTCCCTTCTCCCCTCCCTTTCCCAATCCTCCTCCTCACTCCGGTCTTGTCGCCACGATGTGCCACCCACCCGAATCAGCTCCTGCCGGCTGCGCGCTTAACCCCTGCGGCTCTGGCAGAACCCGGGGGGCTCCGGCACCCCCAGACCCTCGGGGTGATGCTCCTGAGGGGATCAGGGATAAAAAGCTCCTGCAAAGGCTGAGCCGGGCGCTCGCACCCCTCGGATCCGCAGTGCATCCCGCTGCGGCACCGGGGGCTGGGGCCGCCGAGCCGGGGGTCTCCCTGGCACCGCACGGCCCCACCTTAGGAGGGAAATGGGGTGCACTCGTGGCCAAAATCCCCTCCTGCTCACAAGGATTTCTTCGCCTCTGGGAAGATCTGGCTGCGGGTGGTCCCGCGAGCCCCCTGCAGCTCCCCCTCCCCGGGACACCCGAGGGGACAGCACGGACACCCCGCGGGGTTTGCAAGCACCTGGGGGTGGTTGGTCCACAAGCAAAACGTGCTGCCGGTGACTCATTTCCCCTGGAAAGGGATGTTCAGAGACTCTTAACCTTGAAAAACACTGGGAAAAATCTGCCTTTTGCTCTGCCGTGACTCAGGTGGGGAGATCTGGGGCCCCAGTGGTGTCACCCATTTGAGGGGTGAGGATGGAGACCCCCATCCACCTTCACACCCAGAGCGATGTGGGGAGAAGCGTCTGCCAGACGCAGCTGTGGGGCTCACACAAAGGCAGGACTTGGGGTGGGGGCGGCAGAGCAACCCCAGCTTTTGTTTGTTTCCCAGCCATGCTCCCTAGAAATGCCTTTCCCAGCCCCATCCAGCGTCTGTCGGAGCCTTGCGGATGCCACACGCCCCGGGAGTGACAGCGGCCATTGAATCCCCATTTCATGCTCAGGAGCGTGAGCCGAGCCGGGGGTCTGGCTCGTTCCCAGAGCCTTTGCCTGGGGCGGTGGGTTGGACCGCGGGGAGGGAGAACAGCCGCGCACACGCGAGAGAGCCAGGGAGGCAGAAGAGGAGAGATTGGAGTGACCTGATTTAATTGGCAGGACTTCAATAACATAAAATCCCTGCCCATGTGCCCAAACCAAATGGGTGATGTTCTGGCATGTTGGCCCCCATTCAGCAAAGCATTTATGCAGACACTTAATGGGAGCACATGCTTAGTGTTAGCATTGCTTCAGTGCTCTGCAGCACAACCCCGGAGTCAGAGAGGGCTCTCAGCTGCACGGGCCCCTCAAGGCTTGTCAGACAGCAAGAGGGGAAACCAGAGGTTTCACCCAGCGCTGGGGCACGCGGGGAAATGCCCCTTCATTTTGCATAAAACCCGTAAGCCCCTTGTGAAAGCCACTTCTCTCATGAGGCTGTGGAGCTCCCAGTCAGGTGGAGAAGCCCTTCCAGACGGTCTTTGTGCCGATGCCCATGTCCTGCTGCTGCTGCCAGGGCCACGGAGACTTGGAACAGGGTTTGCAGCCCGCCGTGCTGTGGGGTTGGCAGGGTGAGCACCTCACACCCTCCCCTCCCGCTGCTCCCGAGGCACGGGGGCTGAGCAGCCAGCTGGCCACACTAAGCCCGCTCCAAACCGCTCCGTGCCCATTCCCAGGGCTGCATCCATGTGTGCCTGTCACACAGCACGCTGTGAGGAAGAGAGAACGGCTTTCTTGCCCTTTCCATGGAGCAGGAGGCATGTCCAACCCAGCCCCGGAGCCCCCGAGGGCACAGGTAATCACTCAGCACTCGATGGCACTTGACCCGTCTGCCCCAGGGCTTAATCTCATGGCTCAGCCACGCGACACGGCCAAAGGGCTTCAGCTCCACAGGGACAGCGAAAGATTTGCCGGAGGATGCTCCTGCTCCTGGCCGGGTCCCTCTGCATCACCCTGCAGCGCCTGGGGAAGGTTTTCAGGGTACCCACGAGCCCCAAACGTGGCCCTGGAGGAGATGGGGCGGCAGCAGCTCCTTCCCCAGCTGCCAGAGCTCCATCGATCGGTTCAGCCGGCGCTGCAGAGACCCCGCCCGGGGCTGGACCGACAGCAAACTCCATAGAAACAGCTGAACCCGGCTGAACTGCGCGGGGCTGCCGGCCAAGGCTGGGGATGCTCCTCCAGCCCCGTAAGCCCAGGTCAGGTCATTTAATCACTTCTCGTTCCACCTACAGCGAGTTCAAAGGTGCTTGTTTGGTCTTAAGACTGAGTTTCTCCCGCTCTGCCAAAGACTCGCTGTGCAAGTCCCTTTTTCCACGATCCCCTTCCCGTCTGCGGGATGGGGACACCGGTGTCACCTCTCCGGTGCCGTGGGTCATTCCCTGCGTGGCAGAGGGGGGATCCTGGCCCAGTTCCCCCCTGTGCTTTGGGTGCAGCAGATGCACTTCTATAAACACGTTCGCAGTCAGCCTGAGCTGCCCCCGCTCCGAGGAGGGGAGGAGATGGAGACAGGCATTCCCACTGCTCCAGACGCAGGCAGAACCCCTCGGGGGAGACCCCGGGTGGCTTGGAGCCTTCTCCATGCAACACCTCGGTGGTGAGCAGGCTCCTCCCGTGCAGCTTCCTGCAGATGGTGACTAATGCCTGTCCCTCTCCCGCTCTCTCCAGGCGGAGGAGGACAGCCCGATCCAGGTTTTAATTGCATGGGATTTTAGCCGAGATGGCACTAATTTATTTTCTCTGCTGCTTCAGCACTTCTCATGCCTCTCCCGCACTTGAAGTCACCTGGAGCACATTCCCCTGGAGAAGGGGTTAAAAACTTTTCTTGCTGGAGAAGCGGCTTTCAGTCTCAGGATGATTTTTTGACCACTTACACACGTGTAGGGTTGTAAGGAGCTTCACATCCTCCCTCTTATCCCTTAAGACACAACATTATCTCCTCGGGGAGCTGCCCTAAGACATTCTTCTAGACAACCAGTAGATTTAGAGGGCTCAGCCAAGCTCCAACAGACCTGGATGAACAATGGCCCTGGTGCCTCTTTTTACCTTCTGGATCATCAAGAATGTGTCAAACCTCATTGATGGAGGGTCCTTTCAGGTCCTGTACCCACCTGGGGGCACGTGGAGGGCAGAGGGTGATGTCTTTGGTCCCTGGTGAATGATGGCAGGGCTGTTTTAGACAGGACCCGTTCCCAGCAGCAGTTTCCTCCTCTCCTTCCTCCCAGGCATTGGCCAAGTCAAGTCCAAATTTGAAACCTCCCAGCAGGGGCAGGAGCTGCTGGGCAAGAATGTGGACACCTCCCAGAGCCCTGCGCTGGGGTTATTCATCTACAGGAATTGCTTTTGGTGTCACAGTTATTCTTCTTCTTTAATGCTTTAAGGACATCCCAGCAGCTCCCTCCGGCAGTGCGACAGAGCCATAAACCCCAGAGGTGCTGGGAAAAGCTTCCTTGGAGCCAAGGAGGAGACTCCCCTTCCCCTCCCACACCTCCCCTGTGCAGAACAAAGCAAAGCCCACCCGAGCAGCAGCGGTGAGTTACGGCTGGTGCAGGACAGAGCTGTAACTCCGGCGGGCTCCGGCTGTTCCTGAGTTATGGCATCCCTACGTTCCCCCCGCTCCCAGGCTCTCCCGTTGTGCCAGGATGGAAACAGGGATCCACCAGGCTCCTTCCCCCAGCAGCAATGCCAAGACAAACCAGCTGGGTGAAACACAGCCAGCACAGCCCCAGAGCACCCCTGATCTGCCTCGGAAAAAGAGATTTTCAAGGATCTACTACGTGTTTTCCTCCTACTCCCTCTTGTTCTCTCGCTGCTGTGAAGGCAAACACCGACCTTGCTCTACCCCAGGCTTCCTCCCGTCATGATCCAGATCCGTGACTCCTCATGGAGCAGCTCAGAGCCGGGGGCTGCAGTGCCAGGGGGAGGTTTGGCACCGTCTGAGGCCCTGGAGCTGCTGTGACACCAGGGATGAGTGATGGGGTAATTACAGTTTATAGGAGTAACATGGATTTGAATTTAGGAGGCAGGAATCTTGGGGAGGCTTCAGGAATCTTGGGGATCATGTTCTTACACTGGGCTTTTCCAGGGTTATCCATAAATCCTCTCTGTGGGCATGAGGCACTATTAACATGCTGTGATTATTATGTTCATCATCATATTTTTATATATTTTAATAGTGTCTTTTAGTGCTTGTTTTGGCATAATTTCCAGATCCCTCCAGATCAGTCCATGCATGTTAAACACTGCCTAGAAACATCCCCATCCCCTCCCAGAAACGGGGTGACATGCCCAAGGCCATGGGGGCAGCCAGGGTTGGGATACAGGGATGCCCCACACTGATCAGCCATGGACACGAGCCCAGACTTACCTGGAGCTGGGAAATGAGGCCCAGCCAGGCTAAAGGCTGGATCAATAATGACATTTAAAGATCCACCTCCAAGGCCCCATTGATTTTGGTATCTACGTACATTTGGAGCGCTGGGTCGAGCCAAGGTCCCACCAGGATCTGTGGCAGCGAAGGAAATGGACTCCAGGCTCCTTCCCAAGCCAGAGGTGAACTCCCTATTTCAGATCCCACCTCTGAGTGCCCTGAATTAGGGGCTGTCCTTCTCCCTTCCCACAGGAGCTCATTCCAAGCTGATGGAAGCACTCTCACCCCCACCCTCGCATACCACACCGACCCCAACCCCCCCAGTTTCACACAGCCCTGGATTAACCCCTCTCGCACCATTTCAAATTAAAGCAGCATCCCCAAATGGCCCAAACCGGCTGCTCTCTTGGAGGGACCATGGGGACCCTCACCAAGGCGCCCACCACAGCCCCAGCACCGCTGCCAGGGCCACGCTGAGTGGGAAGGGGGAATGTTCTCCTGGTTACTTTATTTCTCTGCTTTGGGGTTGCTTTACAGCCGCTATAAAAGCTGCTCGTAAATCAGGGGTGATACTATAAAATCCAGGCACAACCATAGTTAGAGCCCAAAAGAGACCCACTCCCCGTGCCAGCCCCGGGATCGCGGGAGGAGCAGCTCGGTTTATCTTTTCCCACTCCCAATTTTTACAGCCACCTTGGGAAGAAGGTTCCAGGGGGTGGAGCAGAGCTGATGGAGTCCCCCGTTATATGAACATGCCGTCGGGCCGTGCTGGATAACGTGGGGGTTTTATGGAATGAGCTTTGCATTGCAGAAATTTTATATGACTCTCTCCTCACCTCTCTCTCTCTCGCTGTCTTCGCCCACACCCACTCTCAAATTTAGAGGCAGAAGATTGGTCCGGAGGGAAATAAACTTCCTAAACAGCACAGCGTTGGCTGATAAAGAAAGGAAGAAGCAGGGAAGAGGATGGTAACGATGCCTGGTGTATTATGTGCTGCTTTAAGAGTCAAATTTGTTTCTTTTATTGCCAGACAAAAATGTAATTAAAAGTCTGCAGCGTCAGCCAGTTGCAACTGAACTTGTTGCATTTGTAGCAAGGCAGGACCATTAACACCTTCTGTGTCCGGGGACTTGTTTTAGGACCAGTTATCCCTTCCCCTGCCTCCTCCAGGGTGTAACCAGTCCTGCAGGTAGCAGGGATGCACCTGGAAAATGCTGTTGGCTTCCCTCCCATCTTTTGGGATGAAAAATGAACTGTGCGCTTTTATTTTCATTTCCCAAGGTTCTGCAAGGATGTAAAAGTGGGGATGCCAAGGGGGAACCGGCTCATGCTGCCACCCCCCTGGGGACCCTGCTGGGGGTGGCAAATCACACACAGAGGAGAGAAATCCTGCAGGAATGTGAGAGGATGAGCCAGAGGGAGGGACAAAAGTGGTGGTCAGGGTGGGAGGGCTGATGTGTGGGTGTCCCTTGCCACAGCCATGCGAGGGTCCTGGACACCCTCAATGCCAGTTCAGCCCAGTGGTGAGTAAGAGGGGTGGGAAACCCATGTGGGCACCCAGGCCAGGCAGGGGCCATGGGCTGTCACTGTCCCTGTGGAATGTCACCGCCGCAGGGAAACCCCCCACCACCCCGGCTGTGTTTTGCTGCTCTCCACCTCGGAGCTGCTGCTCGGGGAGATTCGGGGTGGGAGGCAGAGCCCGTGGAGCGTGTGGCGTGTTTGGATGTGCGGTGTCAGCGTTTCCATGACAATGGGAGCCACCTTCTCTCCCCCCCCACCCCGTGCTCACACACGGGCACGGCGGGGCTCTGGGGACACGCTGGCGGTGCACACGCGTGCACACTGACACACGTGTGTCCCGCGCTCACACAGGTACCTGCGCGGTGCACACACAGTCACATGGGCGGGTTTGGATGGGATATTGGGAAGAAATTCCTCCCTGTGAGGGTGGGCAGGCCCTGTGGCACAGGTTGCCCCATCCCTGGGAGTGTCCAAGGCCAGGTTGGAGGGGCTTGGAGCAACCTGGGCTGGTGGGAGGTGTCCCTGCCCACGGCAGGGGGTGGCACTGGGTGAGCTTTAAGGTCCCTTCCCACCCAAACCATTCCATGATTCCCTGCACACAAACACACCACCCTCAGACACTCGTGTGCACACACAGAGCTTTCCACCTCTCCCTTTGCCTCTCTCTCCCATCTGAAGATGCCACAGGGCTCCAGGCTCCGCTCACTCCGCACAAGCACTAAGTGGTGTCTGTGCTGGAGGCTGAACATGGATAAAATAAAACTACAGAGGCAAAAGCTGCAGTTACAAGATGTAGCATTTATTTGTTTCTCCTGTCGGGCCATTCCCTCCCTGTTGCTGCTCTTTGGATGCTCGCTGGGACTGTCACTGCCCCAGGTCACCAGAGAGTGGCTTATTACTGGCATTTGCAAAGAATAATAAAAATCATCTTTTTTTTTTTTTTTTCTTTCCCTCTTCTATTATTTTTTTCCCCCAGTGCAGGTTCCAGCAAAGGAACTAATTATTGGTAGTAGCTCTGGATAAAATCACGGAGTCAGGATCCTGCTGGGAGGAGGTGCTGCGTGGCAGGAGGTGAATATTTGGCCTCTGGGGTTTGCTGCTGTAAGAGCTGGAGCGGAGGGAGGGGAGGGGAGTGATGCTGAGCTGAGGGGTGCAGGGGGAGCTGGGGGTGCCTCTGAACGGCCCAGGGTGGGTGGGGATGTTAAAACCAGGGCTGGGAATGCCATCAGATCCCCGTGCTGGACACTTTGTCACGGTGTGACCCCCTTCACCAGAGCAGGTCCCTCATCAGCCGCCCCCCCCGCCCCGGGAATCCCACCATGCTCCTCCGGCTCCCTAATCCATCACCCTCACAGCTCCTCTGGGTCTCCTATCAGCCTTCCCAGGAGCCCCTCACAGGGATGCTGTGCCCCTCCACACCCCCTCGTCCCCAGCAGGGCTGGGAGGCAAACACAGGCCTTTCTTCCCATCTCTCTCTCTTTTTTTTTTCTTTCTAATTGGAATCTTTGCTGAATCCGCTAATTAAGTTCTTTGCCTGCAACTAATATTGTGCTGCTCATTCCTCCCCAGAATGATTCCTCCAGCAGTTGCAGGGGTTATGTTCACTGGCATCCTTCCACAGCTCCTTTATATATATATATATTAAAAAAAAGAGCCCTTTTTAATCACTGTGAATGACTCATCTCTGAGCAGCCTTCATCCTCATCCTCGTCCTCATCCTTGTCCTCCTCCCCGCTGTGGCCCCGGCGTGTGATGGCGCAGCACGGGCAGACTGAGCCGTCCCTGCCCTGCAGCCCCCCGGGGCTGAGCCCTCCCAGGATGGGACCCCCAGCCCTGCCCCAGCAGTGCCACCAAAACAGCCACGCTGTCCCCTCTCCCCGGTGCTCAGCCCTTCCCCCCCCAGTTTGGGGCTGCAGCCCTTGGTGCAGGGACCTGGGCGGAAGTTTAAGCCTCAGCTTTGCAAAGTGCAGTAAATCCTACCCAGGAGTCAGGGCTGAGACATGGGCAGGATTTGGCCCACAGACCCCCGTTAGTGGGGTCCAACTGGGATGGGCTCCCCATGGACCTCTTAGTGGGATGCTGATGGGACTGGGCTCTGCGGATCCCCCTTAGTGGGATGCTGATGGGACTGGGCTCTGCGGACCCCCCTTAGTGGGATGCTGATGGGACTGGGCTCTGCGGACCCCCCTTAGTGGGATGCTGATGGGACTGGGCTCTGCGGACCCCCCTTAGTGCCATGCCAGCAGGGTTGGGCTCCTCATGGACCCTCCTCAGCAGGGTTCTGCTGGGGCTGGGATCCCCCCGGACCCCCATTAGTGGGATGCCAGTGGGTTTGGGCTCCCCACTCGTGCCAGTGGGGCTGAGCTCCATGTGGATCCCCGTGCCGAGGGGTCTGTGCTCCCCACTCCGGCTCTGCATCCTCCCGGGCTGTGATCTGATCCAAGAGGCTGCTTTGCTCACACGCAGCATGAAAATTCAAGAGCCCTTTGATATTTTCCCTCTCCCCCTGTTTCTCCTGCTTTCTATTTTTATAAATAATACCTGGTCTCGAACAGAACAGAATACCAAGCGTGCAATTAAACCCCCGGGTGCCGGCGCTGCCTTTGAGGAGGGTTTGGGAGCGACTCTGCCCCGAGGCAGCGATGCCACAGCGGGCTCAGCCCCTCACGGAGCACCAGGAGCACTAAGCAGGCTCTGACCCTGCTCCAGCTCCTCCAGAGCCCGGCACAGCCATGGATTCCCTCGCTGGAGAGGGGACTGGCCCCGTGCATCCCCTCCGAACTGCCCCCCAGCTCCCCCCGGGGTCAGGGATCACCCCCTGAATGTCTTGGATCTCAGTTCCCAGTAAAACTGGGGTGGGAGCAATCCCCGGCCCTGCCGGCTGACAACTGGCTTAAGCCTTGCATTGCTGAAAGGCAAAACCCATCAGAGTTAAGAGGATGGAGAATAATGCACATTTCACACGTGCCAACAGGGGAGAGAAAACCCGGGACCTGGTTTTTAGTGCACTAAAGCATATTTATGCTGCTTTGATTTATTCAGGGGGGATGATTAGGCTCAGACTGGGCAGGAGGAGCCCTTTGCCCCAGCTCTGCCCCAGTTCCTGGCACGGAGGCAGCTGGGCTAAACACGGGGCACCGCCTGGTGCTACACAGGGGCAAAACCCAGCGGCAGAGAGAGCTGGACATGCATCCAGGGATGATCCAGGGGGATTGGAGCCCTGGGAAGCTGCTGGGAGATCAGGAATGCTCCCCCGGCTGGAGCCACAGCCAGCTCCCACCGCTGGCAGGCAGCTGAGGAGGAGGAGGAGGAGGAGGAGGAGGGCTGCGGGGTTGCCATGACGATCAAGCATCTACAAATTCTCGGATTATTTATCTCCGGGTTTGTTTAGGCTGAGGGAAAGATCAGTCTTGCTGCTGGGCTGAGGGTGAGCAGCGGGGCGGGGGCAGGAGGGAGGGGAGGGTGGGAGCACAGAGGTGCTCAGCAGAGGGGATAAAACACAGAATTCAAGGGATGTTGCCCAGCTCCTTTTACCAAAAAGAAGGGTACCAAAAAGTGTTGAGTTTTGGATGGTTTATTTGCTTTTTGCCTTCCCAAAGACCCTCTAGCCCCAAACCTCCCCCAGATCTACTTACCTGGCACCACAAGGTTGAATCTGGCACATGAAATACAGGCTTGGGCTTCTTTAATTAGAATTCATTTTGGTGTCTGGGTAGATTTTGGATCGGGCCCTGGCTTTGTGTGTGGGGCCTGAGCTGCTGCCTGGAACGCTTTCCAAAGCAATTTCCCAAATTCAGGAGAGGTGATTGACTGAAACTCTGATTTATGGCATTTCACACCACCTCCCTCACTCCCTCGCTGGAGCACTGGAGCATCCCCTGTGCCTTGAGCCGTATCCAGCTGCAAATTCCTTTGGAAAGACTCAGCCTGTGCCCCCTCCTGGGGGCTCAGCCCCTTGTGCCGGGCTCATGGTGTTTGCAGAAATTAAAGCTGCTCTTTCCAGATGTGTCTCTGCACAGCTGCTGCCACTCAGAAGGAAAACATGGGGACCGTGGGGAGGTTTGGAGTTGACAGGAGCTGGGAATGTCTTGGTGAAGAGTAAAACAGGGGAAGTGTCACCGACAGAGCTGAGGGAGACCTCAGTATTTACCAGCCAGTGCCCTCCTCTCCCGATCTCCTCCCTTCCATAGGAGCTATAATTGCTCCTAAATCTAATATCCAATTCTTTTTGATGCCTTCAGTGCCCCTGTTATGTAAATCCCAGTGTGAGGATGCTGTATATTTTATGGATGGTGTGTTTGCTGCTGTGCTTGCAGCCGAAGGGACACCTTTGATTGTCAGATCAAAGAATCTCGAGGAACATTAATGACAATACGAGCAAAGGGAAACTCAGGGAAATCAGGAGCCTGTGGTTAAATCGATTCGATTTGATTTTGCCAATAGAGGTCACTGGGAAGTATTAAGGAGCCTGAAATTGCACAAAGGAATCCCATTACTCAAGGAACAGATGGGATATTTTCAGAGGGGAAATGATGGGAGGGAGCGAGCGAGGTTGGAGCCAAGGAGCTCAGGGTGGGTTAGGAGGAGCTCTAAATGGGAATATCCTGGATACAAACTCCAAGATGGGAGAGCTGGGAGCACGAGCGAGAAGTGCTTTGCTCAAAGGGGACCCACAGCTCCTGTGAGGTCAGACCGTCATCTGGATGAGAAGAGAAATGGACATGGCAATTCCTTCCTTCTCCCCACCCCCAGAGCTTCCCAGGGACAGGAGGGAGAGAAGGGCCTGGGTTTGCCTGCAGTTGGTAAGAGGGAAAAAGAGGAAAGGACATTGGGATGCAAACCCCCTTTCCCAACTCTTTGGCACGAGTTCTCCTGCTTTGACCTCCTCTCCATAGGGCTTCAATGCCCTTCCTTTATTTCTTCAGGCAGTTTTTGTTTTCCTGGGTATTCCCAGGCTCCAGATGGTGACTGGCTCAGCTATTTCAGGCCAACATCCCCCTGCTCAGAGCCTGTCTGGGGTGGGGGCGGCTGCAGACGGGCACAGCCCCTGATTCTCCACGGCTCTGACAGGGAATCCTTTGTAAAAGGGCAATTCAGAGGAATAAATGAAGCTGACACAGCTTCCCCCTCCAAGCAGCAACTGCACCCCTTATCCAGAGATGCTTTGAGATGGCCAAGGAGCATCCGCAGGCTCCGGGCTGCCCAGTGTGGGGGCACGGGATGAGGGTCCCACTGGAACTGTCATCCATGGATGAGGATGGGTGTGAGCTGATGCTGCTGAAGGAACCTTAGATGAGGAACACATCAATGGAATCATGGAACGGCTTGGAAGGGACCTTTGAAGGTCATTTAGTCCATGCCATGGGCAGGGACACCTCTAAGCAGACCTTGTCCAGGAGTCAGTGGGACAATGTTTCATGGAGAGCTCAGCAGCGCCAACGCTCCCACAGCCTGAAAAACACAGGAGGAACGTGGGATTTGGCTGAAGGACTGGGAGATGGAAACAACCTTTAGAAAGCCCTGCCTGGGAGGGGAGGAATGGAGGGAATGTTTTCCAAGAAACGCCACCCCCCCGTGTGGGGAGGACAGTGACAAACGAGGTGAATTTGGAGGCTGCGGAGAAGAACTGGCAGAGTGTGGAAAATGTGCTGCCAGGTTTGGGGGAACTTTAAATGGCATTTAATTAGTGGCATTCAGGTGGTCACAAGGCTGTTGAGGCACAGTGGCAGCAACAAGACAGTACTGCAGTTCCTGGCATTTGTTAATTAAAGCCACTCCTGGCAGAGACTAATGACTTTTTAATGAGTCTGTTGTCTTAATGTCTTATTAAGTTTTGACTTTCCCTTTCTATCCCCTTTGAGATGTTCTGCCCAATCTCCCCCCTTGCTGAGAGGTGTTTTCCTGGGATGAGCAGCATCCAAAGGGACTGAGGCTTAGCTGAGAGCTGAGGATGGTTCAGATCCAGCTGAGAGGGCAGCACAAATCCTGCCAGTCTCCTGGGAGGGGAACACAGGGATTATGGAGGAGAAACACTGGCTGAGAGGAGGCAGCATGGCCACATACCCACATGTCAGTGAGGTGATGCTGCTGGAGGGCAACAGGAATCAGGGAGCAGTGTCGGAGACTGTGCTGAAGGTCAGTCTGAATGCCTGGAGGGGGTCATGACATCCTCAGGACACTTGTCCCCTGGACCAGAAGACAGGGAGGGAATTAAACCCCTCATTCCCCTTGTTTTGGGTGACACGCGTACACAAAGACACGGCCCTGCAGAGTGTAATGCACTGTGTGCCCCCAAAACACCCCACACCAGGGCCCACGTGTGCACACACCTGCCCCAGGGAGCTGCTCCTGCCTGCACACACACGAACACGTGCGTGCAGACCCCCCTGCACGCACAGCACGGGCAGCACATGCACACACATCCCTGTGGATCCAGCCTGGGACACAGCTGAGCTCAGCAGGGCAGTGGGAGGCTGTGGGAGCGTTGCCAGAGAGCGGAGGAGCCCCGGAGCCCAGGTACCTGTCACCAGGCCAGCAGGGCCAATCCATCAGGCATTAGCCCCCGGCACGGCTCCGCGGAGCACTTGGCATTTAATCCTCCTCTCCCGAGCTGCTGCTCAAGGACACGGATGCCTGGACATGCTCACACTCCCACACTCGCCTTGTCCGAGTGCTCTGGCTCAGCAGCCCGGGGATGGAGCCCAAACGCGGCTCCAGCTGTGCCACAGGGTGACCGTGGCTCATGTCACCTGCTGTGACAGTCACACACACACACGTGTGTTATCACCCAGAGGAGCACATGGGTTCCAGCGCCACCAGGGACACACCTGGATGCTCAGGGACTCCCATACCCACCCCACAGAGGGTGCCCCCAAGGACAGGCTTGTCCCCAAACTCTCTCCCTGTGCCACTCACGCTGTAACTCTGCTCACTCCTCTGTCCCAACCCTGTCCCCACAGCCAAAGAATCCAAGGCTCAGAGCCCAGCAGGATGGAATGGGAAGGGGAAGGCTGCCATCTCTATGGTGATGAGACTCGGGGAGCCTGGCACCCGCCTCCCTGCCAGCCCTGGGAACTCAGCAATTCACTCAGCATCCACTGGGGCTTTATCTCTCGGAGCCACTGTCCCTGCTGTGGGCACTGCCAAGGGATTTAGCTCCGAGAGCTCCCACTCATCCCAGTGGCTGGAGGAGGGCATGGAATGGCTCTCCCTCTCCCTGCTCCCACGCTGGAGCAGAACCATCTCACTCCCTCCTCGCTGCAAAGGAGAAGTTAACTACAAATCGTTTATACAAGTGCCAGGCTGGAGAAATCTCTGGACAGGTAATTGATGCCAGAGCCACTCCACGTGGTTCCAGCCCTCCCTGCTCCATGGCCAGCTGCTCTCCACGGGTGCCACGACCTTAATTGAGAAGGAAATGTTTAGTGGAGTGGATTGAAGGGGAGGAAGGACGGAGGGAGGGAGGGAGGAAGGGAGAAAATGCAGCAAGGATGCAGAATGAAGACACACACAGTGGGGGAAAAAGGGGCTCTGAAAATGGGAGTGGAACGTGGAGGGCAAGGACTTCTGGTCTGAGACCCAAGGAATGGATGGTGGAAAGGGTTCCATATGTGGAGGAAACACGGTCGCAGCACTGGGCAGGATTCAGCTGCTCCTGGCTCCGCTCCTGGCTCTGCCACCGATTTCCTGACGCGCCTGTGGACAAGGCGCTGTTGGAAGCAGGTATTTAACAGGTTTCCCCCAAAAGCTGAAATCGAGCAGGATTCTAATTGCATTCACTTGTCAGGCATTGCTGCAGCTGAACAGGCTCCCAACAGCTCTGGGTGGGAGCTCCCACGGCCCCGGAGCTGCTCCGCCAGTCCCCGGTGTTGACATCCTTGGGAAGAGCAGGAGGCAGAATCCGCTTCAAAGAGAGCACGAAACCACAAAAATAACTCCAATTTCTACATCTATATTTAACACTCTGTGTTCTCCTTGGAATGGACTCAGGCTACGGCAATTAACTAATGATGAGGATGATTAAGGATCGCTCCTGTGCTTTACATTTATAGCGTCTCTCCCACTTCTTTTCTGAATAATAATTCCTTTCCTTTGCAATACCAGCAGAGCATTCCCAGGAAACCAAGAGGTAAAAGGCAAGGTAAATTAGGAAAGCGACCCACTAAATGGATCAGGGAGATGAATAGATCTGATGTTTGCCTATCCCCAAACCAGGAGGGGGTTGGTCCCAGGCAGGATGTCCCTGAGCTCTCAGGTGAGAGCCAACAGCTCCAGCACGGGCTGTGCAAGCCCAGGAACGTCCCTGCTGCTCGTGGAGATGAATAACAAACCACGGGGATGAACCCACGTTCCTTCCTCAAGAGCGTGGGGCTGTGCTGGCTTCATCACATGGTTTGGGTTGGAAGGGACCTTAAAGATCATCTCATCCCACCCCCTGCCACGGGCGGGGACACCTTCCGCTAGCCCAGGTTGCTCCCAGCCCCATCCAACCTGGCCTTGGACACTTCCAGGGATGGGGCAGCCACGACAGTTTGCCCTGTGCTGGTGTGGGCAGAGGGCACTGGTTTGCCATGCAGAGATGCCATTTTATTCTGTAAGGGCGACACGGAAGAAAGAAGGAGAAAAAAAAAAAAACAAACCAAAATCCCCAGAGTAAAAATGGAGGTGAGATAAATAGGAGGAAGGAGTCAGGCTGGATATCAGAGCCACACTTCTGCTACCCTGCTCGGCGGGCAGGGGATGAGCAGCCAGGGCTGGGGGGGTGCCTGGGAAGCAGGTGAGTGACCACCACTCCTGTTCTGTCAGACCCCCGCCCACCCCAGCCTATCCAGCATCGTTTCCCAGGGAGAAACATCCCTCTTCTCCCTGAGAGTGAAAACAAACAGAGCATGAAATACAGAAAAGAAAAAAAACCAACCACTAAAATAATTACAGGTTACAACAAATCAATTGGAGCTGTGTAAATAGCCTCCAGGCAGGCGTGAGCAGCAATGTGAGGTGCTTAACATGCTCCCTGCTCGCTTCCCTCGGCGCTTCCACGACTTCCAGCTGGGATGGAGCAGCATCCAGGGCTCCCTGGGCTTCCCAGACCATCACCTCCCCAGTGCTGCACCCTCCTGTGCTGGGGGGTGACTGGGACAGAAGGACCCTGAGAGGTGCAGGCTGCAGGAGAGACATCAGCCCCTGAGCAGCCCTGCTTACATCCCACCTGGATTTGAGCTGCTCCTGCCAAAGCCCTGATGGAAATTGTTCCAGGAGTCAAGCACTGGAACCTGCCATCCCTCCAAGCCAGGGCTGGGCCTTTGGGGTTCAGCACGGAGAGGTTGGGGAAGGTTGGAGGGAAGGGGCTGGTGTGTGCTCTGGTGTAATCCTGGGAAACAGACAGGGGGTCCTGGGAAGGAGATGAGGGGTCCTGGGAAGATGAGGGGTCCTGGGTGGAAGGTGAAGGGTGCTGGAAAGATGAGGAGTCCTGGAAAGCAGATGAGGGATGCTTGGAAGCAGAGAAGGGGTTCTGGGAAGTGGATGAGGGGTCCTGGATAGAAGATGAGGGATCTTGGGAAGATGAGAGATTCCTGGGGAGAAGGCATTGTGAGGGGACAAGACAGGAGCAGTTTCCCAGGGTGTTTCTTCTGCAACCAGAAACCCCGAGGAGCAGCAGAGCTGAGCAGCAGCTGCAGCAGCCACAGAGCTGCATCTCATGGGGCTTCTCATGGAATGTGTGGTGCTGGAGATCCATCCAGGGCAGGTTTCTGGAGCAGGAGCGTGGAAAAGGTACAGGCTGGGGTTTCCCTGCAGTGGCTGTTGTGCTGCTGTGGGTAACCCATGGCTTGGTCCCTGATAAATATCCTAGAATTACGGAATGCTTTGGGTGGGAAGTGACCTTAAAGCCCATCCAGCCCCATCCTCTGCCCTGGGACACCTCCCACCAGCCCAGGTTGCTCCAAGCCCTGTCCAACCTGGCCTTGGACACTCCCAGGGATGGGGCAGCCACAGCTTCTCTGGGCAACCTGTGCCAGGGCCTGCCCACCCTTCCAGGGAAGGATTTCTCCCAAATATCTCCACTTGTGCAGTTTAAAGCCACCATCCCTTTCCTGTCACCACGTGCCCTCTGCAAGAGACAAGTACAGTAATCCTGGAACTCCAGGACTTGAGTAAGAGGCATCTCATGGATGAACAACCACCCCTTGGTTTATGGACATTGCTGAATCACCAGGTTATATCTATGATTCAGTGATCTCTTCATGGCCGCTAAGGTATTATTAAAAGATAGCCCCACTAGGAATAAGAAGAAAGGAACATTCCCCATGGGATTTAGGGCTGAGAGCTTGTTAGGGATGGGAATTCCACCGGAGTGTGCTGGAGACTGCAAAGGTGCAAATACGCACCCAACGAACACCAGCATTTCTTTCCCACATTCACAGAGACCTTAATGCTCCTCAGAGCTTTGGTTTGTGAGAGAACATCAGGAGAAGTTACTGAAGGACAGGTCATGGGTTAGATACTTGCAGGTGATTCTCATTTTCTGTCTTTCGCGGTCTGGCTGAGATGGGTATTTTTTAACAGTGACTTCTGGGTGCAGAGCCGTAGGGCAGAGCCAAGCAGCAATTCCCAGAGCTACCGGGTTTTCCCATCTCCTGTTTTAAAACCAGATCAAATGGGGGCTGCTCCTGTTTCTCAGTTCTCCAGACTAAACTACTGGGCTCAATGGTCCTTGTGGGTCCTTTCCAGCTCAGGATATTCTGTTTTTCTATTATTCTATGATTCTGTGATCTTTTCCTATTGATTTTCTCATTTTTCTTTTGGACTTTACTCCTTTGGTGTTATTATGACTCGCAGATATTTTCTCCAAAGCCTCACCAATTTCAACACCATAAACATTTCAGATAATCCATCATTACAAGAAAAAAAATCGATATTTCTTTATGTTTGTGCCTCTTTCAGCTTTCCAGTCCCCTGCATAAATGGAAGGTATTTCTTCAGAACACTCAACACATGTTGGTGAAGGTATTTCCTTTTTTTTTACATGTTTGTGTAAAAGCTGCAAGGTCAGTTATTCAAATATACAATGGATCACTGCAGCTAAAGTGGGCTTGACCTGAGATTTTCTTGAAGTTGTCTGTCTTCTTTCTGAGCTTTTTTTATATATGCCATGGGTTTACTTAGAAGACAACACCGAAAGGAGTCCCCCTATTTGTCCTGAAGTTTGGAGGGATTCCAGATTTATCTGAAGAATGGCAAAGCTGGAAAATCTCAGGGGCAAAACCACCCAAAGAAACGCTGCTTCGTGTTCCTGGTGGCAACGCTGCTTTCAGCTTCTGAGTTTACTGGAAAGCAGAGGATGATTCGTGTGATCACTGCCAAAGGTCAGCTCAGCCTCCAGAACTGAGATAAAATCTGTTGGTTTATCTCCTGTAATGAAAATATAGCGTGAAGGTACAGAGGGGAATGTCTTACAAAGAGCTTACAACCAGAAAAGGTGGATTTAGGTGATTATTTGAATATTCACAGGGGTGGGTAAAGCTGTGTCTGGATTCCACCACAGAAGTCTTTAAAATAAAGAAAATCAAGGAATAAGGTAAATGTTTTCAGATCCAGCACTAGGAATTTGTGGGGGATGTGGGAGATTGCATTTCAAAGCAGATGAGCATGGATTTTCTCAAATCCCTTAAAAATGGTGTTTCATATGACAGAAAAGGGCTTGTAAAACAACAAAGGCACCCCCTAAAACAGAAAGCCCGACATCAACAGCAAACTCTCATCGTGCTTTTGGTGGGAGGTGACAATTTGCACTGTCACCTTCCCACACGGGGTCTCCCCCAGCTCTGCTGTTTCCTGCTATGACACACCTGCAGGAGCATCAACACAAGCCCAAAGAGCTCGAGGTGGCAGGGATGATGTTTGCAGGGGACTCACAGCAAACACTCCCTCCAGGCTTGGTCACTCCTCACTAAATAACATCTTGTTTGCAGCAAGAAAAGCCAAAAAGTTGCTCACAGGCAGCGGAATGCCGTGGGAATGCTGCTCCCCTCTCCCTGGCTCCTCTCTCCTCTCCCACCGACAGCCCTGCTTTAGGCAGGGCCAAGAGATCCAGCCCAATTCTTGCTGGATCTCTGGGTCAGTTTTATTCTTGGTAGGTGGAATTTGTCTTATGTGACCTCACCTTCCATGAAATTTGCAGGTTGAGTGTAAGTCACCTACAACCCCCAGGAGTTTGGAGAGACTGGCTTTGCTCTGCAGTCTTGGACACCTGGTTTGCTCCAGGATGAATCACCCTCTGGACACAGCATGAGAGGAAACAGCCCCAGGCTGAGCCAGGGGAGGTTTAGACTGGGCAGCAGGAAACATTTCTTCATGGAAAGGGTTATCAAGCATTGGAAGAGGCTGCCCAGAGAAGAGGTGAAGTCACAACCCCTGGAGAGTTTTAAAAAGCATGTAGATGTGGCACTTGGGGACGTGGTTCAGTGGTGGGCTTGGAAGTGCTGAGTTAATGGCTGGGCTTGCTGATCTTAGAGGTTTTTTCCAGCCTTAATAATTCTGTAATTCTCTGACATGCCAGTTTTTCTTTAGTGGCTGCAGAAATACTGACCTTTCCAATCCGTATATGCAGTCTTAGTTTGGGGTGGTGGAAATGAGGAGAATTGAGTTGCTCAGTGCGGCAGGCAATGGAAGATCTGCAGCAGGAGATCTGCTGCAACCCCGTATTTCTATGGCAGGCACAAATCTGGACTAACTTGTGGGGAACATCTCATCCTGAGGGCAGTGACATGGGGGAATGAGGGAAGAACTGGAATTTCTCCTTTGATTTTTCTCCCATGTTTTGGTTCTCTGGACAACGTAGTCCCAGGTGTGTGCTCCGCTTTGTGTTGGGTGTTGAATGCATTGGCAGCTGGGAGGAAACTGGGCTGGATTTCTCTAAGGCAAAGCAACATTCAGCCCAAACTCTTCCAATTATTTAAGTCTGGATTTTCCCGTGTAAGCCCAGACTAGGGAAAACTCCCATGGAAAAGAAGTGGGTGTCACCCTTGTAGGAAATACGTGGAAACAGAGCATTTCCCTGCCAGAGAATGAAACACTGCAGAAGTGTCACCTATGAAACACTTTTAGTACTTTCAGTTTTGTTCATTATTAAATATCTTAATTTCCTCCCCTTTGGTGACTTTCAACGTTCTGTTATAAATGAGAAATAATTTTGAAACCAACCAATACTTTTTTTCCAAAAAAGTGTTAAATGAAGCTTGTTTCCTTTTTTCCCTCCCAGAATTCTTTCAAGTGTTGATCAGCTGATCTCTTTCAAGAGACGAAAAGAGACAAGAATTCCTCTGAAATATCCCCAGGGAATACCCACTGATAGAGGTATTTGTTGATGTGAGGAAAAACATGCTGTTTCAAAAATATTGCAGGCACTTCTTATTTCTGAGAACTCGCTCCTGCTCATGGAAAAAGAGGAGAAATTCCAACTGGTGCATGGAAGCAGCAGGTGTTTGCCATCCGGGAACAGGTTTGCACAGGGAATTGGACTCTCTGGAAGGGGAAATGAGGTTTTCCACTCAGATTTCCCGAAAAAAAAAAAGGGTTTTATTTCTAAATCACCAGTGACTTGTGGCTGCATGAAGACATCTTTGCAAATCCAGTGGTTATTCCCAGCAGGAGCTCCTGTTTCTCAGCAGAGCTGAAGTTCAGGCTCTTTGTATTCAGAAAGCAAAAGGAGCTCTTGGCGCTTCTGAAATTCCGGCCTCGGCCAAATTCCGGAGCCAAGAACAAAAGTTATGTGAACTCAGACAGAGCGAGTCATCAGGCTGACCTTTGGTCGTCAGAAGAATGGGAAACATCTCAGATTTATTCCCCAAATCCCACTCAGGTTTTCTCTGTGCCGAACAGTCGGTACATCAGTGGAACAACCGGGAGTTTCACGGATTGGCCAACCTGAAGTCACTGCTTGCAGTGCGGTCTTTGTGTGATCTGTGATTGACAGTTTCTAAAGACCAGAATCCATCATTTCAACCTGCTGGGAAAAGACTTTTTGGTGCTTTGTTTTTCAGGGGGTTTGGTTTGGACGCAGATTTTTTATTTGGTTCATTTGTTTAGTGGATATTTGTTGCTTTTTTTTTTTTTTTTTGTTTTTAGTTGTTACTTTTTATATCAACCTAATGGAATTTATTTTTTTTTTCAGCAACTGGAGTTTGTTTAACTTTCTCTTTACTCCAAAGGGTTGTTGAACCTCATGGATCTAAAGCAAAATGAGGAAATGGTATATGAATATCTGCAAAGCAAAATAACTTCGGAGAGAGAAGAGGTGAAGGTCCTGATCTTTTGCTTTTCCCCTCCCCATCCTCTTGTCCAATGGGTGATGTCCTCCTATGCCCATCATGTTGTCCACCATGCCATGTTCATCAAGGGGACTTGTGAAATTTCTTAAACTACTTTTATTTTATGAATAACCACCACACAACCACAATGTCTGAGGGACAAGGAGCCCCTCGCTGTGCTGGGAAAGTCACAGCACGTGGAAATGTTCATTGCAATAAGAAATACCTGACAGTCTAAAGAGAGGTTTTGTTGCCGTGTCACAAACCTCAAACTGCACCCAGGGAAGGAGGGAACTGCTTTAATAACATCTGCTCGAGATAACTTTGAAATGCCTGCCACTGTAATTACATGCTAATGATATGATTTCACACTGCTTATAATCTCAGAAGCAAACTGTTTCTAATTATACATTACCCAGAAAAAAGGGTTTGCTGCCTTCTCTCCTTAAATTATTGTTTTTATGCAGACACCACCTCTCCAGGGAGGTAATTTTATGGCTACTGTTGCTTCTGGTACCTGAGAACCACCTGAACATTGATGGATTTATGTTGATGGATTTATGTTCACTGTATAAAAATCCATATCCTGAACCCTGCAAGTTCAGGAAAACGTACAATTATTGCTGCATTTCAGTCAGAGAAAATATTTAAAAAGGTGGCAGGGCTTTTAAATGTGAATAAAAGAAGAAAACTTCTGTGCCAAAAATACAGTGAGAGGCTGAAGTCTTCCTCTTCATTTTGCATAGCAACAAGTCTTTCATAAAGTTTTAGTGTCTCAGACACCTCTCCCCATGTGCAGCCTTGAGTTACTTTCCATTAATAACCAGCCTCCAGAGATGGATGTGCAGCTTCTGTGGCTTGCAAAATCTTCTCCACCACTTACCTTGCCAAAGAAGTGTTGTTTCTGATGCCTTGCCCACAGTACTTTTTGTTCTCTCTTAATTAATCAAAGTGTTCTTATCTTATCTGCACTTCATCTTGTCCAACAGGCATTCCCGAAAGCATCCCAGTTTTATTTCTAGGAATAAATGTGCTGTCTTATTGGGACCATGTGCTGGGCAGAGCCTGCCCTGTGTCCTCTCTGCAGCACATCTGAGAAACCAGCTTGATTCATTCCCAGAGCACAAACTTGGAACATTCATACTATTTTTATTAAACCTAACTCTGCTTTTCTCTCTCCTTTCTCCCCTTTCCCCTGTACCCTCCAGCAATATCCAGCTTCGCTGAGTCAAACCAGGAATAAATGGAAAACACATTAAAAAGAGGATTATGTCCATATGGAGGAGGATTGACATCCATTTCCGGACTGGGAAGGACGTGTTATACCATCCAGTTTTGCCTTTGGTCATCCACACACCCAAGATGCCTGTGCAGGTGAGTCCGTGACTGAACACACAAGGGAAGGAGAGACACCCTCAGTCCTGTCCCCTCACTGGAAAATCAACCAGGTGTTTTGCAAAAAAAAAATGCAGCTCTGTCTGTTTGTAAAGCTCTGTGGCCAGCTCGCCTCCCCAGGTGTCAGTTCTGAAGCCCAGAGGGAGCTCTTCCATATCTTCCACAAAAGTTCATCCCCTTTTGTAAGGCTGCTTGGTAAGACTGGGGTGTAGCAACCCCAAGGAGAAATGTGGGGTTTCTCATCTGTCCCACAGCTCCCCCCTGGCAGCCTCAGCAGCATCATCAACATCCATGCCAAGCACATGCTCCCCCCTCTCCCCATGCTCCTCCTGTGGGGGAGAAAATGGAGAAATATGGGATGGGATGAGGGTGTTTTGCTTTCCTGATTAATTCTGGGGAAAGCTTAGGAAACCCATAGTGGGGTTATCATCTCTGAATCATGTTGGAATTACCCTTGCCTGTGGTCAGTGCTTGGCTTATGAAGGGACCTGAGTGGTCCCATCTCTTTTGTGCACTGAGAGAAGGTGAGAGATGGGTGGGGCAGGAAGGTCAGAGTCTGGCTTTGGGCTCACCAGGTCTTCTCTCACCCCAGAAGCCAGGAGTTTCTCCCAGAGCCTCCTACATTCAGTTTAGAGGTCTCTGTTTGCCCTCATTGGCTCTTCTCAGCAGTGGCACCTTGCAGGGACGGCCAGAACATCTGCACACAGACACACGCAGAGGGAGCTGAAGCAGGTCTGCCATGTCTGTGTCCCTTGGAGAGCTCAAACCCTGGGAAAGGTGTCTCAGCAGAGAGCTGTTGGTCAACCCCACAGATCTTTACCTTTAAATCTGTCCTTAGTGTATGAAGGATTCAAGATTCCCCCTGTGCCCAAAGTGTGCTTGTCACATATTTCCACCAGGTCAGTTGAGGCTGATGCACATCCTGATGTTGATGAGAAGGGCCAAGGGACTGCAGGCTTGCTGTCCTTCTGAAAGCCCAACCCCAGCCCTGTCCCACCTGCCACCAGCCTGTTTCCCACATCAAAGAGAGATTTGCAAGGGCACATTCTTATATCAACACTTGCTTGGGGTCAACCAGAGAGATCTCTCCCTAGTCTGATCTGTCAGGCCGTATCTTCACACGGTAATGAAGAAACCCCCTAGAGATTCCTGGCTCTTGGCTGGGACAGGTGTCCCTTTTTGTGACAATGAGCAGTGCTGAGTAGATGTGAGGGCACCTCCGAGTGAGCTGGATTTCTCCTGGTGTTCATAAAACTCAGCCCCAGCCTTATCCAGTCACAGCTGTGACTCAGAAAGTGAAGTAAGAAAGCAGGGAGAGGAAAAGGAAGAAACTGTTCAACCGTCAGCAAAGCTCTGTCACTGCCCAGAGGTGATTTTGTGCTGGAGAGGTTTGGAACAGGGCGCTGACATCTGTTTGAAACCCAAATGCCAGGTGGGATGACCCCAACACCACCTTCCAGAGCAAGTCAGTCCCGATTATCAGGACGGATGTGGGGTTGAAATCTGGTCCTGAGCCATGAAATTTGCTCTATAACCTTTTCTCCTTCCCAGAATGAAAATTGTCCAAGCAGATCTTCGTCGCCCAGATTTCCTTGGAAATAAGCCTTAACCCTCCCATCCTACCGAGGGAGTGAAAACACTCAGGGGTCTCTAAAGCCAACAACACCAGGGAAGGAGCCCAGATTTCTCCTCTCTGGGCCATAACTGCCCAAAAACCTGGTAAACACCAATACATGGTGATTTTACGGTGAAAAATCCATAAAAAAAACCCTGGAATTATAACAATGTGAAAACTCCACTGCAAGAGCAGCACAGTGCTGAGGATCAGGCAGGATCGTAGCCAGAGCTCAGTTTAATGCCAGATTAAATGGGCGTAATCAAGCCTGACATTGAGTAAGAGGCAAGAAGGACTAATCAGATGCAAACTTAGCTGATGCTGGCACTACTGAGGGCCTGGGGGCACAGTCCAAGGATGAAAACATAACATCTTATCTAGCCAAGGAGTCATTTGTGCACTACCAGTTACAGAGTGTTCTTAAAAAAGGAAAGGAGAGAAAGGAAAATATCCGTGGCACATGAAATTATTTTATGCCCCAGAAATGATAAGAAAGCAAAGCTAAGTGTTCCTGCACCCAGTCTTTATAGAGGAAAAGCCTATCTCGAGTTAACCCTTTGCAATGCCCACTGTAAAACCCCAGCATATGAAAAAATACATTATAAAATAAAAGTGAATTGGGGATTAAATCAAAATTAGTAGAAATAAGACACTTAAATACTCTGTTTGGGTGCTTTTGCTGCTGTTTGGAGCTTGCTTGGCTCCCTGGGGCCAGCCTGCTCCTCGGTTCAGTGAGAGTTCAGGTCGTTTGCCAATCCTCTGCTTTTGGCCAAGGCTCCTTTTCTGGCCTCTCCCTGTTTCTCAAGACGCTTCTTTTCCTCCAGATTCAACAGGACTTTGACCTGGATCTCACAGAACAGCTCATGGAATGGAAAGACCCTTTGACACAGACCAACGTCACTGGAGAGGGAACTGTAGTGTCAGAGACGGCATCTGGAAGATGAATCCTGGAATAAACCAATCACTGCGAGCTACGTCACTTTGCACGGCTGAGTTTTATTTCCAGTCATTTTCAGTAGAGCTCATGAGTCTTAACAGGGAAAGAACTTCTGTGTAAAACTCAGTACATTTAAAAAGAACCAAGCAAACAAAGCAAACCACCACAGTTCTGCAGGGAAAATCCGGAATTGTATTTCCATAACACGGACCTTTCCCAGAAAAGCCAGGCATGGGTCAGTGTGAGATGCAACATGACACATCTGTAAGGGTGGCTGCCCAGGTCAACACCGCACATCTGTAAGGGTGGCTGCCCAGGTCAACACTGCACATCTGCATGGAACGCTGCCCAGTTCATCCCAGCCTTTTCCATTTTCATCACTTGCCATCGCTTGAAACCTTCCACCGTGACAGCTCACAGCAACAACCCAGGCCCTACTCCGTGGGAGCTCTGGGATACTGGGGCTACCTGGAGTTGGGAGGGAGAAGACACAGGTGACAGAGACAGTGGGTGGTGGGTAGGAGAAGTCACCTCCTCCACCTCCCCTCTGCCTACTAGGCAGGGTGGAACCATGTGTACAGCTGAAATGAAGCCTCATTTTTCCCTTCCAGCAGGAACTCAAGGTGTGATCTGGTGTGCAGCGCTGTTGGGATCTCATGGCTGACCTCTGTTGATGCTCTTCAGGCAGCGGTGACATTGACTTATCGCCATCACAAGCCTCAAGTGACATCAATTGCCCTTTTCCCAAGGGCTGGGAGCCGAGCGAGGCGACACCGGTACGGGTTCGATTTGACGTGGCCTGGGAGAGTGACACATGTGTGTGAGCACCTCTGCTCAGCCCTTCTCAAAATGTTTGTGCAGGAAGAGCCATAAACGGTCTGCATTGGCCCCAAGAAGCAATCCAAGTCGTTTGAGTCTAGGCCTTATCTACATCACCTTATCAGGAGGAGAGAGCACCGATGCACCCCGGGAAGGGAGAGGACTGCGCATGCCGGAGGGATCGGCCTTGTCCCTTCTCTCCTGGCACGGGGAGGGGACTGTGGGCAGAGCCGGGTAATGATTTGTCATCGCAAGGGCCGGGGTGTCTCTCTTTGCAGAGGAAACCTTGGCCGTGATTGACAGCAGGGCTGTTTTTTGCCGCTTCCCTCGCTGTTGTCAAGTAATAATGAAGCTTTGTCAGTCCATCATGGACATGGATATGCCAGATTATGTGGACTCCTTGGACTCCTCTTACACCATGCTGGAATTCGACAACCTCCGGGTGCTCCCCAGTAACACCGGTGAGATTTCCGTTCGTTCCCTCTCCAATAACCTCCAGTACCTTTGTTACAAAGTGCCTGGGAAAGGCAGGTGGGACGTGTGGGGCAAAGGGTGGAAGGGGTAATGTTTAAGCAGCTGATCTGTCAACCTCTGTTGCATCTGTGGTTATGTTTGGGCTGAAAAGCAACACTTTCGCTTGCCGGTCGCATTTTGAGTCATTCTTTTCCACGATGGGCTGAGCGCCATGTCCTGAAGAGTTTGGCAAAGGCTGGTAGAGGTTTTCAGGGCACTCCTTAGGTCTGTCCCCCCGGGTGGCTTTTGAGAGGAGTTATTACCAATATTTCTTCCTTAAAATGTATATTCACTCCCACATATGACTTAGGTCGGTATTTAATCCTCGGGAAAACATGCCGAGTCAAACAGCATTTGTCTTATGACCACCCGTTCACGTTGTTCCTTAGGACTTAGTCTGAGAAACAATGTCCAAATCATGACTTGCCTTATGTTTTTTCTGGATACCAAGGTTGTCCAACCGTTTTTGGGGCACAAAAGGGCTCGGCTGCGAGGCGGGAGTGTTTATACTCGGAGACTTCCGCTTTCTTCGCAGAAATAAAGCTCATTGCGCCGTATCTGGGGTTTGGGATTTGGTTTTTTGGGCAGCCAAAAGTACTCTGACATCAAGTGAGTGCTGTCCTGTGAAATGAACTGCTCACTGTGTGAAAACGAAGGGCATTTTGGTCGTATTGAGTGAAACCATCACGTAGCTGAATGAGATTTCAACCTTAGCGAAGCCTTTGGAGAGTTTTGGTTGCGTTTCATTTAATTTGTTAAGGAGCTTAGTGAAATTAAGATGGGATTTTCATGTTTGCTCATTAACTGGCTCATCAAAAGAAATTAGAGTTTCAGCAGGGCTATTGTCCACAGTATAAAATGATTAGACTTGTTATTGTGGGTCATGGAGGGACAGTAAAGTCATAAGGCCCAAAGAAATTTGACTTTAAGGTTGACTCCACTAAAGCTCTGGCTGTCCCCAGCTGAATATATATATTTTTGCCAGCTCCAGATAGACTGGATCTTATTTCTTATCCTTGCAGAAAGGTTTCCATCTCCTATCCTACTCCAGAAATGTTATTTAACACAGATGTTTCTCTTTGTCAATTGCTGCCAAACAACAAAGCATTTTTCACTGTTTGGAGTGGCAGAAATTTCCTCAAAATTCAAAATCACTTTGCAAACGAAGCACCAAAGCCGGTTTGGGGCTCTCTGGTGATTCATGCAGTGGAACTGACAGGTTGAGTCTCTTCTGAACTTTATCGAGATCGGGATTGTGTTATTTGTTTAGTGTTAATGAGTAACTGGCTCTCTCGGGAATGAGCTGTTTTGAAATTAGCTTGTTTGTCTTGGGTAAGTGTCCTCTTCTACAGTATGTAAAAATAACTTCAAAAAAAGACCTGAAATGTCCATGCATGGAAATACATTGCCAACCATGCTGAGTTCATTTCACAGAGGTAACTCAAAATCAGAGTTCCCTCTGTAGCTTCAGAAATATTTTAGAATGTGGTAGAATCAAGAAATAAGCTCATTTGAGGGATTTTTGTAATTACACTGGATTGTTTCAATCCACATCTTTCCCAGGACTCATCTGTAATTTTTGCCCTACTGAAGTTTATGGCAGCTTTTCTCTCCGTAAACACGAACAGGAAGGGATGCAATATTTATTTTAATGGATTCAGGGTGGTTTCTTACACTCTGAACAATTCCAAAAGTGAAAATCAGAATATTTTCAACTAAGGTCATGCTTTCTTGAAACCAGCCCTTTCTTTCTTCAGAACATTATTTCATCAAAGCTTTGGGTTCTTTAGTGCTGTGGAGCATTTCTGGTGCTGAGCTTTCTGCTTCAGGAACCTGCTGATGGTCTGAGACTTGCCTAGATACATATTTTGGATTTTCCATCTTTAAATAACCCATAATTTGCCAAATATTTTGAGACTAATTCAAAATAAAGAATAGAACCCATTACCGGAATAATATAAAAAAAAAAAAAAAAGTCTGCTTTAAATAGGAAGAATGGCAAAAGCAAAAGAACAACAATCAATGCTAATTCAGTCTTTTCTTTATAAAATATCTGTTGCACCAGCAGAAATTTTCCCATTCTGTACAAATTTGCTTCCTTTACCTTGGCTGGCATTACAAACCATATTCTCACTTAGATTTTATGTGCTGTCAATGCCCATTTCCTCCCGCTCTTGTCAGAGTTGCCTCACTTTGCTTAAAACACGCACCAATTCTTTAGCTGAGGGAGCGTTTCCTCCCACGGTGCTGCTCCTTCTCCTGTCTCAGCACCCAACCGCCACACTGATCCTTGGGGCTTTGGCACAAGGGCGGTGAAACCCCTTCCCCAGCCCCACTGCTGACCCAATTCAGACCACGAAAAAGCCACCTGAGATATTTTGGCAGTGCTTGGCCACCCCTCAAGCTGCAGGAGTGTTTGGGAGGAGCTCTGGCCTTTCCAGCTGGCCTTTTCGTCGTTGCTCCTGTAGGATCTGGGAACACTAAATCAAAGCTACATTTTAGATCTCAACCCCGCCCTGTATTTGCTAGAAGCTGCTGTAGAAAGTGGCTGCCCTGCCCGTGGCCAGGGTTTCAGGGCTAACCCCCCTCCTGCCCTACATCTGTGTGCAAAGATTTTGCAATGCTGGCTTTGGGCACCAAGCCTGACTGTGGGTGCCTGTCCTAAACCCACACTGGGCATCTCTACATTCTAGCCCAGCACATGGAACTCAGGGACTTTGTAGCTGCCAGTTGTATGCACCAAGACTGGTTTGGGTAGACCAAAACAAAAAAGCCATTCTGAAAAGTATTGCAAGACAATTCTCTTAACAATGTACATCTAGAAGAGGTGTGACCAATAATACAACTGAAAGGAAAAGCAGGGAGTGGTCAGATGTCACGAGAACATCCTCACTGTCATTTCCTATCACTGTAAAACTGGCTTTATCATTTCAGCCCTGGGAAGGTAATGACTTGCCTCCAGAGGCAGTAGGTACCAAAACTTGGGATGTATTTCGGTTGTGAGCTTTTGGCTGATCCCAAAGCTGATGAAGCCACTGGGGTACTCTCATCAGCATTAGGTCTGTAGCTCATTGTTAGCTGATTATACACAACCCACAAAAAATGGTTGAAACTTGAGATTTTTCGCCCAGTGACTCTTGGGAAAACAGTCCCGGTGAGAAGTTTGGCCACAACCACCGGTCCTCAGCTCAGCCTGGGACCCACAGAAGATCAAGAGGAGTTGTGGTCTCCTCGTGGAGAACATAATCACTTGCATCTCTCCAGTGGGAATTTCAGAGGCACCGTGGCATGGCTTAGGAACTGTTCTGTTTACCAAGGGGATGGGTATCCACAACCAACACACAACTCTCAGCATCCCTTTCCAGGCTGGTGAGGACAGTTGTGAGCTCGGTACAGTTGTTGTGAGCCGGCTGGACTATGGCCAGATCCATCCTGGGAGCCCTCAAGCCCAAGTCTGTGCTGTGCTGAGCTCCAGGCAGCAGCCTCTCCAGAGTGTGGGACGTGGAGCCCTGAGCAGGTTATCGCCTGTGCCGGGCAGGGATGGAGTAAGGGAAGCAGATTTGCCAGGCAGGGGGCTGCGCTGGAAGGGATCCTGCTTTCCTCGCAGCCACCAATCCAGGGAAAACCCAGCCGTTCCCCAAATACCAGGCAGGTTTGAAAGCTGCATCAAAATATACTTCTGGTGCCCACGACACCAGTTGTGCCTCTGTTTTTCTCTGAGCTAATTCTCCTTTGGAACTCATCACGAGCTGGTGGCAGGATTTTGTAATTAAAATTTATCATCTTAATTAACATGTGCATTCTGGATTAGGGCTTTCCTTTTCTTTATTGTTTTTATTCATTTTTTTTAATTTCAGACAAGCTGAAAAGGGCATGAGGCTCGTGAGCAGGGACTGAACTTTCAGCTGTGTAACACCCAGCTCGTAGTTTGTGTTCCCAGGGGTACAAGTGAGGGCAACATTTGGTTTACCTATTTCCATGGGCCCTCACGCCCACAGTGCTGATGGTCCTTCCTCCAGCAGTACTTGGTTTGAGGCCAGATCTTTAATTTCTTCCTTCTATCAGTCAAGTCCACCTCACATAAAGGAAAAAAAAGTCTTTTCTGGGTAAAGCATCAGGAACATTTTGCAGTCTGGACCCAACTGAAGGTCTGTTGGAGACCCAAACTGGATGACCTTGGCTTGATTCCTCTGAAGTCACTAGAGAAAGCACGAGTGGAACAAAGAGGAAATTGTCCTTCTTATCTTTATTTTTGTTGTGCAATTTTGTAAATGGAATCCAGCACACTCAGCAGGTTTGTTTATGGTCAGATGCTCCTTCAAAAAACAGAGGGAGAAACAGATGCACAAGTGTTTAGCAGTAGAGTCATCCTCGAGGGAATATTCTGGTACAGCTCATTTAATATTGCGTTATTAAGTAAAATAAAATGAAGAATCATTGCAAAAAAACCCCAAAAAACTAAAAATCAATATAAATTGCCATTAAACAGCTCTGACACAGACAATGTTCCCAAAGGACCCAAGTGCCACGTGCTGACAAATGTCAGAGCTGGGATCATCTTACACAGATTTTGGGAAAAGGCAAATCTCAAATTCTGTCTTTATGACCTAACGCTCATTTTAATGCTGTCATTCTTTCCTGTGTTGCTCCCAAATTGCTATAACCTGCTTATTTATTCATCAGGACATCAAAAGGTGACTAAAGACCAAAAGGGTTTTTTTAGGGAGTGAAAGGAATTCCAACCTTTACATTTGTGAAGTCTTAGCTAAAAATGTCATAGTCACAGCCTTAGCTAAGAAGCTTTCCAATTTTTTGAAAAACTAAAGCTTTATTGGTTGTATTATTTTTGGGGGGGTTTTGATTATAATTTTCAATGCATAGCAAATATTTTCACTATAAATTTTTGATGTGTATTCCTATACAAAAATAGCCTTCTCTCACTCTCTGCATGTACACATGTTGTGTGTGGATTACCCAGAGCTATTTTCGTGCATTATGGATTGGAAAACTCTCTCTGGGCTGCCCAAACCAGATGACAATTCCTCCCCTTTGAGTAATTCTCTCTAAGATTCCTCATTGCTCAATACAACATCAGCTGAGCTTTCCTCATCCCTACCCATCTCTTTGGCGAGGATGAGTCTCATTCCAGAGACGCATCAGGATGCTTCTTGTCCCGGAGACTTTTCCAAGGTCACTGTAGCACGAGATCACCTCCCCTGGAGCGCAGAACATGCTCCCAGGGGTGGGATAAATTCATAAAACCATACTGCAGTGACTGCTCAGGTCAGGACAGACTCCACAAATATTCCTCCTCTCGGTGAGATGTAAACACTCATCTGCATCCTCGCAAGTGCCTCCTTATTTTTCCTTCCCCAAGCTGTGCCCCAAATTAGGAGGATTAAGAGGGCAGTGAGTCTGGTGGTTAAAGGCAAGGGAGAGGCTTAAAGGGGGGTTTCGGCAGTGTGTACAGAGCTATTCCTGCCCCAAATGACGGGGTGCAAACAGAGGGCATTCATATGACCTAATTTTAGGTCCCTATTTTAGAAGGTTGATCTTCCTGCACACCTCGGTTGCTTTCCAGTGGAAAGCAACAAGGCTCTTCAGAGGCAATTTCAGAGCAGGAACCAGACTTAGAACTAAAGTGATCCCTGTGGGAGCTGCAGAGGAGCTCTCAAGAGCAGCCTTTTATCTCCAACACCTCTGTCATGGGCACGAAGCAGTTCGTCTTTTGTGCCTCTGCTGCCCCTTCTCTGCTTTCTATTTATTCAAGTTTTAGTCCTTTGTCTTCTGTGACCACCAGCTTTGAACCATGTGCTCCAGGTGTCTGACTGAGGAGATGGCTCCCCATCCCTCAAAACCAAGTATCCCACGTCCAGGTGAGGTTTCCCTACATCTGTCTAGAAAAGTAGCGGTAACTGATAAATTCTCACGGGCAGTTTGGGTTATGCAGCTCAAAATCTCAGTTGAGGTTGGGAAGGGCACGACCATCAACTTGGAGGCTTTTCTAGCAACACACACCCCGTGTTTACCCCCAGGTGTGGGGGCTGTTTGCCTTAACAAAGCGACCTGGCTCTGGCTTCCATCACAGGGTGGGGTCTAATGGTCCCTGTTCTCTGCCCACAGAGCCCATCCCAGCCGAGTCAGCAAACACCAACCTGCTCCCCAACGGCGTCAGCTCCCTGTGCTCCATCTGCGGGGACCGCGCGACCGGCAAACACTACGGGGCCTCCAGCTGCGACGGCTGCAAGGGCTTCTTCAGGAGGAGCGTCCGCAAGAACCACGTCTACTCCTGCAGGTACCTGCCCCTGCTGGGATTGATAAAGCAATTTGTGGATGCTTGAGACGATATGGAGTGGACACCAGGTTGGGCAAAGGGGCCACGGTGTGAAATGCCAAGTTATCGTGCCAGGAATGCCAGCAGGAGGGCACTGGAGGACAGGGAGGCAAGGAGTAAACTCAGTCCTGTCTCCTCTTGGACCCTCAGACTTCCTGTGGCACTGAGCCATCCCTTTTGGGACTTGAGCATCGCTGCTTTGCCCATGGTGCACATCAAGGAAACTCCCAGATCTGGGGTTTGACTGGTGTGTAAAATACAGAAAGTCAGACCCTGAGTGTGGAGTGACACCACGAGCTTGTCACAGCCCAGCAAAGGGCCAAAGCTCCAGAGATTTTTCTCTCCATGGTAGCCTTTCTTGATTTTCCCAGTGAAAAAAAAGAGGCATCCAAGAGTCTGTCACCTCCAAAGCCTCCACACCCCCTCCCAGCTTCTCCATTTTTGTTTTGAAATAAAATAAATGATGTACACTGACTTATCAGTGATGCTTCTGAGAAAGGAGCGTGGCCCAGAGATGATTCACATCCACTTTGGCACAGGTATACAGTTGAGAGGATTTTTTTTACCAGGAGAAGGCTATAAATTATAAATCTGCTATCTTGGTTGACCTTAGAAAAATGGTGTTTATTTTAGCACAGGAGAATAAAACCTGAATGCACTCAAATTCCGTCATCTCTAATTAAAACCTGGAAGTTTTCTTTCTGTTCCAAAGCTCTTCCTCCTCTAAGGGCATTCCATATTTTTCCAATGTGAATCACCCTATTTGTTCAAAATATTCCTGGTGTCCTTATCACTGCAGGACACCCCAGCCATGAAAGTCACCTGGGGTGACAGCGGAGTCCACCCACACCCTGCCCATCCCATGAACTGTGGGATTCCTGAGGGAGGAGACCACAACTGCTACTGGTTTCCTGGAAATTTCAGCTCTCAGTCTCCTGGGAGTGGAATTGCTGCCCCTTCTCAGGAATCCATGAATCTCTGGGATATTTGGCAGCTCAGGGAAGATCCACAGCATCGAAGCCAAGGAAATGGCCAAGCTTGTCTGCAAGTCCTTATTTGGTGAGCTGTGCTCAGCCCAGCTCAGAGCTCTGGTGTTTATTGCAGACACAAAAGACTTGAAAGGTCTTTGGGCCTTTGTACCTTTGGCTTTTAACCAGTCTGGGAAACTGCCTCAGCTTTTACAACCTGCTGATGGTCCCAGAGCAACAGACGTCATCTCCTCTCTGCAGTTTCCTCTTCCATGGCTTCACCCAAGAGCTGCCAAGCCTGTGTGGGCCACCCCTTGAGCAGCCCAGAGGTTCCCAAATCCCCATTGAAACGAGGAGGAATTAGGAGGCCACGTGCCTCGAAACAAGGCCACAGACACAAAGGGCTTGCGGTCCATAATGCAGTTTATTGTAGGTGAAATGGGACAGTCAACAAGGAAGTCAGACCAACTCCAATGCTGAACACCCAAAAACTGTGTGAAAGTGGGAGATGGAGCGCAACTTGAGTCACAGTCATGCTTTCACAGCCCAAACCGTCCCAGTCCCTGCAGGGTGGGTGGTCTGAGGTGGCGGCATTCCCAGCTGGCAGGAGCGGCGCTGGGGAAGATGAGGAGCTGGGCCAAGCCAGTGTTGATTCAATCTGTTTCTTGCAAATCTTTGGCTCTTCTCTGGGTTCATGCAGGAGACCAGGGAGGTCTGGGGCTGTCTTTGGGGCTGTCTTTGGGGCTGCTCGGGGTGAGGGGTTTACAGATGCCAGGCTGGTTGCTCCATGTTTTCTTTCCCGTCTCCTCCCAGGTTCAGCAGACAGTGTGTGATAGACAAAGACAAGAGGAACCAGTGCAGGTACTGCAGGCTGAAGAAGTGCTTCAGAGCAGGCATGAAGAAAGAAGGTAAGTGCAAAGAGCCATTTCCAAAGTGCCTGTTGCTGTGTCAGGCCCTGTTCCCACCGCAGGGCGTGGTGGGGAACAGCAGCAGCTCTGGCTGCAGAGGTGATGCTTTTGTGCAGCAGTGAGAGATTTTTTTTTTTGTTGTATCTGAAAGCCCCATTTCCCATTTTATCTCAATTTCAATGAGAGCCTGGTGATGTTATTCCCCCATCCTGGGAGGCTGGTCTTTTTGGGGTATTTCGGTACTGGGAGAGGGAGAGGCTTCCTCAGGGTTTCTTTGGTCTCTAAGTGCTTCACAGGAGCAATTTCCTCTCTCCATACCTGTCAGCGTGACTCGTAATCCCAGCTGTGCCAGTCCCAGTGAGGACCTGCCATCCTCAGCCTCAGAAATGGGACTCCCTCAGATGGGGTGGTTGGCTTGGCTGATGCTCGTGTAGCTTCGTGCCAGGCTCAGGGCAAGGTACAGCCTGAGCGTGAGCTGGTGTGCTCGTTGGCACAGGGCACAGAGGCAGCAGCACCCCTGGAGGAGATGACTCAGGTGTCCTCTGAGCAGGGATGTGAGTCAGAGCCAAGCCCTGCAGTTGTTCAGTTCTCATGGTGGTTATGGCATGACCATGGAGCCACCACTGGCACCGGTCCTGAAGGGCCAATCCTGTGCTGGCTGACACCTTTAGTTGCACTTGGCTGTATCAGGAAGGAGGTGGAGCCTTGTAGATCTGGGTACCAGTGACCATCAAGTGACCTTTCAGCAGCCTGAAGGAAACACCGAGTGTTACAGGGACTCATGAGAAAACCCACCCTGGTAACCTGTGCCTGCTTTGGCTTCCCTGGCAAAATCTGGGACCTATCCCAGCATTTCTGGTCTCTGCTCATCCAGTGTCTTCATACTGGGAAAGCAGGGGTGGTACTGTTTTACTGATTCCGAGGTTTCTGGGCAGTGGCTGTGCTTGTCCACTGAGTCTTACCAAAGTGGGGGCCCACCCCACAAAGGGTCACCCCATGATGTGTCAGTAGTTGGGTGGTGGTTTCAACACTCTTCACCCTTCATTTGTGCTGGTTCCCAACCCACTGACAACCACAACAGGATGGAGGTAGAAAGGAGCTTGAGAGTTTCTTTCCACACCACTGAGTTCACCCGAGGAGTGTAACTGAGACCAAGGGGAAATTTGCCACTGACTTCTGGTAATTTATAAGATTTCGCTGGTGGTGAAATAATCTTTCCAATGTTCTCACCATATGTTTTCCTGGAGAGGAGTGTCTTGAAGTTTGGCATAAGTCATGGATGTAGCAAAAATGCCTGCTGGTTTAATTCAGGAGAAATGGAGTAAATACAGCTGATGGAAAAACAAATAGACTTTAAATTAATTAGGACCAAATCCAAGCTCATCTGATCAGCCCTAGATGGGGATAAAGCCAATTGCTGATGCAGCTCCAGCCCTTGGAAAGGCTGAAATCTGGTTATCAGCTCCAGTCTTTAAGCTGAAGCATGATTTTTATTGGGTTTTATGGTAAAAGTTATAAAACCTTGGCTCAGGCCTTCATCACTGATTGCAGCTTGATGGGCAATGACTCATTTCAAGCTCCACATCGTCACCTTCTTTGAAACCCTTTTATGAGTGCACAGTCAGGTTTTGTGCTCCTGGACTGCTCCTGTGTTTGGGAAGGAAGATTTTAAAGCACCTTGAGCAAGTGCTTTGCAGAAATCAGCTTGGCTGACCAGGGCTATACCCCAAACACGTGTGCAGGACTGTGAAAGAAATTCTCTTGCACAATTGTGTGCACAGAAAGAACACAGTTGTTTGCCTTGGGGTGGTTCTAGATTAATATTAAACAGAATTGCGAAGCTTTAGGGGAGAAGAGAAGCCCTGTCTCGAATAGGGCTCTATTAGGAGGATCCAAATATTTGTACAAAATCTTTTGGCAGTCCCAGGTTGTGTTGGGAGATGGCAGTGGTGACATCCACACTCGCCGTGCTCTGTGTCCCACTCTTTCCCTGGCACATCCCGTTTGAGCCAACCCCTGTAACAGCAATCAGCCTTTCCAGGGTGTGGTAATAGCACTGCTTATCCACAGCAGAGGGAAGAAGCTGGAAACGATCCTTTCCCGGGGACAATACACCTGAGGTGGTGTCAGCAGGGCTGTGTCACCCTCACATGTGCCCCACTGACCCACTGCTCTGTGTGTGTGTGTGTGTGTGCAGTGTTGGAGAACTTGCTGTTCCCCAGCAAAACTAACTGATAAACTGGAATTTTGGATCCAGAGTCATCTCTCTTTTTTTTTTTTTTCCCCCTAGTCTTCCTGTGTTGTAAGACTTGATGTGACACATTTGGATCTTTCTTTTTTCCTCTTTCTCTTTTTGTTGGAAACAGTTCTAGTGGATAAGAATTTGCAGGGAGCTTTGTGGCCTGGTAGAAGGGAGATTTCTGCCTGATGAAAAATCCCCATGATGCAAATACCTGAGGCAGCTTTAAACTGTGTCAGGGCAGGGTTAGGTGGGATCTCAGGAGAAGGTTCTTCCCCCAGGGCAGTGGGCACGGCCCCAAAGCTGCCAGAGCTCCAGGAGTGTTTGGATGATCCTCTCAGGGACAGGGTGGGATTGTTGGGGTGTCTATGCAGGGCCAGGAGTTGGACTTTGATGATCCATGTGGGTCCCTTCCAGCTCAGGATATTCCGTGATCCTAACCTGGCTTTCTCTAGGGCAGCACTGTAAGGTACAGGTTGAGGTGCACGGTGCAGCCAGGCTACGGGTTCGTGATGGGTTTGGGGCAGCTGGGCTGATGTTGTGGAGAAAATTACCGGTAATATCTTTAGGTTGTTTTGTTTGTACACCCTGAATTTCCTCCTACTTTCAGAAAGGACAAAGATTGTCCCACCCATGAGCCCCACACCTTCAGGCTTGCGCACCGAGATGCGATCCAGGTTCCAGCAGTGCCAGCAAGACCGAGATAGGGACTAAACTCGAGTCTTGTGGAAAGTCCAGTCCCCAGACTTCTTAGAAATGAGCTCAGTCAGAAACATTCCAACCCCAATCACATTTTTGGTATCAGGAATTCACTTTAATAACAATCATCAAAGTTGGGACAAGGAGAGAGGAAAAGGTTTCCCTGAACACAATCCCTTCTGATCTCCTGAAACACCTCTAGGAGCTGGATTTAAGACTTTTACAGGACATTCACTCCTTCATCCTTGTTTTGTGGTTAGAGCCAGGACTGTGCCACAGGGAGGTCTGGGGGTTTGGGGATTTTCTGGCTGTTCTCCCAGGTTTCTTCTCTTTGCACGGGAAGTTCGATCTCTATTGTCTTGCTCAATGCTGCCAGACAGGTTTTTGGTCACCACAGCTGAGGAGAACACCAGGTACTTGAACACACAAAGGAGACAGCAGGATACTATTTTTAGCACCTCACTGAGATCATGTGTAACCTTGAGTAAATTAGCAGGGTGTGATTCCTCAAGGGAGCCAGGTCATCTCCTCACCCGGAGCTGAGTGAAAACCTGGGAGCCTTTTGAAATGCCAGCACTGCCCTGTCAGGACTCAGGTTCTTGATGGAATAAAAAAAAAAAAAAAAAAAAAAAAGGGGGGGGTTTAATATTTAACCTCTCATCCCCTTCAAAGTAGTTTATGAATGTACATGAGCTCCTTTAGTTTTATGCAGAAGAAAAAAGAATTATTGTATCGCTTACTGCCACAACACAGTGGGAGGGTTTGAGGCTGTGTTTTATTTATTACTGTGAAATTGGACAGGTTTATAGGACAGTTTTATTAGTGATCTGAAGGACCTCTATCTTCTATCTTCTTCATACCTTGTGTTTGCACATCTCTTCTGCCAGCTTTCAGAAACTGGGGCTGCAGTTTATTGCAAAGAAGGACGGAAAAGATAAAGGATCTTCTCCACCTGCAGTAGGCATAAATCAGCCCAAAAGCCCGGGAAAGGATTAAACGTGCGTGTACCATTGAGATTGAGTTGTGAATAAAACACACCACACCTACAAAGTCTGAAGCAGCTTGGGGAAAAAAGATTACTTGTGGATATATATTAATCAGGAAGCAGGAAGAGTAAATCTGGTGGAGACAGAAACACTGAGCACCAATAAACAACAGCACTGCACAGGGCACTTGCACCTCCCTCCTCCTTCTCTCTCTTTATGCCATTTATTAATACATTTCCAACTCCACCAGCATCCAATGAGGATGTTTTCAGTGGAATAATAATGGAAACAGCAATTCCCATGTAGGCAGGGCTTTTACCTCCACAGCTGCCGTGGAAAGTTACAGGTTTGCTGCTCTCCCTTTCCAGCCAGTTTCTGTGCCCCTATTTATTGGACTCCCTGGAGGTTCCTCATCCCAGGAAAAGCAGCAAGGATGGATGGTCTGGGGGGCAGGGACTTGTTGCCATCCCACAGACACAGAGCCGCCTGCCTGTCCCACAGCCTGGAATCCTTCCCGTGCTCCTGGATGCAGCCTTGCTCTGGGTAACAACCCCCCTTGGAGGGCTCCTCTCCATCACATGTGTGTTTTCCCATCCATTTCCCAGTCAGGACATGCTGTAGCAGTGACCATTCCCTGGAGGGAGACACGGGCATCATCTCTCGCCCTCGAAAGCCCAGCCTGGGGTCACACCGTCCCAGGCCAGCAGCCCTGTGGGGACTCACAACCACTGCCAGCCCCTCTTGCAGGGCTGCAAGAGGTTTTTATTGGCTTTGGGAATGAGCAGAGGACAAGATCAGCGGGAAACAAAGAAAGAGGAGCAAAGCTTTTGCCAGGAACATCCTGGAAACAGCAGCCCCTGGGAGTCAGTGGATCCGGCATTGGGGTTTTAGTCCTTCCTGCAAGGTTTGCCGAGTTTTATTGACTGCAAAGCCACGACCACACCTGAGCCCAGCACCCCCAGGGCCATCATGTCCCGCCAGCACTCCCACTGCCTCACCACCAGTGACCTATCCCTTCCCTTTCACAAACACAATAAATACAGCAATATAATTACCACACAGTAATAGATTAATTTTTGTGGCAGGTAAAACATTAACTCCTTTTTGTATCTAATTCCAGCACATCTTGGGTACTTTCAGAGATAACACCCAGATCACCTTGAGAAAGTCTTTCTGTACCATCCACTTACACTTGAAGATTGAGCTTATCAGAGCATGAGGGAAGCACTGAAATATGTGCCATAAAAAGATCTGGGAGAAAAACAGGCTGAGGCTTCTTAAAGGAGTCTGTCACTGGGGACTGGGTCTGCATGAGTCTGTTGGACTTCTGTAAAATAAGATGTGTAACTCAGCTGGAAAGGCAAAATTTGTACCTTCTGTTGGAAGGGGGCAAAAAGAGCTCCATCACTCCCCAAGAGTTCTGTGGGGATCATCTGGTGAAAACCAGGTGTAGAAGCTTGGATGGGGATTTTCTGCGTAAGTCAGCCACAATATAGATTTGATCAGGTTTGTTTTCAGTGCTGGATGCTGCTGCCAATCTTCCTGGTGTCCCAATAAAAGCCATGAGGGGTTAATCCATCCCAAATATTAATCATAGCTTATGATTCCTATACCCACCCTCACCTTCAGGCTGGTGGGGGTTCCTGCTGAAGACCCTGCCATGCACAGGGGGTGCTGTCTAGGGTGGGCTAGTGGAGCCTCCCAAGGGCTGTAATCGTTTTTTCTCTAAATTGATGACTAATTATCTGTCTGTAGTGTCCATAGCCTGAAAAGGCTCCAGGAATATGTTTGTGTCATAAATCCATGGACCCAGGCAAGGCTGGCTCTGAGGGACAAAGTGGTTTAAGTGGCTGGAGCCCAGCAGAGACCGCTCTGGGCAGGGCCAGGTCCTGACTGACAGCAAGGCTGAGCCCCAAATCTTGGAAAATAAATACCACACTCCCGCTGATAAGGGGGGATATTGATTTTTGTCACTGCTGCTTGTTTTCTGCCCTTTCACTTGGTTGGCCTTTCATCAGAGGCTGGTTGGGAAAACAGAGCAGCAGCTGGACCGGAGATGGCAAAAACCCACCTTCCCCTCCTCGTGCAAAACATTCCTCTTTTGCATGAATTCAGGGGAATGAGACCCATAAAGAGTGATGCTCAAAAACAGGACCCAGCAGCGAGGCAAAGTCTTGAAAGAATGATGGCAAAATGATTTTGTTGACTCTGCAAAAAAAACCCAAATAACCATTCCTGGAAAAAGCTTCTCCAGTGGCCACTTTTGAGACAAAACCGCGCTGTTTTACAGCCAAGGGTTAAAGCACAGAGAGATTCGTGCTTTGACAGCTTTGCCTGAGTCATTCCCCCTAAATAAAACGAAAGGAGTCTGGAATTGCTGGCTGAAGGAGGAGGGATGTGTTGCGCTATCACCACATGCTAAATCTTCCCGCTCCCTCTGCTTTAAAGACCTGACAATTGCCTTTCCAAGCTGTAGCAAGATGTAGGAGCTGTGGGGAAAACACCAGGCTCCATCTCCCAGCCCTGTGTGCTGCCGGGTGGAGGCAATAGGGCTTGGGGGAGAAACCAACACTGAAAACAAGCTGGGCTAAGCCTAAATTCTCCTTTTTCCCTCTGCTGCTGTGTTATGTGGTGGCTGCAGTGGAGGCGAGTCAGCTCTCGGAGCCTGTGCTACAAAAATAAGCTGCTGAGGTGCAATACATGCCTTATGTTCAGTGTGCAGTGCTGATGGAGCAGGGAGATGGATGTGCTTTGTGTTTCAGGGAAAAAGGGTGGTTTAAAGGGTGGAATAGGCCTCAAAAATTGGTGTGTTTTTTTCAAATTCACCATGCCACGGCCATGGCTTTCTGTCTGCAAAGAGGCTGGGCTGATGTTCACTCTGCTGTGGTCCCTACAATGTGGCCAAGGTCCAGGGTATGGCTGTTACGAATAGTTTGGGACACTGAGGTGATGTCCAGCAGTGATTTGCAGAGGGTGGCAGCAGGGCTGGGGGCAAACCCTGGCTTGGGCTGTTCCCCAGCTGTGTGCCAGCATTGCTGTTGAGGTTTCAGGCTTGTGATGGGCAAGGCTGAGGGAATGGTTTTAAGGGGGAATCAGTGAATTTAAGCTTCCCTCTTTTTGAGCTTCTTTAATGAAGAAACTCTTCCTGCTCTCCATGAGTGGTGGAGAGGTCTCCTGGGACCACCACCTGTGATGCCTCAGGGGCAGGGGACACTTCAAATCCGCTTTGAGGCGGGATTAGAGGATGAGTTTTCCAGGGCTGCCATAAGTTGACATGCAGCCTCAGGAGCATCCTGCTGTACCAGGAGCTCAGGAGAGGAGTCCTCAGAGCAGACATGGCAGAAAGGGTATCAAAGGCCAGGGCTCCAGCACTGTGGGTGCATTGCCAAGTGAAAAGGATTGACACTAAATGCCTAAACTCCCCCTGAGCTGCATCAAACCCAGTGGGCCCAGCTAACATCCCACAGGTGTTGCTCTGACTCCCAAAAGGCCTTATCTCCCTCTTGTGGTTGGTTTTCTCCCTCCCCCAGAGCCTATTTAGCCTTATTCCAGCATCCAATAAGACCTGGAGTGTCTTAGAGGCACTAAAGCCCCGTCCCCTCCTGTCTAGGCACAGCAGGGAGCAGCAGCCGTGGGTTGTGGGGGATGTTTCTCACTAACACAACCGCTGCTCGCTGTCTTTCCAGCCGTGCAGAACGAGCGTGACAGGATCAGCATCCGCAGGAGCAGCTACGAGGACAACGGCTCGCTCTCCATCCACGTGCTCACCCAGGCTGAGGCCATGGCACAGCAGGTACGGCACGTGGGGACAGCCCTTGGGACACTCCAGCCCCCTGGGACGCTCCAGCCCCAGGAGTTTTACACTCCAGCTAGGAGTTTTACTCCCGATGTGTCCCTGGCCTTCAGCTATTCCAACCCACTCAGCCATCCAGAGCTGGCCCTTCTTTCTGCCCTTGGATGGCTCTTGCACAGACCCACAGGGAAAAAAAAATGCGTTAAAGATACCAAAATCCTTGGTGTCTTATCAAGTTTGGGGTGTGAGGTACAAAGCTGAAGTTCCAAGGGCTGAGGGATGTTGCAGACCCCAAGTCCCCTATTCCCTCGTCCTAAAATTGCTGCTGCACCCCTAAAAACTCGTGGCATTCACATGGAGGTTTATCCCTCCTTGCTACACACTCTGCTCCAAACACGGTTGATTGTATCTTCTCTCATAACTTCCCTATCAGGATAACAATTTTAGGGCAGAAAAATAATGCGAACAAAATCGCTGGGCTTCAGCTAATGATGATTGCTTTTTTAATTTCGTGTTCCACCATGAATTTCACCCTGAGTGTCCTTTAAATTCTTCTGAAAACACCCTTTTCCCACTGAAACATATGGTCCAGATGTTGCACGTTACACGCAGCGATGCAGCCACTTCCTTTCCCAAAACGCTGGTTTAACCCTCTCCCCCCCAAGCAGCCCTTTAGGTATTCTGTGTCCCAGGGAGTAACTTGGAGGAGAAAGGCTGGATGCATTTCCTACATTTGGCTGGCTGAAGTGACTGAGGGGAAGCTGCTAGGAATGGGAATGTTACTCCGATTTTGTCCTGAGCCAGCTCGGAGAGAGGGGAATGAGGCGGGGAGGGAGAGGGGTGTGTTGGGACTGAGCACCACCTCGTGGAGGCTGCCCCGCGGACGGGACACGCTGCCGAGCGTGAAACCCCAGCGGGAAGGGACTTGTCAGGGGGCTCCTGGGGATGAATCGATGCTGTGGAGGGTGGGGAAACAGCCGCGTTGTTCCTCTTGCAGTATTTGTCGCTGAGCCCCGTGCACAGCACGGACATCGCTATGAAGAAGGTTGCAACCATCAACGATGTGTGTGAGTCCATGAAACAGCAGCTGCTGGTGCTGGTTGAATGGGCAAAATACATCCCGGCGTTCTGTGAGCTCCCACTTGACGACCAGGTAAAGTGCAAAAGCCTTTTCCCTGCAAATCCACCCCCTCCAGTGAGAATTCCCAGCTGTGCCTTTCAGCAGGAGGATCTGACATTCACATACAGATCACCCTGTGCAGAGCAATAAGCTAACGGAAGAGTAATAAAAGCCAAAGGATCAATTAAAAATAACTTGAGTAACCCAAGAACCCAAAATATAATAGAGTTGGTTGCTCCAGTCTGCAAAAGGACCCAGTCAAAACAGACTGATTTTCCCTTTACCGGTAGTTGAATACAGAAGCTGTTTATTTCCTAAGAACTCAAATTACTCAAGCCCCTCTTTGCTCTTTAAGTTGAAAACAGCTTCTTACTTAATTTGCCATGAATGTAGCACTTCTCAAAGTGAACATACGCAAATGTTTTCCAGCTCTTAATAGTATTTTATCTGTAGATCTGACAGATCTAAGCAAACTCCAGATTTGGCTTAATTAAACAGCAACAGCTCACCACTCCTTTCTGTCTTAAATCCAATATTGTGTCTGTGTTCTGTGCCCTCCCCAGGTTGCCTTGCTCAGAGCCCACGCGGGGGAGCACCTGCTGCTCGGGGTGGCCAAGAGGTCCATCCCATACACCGATTTTCTGTTATTAGGTATAGCAGTGAAATGCACTCCTGCTTTTACAATTCACACCCCCAAGTCATTGCCAAGCATCCTGCCCGCCTGAAGTCCCCTCTCCTGGGCACGGTCTGCACATCTGGGTTGGGGCTCGGTGCTTGGGGAGTCTCTGGAGAAGCATAAAAAGGAGCAAGTAAATTCACTGGGATTTTTATAACTGTTCCCTTATTGCTTTGAAACTGTGGAGGAGAAACCCCCCTGTACTGAAATGGCATCTCAAACTGTGTTGCCTGGTTTTTGTAACTGAAACTGCAAAAGCAATGAGGTATTTGGATATCAGTCCTTAAAGACTTAGCAGAAAGGTCTATTAAAAACTACAGTTCAAACAGGTATTTCCTTTTCATGTAGCTTTCTGTCACCAAACCCACAGGTGGGATTGTTCTTGGGGAAATGAGAATACTGACCTAGAAAGCCACATATTAAAGAAAAGAGGGAGGGGTGTATTTGATTTTTAAAAAAGAGCGTACCAAAAATAAAGATGCAGCACAGCTTCCAAACAGATGCTCCATATAACAGCTGGCAAAGCAGAGCAGACTTTGTGTACAGTGTGGGTGCACTGACTTGAGCAAATGAGATAATTAAGGACCAAAGAATGAGGTCCATGGCTTGCTTCTCAATTGAGGATCAGATTAGGAAACTGCAGACTGGAAATCTACTGCAAATGGGCACTGGGACTATCTGGCAACATGCCTTGGACTAACTGCTGGATGAGACCATGTCTGCAGAGCTAGAGCCAAAATCTGATGGTGGATTTCTCTTGTCTCCTCAGGGAATGATTTCATCATCCCAATGCACTGCCCTGAACTGGAAATCGCTCGTGTGGCCACCCGAATCTTGGACGAGCTGGTGAAGCCCTTGAGGGACATCCAGATCGATGACAACGAGTACGCCTGCCTGAAAGCCATCATCTTCTTTGATCCAGGTGAGCTTCCTTCTGACTGTCAAGCACGGGCTTGGAAAAGAGTTGGGGGCTCTCCAAGAACCAGGAAAACCCCTTGGCAGCAGCTCTGCATTTTGCCCTGCCTGTGCTGTACTGAGCAATGTTCAGTAATGCAGTTAGAAGCGACCTCTTCCTGAATATTTTGGTATTCAGCAAGTATGAACTCCGGCCAGGCTGATGTGCAAGGCTGATGTGCAAGGCTCTGCAGGCCCTGGGGCAGTTTGGCTGCTTCGGTGGCTTGGTTTTGGGAAAGCCCATGAGCCTGAAATGCAGGAGATGACTATTAAGGACGTCTATGCCTGTAGTGAATTATGTATAAGCAAAGTGAGTCAGCAGAGCAGCAGAGGAGCATCTATCGAGGTCCAGAAAGCACCATTAAAAACCACAGAGAGCTGGGCTGGTCAGGGCAACCCAGAAATACCAGGGATCTGCTAATGGATCTTGCTGGCAGCCAGCACTGACCCAGGGCAGGGCTGATCCACACAGGATGGAGAACAGGGAAACACAAAGGGGCAAACAACAGCTTGTGTGGAAGCTTTGCTGCGTTCTCATTCCAAAAGCCTGGGGGGTTCTGTCTCAGCCCAGGCTCCCCCCAGGTACTGCTGTTTCTACAGCTCACACAGAACCTTCCTTTGGGACAGCACCCACGTCCCCTCAGTGTGTATTTGCCAGAGAAGAGATGGCAGAATAACCCCAAGCCCAGAACAATGCCCTTTTATCTTTGGCATCTATTAGCATGAAGAAATTAAGAGTATCTTCCAGTAATTATTGTGGTTTTTTTGCTGCATTTGCTGATTCAAAATCAAGATACCGGAGTTTAGATACACCACGACATGGGCTCTGCAGAGCCTGCTGTGGAAGGAGTGAGGGTGGTATTATCAAATTGAGTTTGACAAACCACCTTCTCGGCTGATCAGTGTCTCTGTGCAGCTTTAGATCGATGTGACAGGGAGGAGCTGAGGTTTCAGCTGAAAGGGAAAAGTGTGAAGCTCCACAGAAGTGAAGTTCATTCACGCTAACGAGCAGGCACATCCTCAAAGCTACATGCTGACACACAATCATGTGTTAACCACTTTATCTCAGCTTCTGGCACTGCCATCCCTAAAACGTGGTGCCTGTGGATTCTTTGCAGACAGTGAAGAAAATGGTGCAGTGATCCAGAAATCTGAGTCTTAGACACCAGCAGAGACAGGAGTGGAAAGCTGTAAATCCTGGCACTTCACCCTACCCAGAGTCACATTCTCTGGCTTAAGAAAAGCTGGACCAGTGGCCCATGAAAAATAGGATTGACCACAGGTCAAAGACAGGAGAGCAAGACAAGAACCTGAGGGGCTGCACTGGGTGTAATTAAAACATACAGGCACCAAATCTGCATGGATTTAGTGGTAGTACTTGGGACTCAGAGTTTTCAGGGGAAAATTCCAGGATGTTTCTTTAGAAGGATAAATATGGCCTAACTTCTAAACTTTTCACTAATGGCAGTAGGCACATATATCTACCTGAACCAAGCTTCTATTTTCTTACTGTTTCCCCTTAGATTCCCCTTGCTATTTCCCTGTTCCACATGAGATATGAAGCACTGGCAGCCCAGTGCTAATCTATCACCAGATCCTGGAGACTCTCTCACAGGATCACCCGCACCTCATCCTTTTCCCCCTACAGAGCCTGACTGACAGGGCAACATTTCTCTGGTCACGCAGGCCAGCAATTAACTCCATTTCCCCCCCTCCCAGACTGCAGAGGCCTGAGTGAGCCCGGGAAGGTGAAGAACATGCGTTTCCAGGTGCAGGTCAACCTCGAGGACTACATCAACGACCGCCAGTACGACTCCCGGGGCCGCTTCAGCGACATCCTGCTCCTGCTGCCCCCCCTGCAGAGCATCACCTGGCAGATGATAGAGCAGGTCCAGTTCATGAAGCTCTTTGGGGTGGCCAGGATCGACAGCTTGCTGCAGGAGATGCTGCTGGGAGGTAAGAACCCTGCTGAGGAAGGCTGGAGTATTTCAAAGCTTTTATTGACTTATTCATGTCTGGGCTTGTGTGTTCTGCAGGATGTGGGGTAGGGAGAACAGCGGGAATGGTTTTACAGTAAGAGCAGGTTTAGATTTGATATTAGGAATAAATTCTTCCCTGGGAGGGTGGGCAGGCCCTGGCACAGGCTGCCCAGAGAAGCTGTGGCTGCCCCATCCCTGAAAGCATCCAAGGCCAGGTTGGGTTGGGCCCTGAGCAACCCGATCTGGTGGGTGTCATCCATGCCCATGGCAAGGGGGTGAAACTGGAAGGTCTCTACGGTCCTTTGCAACCCAAACCATTGTACGATTCTCTGAACTGTAGCTTGAACATGGGTCCCTCTCACTCCAGTCCAATCCCCGAGCCATTTCTTCCCAGTCTGGTTCTAGTTGTGTAGCAATGGGTCCACTCTGTGGTGTCTCACACCAACAGGGCACTTGACTTTTAGGCCTCCTACCAAACTGAGGCAGTTTGCAAGAAGACACCACCTTTTTTGTTAGCAGCATGCAGAAGTTATAACTATTTGGGGAACCCTGATAAGAGCAGCAATTGGAACACACAGACAGAAGAACAAGGTGGCTGGATATTAGTTGAAACCCCAGACGTCCCAGGAGGTTGTTCCTACACAGTGAGAGGCTGAGAGCAAAGAGAGCAGCAGAGCAGGAAGGAAGCAAAGATGAGCCATTAACCTTCACCCACAGAGGTCTTCCACATCCTCTGAACAAAGAAGATTTAGCCCAGAGCATCCGGCTTCTTGGGAACTATGCAAAGAATGATGTGTTTTCCCACTTTCACTGCAGGAACCACGGCTGATCTCCAGTACCAGTCAGGACCTCCCAATCTCAACCTGGAACCGCTGCCAGGACACGTCCTCCAAAGCAACATGAGCTCTGTGATTCACACAGCTCCAGACCGTACGTGTCCACCTTGCCATTATTAGTGTCAGCACAAGGAAGGGACTGGGCGGGAGAAACTGTCAGGAAAAAGATACTGAAGTTTATTTATAGGAACAGAACTCACAGCCCCCATGGCTGAGTTCTTTACATGCTTCCAAGGAGAAACTGGGATTCCCACATGGTAGCATGATCCAGAAGGGTTCTGAGATGTTACTAAAACATCAGCAGATTGAAAAAAGAACAGGAATCAAGACTGGGGACAGTGTGTTTTGTATGGTCATGGGCAGCACTGGGAAATGCCATGGGACAGGACACGTGGTTATCGGTGGCAGGAGCTCCCTGTGTAAAGCTGGTTGTTGTCAAACAATATGAGCTGAATCCGGGACTATCTTCAGCCACCCAGGCCATGGCTGTTGGTTCAGGCATTTCTCCACTGCAGGATCATGCTGCTAAAAAAAAGAGTAGAACATGAGCTGTAATTTACCAACCACAGCCATGTAATCACCATGTCTTGCATTTACTACCTCCTTCTGTCGGTTGCAATCATACACCTCTTGGGAGTGTGTTTTTGTTTCTCGGAGTGTATTTTGTTTCTCAGCCATATAAATGTTGGCATCATGTATTTTAGGGTGGTTTTGTTTAGTCTTTAAAGCCACCTTACAGCACAGATTAGGGAGGTGCTGTGTTTGGTAAATGTGGCTGCAGGTTGAGCCATCCTCTTATGAGGAGAGCAAGGATTGAAAAGTTGGGGGCATTTCCCAAGTGCAAAATACTGAGAAGAGTTGGCACGTGCTTATCAATCCACCCTGTGCCTCCTCACAAACCAAGAATATTCCTGAACCTGCCTGAATTTGGGATGGATCCCCCTGTCCCGTGCCCCAAACTCCTGCTCCTTTGTTATAGGATGGTTTGCTAATTTCCTTTGGGCTCTGCTCTATTGAACAGCTCCGAGTCCACCTTAATTCTGTTTCTTTTCTCTCCCGCAGCATCTCCTGAAACATCCCTTCCCTCTCCTTCTACAAGCACAGGCAGTGAAGACTATAAACTCAGTGCTGGCGCAGGACCCAGTGCCGTGGCACAGCTCCTGCCTCAGACAGTGCTGCCCAAGCAGGAGATTTTATAGGGAGAGGCGGAAGGAGAAGCTGGGAGCAGTGTGGGATCCATGCCCACCGTGAAAGGGGCCCTTTCTCTTTGCAGAGGCAAAGCACAGCAATGCCCTCTGAGTCCAGCACCGGGAATTCCCACAAGGGATTGGGGTTCACGCTCTTCTTCCCAGCAAGACCAAGACTGCAAGCTCTTTGGAGCGGGGCTCCTTGTTGCGTTTGCTGTCACCTTGCTTGTGATCACAACCCTTTTAAAGCCTTCAGCCACTTTCTTCAGCAAAACAAGCGCCTTGCACGGCTCCTGGGAATTGTTGACGTGTACAGGCATGTCCTGGACTGGTATGGAAAGGTCTATTCCCATCAAAGATTGAATTACACTCCCACTTCTCCTGCTGCAATTTAAGCTTTAGGAATACCTTCATAACCTTTAGCAGGCCAACAGTTTTTTATTCCACACAGAGGTGCCTTGTTCCACATAGGCCAACCAACACTTAAGGCTGGTTAGTTATATTTTATGGTCAGGAATGCCAACATTTTGCCATTTTCCAGCATTTCCCATGTATGTCGAGTTGTAAGTCACTTGATGGACCTTCTGCTTTGTGAGCACATCTACCACCAAGGATCTCTGCCTCACACCGTGGCTGCTGCTCTGGGAAACCCACAGCTCCAAGAATCCCTGCTTTTTGCAACACATTAAAAAATATGCCCCCAAATGCCTTTTCCCAGCACACAGATGCAATTTTTCTGCTGTTTTGTGTTTCTTTGTAGTATCTGCAACCTAAACTTCGAAGCTCAAAATCAGCCAAAAAAAGGAAGAGGCAGATCATCTGTTAGCCACTCAGAAAAAATTGTTTCTATTTAAAACAGAAGGCGCACTTAATGTAAAACTTAATGCACTTAAACAAGAACTTCATCAGGGATAGGTGACAATATTAGAACTAGTTAAATGAGCCCAATGATGACTGTAGAGCCTCAAGTGTTCCTCAGGCGTGGTCGTTTTGTTGTGGAGCTGACTGGAATTAATAGGACCTTATTAGAAAGAGTATTAAAAATTCCTCCAGAACTTCTGCTCATTTGTACAATGACCTCTCTGACAGCTCTGGCAGGAGCAGGAGGGGCTGTGCTGAACATCAGGACATGATGGAAAACTCTTAGTTCTGTCCCACTGGACAAATTCCCAACCCGTGGCAAAACCGAGGTGATGGTGCCCTGTGGTGGCTTTTTGAAGCACTTGGAGCTCCTTGGGTGGAGGACACTTTGGAAATGCAATCCCAGCAACTGAAAGAGAATTTGGGAGGAGCATCTGAACTTCCATCAGAAGTAATTCATTCCTCGGGGAGGTATTGAGTGTCGCCATTCTCCAGCACCAGAGAGATCTGAAAACCATCCAAGACTGGGTTGAATTTCACCTGGATCACAGTGTTTGATTTTTCTCCTGCCTCTGAAGAATTTGATCTGACATTACATGCTGATAATTTCCACTTGAAACAGCTCTATCTGAGAGCAGGTTCCCCTGCAAGCATTCCAGCTGCATGACAGATGCAACTGTCCCGAGCCCACACTGCTTCCAGTTCCTCCAGCTGGTCGATTACATTCCTTTGCAAGACATTAAATGTACATTTATATTCATTAATGGTAAGAAAATAAATCTATGGGGGAAATAAATTCCATATTCTCATATTTCATATGGACAGTTTGCCTTTTTCTTTAATTCAAAACCTTTTCCAATGCTCCCTACTCATTTCTCCAATGCAAATACCTTTGGGAATTATGTTTCATAACAAAGAATCACCTATGGCTGCAAAGCCCAGATTTCACTTGAGACTGATGGAATTACCAATCTAAGATATTAAAGAAGAAAATAAAGTTGTCCAGGAACCAGTGGACAGGAGGTTCAGCCTCCAGTGTGAAGGTTTGCAGCAAGAATAGTTTACTGTAATAGGGCCCAAAACAGATTTACAGCAAAAATCCCTTTCTGGCTTCCCTATGTCAAACCTCACTCTAAATCAAACCAATATTCTTAGGCATACATACCTTGGAAGTGACTAATTTAATAGATTTATTGGAATCATGATTTTGTTCACAAAGGAGGTTCAGAGCCATTATTTAAAAATATTTTCAGTTGGCAGGGGAGATGCCACTGCTTATCAGGGAGTAAAGTCTTACCTATTTCCCTCTAAGTTATCTATTTCCTTGCCAATGATAACTTTTGGCATCATTAATATCGAATCTAGGTCTTGTATTATAACTTTATCCTGCATTCCAGTATTAAGAGAACTTGCAGAAATATTTTAGAGGTGCAAAATTTCACTGATGTTATTAAGGCTGTGATTGCTTTGATGCCTCTTGGCTGTTTTCCAGAGCTCCAGCTGAGTATGACAAGAGGGATGAGCAGCACAGTGGCACATGTGCTGCTGGAACACAGTAAGAAAAATGAACACATTTAGAACACACCAAAAAAACAAAACAAAAAAAAAGAGTAAAAGAAGCAAAATAAAAAATTAAGAGTCTCATCAATGAAGAAGAACCAACCCACATTAAACCACAAAGGGCATCACATGGACCGACCTGTAACTCTGTTCAGAAGAGTAACAGTTAAAAAAAACACACAGAACCAATTCTGGTGCACTTCATTTCAGTGTTATTAACATAGCCCATCATCATTTTACAGCCCGATTTCTGGATTTCAAACCCCCTTAAGCCACTTTCCTTCTCTCCAGGAGCATTAAATACATTCACGTATGACCATGGTACCAACAGAAAGAAGTGAGAACAACTGCAGAAACACAATGCTTGTGATAGAGAGAAAACAGCCCATAAATGAATTCCTGCTTGCCCAGGGCTCATGAGACAATATTGACATTATTACTAGAAATTAAACAAGAAAATAACACGGAGATAAACTGGCAGGATCCATCTGCAAAGACGTCTGTTCCCTTTGGAGAGTAAACAAGCTCTTCCCTAAAACACATGTAAACACAGCCCAGCCTGAGTGTTGTGGCACACAGACATCATCAAATCATTAACCTGCTTATAAACACAAGCAGCACTGGCACAAAGTCTGTGTTAATTAGACTCAGAAAACATAGCGAAGTATTTTTCAGAATTATTGCAAATGGGAACTAACCTGTTTCCAGGCTCTCCATCCTTTAGTGCTGTTGGAAACCTTGGTCCTCCTCACCCTTGTGATCTGCTCCTCTCTAGGCTGCACCCGAAGCTGCAGAACCAGAGAAACTGGGCAGTCCAAACCTGTGTATGTTACACAAATACCTTGGAAGTGCAAAGCCCGAAATACCATGGGAAGTTTTCACATAGGAAGTGTTTTCCCACTTCTCTCAGACAAACAGGGTTGGAACAAGATGGCCCAAACCATTCCATGCTTCTATAATTAGCTACACCAGAGGATGCACAAAAGGAAATGCCCAAGAGCTAAGCAGGTAGTGCATCTTAAACCCTTTAATAAGAGAGGAGCATCTTTAATTTGGAGCACTATCACCTGTTAGTTAATACAAATAAATACAAACTACAAGCCAAAAGATGCAAGACAAGTACCCTGAAGTTGCTGCAGTCTGAATGCATGTGGATATGCACACGGATGTGCAAAAAAAGTGACATATACAGAAGTTAATCAACTAAGACTTCAATTCATTAGTTTATTTTTTTTTACATTAAAAAAATTACAACGTAAGGGTTTGAAAAGCCAAGTAACCCGGATTTCACACACGCACACACTTGCTAAGTCACAGGGTTCAACCTCTTGAAGTGATATTTTTCTGATTTCCATCATTAAACAATGTACACATTAAGAGCCTCATGATAAAGCCAGACACTTTTTTTCCCCTCAATCTTTAAGGTGTGCAACTGAATATGCACAGATTTTTGTGGCACTTCCAGCTTTCTCCCCCAGCTACACGAGCCAGTTCTGTTCATTGACTGCAATTTCAGTGGATTTCCACGTGGGAATTCTCCAGCTTTACACACACACCCCCACCCTAGCAAAGGGAACACATCCCACAGTATTGCACAGTTTTGTTCACAGGGCCGTGGGTAACACATGGATCCCTTGGGAATTTCACCCACCTGGTGGAGCTGAATCGAGATGCCACAAACTGTTACAAAGAGATGGAGAAGCAGGGCACTGAGAAAAAGAAAGTACAGCTTGTGCAGTGCATAAACACTGTAATGCAAGATTCTTGAGCACATGGAACTGCTGGAGGTGGGACAGGTCATCAGTGCTGCTGGCTGAGCAAAAGCAAGAACAGGACAATTTTAAGGCAAGTCCCAAAATAGGGAGCTATTTACTTTCTAGGCACGATTTCAAGCTATGCATCAAGGCTCCTGCTTTATCCTTTATATTGTCAGTGTTTTATTAGATTCACAATAATACAAAAAAAAAATAGTCAGAATGTAATTTTTAATGAATCCACTTTTAGCTGAATTTTATTAATTGCAGCTTGTATTTCATTACTTGCAGATTTATAAACATTTCTTAGCACTACTGTTGTTTGTCAGGCCCACAGAAAGCAGTTCTAGATCTATATTGCTCTCATTTCCTCAAAGTAGTTTTGGCTGGAAATGGTTAAATTCAAAATAATTTGTTCTATTGCAAATGTTTCTACATTTAAGATGTGTTATACTTGAGAAAGAGGCGACTTCTTCCCTCAGTCCCCTGATGTCTTTGTTCAAGGGACCATTAACAGCTTTCCTTCTAGGAAAAGTCTCTGCACTAAACAAAAGGGACAGAGCAAGACCATACAAAGACAAGCGTTTTTAGTGAAATATCTCCAATCTGCAGTACATTCTTTTAATCTCACACAGCAGGATACAGTCACCGGTCTCCCTCATCCCTGCACAGGATAGACAGGAACTATCCCCACTCCAGTTCCTCTGGAAGCAACACACTAAGGATTGGAGCTGCACAGCCGAGGGCAGGGTTTGGCCCCCAGCCCGGAGTTACAAGTGGGTTTTACTGAAGGTTTAGCATTTCCCTAAATGCCACAGGAGATGAGCAGTGCCAAGCACGAGCCATGCTTCAGCGAGCCTGGGAAGACATTGGGCAGGGGGGGGCAGTGCTGTGGTGGGCACCACTCCTTGGAATCCCTTGCATATGAGGAATGTGTGCCTGGAGTGGGACACAGGAGTACCGCTCTGGTTACTAGGACAAGCTGAGATAGAAATGAGAACTGAAAGCACTATTCCCTGAAATCTGAGTTTAGAAGGCTCAGTCTCACTGAAGATCAACTTCCACCATAATGCTCCTCCCTCTGATTGACAGCTGCACCTAAGGATATACTTTTTATAAAAACACACAGGTAATTCCCCAAACATTTATCAAATAAAAAGGGTTTAACAAAAATGGGTAAGTAATCTCATAAAATAAATTACAGTAGCATGACAACATTTGGCTTCTTTAGTGTGACCATGTGCTTTTCCCCTGGTATCTTGCTGTTATGACCATTGCAGATCCAGTTCATGTCTCTGAATTAATGAGATGTCTGTGACAATAAACGTAGAAAACTCTGCTTGCTACAAGCAAATGTCTCATATCAGTTTCACCTGGTCACAGATTATATGCAGACAGCCTTCTCTGGCCCCAAAATAAATATTATATAATATTCTTGCAAGTTCCAGCATTTTTAGGCTCAAACAGAAAACTCAGGTCCTCCTTTCTTTCCCCGCAGTAGAAGTCGCCTGATCCGAAATCCTGCGAAAGGATTGATCCACAGGAGCGAGGGCTGACCCCCGAACACGGATTTCATTCCCTCCCAGCGGAGTCTCCGCTCCCACGTTGGCTTTTCACTCTTCAGTCTTTCAATCTCCTGTATATAAAAACACACACAGGTGAGCCCAAAGTTCAGCAAAATCTGTTATCAAACCTGACTTTGCATTTTTACTGGAGAGCTGCTGAGCTTGCTAGTTTCTTACTGCTATTTATTTAGTAAGGGATTAGAAACTTTTTTAGCCCTGCGGGTACTGGGCAGAAGACTCAAAACATTAAATGTGTGCAAGAAGGTTTGTCCACCTCTACCCCTTTCTCCCTCAAGCTAAAAGACAAAATGACCAGAAAAGCAGTAGAGTCCCCACACATAATAAACCTCCACTACGAGTCGTTTACTCAGTTAATGAGAGCAGACAACAAGGCTCCTGCATTGCAATTTCTGGAGCCAGGATTACTCTCCCAAACGCATTGTTTTGATGATGATTTTTTGTACTTTCCACTAATGAAGGCTCAGTATTTACCAGTTGTTTTTCACAGTTACTCCTCAGTGCAGAAACACATTTTTAAACAGCCTCACTGGAGAAAATATGGAACAGTCACAGGATTTAAATTCCTGATGTTTCCAGTTAGTTGTTCATCCCAAAACATCCCCTCGAGGTGCAGACACTGCAGACCTAAGGGCAAGGCAGCCAAAGGCCCAAACTAAGCTTATCCTCTAACAAAGTGTATCAAAGGGAAGGCCTGAGACAAAACAGGTACTGAGAAAAGCAGCCACTTCCCATGACATAAACCAGGAGTTTGTGAGAGTTGAGAAGTGAAAGTCAAAACTGCAATCAGAATCTGTGCAATCTCTGTCATTGAAAACCTGATTACAAAACGTGTGTCAGGAGAGCAAAGAGTGCAAGAACTTCTCTTAGAAAGCACCCCACAGGAAAACATTTCAATCCTTGCAAGTGCAGAAAATAAAAATGAGCTATTTCAGGTTTGCACTTTTCTCCTCATGCAATAAAACAACATCTAATCCCATCTTCCCAGAGTTACTGTTAGAGGGTAGAAAAAAGCAGAGGTCTTTACCGTTTCATCATTGCATATTGAGTGGATTTGGGTGCCAAACATGACTGCAGTGAAAGTGAGAAACAGAAAACCCTCAAGGCACAAGAAGATCATCAGGATCACAGTTACAGGTGGGGAGAAGTCACTGCATTCTGTGAAAATAATAAATGTAGTTACAAAAAAAACCCCCAACAACAAATCTAAATGTCTGACACTTGAGACCATATTTCACAATTAAAACAAACTTCCAATTTCTAGCACTGAAGCAGCTTTATCTGCTGATCAAGGAAATAAAGAGTTTTATGGAAGTAACACTTCTGGCTTCTTATAAAGCACATGGTGCTGCATTTCTGCAATCCTGCCTTGGTATTTCAAGGACATCACATAAATGTTTGCACATGAAATGATTTAAGTGCTCAGAACTGCACATACGAGAGCAGCTTGGAGTTTCATGCATGACAGCTGCTGGAAAAACCATCCCCACTGTCAGCTCTGACTTGCCAGTTAATACAGATGTTCCATTTCGCTGTGATTGCTTTATTATTCTTTTTTTAACTCACCACACAAAGTAATCAAGTTCTGCCTTACACTTAACAGTGACATCTCTGGAGATCCTCTGATCAACTGATTAACTCAATTATACTTCAACAAGGAAGAGATGGGATATATAAAGGAAGCTGAAAGTTTCAAGCAAAAAAAGGACTAAGATTCCATCCATTCAGTGAAATATTCAGCAAAAAAAGTGTCACATGGCTATCCCTGTTGCTTCAGAGAGCAGGAAGAACAGATAATCCACCAGCTTCTGTCAAAAGCTCACGGCCAGAAGGAGCACATTGGAACATCCAGATCTGCAAGTCAGAGGCCTAAACAAAAAACCTGGCACAGTTTAGGAAATTTCTTTTCTACAAGAGCCCCACAGTTGGCTCCAGTAACAGAATGAGGGAGAAATTTGTTTAAACTTCAGATGTAATTCAGAGAACTGTGGCGGGACACACTAAGCCCAGCTGGCAGCTTCAGGTGATACAGTGCTGAGGTGGCTGAAGACCAGCTCTGTTCCCTTCCTGTTGCAGAGGTAGTAAATTACTACTGTGTGTAAAGGGAGTGAGAATGCCCCTGACAGCACAGCACTTACACTGAATGTCTACAGGAAAGCGGGCGGGGGGGGAAAACAACACAAGAAAAACAAGAGAGAGATGTAAAATATGTTCAGGACCTCACTTAAATATGTGAGTCCTGTAATGTTTCCTACAAGAGACTGAAATAGGTGCAATGCTACGGCTTTCCCTTAACACCTGCTAGATTATGATAATGGAAGTGAAGAATTTGCTTACCTGTCCACTGCCCTCGGACACAGGAGAAGAACTGGAACCCACAGAGCACAAGAGCATGAGCTGAAATTAGGGCTATGTACATCTGGAAACAAGAGACAGCACCATTTCACTGACTGTTACTGCAGAAAACACAGCAAAATCAAATAACACAGCATTGGACAAGATTCAAATGTGTAGAAGTATCTTCCTGCTTGGAGAATACGTAGCATAGGAGGGAAAAACCACCAGGACAGTTGTGGCCTTAAGCCATGGCTCTACTAAGCACAACCAAAATTACACTCAGGGTAGATTCAGAGTGCAATGAAGCTGCTGTGGATTTTCACTCACCGTAAACAGCACAAAAAACCTCTGGTTTTTCTCCCCCACACAGTTGTTCACCCACGGGCAGTGGTGATCCATCTTTCGGATGCATCGCTTGCAAATACTGGAAGGAAGGAAGGAAAAGAGGCTTCTGTTGGGAAATTATAGTGCCCATTTTCATGCAGGAACAAGGGGAGCCAGTGGTCACATGAAGATGTGCTGAAATTCTTCCTGACAAACCGCAAACAGTTACTTTATTTGCATTTCTTTCTAGAAACTGTTTGCTCGCTCACAACTCAGCTGTTGGTTGGTAAAAAAGCGACTGTACAGAGGATATTTTTCACAGAAAATCCCACCAATATTAACATGAGAATCATTGCACAACCAACCACACAATCAGGCACTTCAGACACTCGTGGCACTCAATGAGCAAACCTTCATCTCTCTCCAGATTCAATACTAAAAAAAAAATCTCTGTCTAAAAAAGCTTCTCCTAAAGAAAAAGTCATCATTTCAAGTTTACAGGCTTTCAAGTTGTAAATTTAGTTTGTGAATTCTCTTCAAGAGAGGAATTGTCACTCTTATGGTTTCAACTGGCCATAAAATTCTAAACTTATGCAGTCAAAATCTCAGCTAAAAGCACAGCCTACAATGTCACACCTCACTTCAACAGAAAACAAAAATATTGAACCTATAAGCAGCACACATGGTGTGTCTACTTGTTCCTGAATGCTTAAACACTCCTGTTCTTTGCTAGATCACTTAGTTCCTGCCCAGTTTTGAGTCAAGGTTAGTTGCAGCAGAGTCAAACACTCCAGTAAGTCCACTTGACATCTGCTAGGCCATACAGCACCAGGGGGCTCATTTCTCTCCATCTGCAGCCACAGATGAAGGGTTAGACATGAAAAACAAAACAGCTGCAACGTGTGGAAGTTCTTCCATAAACCAGTAAAAAATCAGCTAAAAAAAAAAAAATCAGTAAAATCAGTAGTTTAAGCACTGCTGATATTCCATTTTCCCACATTTGTACTTAGGACAGCCACACACTCAGAGCACTCCAGATTTTCCTGCAGAACATCCAAAATAATAAACATGTTCATTTCAGCAGTTGTAAAGCCAAATAAGCCTGAAAAACGCAGGCACTATTACTCAAACCCTTTTGCTTTTAGCACAGGCTTTTTTCTGTGTGGTACCTACAAGGGCTGCAGTGACAAGAACAAAGCAAAGCTGTCACTGGAGTGAAGAAAGGGGGAGGTGTGGGGGGAACTCAGTGCTCTGAGGCATAAAATAATCTTTAAGTCATCACATATGAATGGTTATCAGGTAATTCAGCAAGGGGCAGAACCTACAACTGTGAAGGTTATATGAAGAATCCCACATCTCTCCCTGCTCCTCTGAAGTGGCCTTTTCCCTGAGCTATCAGAACCCAGCCCCTACATTCCCACTGCCTCTTGTTTTATGGATACTAAAGACAATTCATCCTCTGGTGCAAATGACTTTAAGCGGTGCCTGTTACATATGACAATCCCAGTACCACAACTAAACACTGCAACGACTTTCTGGCACAGAAAAAACAGGTATCACTCAGGAGAAGACATTCAGGAGGCTCTTCAAAAGACTTTCACTTCATCACCTGCTGCTGCAAGTTCAGCCTCTCATTTTCCTGAGCTCTGTGGGAAGGTGAGCTAACCCCAGGTACCACAACCATGCGAGACTCCTAATGCAGCACAGAATCTATGCCATCGCTCTAAAAACAGTATTAATGTGAAGCACTGAGTAAAAATCATATCCAGACTCAATCAAGCCAAGCACTGGGGTATGTGAGGTGGGCAGGACTCGCTTCTGCTCATTCAGAATCTCTCACAAGCCCACACAAAGCTCTCCAAGACATCAGTTGTCTGGAATCCTGCCTTCATTCCCAATCTCACACCAGCAGACTCACAGCAATGCTTAAAACAGTGGTTCTGCTTTCTTCCTGCCCCATCACTTGTATTTGACTCCTTCCCCTGCCCAAGCACAGCTGGAGTTTGGGGACATCACTCCTGCAGCTGCTCCCCCTGCGCAGGAGCATCACACCCTACACACGAGGAAGGAGCATCTCTGGTGGTAGAACAAGGAGCTGTGGAAGAAGGAAGGTCTTCTCCAGCTGGGCAGGTGCTATTGCACTTCTGAATGCCAAAGAGAACATTCAGAAAGGCACAGCTAAAGACTCAGGAGAAATTGGTCTGGACAACAGATATATCCACAGGAAGACTGATGGAAAACATCTCAGTGACTTGCTTTTCAGTAACAATTCCCCCCACACAAATGCAGGCAGTCAGAACGGGCAGGAATATTGACAGCTGTGCTCCTTCAGTGAAAACTAAATCCCATTCACTCTTCCTCATGGTGAAAATGTTAACTGCTCAGTAAAATCTCAGTTTAATGTATTTCATAGACACTTAGCTGTAAATAAAGTTTCTTGTCCTTTTTCCTGTCACTAATGTGTATTATGAAACTATTTTTCTTCCTTAAAAGAACTTCTGTTCCAGTGTTGCACAACAATTTTCATAACTACATCATAAGAGTCTCTTCTGTTAATAATTTACTACTCCAAACATGCACTGTGGCTTGAGTGTAAGTATTTCCCAATAGGAACCAACTTCAATTTCCATTTTCAGGTCTCTCCTATCAGCAAATTGCCACTTTAAATACTTGGGACTAGACCATCCTTTTAATGTCCTTGGAATGGGTTTGTAAACCAATAAAACATTGGCAGTATAATCAAACAAACCTTTTTTGTATTTGGTAACTTCTGCAGTGATAAATCAAGGGCAAAGAATCAGATTAACAGCAACAAAGACAACTAAACTGGAAATCCAACTGCTGAGAAAAACATGAGAGCAGCCTTACAAAAGGATCCCAAACACACTCTGCCTCTGGCTTTCTCTTTCACGTGTTCTGTGGAGCCAGTTTTGCCCTGAGCAAGCACCAAAATGCATCCTTTACCCTGATGTGGAACATCTTACAGCATATTTTACAAGGTTTAAAACAGAACTATTCGTAAGACACACAAAGCTGGGTCCCTAGACAGGTGCTTGGGGAAAACAAACCCTTTAAAAGTATCATAGATTTCCTTTACTGTAGACACTCTCCATTCTCGCTCTGCTTTAACAACAAATGTTGCTCAAATTCTTGCTATAAAGAATGTTTTTGAGGCTCTCTGATACTCCAGCTTTTTTTCCTCTCATACTGAGAGTCCAACATATGATGTCTTCATCTAGGGCTCCTTCCAAATTAGTAAATCCTACCAGGACTGAAGATGAGGGAAACACTTTATAAAGATACCTGCAAAGTCTCTGTGGGAACCTGCCTAAATATGAGATGAGAAAATTAGCAAGATCCAAGATCCAGCCCCCGCTCAGCCGAGGCCCCTCAGGTGTCCCTTTAGCACATCCCATGGACACGATGCCAGGCCATCTGCACAGGCTGCACGCAGCTATTTTGGGTCCCCAGGGATTTACAGCTCCTATTCTGCCCCAAGAAAGCAGCTGTGCTGCTTCCACCCCCCAGCCCCGAGCACAGCTGTGCCCATGGAACACTCCGGAGCTAATAAAGCCAGAGCAGCACTCCGTGCCCAGGGAGGCAGCCCTGGGACCTGCATCCCTGCTACAGCCAGCCTAAACCACGGATAAACCTACAGAAATCAACTGCATACTTGGCTATTTATCCATGAAACTTCTGCCTTCACACTCCAGATACAAAAACCCACGCAGAGCTGAGAGAAGAACACGATGCCAGTGCCAAGGCTGAGTGTTTAGAATGGAAAGAGCTCCTCAGGCGTGACGTTCACACGGATTAGTGACACACACGGAGACTTTGCATTTAGAAACCACAAACCCACAGAACAATCCCAGAGTCCTGACAGGACTTCTGTCCTTTTGACAGCCACGAACTCAGAGGCTGCAGTTTAATACTCCTCACAATTCAATCCCCATCCCTCCCCACACCTAGAGAGCTACCAGGAACATTTACATATTTATGTAAGTCCTGATTATGCAGGCACTTCTATTTTCAACTCTCACACAATAAACACTACAAAAGCATATCCACAGTGCCTGAAGACTCAAGAGAATTGAGAATTAATTAAAAATGGATACATTTACTATCTCTTCCCATAGCATGTTTAGTTCAAGTTATCATCACTTCTGTCCTTACTAAAATGAATTTTTAATTTAACCAATTATTCACTGAATCTTGGGAAAATAATCTGCCAATTCACGTATAACTCAAATGCACTGCAAAGAAGAGATGACACAAAGTGACTTTTAAAAACTATTCCCATGTTTTGTTAATTTAAGATTGCAGGAGTCATTTCTTAAATCAGCTTCTCTCAGAAATTTGAGATTTTTCTCTTTCCCTGCATTACCCACAGTACAGCACAATAACTGGAATGATGCACAGGAAAAAATATTCACAGATCAAAAAGTGCTTAAGACACCAGAGCACAATTTTGGTTAAAAAGTCTTTGAGTCTCTTGCTTCTTTCCCCTCATCTACATTCATTTTAGACCAGAGCATATTATATTTATAAAATACTCTGCAATGTATGAATTTGAAAGTTCATTGGATACCATGAGGAATTTGAGAGTGAAAAAAGTACCATAAATATCAGGAATGTCATGCCATGATTCCATATGCATTCCTGCTGTCAAGACCCCCCTGGCATACCTGCAGTGGTGAGCACGCTCAGGTTTGATACTACAGCACTTGGGACATTTGTAGATCACTTCTCCTGGTTTCAGTTGCAAATTATCCATGTATTCTTTAGTGGCATTTCCTTTGGGCACAGCCCCCTGAAATCATTTCAATTAGAGGAGAGAAAGCTTCTTAAATGGCATGAGAGCATTTAAAAATACATTTGATAGACTTCATCCCAGCAACCTCAGGATAATTGCTGAAAAAGTTCATTTATTCAAAGCAAGTCTGCTATAAGCCAGAATCAATTCCAAATGAATAAATTACCTCTGCTTGACCTCAAGTTCAGCTTCATTTCAGCAAGACTCATCTATGGCCCATTATTAGCATAATTCTCAGGGAATAATTCCCCAGCTTACAGAAATGAAGAGGGAGACACATCTTTACCTGCAGGTGCATTATTTGCTGAGAAGTTACTCTGAATGTTTGTTGTGATGTTTGATTATTGGGCCAAGCCATCCAGAGAAGTTAAATCAGCAGCTCCTTGAAAAATGGTCTTTCAAGACTCTGAACCCAAGGTTTAACCACTTGCCCCATGTACACAAGTTTCTGAGAACCAACTGTCATCCTTTTTTCCTTAAACTTTTAGCTTGGACACTTGGCAATGACCACCGCTGGCTTCTTTATTCTACATCTCAAATCCCTGCCACCTTTGGCTACTGGGAAAGTTTGAGCAGCTTCATGGGAAAGAGGAGAAGGAACTGATTCAGAAGAAAAATAACCCATCAGGAAAATAAATTAATTTTTAGTGATTAGTTCTGAGCTGCTCGTCCCAGAGCTGCTGTTTGAACACAGTGAGGAAGAGGATGGTCAGGAATTGCTTCTTCCAGGAACAATATTAATCCAGAGCCTCCTGGGTTCAAAATCTAACTCTGGATTAGTAAGAAAAGACAGCACCACTGTCCCATTGCTCATTTATGGAGGCAAAGGCTTATCTGGGAGAGGAAGTGATTGTGAAATAAACTGGGAGGTGACAAAGTGCAGTGGCCTTTCTGGACCAACCCCTCCAGGTCAGCACTTCCTTCACCCAAGGAGAGCCTTCTCCTGGTCAGCGTAAATCCACTTCATTCTCCTCAAAGAAAACCCCACTGGAAACATAATCCCTTTACACGGACACCTTAAGGAAGCTCTGGGACAGAACTAAGAAGCCAGCAGGCACTCAGATTCCATTGCAAAACACCTCTCTGCTTAGGCAGGAATTCTTTGTTGCCTATGGCTTGGAATAACAAACTTGTGTTTGTATGGTCCCAGACACAGCCCCAGATGAGCTCTTAGGCCAAGTGGTGCTTCAAACCTGAGCCAGTTGGCCCTTGAAGGGATACAAACTGAGAGAGCTCCTTAAACACTCATGTTGTACTCCTGAAGTGCATTTTGCAATGTCAGTGTTCTCACTGAGGTGAAATTTTGTGTAAATATGGTGAATTATCTCAGAGAGAACTCCCAAAGCACAGACTTATCTTGTTCCAGGTAGTTAGGCTTATGAAATGTCTCACATTGCCCTATTCACCTGTCACTAAGGATGATAACTTAGGCCATGCTTTTAGCATTTTGCTGACAAAAATATACTCTATTTCAAAAACATCTTTCACAGTCTTCAAGTCCCTGCCACGAAAAATCCATTTTTATAGTTAGAAGAGTAAATTTAATTCATGTGTGTTTTGAGATGGTTTATTCCTTTCTTCCTTCAATCTTAGTTTCTATCACACAGTTGTGTCTTTCATACTGGGAGTCAGCAGAAAAGGAACTGAGGAAAAAAGTAGTGACTCATCTCAATTTGTATCATGTTTTACCCATAAAGAACAACACAGGTCTAAAAAGACACTCATTTTTATCAGGACATATTTTTAAGCAATCCATCCTTAAACCATTACCTTTCTTACTGTCACAGTCTGTAGAAGCTGTAATGTTTCAGCACTGGGTGTGGGCTCAGAAGTAAATCAGAGACCTAGGAAATCATTAACTACAATGCCCTGCTGGTTTCTTGAACACTCACATAACTTCTCTATACCCTGTCACTGTCTCAAAAATCGAGAGAAAATAGATGGGTTTCCCCTCAGCTCACTTCCCCTGGGTTTATTCCCTAAAAACCAGAAGATTTTAGTACAAAATAAAACTACTTGATGTCTTGAAGAGTAAAATTCTTACGACATGAGCACTTTCAACACCTCTTACACCTACACTGTTTCAATGTGTGTTCTACTTAAAACTCCCTTCCCTCTGACTCCAAATACCTGCAGACACTAATGCAGGAATCCTGTAGGGCAGCGGTTCTTTATGCCAGTGTGTCACTGAGGTCTTGCAGCTTGTCTACCTCTAAAAGTTCTTTTATGTGCTTTAAATGGAAGAAAAAATTCAAATGATACAACAGGATGAAGGTACAGGTTTTGAAAATATATCCGATGCAAAAATAGTGCGAAAGATTAGGACAGAGAAGACTAAAACTTTTTTAGCTTTTTCAGGACCTGGGTTAATATTTTACAAATAAATTGTATTTCTCATGAGTCTAATACTAATAAATTGATTTTATATTGACTGGTCCTTTCTGGTTTCATTAACAGAACAGGACAAGTACAGCTATCATGCCTTCACCTTGGGGGTTTTGAATCTAACACTACTTTTCCCAGCAGGAGAAGGCTGATACGGCTTCTCCAAACTTCTCTGCAAATCAGACTCACAGAAGATGCTGAGTTGGAAGGGACCCACAAGGGTGACCGAGTCGAACTCCTGGCCCTGCACAGGAACATCCCCCAAGGGTCACACCCTGTGCCTGAGAGTGTCATACAAACGCTCCCTGAGCTCTGCCAGCCTTGATGCTGTGCCCACTGCCCTGGGGAGCCTGTTTGGTGCCCACCACCCTCTGGGGGAAGAGCCTTCCTCTGATATCCAACCTAAACCTGCCCTGACACAACTTCAGGCCATTCCCCGGGGGTCCTGGCCCTGGTCATCACAGAGATCAGTGCCTGCCCCTCCTCTTGCCCTCACAAGGAAGTGGAACAACTCAATGCCGAGGAACTCTTGAACACTTACTGGATCCGTCAGCATAGTCCTCAGATGCGACGACAAAGCCAGCACTGCCAAGCAGTTAAAGAGAACCCCGTTGATCACTGAGTACCAAAAGTCTTTGGAAGGCAGCAACATGACAAAAGTCACTACAAAGTCTGCATAGACAACCAGGAGCCACGTCATGATGGCACAGACCATCCCACAGCCGTCCCGGATGAACCAGACCCTCTCTGCCATGTCGGCCTCCGAGGACGAGGACGAGTCGTAGCTCTCATTGTCGGCGAGAAGCGGGTGGTGCTCGACATCCCGGAACCTGTGCCCTGATGACTGCATGGTTTGCTGGCCTTGCCCTGCAGCAACCAAAGAGACCATTATCATTATTAATATTATTATTGTTAAAGAGGAAACTGGAAATACAGGTGGCTCTAGTTTGTTGTTTCTGGAAGATAAAACGTATCCAAGTTTGAAACAGATTACTGAGGTTTTTTTTGGCTCCAAACCTGAACAATCCTATAACTACATAAGGATGAAATACAAAAGAAGGGATTTAGTTTTCAGGTCTCTAGTTTTTATTTCTCATTCTACCCTGATTTCACTGGTAACAAATCAAGCTGACTTCCCCCAGGTCAATGCCTGATGGCCATTGCTGAGTGATCTCTCCCTGCCCTTATCTTGATGCCCAAACCTTATGCTGTATTTTCTCTCCCCTGTCCAGCAGAGCAGAGGAGTCACAGACCAGCTTTGGTGGGAGTCCCTACCACAAACATGCAACTTCAATGCCTGACAAAGGGATTCCAAAATGGTTTCATTTCCACCTTGCTGTGCCCATAAACCCTTCCTTCTCTTCTGTTAAAGACACAATGACTTCCTTTTATCTCAAACTATAATGGCAAAGTCTTCATTAAATTACAGCTCATGTCTCTCCGAAAACAGCAAATTATGGCACCAGGCTGTTGACTTTTCATTCTGCTCCAGCAACTGAGGGAAGAGCAGAAAGGAAAAACAGAATGGAAATAAAGCTGTTCTAATACATTGCTCACAACAAACAACATAGCAAGTTGGAAAGCAGCTAAATTTGTTGACAAAAGTGCTATTGTTTTGGAAAAACCACAAGCCTGTTACAAAGATATATTGGATAACTCACAAAACGGTCTCAGATCAGGCCAAACTTTAAGGAAACAAATGGTAGTGGTTAAATTAGCATGGCAATGGATTACATGAATCAGATTTTCAAAGAACACATTTATTAATTTAATTTTGTGAAACCTCTTTTAGGGCTTTGTTGTCATTCCAACGTGGCACAAAAACAAGACTTGAGACCTTAATAGTTCTCATGAAAACAGAATTATTTTCCAGGCATCTCTCACAAGACACAGAATGGCAGAATTGAAGTGTTATCAGCAAAAAGGAGACAAATTAACGCTTAAACATTATGCCTCAAGAATACCCTGCAGCTTTAAAAGTATACTGTGCTCTAAAAATCATATTGATTCATGCTGTTAAAGGCCATGTCTGAGAGAAACTTGAGAGCATTTCTATTGATTTATGACAGCCATGCAGAGCTCTCCATTCTTCCCCCTTATTAAGGGCAGCCTGTATAGGACTGGTAGGAATTATGGCAATTCAGTTGCCATCCCAAGACCTTGAATATGGGACCACTTTTTCCCTCTAGAATGGTTCAAGTGACCATTACCAGGTAAAGACTCACACTGAGATGGTTTTGGAGGAAGGTGTGTCTAAACTCTTTAAAAAACTATCAGGAATCAGACAAATATATTCTTCCCAGTAAATCCCTCTGATTCTTAATGTTAGAACTAGACAGGAACAATCCAAGAAACTAGAAATGAAAATAAGTATATGCAGTTGCAGCACAGATCTAAAAGCAACTGCTAGAATGGCTGGGAAATTCCTGGGACACAGTGAAGTGCCTGAAGGACACGTTCCCTGGTTGTGAGACAGCACAAACTGACATCCAGCTCTGGTGCTTGGATCTATTACAATTTCTATAGGTAAACTGTGTTTTGTGTCCACACATTGAGGCTTTTCTTAGGGACTAAAGTTGCCCTTCTTACCACAATGCAGCTACTAAGCCACGGATGAAGGTAGTCACATGCTAGAAAAATACCTTAAAAACTAACAAACTTCACCTCTCTTAAAAGCAATTCAAACAACTTAACCTAGATAAGGTCCTCTTTTCAGCCACTTTAGATTACCCTAATCTTTCTAAATGTTTGTAGTTAAAACTACAATCTAAGCCAATTAAGTTCAATAGCACTTTGGGACATCCACCACCCTGTGTGGTCAAGGAAATCCAAGTTTCACAAACTTACATAATTAGCAGCTGGATATGAAGATAAGGCAAATCAGCTGTTATTTCATCAAAAATGGGTTCACACAACTTTTAAGAAATGTTTTAAGAGTGAAATGGCACAATATTACTGTATTCATTCTAGAAAAGCAAGGAATTTTTTAGCACAAGAGAAAACAACCCCCACATACCTCACAAATGTTTGTATGTTATTGTGACATCCTGTCCCTCCTTTGGGCTATCCCAGGCTATTCACATATTCAGTCATATCTGATGTAATCTGAAAAGACATCACCACCAAACTCATTAGGAAAGCTCCCTGAGGAAAACAGTGCTAAATACAAATAATAGACATCTATAGCGGGGCTTCAAAATACTCTGCATGTACTTACAATGAAAAAGGTTGTATTTTATTTCAAAAACCAGGCACTTGGAAGCGTGAAATTTTTAGCTGTTAACTTTTGGAAATCACCACATGGCATTTGGAGCAGGACTGCAGCACAAAACCTTGTGTGAGATTTCTATTTGGGGAAGAGAACAGAAGAGGTGTGGGCCTGAATTTCTCTCTGACTAAAGCTGGCTAAAGAAGCACCCAGGTTTGTTTCCTCAGTTATTTTATTTTCTAGTATTTAAAGCAAAATTTTGTGACATGGAAATCTCTCTTATTTGGAAGGTTAACTTAAATTAAGGTATTTTGACAGTAACATAAGGACCCTGACATTTAAGAACTTAAAAACACAAAGTCACTTTATTGCAGAGGAAACCTTCTGAAAGCAGCTTGTTTGAAAAACATCCTCCAAATACAACATTACTGATGGAGTTCCTAAGGATCCATTTTCAAGTTTTCCCAATTCAAGGGAAATTACACCAATGCAATTCCCCCGAAAAGGAGAAGCCTCTTGCCTTATTTAAACAAACTCGTATGTTCCACTGCAAGACTAAAAGGTAATGTAGGGGTTTATTATGCACACACCAGAATTACAGAACAGTTTGGGTTGAAAGGGACCTTTAAATGCCATCTAATCCAACCCCCTGCAATAAGCAGGGACATCTTCCACTAAATTAGGTTGCTCCAAGCCCCATCCAAACCTGGTCTTGAACATTTCCAGGGATGGAGCATCCACAGTCTCTCTGGGGAACCTGTGCCAGGGCCTCATGACCCTCCTTGAAAAAATCTTCTTCTTTATATCTCATCTAAACTGACCCTCTTTCACTTTAAAGCCATCACCCCTTATATCACATATAACTGCATGAAGCTACAGGCTGCTCTCCAGTTTGCTTTACAAATAAGTTTTTATACTTTTGTTAAACGTCACAATATTGTGAAATCCCCCATCATTAGGCTGTCAGCGACACGGCATTTTGTAGCAGCTCAGCAGAAACACAGCAGCAGCCAGGGAGAGTGTACCACAGTGATCTGCAGTGTCACCCACCCATTCTGAGCTGGAGATGACAAGCAACAGAAGATGACACTGCTCAGCCTCCACAGGTGAAATATTGGAGTCAGAGCAATCAGCTGAAATTGTTAACAGAGGATTTATTGACGAGAATGGGGCATGATTTGTTCAGTCAGTTCCCTAATCCCAACTGGAATCCTGTGCAAAATCTCTGTTTATCACAGTCTCCCCAGTTCCTGGTTATGTGAAAGTGCCACGCCAGTTCAGCTTTTACAATAGTCATTCTCATGTGATTTCCTCCTCTCCTTCCACCTCCCCTGCTCCTCTCCAGCTGCCTACACCAGAACCCCTCCCTTTGGTCCCTCCAAGGGAAGAGCATCAATGTTTGAAAGCACTCAGACTTGACCAAGAGCTCAGCATCCCCACTGAGATGCTCCCAGCTCTCCCCTACTGTTAATTTATGTGCTGTTTTGTTATTTATTTGCTTCAATGCCTGTCCTAACCAAATTTACACAGAGTCTTTGTTGCATACTTCCAGTACAAAAGGACAAAGCATCACTCTTCAACCTAATACTCCAAGCAATAGTTTTTAATTTGACCTTTTAAAAATCTTTATCTAGCACTAGAAGATAACACTAAATTATTCAATGCTTCATGCACAATGTCATCTGTTTGCACAGATGGTTATATTAAACCTGATCCAATCCAGTTCCACTCTTAAGGGTTTCCCAAAATTCTCAGGTTGAGAATGTCTCATCTGACCCACACCTCACTGATAATGAAACATAAGCCTAAAATGACAATATATTACTGGAATAAAAAAAAAAAAAAAAACTTTTGAAGAAATTGCATTATAAACTCATGATCACTGGAAACATAGTCTTGTAAAATGACTGTGCCTAAAATGGGTTTGCTCAAAGCTTACCAAGGGCATTAAGAAGACAAATGGCACAACATAAATAATTGTATCATGAGGCCCCTGCACTGATAATTAAATTAAAAAAAGAGGCACTTCAGGGTTAAGCACAGTCCTTTCTCCTGCTATTTTCTGAGGAAGAAAGGAAAAGCACTCTTGCAGAAAAAAACCCTAATTTATCTGTATTTTTTTAAACAGATACACAGGTAAGAATTTATGCACAGGCTAAAAATCCATCAGCTGCCAAAGCCTGAATCTTTTTTGGTTACTTTTTCCTTCAAGCTACAAACCAGACAGTTCCTAAGAGTGACAATGCCTTTATTTCAACATTTCTGATTGCCTATCAGGAAGTCAATAGTTCTAGGGACACTAACACATATTGCTCAGTAGACTAATAATCCTGCAGTGCTTACATACATAAATCGTACCTAAAAACCACAGCATTGGTGGCAAATCAAAATCACAGAACTCACTAAAAGGTTATAGCATAAACATTAACTTCATTAACTGCAGAAATTTTAAGTAAACCTAACAGGCCAACCTTCTACTGCATCCAATTCCATGGGCAATTTGGAGCATTCCTTGCTGACAGATAAATATCCATCAGATCATGATTGTACACAGTCACACCTAATTTAGATGAATTACCTCCTTTTTACTACAGATCCAGAGGAGCCAAACTGCAAAGTCATTTAACAAGTAAACTGTGGCTTGTTTCAATTCTTTCCTGGTGGCTGGTCTAGCAGACGCCCTCCCAGCAAACAAAAAAACTATTCCAATATTTACATCAGTTATCCAGTAAAGGCACTGGGAGCCCTTCAGCTCAGCCCCAGCAACAGCCTCCTCCGTACCAGGACCCTCTGCTATGGTGGCAAGGTCCACCTTTCCCAACAATCACAGTGGAATAGGGGGTATTTTCAGAAGAACCAGTCCACCAACACCAGACCCAGTTTAGTTCTGACAGACTCAACTTCCGCTGTCTGTAATTACCAAGATATGTTCCCAGCTTCAGGACTCTGGGACTTTGGGAAAGCTGAAACAGCTTGTGATGGAGATCCATGATACGATCCCAAAGTGCTACCAACTTATCCCTAAATCTGTCCCATACCCTCAGTACCACAGCCTATCATCTCCCTAAATCCTTGTTGCTTTTGCTCTAACTTAATACATTTTGTACTGTATTTCTCTCTTCAATTTCCCATGTAGGCCTTGTCGTCCTTTCCTTTCCTTGTACTGGTCCAGCCCTGCTCTGCTGCAGGCACACAGTGACACTTCACAGTGGGAACACTGAATTCATGTGATGTTGTTTACATGCAGCACATTCAACAGACTCTTCAGCAAGTCCGTGTTTAACACACCCAAGTTTCTCCTTAGGCCAGTCTCTTATTACACAGCAAGTGCCAGCCCCTCAAGAAACACTGGAATTGTTTCTTTTTGGCTTTGAAAGGGGATGTGCTCATTCTAAATAATCTCAGAAGAAGGGGATATAGAAATACTGAAGCATAAATATGAATGGGAAGCTGGTCATCTAATTACTCATGTCTTTCCAAACTGAAAGAGAGGAAATTTAGGTTAGATACAGAGAATAAACTCTTCCCTGTGGGGGTGGGAAGCAACTTGGTCTAGCTGATGTTCTCATGGAAGAGTTGGAATGAGATGGTCTTTAAGATCCCTTCCAACTCAACCCAATGTATGATTTATGCCAGTAGCTTTTTAATAAACACCCTCAAAAACCAGCAACGAGAATTCAAGGTAAAACTAGTTAATAAAAAATTAAAGGAACAAACCTTTGCATGCATTCAAAACACATATTTATAGAGAGCATTAAAGAGGTTGGCTATCAGAAATAGAACCAACAGATTTGTGATGCCAAGTCACATTTCCATAAGCACAAAATAACACCAGAGATGTGCAGCAGGACGTCTTTTCAATAACACATTTTCCCCCCACAGATGTGAAAATCAAAGAAATCTCTTTCACAAGTCGTTGGTGCCCAGCAAAGAAACACACCATCCAATACACCAAGAGCTCCCTGAGGCCCAGCAGCAAGGACAGAACACTTCTGGACTGAACAACCTTCACCTGAGAAGGACACGAACACAATCTGTGAGTGGGCTTTTAATGCTATCTCCTTTGGAACAGGGCCACAGGCTCAAATTCAGATTAGATTCCAGAAAGCTCATACCTATACCAATATCAGCATTGTTATGTGGAAGCTGGAAGTCTGACTCCTTTGCCAACAGCAATTGGATGAATCATATTGTACTTCAGAGTATAATTTTTAGTTCTAACTTTTGCATTCATCAGTGCATGCTCTGTCCTGACACCCAGCTGAGGACAGCTCAGGTATCACATGTACTGACCGCTGGCAAGCACATTTTTATGTCAGCTATTATATCCACACATGATTCCTCCTTCCAGGTTCCAAAAGGTAGCATATAGGTGAAAGCTATTTTCACTAGCAAATTTCAATACTGGTTACAGAAATGCTAAAGCCTTTGTTTCAGTGGTTTCTCTATTGGACACATATAAAGTCTCACATTTCCTCGATGTTCCTCATCTTCAGCCTTTCAACTGCTGCAGAATTCTATCACTTCACTTTCCTTAAGAGTTCTCTGTCCTCATAAAAAGCATAAAAAAGAAATCTATCAGATCTACATGATACAAAATACACTGTTAAAGAGAAACCAAAGAAGTTTTAGACTGATGAAACACATTATCAATTCCTTTTAGCCACAAAGACCTTTCAGCTATTTAATCTCAAAACCGCTAAAATTTCACATCGGTTTCATCTCCTAATGAATCAGTACCGCTCCTTTTTATCTGTAAATTCTCGAAGTCGGCGAGCATCCACTTCAAAAGGTCTAATTTAAGTCTGCTAATGTGAACAGTCACGGCGACTTCAACCTAATTATGTCCCCGGCAAAGCAAGCAGTTACACCACTGCGGCTCGGCATCCCGGTGCCCCCACAGGAGCGCAGAAATTCGGCACGGAAAGTGCCTTCCCCAGCCCCTTTTTCACGGCGCGGATCCCACACGCTGCTCCAGCCCACCCTCTCACCCGGGAGCTGTCTCCATCCCCACCTCCTTCCCTGCTGGAAAGGAGGGAAGGCAGCACCGCGTAAATCCCGGGAGAAGGAACCGGGGCAGGGCTGGGAGGGCGGGGATGGCCGTGAGGGGATGGCCGTGAGGGGATGGCCGTGAGGGGATGGCCGTGAGGAGCTTCCCCCCCTCCCTCACAGCCCCTGCAGCCCCCGCGCTGGGGACACACGCACCGGCTTCAATTTCTGGGCAAACAACGCCAAAAGCACCAGCGCACCGCCAAAACCACGCCAGGCAGCAGCAGGTCCTCACTCACCGCCCTGCCCCGTCCGTCCGTCCGTCCGTCCGTCCGTCCTTCCCGGGGCCGCCGCGGATTCACCTCAGGAGCAGCAGCAGCAGCACCATGAGGGGCCGCGGGGGGTGCCCCGGGCGCCCCCGCCCCGCTGCAGCCCCGCGCCCGCCGCCACCGCGGAGCTCCCCGGAAGAGGGACGGGAAGGGAACGGGAAGGGAAAAGGGAAGGAAAGGGAAGGAGGATCAGGAGGAGCAGCAGGAGGAGGAGGAGGAGGGAGAGGCGGCGCTTCCGCGGGAGGCGGAAGAGGCGCGCGCGGCCGCGGCGCAGGCGCGATGGGGCGGGGCGGGGGCGCCCTTGGGGTGTCCGCCCTGAGGGCAGGGGGGCTGCGGGACAGCCCCGAGTGACACCCGGGCTGGGGGGGGCGACACGGTGCCACCCCTGCCATGGCAGGGGACACCTTCCGCCAGCCCAGGTTGCCCCAAGCCCCGTCCGAGCTGGCCTTGGACGCTTCCAGGGTTGGGGCAGCCACGGCTTCTCCGGGCACCCTGTGCCAGGGCCTGCCCACCCTCCCAGGGAAGGATTTCCGCGTAAATATCCAATCTAAACCTACGCTGTTTCACTCTGAAGCCCTTCTGTCACTCCAAAGCCATTCTGTCGCCCCATGCCCTTGTCCAAAGTCTCCCATCTTCCTTTTAGGACCCCCTTCGTGCACTGCAAGGCCACAATGGGGTCACCCCAAAGCTTCTGCTCTCCAGGCTGAGCAATCCCAGCTCTCCCATCCTTTCCTCCCCCCCCAGAACTGCTCCATCCTCTGACCATCCTGGTGCCTCCTCTGGACTCGCTCCAGCAGCTCCTTGTCCTCCCTGTGCTGGTCCCCAGGGCCGGGGTGGCTCTGCAGGGGGGTTTCACCTGAGGGGCAGAATCCCCCCCCGGCCCTGCTGCCCACGCTGTGGGATCAGCCCAGGATTTGGGGTTTCTGGGCTGGGGCGTGTCCAGCCTCTCCTCCACCAGCATCCCCAAGTCCTTCTTCCAGGGCTGCTCCATCTGCTCATCCCCAACCCGAGTTGAACCCCAACCCAGGTGTGGCACCAGCACTTGGTGTTGTTAAACCACATGAGATTCCCGTGGGCACACTCAGGATTTGAGAGTAAAATCGGATTTGTAGGCTGGTGGGTGATACCTCATGGTGTTCCTGCATCCCTCTGGAGTCTCCATCCCCAGCAGCAGCACCTCGACCTGCCCTGTGATAGCTGGACACAGCTGCAGTGGGTTTTACGTCACTGTCTCCATGAAGGGTTTTTGCTTTATGCCTACACGTAATTTTCATGGTGATATTTCATTACAGTCTCTCGTTACGGGGATAGAAACCTCATCCCTGGGAGTGTCCAAGGCCAGGCTGGATGGGGCTTGGAGCAACCTGGTCTAGTGGAAGGTGTCCCTTGCACATGGCAAAAGGTTGGAATGTGATGAGCTCTAAGGTCCCTTCCAACCCAAACCATTTAATGATTCTATGGTTCTACTTCAGGGAGTCTCAGCAAGGTGATTTGGTACCTAAGTAAGAGCATGTTCAGCAGCTGTTCACTAAATTTGGCCAACCTAGACTTCAGCATCAGTAGTTGGATTGTTTTATGTGGAAATAATACTACATGACACTCATTCAGAATTTTCCTCTGCATATTAGGAAAAATACATACCCAGTAGCTTTAAAAATTAGAAGCAAAATAGCAAACCTTGCGGTGTGTGAGCTGAGGATATTTTTAAAGCACATAAAAAAGCTGAAGGATGACAAACAGAAGTGATGGCACCTCGGGCACACTTGTGCTTCGTTCTTTTCTTGTAGCATGACCACCATCTAGTGGGACATGGGCAGCCAGTGCATAAGGGCTTGTGTGTGCTGGTAAGTGCAATAAAATCCAGCTGCTCACATGTCTTATGTGTGTTCCTGCTTCTATTCTGAAATATTGGGGACTTCAGAAAGCTTCTTTTTGTGTGTAGTCTTCTGTTTACCAACAGATGGGTTTCACATACTGACAGAAATCAGTCGATGCCAATGTCTCTGCTATTCAAATACATCTGTAGCCACAAAATCATAAGAGCTAATCTTTTTCTAAAACTTCCCTACGTGTTTTCCTTAATGTAACTATTACATCATTTATCCAGGAATAAAAATGAAATTTAGATTATATTAGATATTACTATATTACATTACATTATTATGGCCAAGATACCACAATTGTCCAGGAGTTACAAAATAAGTAAGCTTGTTGTCTTTTTCTTAGCAGTATCAGCAACACTGTTGAGGTTCTGGAGCGTGTCCAGGGAAAGGAACGGAGCTGGGGAAGGGGCTGGAGCAGCAGGAGCAGCTGAGGGAGCTGGGGGGGCTCAGCCTGGAGAAAAGGAGGCTCAGGGGGGACCTTCTAGCTCTGCAAGTCCCTGACAGAAGGGGGGAGCCAGGTGCAAATTGGTCTCTTCTCCTAAGTAACAAACGATAGGATGAGAGGAAACATCCTCAAGTTGCACCGGGGAAGGCTTAGGTTGGATATTGGGAAAATTTCTTTCACTGAAAGGGCTGTCCAGCCCTGGCACAGCTGCCCAGGGTGGTGGTGGAGTCCCCATCCCTGGAGGGATTTAAAAGCCGTGTGGATGTGGCACTTGGAGACACAGTGGTGGCCTTGGCAGTGCTGGGGGAATGGTTGGACTCGATGTTCTCAGAGGGCTTTTCCAACCTAAAGGATTCTTGTGACTTCATGCCAGGACTCTGCCTGTTGTCACAGCCAGGGGCCGTGAACTTCAGCAGCTCCCACACTGCTCCGTGGGTGAGAGCTGCTAATTCAGAGGAAGTTTTGCAATGGGTTTCGGTGGAACCGATGTCTGAGAACTCCTCTCCTCGGTGTAGGTCGTGCCTTTGGCCGCTGGATGGTGCATCGCTTGTTCCTGCAGCCCCGGGGCAGCCTCAAGTGCCACCCTCACCCTGTGGCGCTGGCTGGCAGTGCTTCCAGATGCCAAAGCATGTATAGACACGTCAAAGGTGTATAGACAAGGCAATTTCTTAAAGAAACGTCACATATAATGACATAGATACCGCCTGCAACCGGGAAATTCTCTCCCAGATCTGAACTTGAACTACAGGCACAACTGGGGCTTGTGCTACAGATGTGAGTGCAGCTGTTATTGCTGATGTAGTTCTGATAATCCAGCCTATTATGCCTTTTTTTTTTCTTTTCTCTTGGCTTTGATTTCTGCTCAAACACTCCTTGAGACACGTGACAGTTTTTCACAGCAAATACAGTCAGTGCTCACCACACTGCAAAGACTGCAAACTCCAACCAGTTTGGACCTCAGAGCTACACTTCGTCTGATTTAGCAGGCTCTTGATTTCTGAGGGTGACAAAGTGTTTTTTTCTGATGGAATATAGTCCTAACATACCCATTTCCTTCACCAAGCAGCTGGATTTAAAAGAGGCAGTGCCATTTAAAGTGTTCACTTCACAGTGAGAAGTTTGACGGGCAATATTGCAGGTGCTTAAGAGCAAGGTAACCAGAAATTCTTCAGTTTGCTTTTTCTTTGTATTTTAGTGCTGTGCATCAGTCACAGGCTCCTCATTTCCTCCTGATCTTAAAAACAAACAAACCAGTTGAGTATTTTCCTCCCCACACTTTTGCTAAGCTGAGGAGCAGCTCTTAGACCTGTTCTAATATGCACAGCATTGATATTGCCACGCTGAAAACACGTCAGGACTCTGGTTCTTCTGCAAGCCCTGGTGGTTTGGAAGCCATTTCCACCACAAACAACATTTGCCAAGATAAATTGTTTGCCAGAGATAACTTCAGGTCCTCAAACAAATTACCTAAGAAATGTTGAAACATAACAAATTGTTTTTCCATGCTTTCTGTCCTGTAGGAAGGAATGGAGCTTATCTCTCTTACAGATTCCAGAGACACACACAATGCCTTCAGTGGGTTGGATAGACTCTGGGAGCTTTGGAATGCCTCATATATCAGAGGAACATATGAAATATTCATGCCCCATTTATCCTCCCCTCAGAAATGTAAATACTGAAATTCAAATGATTTGTGTAAGGACTCCAACAGTTTGGCAGAGGGCAGCAAAGCTGCTCATGGGCTGCACTGGGAAATAAAAGGATGAGTTTAGAAGAATCTGTCATTTGTTGTGCTCCCTTCCATCTCAGGCAGGCTATAGATGCTGAGGGTTTAATTATGTGCATGTTTGTAAAGTCCCAAAGGTTTGTCATTTGTGTGGATATTTCCCCATTGAATTCTGCTTTGTGTCAATAATGTGTTTAAATTCTAACTAATTCTAGCTAAAAAGAAAAGCTGTTTTCCATAACCGTTCCCTTTACAGCCTTTCTCTGGACTGAGCCACATCGGCAGTGCTGCAGGTGTAGGGTGATAACATTGTGACATATCTCCTATTTTTAGACTGTTTTCAACCCCTCCACAACACAGTCTGGAGTAAGAAAATAACCTTATTTTCTCTCTGACTCTCCTCCTACCCTGTGTGGTTAACTTTAAGATGTACCTCTTTGATATTAACTGAAGCAATGGTGATCTACAGAAATAAATTTCTGAATCTCATTGTCTTAATTTCTGGTTTCTTCTGCCCTTCTCCTTTTGATTTGATGTGGTCCATGGGCAGCAAAAAAGAAGTACAGAACAGTTGTACTCGATCTCAGGAAAGGGGAACTGTGTAAAACTGAGGAACCTTTCTAAGAAGGTAAAAAGAACATCTAAAATGCTAAAAGCTTTTGAAGAAACAATGGAAACATGACCACTGAGGCAATGTAAGTGCACACCGGTATCAGGAAAGACCAGATAAAGTGCAAAAAGGAGCAGCAGAGCTCAGGAAGTTGTTAAAAACAAGTTACATTCAGAGAAGCAAATGGAAAGAACCATAAGCATTGATCCGTTAAACACAAACCACAGCAGAGATGGTCATAAAACCAAACCGAGGAACAATTGAAACTAGGCATAAAAATGTACAATAAACAGCCCAACTTTCTCCAAAGCGAGATCAGCTGCATTTCAGCCTCTCCTGAGAGGCTGGGTTTGTTTCAGGGCAGGGAAATGAGGCTAAATGCTTGATAATTGCAAAAGGAATAAAAGGATCTCTTGTGCAGCCACTCAAAACATAGCTGCTAGAAATGGTACCTACAAGAGATGCTGAAAGGAAGCCTTCTCTGGTTTGAGGGGGGTTTTGTGCTTTAAATGAAATGGGCTGCTGAGGCTTTTCCCTGCCAGTTGGCTGGAGCCTTCAGTGGGAGCAAGCACTTACACTGAGAGCCCAACAAAACAGGATCAGAAATCATAGAATAGTTTGAGTTGGAAGTGTCCTTTTAAAGGTCATCTAGTCCATCGTCCCCCTGCCACGGGCATCTTCAACTAAACCAGGTTGCTCAGAGCCTCATCCAACCTGGCTTTGAATGTTTCCAGGGATGGGGCATCACCACCTCTCTGGGTATCGCCAGCTCTCTGGGCATCACCACTTCTCTGGGCATCGCCAGCTCTCTGGGCATCACCACCTCTCTGGATATCGCCAGCTCTCTGGGCATCACCACCTCTCTGGGCATCACCACCTCTCTGGGCATCACCACCTCTCTGGGCAGCCGCTGCCAGTGTTTTACCACCTTCAGTGTAAAAAAACTTATTTAACCCATCTAATCTTAAATTGACTCTTCTTCAGCGATCCGCATCAAAGAGCTGGGTACATCCAAAACCTTCATCCTCGGGGACGAGATCCCAAACCCCACCGCTTATCCCGGAGCGATTCCTAGAAACCCGGTTGTGTCCCTCCAGGGCGAGCTGCCTGAACTTGCCTCCGAGGACATAAGTAAAAGGAACAAATTCAACTTCCCGGGCTGAGCTCAGCGGTCGGGAAATGACCCATCCCGGGCCGCGGCGTTGAGCGGCCCCGAGGCGGGGTTTGGCAGCGCTCGGAGCCGGGGCCAGGGTCGGGACCGGGGCCAGCAGCGCTGCTCGTCCCGCACCGCTCCCGGGGCCGCGGTGCGCGATGCCGGCGATGCCGGCGCTGCTGGCACTCGTGGCCGCGGCGCTGCTGGCGCTGCTCGGGGCTCGACGAGCGGCCGGCCCCGGCTCCTGGTCGCCGCTGAAGCGCTGGGCCCTGGGCTGCCTCCTGCTCTGCCACGGTGCCTGGAGGCAGCGGGCAGCGGCCGGAGGGACCGCCGAGCCGCGCCGGCCGCGCCCGCTCCGCACCGACCCCCACGTGAGTGTCCTGAGACCCCCTTCTGCTGGACCTGCTTCTGCGATACTCCGTTCCCACTGCTTGGCAACCCTGTTTCCCCCAGCTCTAGCGTCCTCATGTCCCGGCACGCCTGGCACGCCCCTGTTCCCCTGGCATCCCATCCCCAGCAATGCATTCCCCCAATCCTGCAACCTCTATGCCCTGGCACCCGCTGGAACGCCCTTTCCCTTTGGGCCCATATTCCCCTGGACCCACACCTTCTCCACCTGCAGCCCTCTGCATCCTCTGCATCCCACCCCTGGGACCCCCATCCCTCAGGGACCCCCATTCCGTGCATCCTGGCATCCCTCACCACCCAAGCCCAGGAGCCTCTGGACCCACATCCCAGGGAGGGCACCTTGGGGATGCCACCTTGACTGACCCTTGCAGGGAGAGGGGTCACCTCTAGTCAGTCCAGCTGGTGTCACTGGGAAAAAGCAGCTGTACTACGGGACACAGTAGCATTTGAATTTAGCACATTTAGTGAGTTGAATCTAATTTTGCAGGTGTACTCGTCTGCTTAATAAATAATAAATCCTCTATCTACTACCCGTACCTTGCCTGTGTCCGTGGCCCATCCTGCCAAAATACTCCCTGTGCCTAGAAGGGACATTTGGGTGGGCTTTGCTGTGTTGTTCGGTAAGAGGGGGAAGCAGAAAGCCTCACGAGGCAGGATTTCCTTTGCTTTTCCTCATCAAGATTCAGCTTGTAAATGCCAGCTGAGATTTTGGACCTCAGGTAATTTCTGTGAAAAATCAGCTCACATTTCCTGGACTTTTCTGGGGACTCTTAAGTCATATTATTTAAAATATGCATTCAGGAAAGGGACCACAAAGAAAGGAAAAATGCTCTTGTGGCTATGAATGATGTGATTTTCGCACACCAGGTTGAATGTTTTGGATCTGAATAAATTTTGAGCTGTCCAGTCTTATCACTGAGGTTTCTCTGCTGCTTACAAAACTCTGTTTGCTCAGGTACCGTCTATGAAATATAAAAGTGAAAGTAAAATTGGATTCCTAAGAAGTCTATGGGGAAAAAAAAAAAAAAAAGAACTACTGACCTTGTCCCCTCCCTTTCCTGCCTCCAGCTGGAGCTGAAATCCATTTCCCTTTCCCCAGGCTCTGGATTCCGTGTACTTCACTGGCTTTGCAGAGACCAACAAGACCTTTGTGATCGCTCGCCTTGCCAAACGTCCGGCTGGGATCTGTGAGATGTGGCTCTTTCTGAGGGTGGAGGGAATAGGAGAGTTTGAAGTAAGTGCTGGCTGTGGGGTGACATCCAGGAGCAATGCTTAGTTCCTGGCTTGAACCCCTGGGATGATCCCAAGGGAAAATTAATGTTCCCTGCATCTTCCCCCCATTGACACCCCAGCAGGTGCTGTGTCTAAGGACAGTGGTAAAACTGGCCAGAGTAATGCTTACATCTCATTTTCTTTTCAGTAGGATCTGACACTCATTCCCTTTCTCCCATAATGTGCAAAATCCAGCATATTTTCTAAAAAATAGCTTGATAAGTCTCCCAGGAAGAATTGGAGCATCAGTCTTCCCCATAAGGCACAGCACATGGTTAATTAGTCACATTGTATGGCTGTGGTTGCTTTTTATCCCTTTTCTAATGAGTTAAAAACCTTTGTGGAATTGCCTCTTTCAAAGAGAAGGGAGAGCTTTTAGGGAGTTATATGCACATCCCATTCATTCTTGCTGAAAAGAAAACTGTATTAATCATATATTTTACCTGTAGATTCTCCTTTTTTGTTAATAATTGGCTCCATGGCAAAGCTGAGAAGATCTGACACACACCCCTTTGCACTCAACTATCTCTCCTCACAAATTTCTTTTGCGAAGTAGCCATGACCAGAAAAAGCAGGAGAAATCCCATTTGCAAAATATAGAAAAATAAAAGAGAAGATTTGTGTGCATTATTTTGGTTTTTTTAGCAATATTTAGTACAACAAGATACTTTGTGGCTTTGTTTCTTCGAACTGCCAGCCAAATTCAGGACATTCTTAGATGCTTCTGTACAGCAAGAGGCATAAACTCTCTTTTAGAGAAGTGGCAGCTTTAGGGAACAAGAAATATTTTTCAAGGAGCAGATGAAGAGTTTGGGGAGCTTTCACGCACTAAAATGTTTCTAGAGTGTCATCAAATTGAGTCTAAAAATAAATGTAGCCCCGACGCTCTGCCTGACTGGGCTGTAATCTTGGCAGTCACTAGTGCCAGGAGCTGAGCTCTCGCAGTGACCTCCCTTCACACAACTTGTACCATCTGAAACAATAACGTCTTGTATCTCAGGTGATTGAGATGCACTTTCTCCTCTCTAATAACTGATTGCCAGAGAAGAGTCAAAATGAAAGGCCAGTTCAACCACGTGTTCCTCCTGCAGGGGACCATCAGAGCAGGAATTCCTCCGGGTTGCATCCTCACAATTGAATTAAGCAAATGTTTGCCTGAAATGTTTCCTCTTTTTAGCACCCGCAACATCCCAACATGATGGTTCGTGATGAATCTGAAGAGGTCTGGAGTGGAGGGGGGCTCACCATTGAATACCTGGAGCCCCAAATGTGCTGGAAAATAAGCTTTGATGGATTGCTCAGGTATTGCAGCACTCTCTAGTTCCATTTATCTGCACTTTAGGCCAAGGCTTTTCCAGCACTACCTGGAATTATATTTAACCATCTTGACCCCAAAGCTATTTGGTGACTAACACGCATTGATTTTTAAGGAATGAAAATATATCTGATGGTATGTAGTATCACCATTCTACCTGAGCACACAATAACATCTTTCTTCTGCACTGTCTCCTGTTCCATCCATTTCCAAACATGGAAGAAACATTTTGCTGTTTGTTTAGGAGTGATATAAAATTCCAGTGCTCTACTTACAGGAAAGGACCCTACAGACAGCAGTGGAGTGAAGAGGAAGGTGAACTTGTACCAGTTAAATTCTCTTTGCAGTAAGTGTTTCGTCTTTGCTTTGGGATGTACAGTGAGTTCAGAGTTGTTTTAAAATGCCAAAAATCAGAATTTTCCAATAAAATACAAAGATTAACACTGGCAGAGGAGCAAGTGCTCAATTTGACCTAGTATGAGCTGAAAGCTAATGATGTCTTGCATTTCTTCCCCCTCTTTTCCTAGCTGGGAGAACTTCACAGAAGTTTTTAACTTTAATGTTGACAGTCACCCCAGCACATTTGCACAAGCTCTTGCCCAGGAACCGTGGACCGTCGAGTTATTCCAGAGGGTCAAAAAGTGAGAGGCAAGATTTGTGTCTTCTGGAGTTAACAGTAATTTTTCTGCAGATCTCTTGTGTTGTAGTTGATTTTAGAAAGTGGATTTAATTTGAAGTGCTCTATTCAGGGCCATGGCTCCTGTCAGGTGTCTCCTGGTTTCAATACCACACCAGACCTGGCAGCCTCCAAGGAGGATCCTGCACAGAGACAGGATCTTCCTAATATGAGGATGAAGAGACCTGCCCACAGTTTTGGTCTCTAGAACCTTAAGCATTAGGAATATTTATTATTTTGTCTTGATTTTTCTTGATTGAGGCAGCTTCCAAAGTCAATGCTCCAGGTGTAACTAAGCAAAGGATTGAATATAATGATGTGAAAGAAGAGCTAAAGTGGGTGTTTTAAGTACTGTGCAAGCTTTGAAGAGCTGAAAAAATGAGAATAACACATGAGCGTGTTGCCTAAAGAGAAGCAGAACGTAAATATAGCAATAATGTGTGGTCTTTGGTGATACCTGCTGAGTTCTAAGCAGCAACTGTTGGGCAGCCCAGCATTTTTGCAAATAAAGGGTGTTTTTATAGTCTGTCAGGTGAGAATTTGCTGCTGTTCCATTCTCAGGTGTCTCATTATTTGGCAAAACTGGAACATGTTAAAGTGGTTGTGTAAATCACAATCACTAATGTGTAAAATCTGGCAAAACCATAGTGCAAATGTTCTGAAATCTCCTTCATTTTGGGCTGTAAATCCATCAGACTGGCATTGAGGCTTCTTGAGGAGACCGGGTGATTTTGCCTGTGCTGGTTCTCTCCTTCCTTTCTTCCAGACAAAGGGAACAACATTCCCGACACGAGCAGTGGGGTCAGTCTGTCGGAGAAATCGAAGTAGAAAATCAGGAGAAAACTGAACTGTCCCTCAAAGGCGTTCGGAGCCACTCCTATGGTAACAGCACCAGGAAGAATTCCCTCTCCTGAGAATACCTTCCCTGCAGCTGGTACTGCCAGGGCAGTGGGGCTAAAGATTCTCTTTAAAAAGAACCAGTTTCATGACTGGGCATGAAGATATTTCAGAGTGAACACCAGTAACTATTTTGGGGACATGCATATGCTTACAATGCTATCAGTTCCTGGGTATTTCTTTATCCAAAGTTAGTGTCAAATCAGGTACTAATGGCTCACATTTTCTAGGAATTGTGAGCTTTGCATCGTGTGATGTTGTTCTTTTTTGCAGGTGTCCGGAACTGGGCTGAGATTTACCGTTATGTCATGATTTTGGCACGCTTTGAAGTGGGTATTATTAACATATCAACAACGTGCTGCTTAACCACGACATTGTTTCTGAGCTTGCCAGGCAGGTTTAGGTATCCAGAAATAAGGTGTTTGGAGCACCCACAGGGTGCAGTGAGATGCTCACCAGTGCCATCAGCAGCACATCAGCTCTCAAAAGCAGGACTGTGTGTCTAAAACCAGATTTTGCCACACTGGTTGAACCAAAAGCTGTTTTGGTGATTCGAAACTGTTTGTTTTGGCGACTTGAAACTGTTTGTTTTGGCCTTTTAAAGGAAAATTCAATGGGCAGCTTTGCAGGAGGGATTCTCAGCTGCTGCAAGTACCCAGCACGAAGTCACTGCAATGCTGACTCACACTAATTGGGAGCCTGAGGTGTTTGAAGCATCCCAAGCCTTCGTGACAGCACTCAGCAAATATTTCTGCCTGTGCTGAGCTCTAATTCTCTCTTTGCCCTTGTGGCTGTGCTGGAGGAGAGTCAGAGCTGCTGGGAGAGCACAGCCCAGGGAAATGCTGAGGGCTGGCCCTGCCAGCTGCCAACCAACCCCACCAGATGCTCCTGAAATGGCATTTCCTTTGCCAACCCGGGCGTGAGGAAATCTAAATGCTCATTAGAGGCAGCATTGCAGGAGTTAAGACTGAATTCAGAATAAAAGTTCTTTTCCCAAATATGTGCTGGCCAGCACAAAAGCACAGCTTGGAAAATCCCACATATGTGCAGATCCAGCAGCTGCTGTGATTTAACATGTGCCTGTGTACCTTTCAATAAACCTGTGCTATGGCACCACAGTGTGTATAATCAGGTAGCCACCTCTTCCTTTTCATCACACCTATTCAGGACTCAAAGGGACTGTGGCTGTTCTTCTCCCAATTAAAAGCCATCTGACTCTGCTGAGAAATTTGTTGCTGTTTGAAGTTTGAAATCCTCATACCCTGAGTGTCTGTACATTTATGACATCACAGAGTAGGCTTACATTTGCCTGAGAGCAGCCCAAATGGAGCATGAAGGGGTCCAGACTGAAAGGCAGAAGAGAAATTAATAAAAATATAAGATTCCAGCTCCTTATTTAACATTTTTCCTGTATGCTGCTCTCAGGCATAGAATATAGGATAGAAGAGGTGTCTGGTCAGAGAAGGGCCCATCACTTTTGTACATCTTTGCAGGTATTGTTTCCCTCTTCTTGTGTCCACTTGATATGGACTTTTTATCGTCCTTAATGTCCTTAATTTATCCTTAATGCTTTTGGTTTATGTTCTTGGACTCTCATTTGCAGCCAGACTTTCATGGAAGATGTACTGAGAGGATTTTAGAGTATGAAGTCATAGCACATTGCATAACCTGAGTTATATCCAGTGTCTTCTTGGTCGAGGCAGTGAATGACCCAGGGAAATGAGTCTGCACAAATGTGACCGCTTTTCCTTTGTTTTTCTCTTGCAGGATGGGACTGCAGCACATTTAACAGTCATTAATATTCCAGCTACCACAGCTAAGTAAGTAACCAAAGACAAAACCACACGTCTTAAAGGTGGCAAAAGCTGCTCTGCAGGACTCCATTATGCACATCCTTGCTTTGAACCTGGACAGCCCAATTTCCAACCACACCCTGTTGTCCCTGCTCCCTTCACCCAGTTTTCCATTTGCAGTTAGTCCCAAGGACAGCTTTTACTTTCCATGCCTTCCTTTGCACTCAGTCACTGCTGGGCTGGTGCAGCTGCTGGTGTGACTGTCCAGATGATTTAGGGGCACCACTTGAGCACTTCCAGGTGTTTAAGAAGGTGTGTCCGACAGGGAGCCCAGCCTTGCTGACTGGAGCTCTGTGCATCCAGAAGATTAAAGACCCATATTCATGGCCCTGGAACCAAGGTTGCTCCAAGCCCCATCCAACCTGGCCTTGGACACTTCAAGGGATGGGGCAGCCACAGCTTCTCTGGGCAACCTATGCCAAGGTCTCCCCACCCTCACAGGGAAGGATTTCTCCCTAATATCCCATTTAACCCTACCCTCTGTCAGTGGGAAGCAATTCCTCTTTGTCCTGTCCTTCCATCCTGTGTCCAAAGTCCCTCCCCAGCTCTCTTGGAGCCCCTTTAGACACTGGAAGGGTCTCCAAGGTCTCCGTGGAGCCTTCTCTTCTCCAGGCTGAACAATCCCAGTTCTCACAGCCTTTGTGCTGGTGCATTTGAGTTTGGGCTGAACTTTAAATCTGCTCCACGTCTCTCCCCTCCAGCCTCGCTGTAGGTTATGTGTTTTTCCCTGATGGAGGAAAGGCTGGCATTGAGTGGTCCAACGCCTCGCTGGCCGAGATGGCTGAGGATGGTGTTATCAAGGAGGAGTACGGAGTCAGCTTTACTGCTGGTAAGCTGAGTGTGGCCCACCTGCCTTCAGCCTGTTGGGATGCAGCTAATTTAGTGAGGGAAAGGTGACATTCCTTCTGATCCTAGGAGAGGCAAGTTCAAAAGCTGAATGCATCACCTTGCACCTTAAAAAATTTATTTACAATCATAAAATCATGGGATGATTTGGGTTGGAAGGGACCTTAAAGATTATGCAGTTCCACCACCTACCATGGGCCTAAATGAAGTTATAGGTGTGGTGTATCGCAGGTAAAACCTTGTGACAGGATCAGCATTCCAGGCATCTGTAGAGAGTTATACCTTCTCTTTGTGCTGACTCTTGCTTATGCTGGTCCACATAAATGATTTGATTTTCAGTTTTGGATGTCAAAACATAAGTTATGAGACAGATTCAGCAGAAAATATGGTTGATCAAAGGTTTTGCTTAATTTCCAAAGCAGACAGGAGAACTATTAGTCTTCTGAGAAGCAACCATACACAAATATAATAGATACTGGGATTTTGGGGACAAAATACTACTGAAGGTTGGACACATTCTCCCCTTTTGCTCTTTTCCAAGGTGGCAAGGACTTTGCTGTTTCTGCAGTGCTGGACAAGCAGACCTGCCCCGTGGTGTACAATGGCCTGGTGGGGAGTGGAGTTTTCCATGAGTGCATTGCAAGTTTCCAACTGAACGGGTCAACACGAGGCTGGGGCTTGGTTGAATTTTATTACAGGTAAAATAATGACAGGCAAGAAGAGGCCAAAGACTCCCATCCTCCTGTATTGACCTATGTGGCTACAGCTCCATAGGTATTTGAAGCACAAATGCACAGAATTTTTTACCTGCTGTAAAGAAATGTTCATTTAGTGCTTAATATGTTTATTAAGTTGACAAATGCTCTATATATTATTTGAAAAGGAATGATTGTGCCAGCACTTTGTACATGCAGCCAACCATGGGCACTTATTTTGTTATAAAGGTTTATGTAGGCTTTTATATAGGTCTCCATATAGGTTTGTGAGTTGGATGATCCTTTCTGGAGACTGCCTTATTCTACCCCATGATTGTCACAGTCTTTTACTGGAGGCTTTTTCCCTATGGAGTCTTTTCTCTCATGAAAAAAAAAGGCAAATTTTGTTATTTACATTTATTTTCCGTTTTAAAACAAACACGAATCCTTGGCTGTCAGAGGAAAAGCCACAGACTACTTTCAGGAGTTTGGGAGCTCAGCTGCTTCTGAAACCCAGAAACAGTTACAGCACATCAAACAGGCCACTGAAGTGCCAACCACCCCCTGGCTGAACCAGAATATGGAGCTGCTGCCAGGTCCCTGCCCCCCCTCCAAGCCTGCGTAGGGGAGCAAATGACCCAGCACACAAAGTCTCACATAAAACCCAAACAGGGCACGTCCTGCAAGCCCAGACAGTCCTGGCTGTCTCTGCTTAATTTGGCAATGCTGGCAAAGTTCCCATCTGCTTCCAAATCAAAACCATGTTAGAAATGCAGGGGTGGGTGTCTGGTTCTTCCTCTTCGCCACGAGACACCGACTCAGCGTCGTTGCTCTTCTTACAGGGATGAGGCCGCCCAGCTGGTTCCCGATTTGCAGCTTGGTCCCAAAACCCAAGGACCCAACCCTGCCACCGATGCCTCTCCCCCATGAGCACTTACAGGCTTGTCCCAGCTACGTCAGCAAGCAGCAGCTTTCCAAAGAGATATTATTCCCTGCGAAATGCACTGTTTTGAGTGTGGAACTCGTCGCCGGATGCCACGGAGGTCGAGGGTATGAAAGGATTTGGAGAGAAAATGGGACATATTTTGATTAGTGCAGCTCTTAGTGGTTGCAAACCATGGTGGTCTGGAGGAAGTTTAAAGGAGGGCTCTGAGCAGCTGATTGCAGGAGGAGTGCACTGGGAGGGATCACTCCACGCTCTGTCCCTTGGTATTGTTCCTAAACTGCAGCTGCTCCCCACCAGGAAGCCCAGGCTTTGTGGATCTCTGACCCAATTTAGCACCTCTTCTGTTCTTTCAGATTTGTTTTTGAAATAAAAGCTGTATCTTTCTGAATTCTCTGGTTGTTGCAGCCATTAAAACGTGGGGAAAAGCGGTTACAGGAAACAGCACTGATTTGATAGTGTTGTATAAGAGATGGAGTGGAAGAAGCAGGAGAAAGCACATCGAAGACATCCAAATGAGGGGCCCTGTAGGAATAGCATTAATGGTCAATGAAATAAGTGGTACAGGCACGGTTTCCCCTTGTCTGAAGGAAAACCAGGGCCTGGTAGTCCAATTTAGACTGCTCTGAATGTCTCATCATTCACTTGCAGATGCCTTATTAACCCAGCACCCACATTAATAACATAAATAACTGGGAGCTGCTGGCCCAAGGTAGCCCACAGTGGGTTCCCTGCCTAGATGCATCTTGCCATTAAGTACTGAAAGTAAAACATACTTAAAACACGTCAAAAACGTAGTTAAGTGAAAGACCTGGAGAGGAGAAATTAAGGAAAGGTGCCTTATAGTTACAATGCCATTTAAGTTGTAATGCCACTCCATTTAAGGAAATAGTGAAATCTGGGTGCATGTATTGTATCTGTATTTTTATAATCTCTGCTTAGGCTGACACTGGAGGAGATTTTAACAGCATTTAAGGAAGACTTTTTTCCTGTCTAATAGTTCTTACACTTACTGCTACAACAGCGTTTTATGCAGAGTAAGCTCATGAATATAAAATTACTCCACCTGCATATCCCATGGCAGGGACTGCAGGTTCCAGCTTGGGATGCAGCACTGGGCAAGGCTGGGATGATGCAAGCAGCAGCCTGACATGGTGTAAGAGGCTGATTTTATCAGTGTCTGCAGCTGTGCAGTGGGTAGAGAGATTCCCACTCCCTGATTTATAACCTCGTCCCTGTGAGCTGGACCCCACCACGTGCGCCCCTCCTTCCACCCCAAACCATCTTGGCAAAGGTGCCAAACTGACTCACAGTTACATTTCTTTGGTTCAGAGCTTTGGATTTTAGCTGGACTTCTATAAACACTTCTCTAGTTACAGTGGTATTAAGAACCACATTCTTGTGAGCCTTGCACAAACTCAAAGATGTCTTAAATCTGTCTGTGCGCTCATGGTCTCCATGTGCTGCAACAGGGAGCTGCTAAATTACTGCAGACAATGGTACTTTGACAGGGGGGAAGGCCTTATGCCTCTTTTTACACATAAGAAATCAGTCAAATAAGTAATTTTAGAAAGGTTAGAAAAATAGCTATGTTATACATCACAGGTTGGTCCTACTAAGTATGTGGCTTGTTTTGCTATGATCTCAGGAACATCTGTTCCTTTTTTTCTGTGGAGTTCTTGTCATCTCCTTCCCTTTCTTTTATTTCTTGAAGAGTAAAACATTATCATTTAGAAGGAGCGATACAGGCACATCATCAAGCAAAGTCTTTGGAGGTGTCCGAGGATGCACATAGTGAGAAAAACTGTTAATTATTACTCTGGAAAGATAGTTTGAGAAATTGCTGTAAAAAAATTTCCTGTCCAGGCCAAAATGTGAAAAACCATCGCAGCAAGGAAGGGACTTGTCTGGCTGTTTCCAACTTGCAGAACTGGGCTACGAACTAGGGATGCTGTGGGGGGAAAAAGGCAGGTTTCCCCCCCAAACTGTAGGCTCTGAAGTTCGTGTTCCTCCAGTGGAGGAGGCAGAGGAAGATGGCACAGCCTTCATTGCCCTCCTTTTGTCCTCTTGCCTTGTTTCTTTTGGTACCAGTGAATGGAGAATCAGAACACTCCTGAGTTCAGTTTGGAAAAGTTCAAGCAGGGTACAGAAAATGATGAATAAAGTTTTGAGCTGGCAGGTTTATTTGCCAGGTGATGAACTACTGGTTGAGTATTTCAGCTGGAAGGACTGAAAAAATGGACTGTCGGGGGTTTTCTCCCTGGATTTCAAATTACTTTATAGAGAGCTTGTGTCCAGGACACATGGAATAACTTATTTAATTTAAAATAAATCTACCCAGCCCCAGGCTTTGACCATATGAAGTGGTCCTTCTCCTGTGGCTCCTTTCTCGGTGGAAAAATCCATCTTGGGAAGTGCTCCTGCAGCCCAAAAGCATTAATTTTGAGCAAAAAAAAGCAATAAATGGAGGTAAGCCCTGGCCAGAAGTGAAATGTAGCATATGATCTGCTCTCATCCAGCATGAAGGGAGGCAGCTGGAGCCTCCTTGGGATGAGCTGCTTTCCAGCGTCTGGGAGGAACTGAACACCTGGAATTCCTGCTGCTGTCAGTGGGCCAGCGCCTGACACGGCAAAATGCTTGCAGGTCCCCCTGGAGCTCACATGCATGTGGAATTTCAAGATGCAGGCCCTTGTAAGGAGGTCACTGAAAGGCTGTCAGCCCCAACTAAGCATTTCCCATCAATCTGCCCTTGGCTACTGATGTCTAGAATGGTAAATATTTTATTATGCTTATTTATTCTCCTTTCTCTTTGCAATTTTTCATGTGTTCTTAGCATAGATACAAAGGCCATTTTCAGGGACATTGTATTTCACTGGCAGAAAGAAAGGAAGAAAAAAAGGCTTTTTTTCTCTTGGATTTATGTTGTAGCTTTACAGTTGGTGAAGGAAAGTGTAGCCCAGGGAGCTCTGTAATTTATCCAAAAAAAATGTACTACATGGCCAAATTATCTCTGCAAAGCAACTAATTATTGCAAAAGTAGACTTTTCCCTCCACAAGAACGTGCTCAGCAGTGAAATAACTCAAAGACATTCCAGACAAAGTGACTGATAACCGAGCACTCCCTTCTCCCATTTACTGGAACCCCAACTCCCTCGTGTTCTCTCTTGTTTACCATAAAAATTCACATCTTTGCCCAAAATTACTCTTCCCTGAACTGTGTCTTTTTTACTGTTGCTCTCCCAAGACTCCAGGCTCAGGTGCCTGAATCAGGGATCTGTTCTGGAGGGCTTTTTGGTCCCCCTCTTTCAAGGTACTTTCCTCTTCCATGTTAAAGCTGTAATTAATTGCAGCATTGATTTTTGCTTTTGTTCAGCATAAAAAAAAAATCTTTAATAAAACCACAGTGCAAGTGAAGTTCATTCTAATCTGGCCATAAAGTTTTACGAGGGGTGTAAATCAAAGGGAGGAGTGGCAGCTAATGCTCTGGAACAGTTGGGCCCTGTTCAAGCTCTCTCAGTAGAGTTAAATCCCTCCAGGAGCAATTAGCCTAACAAGCTGTTTGGTCCACTTATAAATAACATCACTGATGGAGACATCTGGAGGTGTCTGCTCTGTGCACAGGAGACTTTCCAAGTAAGCTGAGTGGTCAATGACCTTTTTTCATTTCTTAATCCACAGAATGGGGGGAGAGATGCAGGTCTGACATGACCCAGCAGCTCTGATCGTGTGTTTGTCATTGTCTTAGTTTGAAAAAAAGAAAACTAAGATATCTGGGGGCTAATAGAACAGAGGACTCCACACGATTAATCAC
>JAWWEU010000020.1:17873498-17887900 GCA_035583155.1 Acropternis orthonyx
CTCTGCTCCAGGCTTCACTCCCAGTCCAGGCAGGTGAGGGAAAGGGAAAAATTCTGAAACCTCAAACCCATAACAGTCATGTTTTCCAGGAAGGATGGAGAAGGGAAAGCAGGAGTGCCATGATCAGCTGGAGCCTCCTCTTCCAGTTCTTGGTAGCTGTGCTTGGGACAGCGTGGCTTAAGTGCTGACCCCAAATGCTTTGGTCAAAGTAGCCTAAAAATGGCCCCGGGCACAATAAACTTGGGAATGGTTCATAGTGAGGTCCTTGTCACAGCCCCTGGAGAGGCTGCTGTAGATGTTAGAAATGGATTTGCAGAAGGAGATCCATTAGATGATGGATCCCAGTTTTTTCCTTCTGCAAAACAGCCCTTTTGATTAACCTTTTTTAACCTTTAAACCTCCCCTTTGGATGAAGCACAGGAAACCCTACTGTTTGTTGCTTTTGCTGCCAGCCCTGAATGTCCTTCGAGAGAGGGCTGGATAAGTGGTTGATAAAGAATGAAAAAAAGCTAATTACAGAGTTTAGGAGTATTTCATAGTGCTTTGCAGAGATGAGGAGTGGAAAAAGCTCTGAGGTTACACAATGTGCTGTGCTGCTGGTTGTCTTTACTAAAGCATCCAGATCTCTGTGTTTCCTTTCCCGTTCTTGTTCCTGCTGTTATTCCAAGGCCTGTAGGCTTCTACCACATGTTTATAAGCTGATAAAACCATAATGCCAGGAATGTTTTCCTTCCTCTATTAGATTAGCAAAATAAGTGACTTTTCAGATATAGCTTTGCTTACCATGCTCTCCACACCAAAACAATAGCTGTGAATAAATGCCATAATTCAGGGGGAGGTGAGAGAATAAGAGTGCCTTGGCCTAAATGCTGATGGAAGATGTGTCTGTGCATCTCTGTGTGATGAGGAATCTTCTGATCTCCTGACTCCCTGTCCTGGGGGAGCCCTGGTGTTACTGGGCTGGCAAACCTCAGTGGTGACAGCGGGAGTGACATCATGGTCAGCCCAAATGTCTAAGAATAAATCCCATCAGACATCACCGAGCCCTCTGTTGAGCAATTCATAATTGCACATGTCAGGCAGCTTTCTGAGAACACGGGGTTTGACTCCTGGAAAGGCAGAGCAGCCACACAAAATGCTTTTCATAAGGAAGAGGGAGTATTTTAACTGATCTCTACTGAGATTTTCCCAAAGCCATAAATATGCTTCTCTTGATCTGCTGTCCACTCAGAGAAACCGTGTGTTGTGTGAGGCTTTGAGAACAAACACCGACACGGGGAAGTTCTGGGGATAGGGAAGAGCCCTGAGCCATCAGAGCCAATTACACTAAACTCCCAAAATACATAAAGCATTTCATCAAGGGAGATCAAAGTGCCTTTCATGGGAAGGAAGAGCTCTGGCCTGTCTTTTACCCACGGGAAAGCTCTGGGGAAGGAGCTGTCTGGCCCATTCTATAGCAGCATTCTTTGAATGTTAACCCAGAGTTTATGTTCGTCACAGCCTCCTGTGACTCTGCCCAGACCTACAGCAGCCTTTGTGCTTTTTGGGGTGGCCCATAGAGCAGGCAAGATGAAAGAGGGGGGGAAATCTCTGAATAAAACCCAAAACATTGGTGAAACCTGTAGATGAAACCTTCTTTAGCACCCACTGTAGGTACCTGTGGGTGATGCATCGTGTAAATGCTATGCAGTTGCCCCCAGTAAAACAGTCACCACTGTACTTGCAAAGAATGACGAGGGACTTTTAAGGAAATTGCTTTGCATGTTGGAAATTGTGTTGGAATATAAAGAATCCTCAGTTTTAGTGCACATTATGAATATGCCATGGTGATAATACTAAGGTTTCTCCTTCAAATCACTGCTGGACTTTGGGTTTCATGGTGATGACTGTTCCGCTCGAGCGGCACAGTTGGCATTGTCTGGATGTTTAGTGGAGCACCTTGTTCCTGGAAAATTTGATGTTCTCGGAATGATAGAAAAGCACCGAAATGAGTGATGATGAGCTCAGTTATCCCTCACCTTAATGAGCTGTGGGTAAATTGTTCCTTAAACGTTATTTCCATGTTTTTACATTTGCCTTGGAGAGAAAGGAACATAGTGGCAAAGCACGGAAAAGAATCACAGAGAGGTTGGAGTTGGAAGGGACCTTAAAGACCATCTTGTTCCAACCCCCTGCCATGGGTGGGACATCTTCCACTAGTAATCCACAAGCAGGAAAGGAGTGATGCTCACAAGAAGACTTAGGATGTGCATTCATACATGATTTCCAAAACCTGATGGTTTCCCAGGGGCCAGCCAGCCCCGATATAACCAGTCTACTAAATGTTTCTGCCGTGGGACATGGTTATGGGGTTCGGCTTCAGCTGTATCCTGATTTTGGCCAATACCAAGCCTTTCAAAGGGATATTCTGGAGTACAGAGGAGCTCTGCTGGTGCTTGGGGTTCTTCTGAATCTGCTGTAAACTGGGTAATGATGACCCATTTCTAACCATCTCTTCCTCCCTCAGGCTTTCTCAGCTGCATTGATGAGCTGTGATTCTGCACCCTGTTTTACATGGACTTGACCAACTATCAAATCATTACATGGAGATTCTTTACTGCCTTAATTTTATTTAAATCCTCCCTCCCTCACCCCAGACATCTGAATTAAATGCTGTTTGTTAGCATTATTTACAATATTTCATGGAAAAGATATAACTGGTGGCACTTTTTTAGTTCACACTGACTGAGGAGTGAGGACCTGGGTGGTTTTGTGCAGGTCCCAGGAGCAGGAAAGCACCTGGATGGGTTTGGTGCCTCCCACGTGAGCTGGAGCTGTGCTCACCCAGCACACTCATCCTGGTGGAAAGCTCCTCTGCATCTCTGAATGGATGCAATTCCAGAGGAAAGCATCACCCTGTCCATCCCTTTGCTCCCTCCAGGATGCTGCTTTCTCCTTTCATGAGCTGGGGATGGTTTTGCTGTCTCTCCCCTTTCAGTCTGCTGGGACTTGCACTTCCAATTTGTCTTCTCAAGTGACTCCAGAGGGTGTTTCCGGGAGGGCCTTGTCTCTTGAATTTGTTTCTCCTGTCTGATTCACAGCCCCCGGGTTTGTTTGATCTCCCAGGGCCAGCATTTCCAGCAGCTCCCTGGGGCTCCATGAAAGGGGAGTAAGGAAGAAGAGTTCACATGTGCTCCACAGAAATCTCCATATTTTAAAGGGTATCCTGTATCCCCGCTGGAACATTTTTAATGGTCCACAAATCAGAAGGAAAAAAAAAAAAAAGAAGGTTGAAACCCACACTTAAGGCATTCAATGTTCAAAGCCCAGATCCCTGGGAATGCTGGATTCAGGGAGGCTCCATGGGGAAGGCTGTTCTGAGATCCCACTCACCCAGGGCTGGGTGGGGGTCCCGCTCTCAGGCACACGCCGTTTGTCTTCCAGGGATACCTTCCCATTTTGGGTAAGGGAAGCAGAAAGATTTCCAAGGCAAAATACGCCAAGGTATTAGCTATGGAGATTTATGCCCTGCCAATGGGATTTGGGGAAGTGTGTGGTAGGAGAGGTAAAGACTTATTTTAGTCCTCTTTAAAACTCCTGGAGCAGAATCCTGCTTGGGAACTCTTGGACTTGATGGTCTTAGAGGGCTTTTCCAAGTCCTGTGATTCTGTGATTTGTAAGAAGGTAAAAAATCAATGTTTCAACAGTAAAGCTGTACAAACCCTTGAGACACTGGCAATCTGGAAAGACCAACAGCTTGTAGGGAATTCCCACTGTTTCAGCAGGGAAATTGCTGAAGTCACATCTCATTTGCGGGGGAGCAGCTTTTGCAAATATCCAACACACAGCAGAGCTCTCCGGTTAAAACTGTGACCAAAGGACACTCCTCCCCTCCTCCTGCAGGGCCCCCACTGACTGTTTGGTACTGGATAAAGTGCTTCCACAGGGAAGAATTCCTTTTGCCTATGGGATAAGCAAGGGATAGAACCACAGGACACCATGCAATCAGTGAGGTTGCTCTTTGCCGTGGCTAGTGTGTATTTTCCCTGCAATCCCCTGCTGTCACAAATCACCTCTGTCTTCCTTTGGAGACATTTGCCCACCCCTCCTGCAGATCCCTCCTCCTCCTCCTCCTCCTCCTGGCTGAGGAAGGCCAAAATCTGCCCGATCCAGAGGGGGCCCACATGGGAATCCCCACGAGTTGGTGGAGGGATGTGAACATCCAAACATCTGCCTCATTCCAGAGCAGGAATACATGGAAATACCGTGTCATTATCAGGGCTCTAGAGACCTCTCGTGGACAAACACATTTATTTCCTTCATGTTGCATGTTTGTTTTAGAGATAGGTTTATTTATTTACAATTTTTACAATTTTTAATAATTACTATATATTATTATTGTATATTATAAGAAGCAATCGTGGATTCTGGTCCTATGGTGATGACCAAGCAAATAGCACCTTGAATATTATTTATTCACTTTCTCACTTTGTCTTGTTCTTAAATTACCATTTTTGTTATGACTTTGGTATTCCTGAGTGGTTCATGGCAGTGAAATCACCCAACTCACATCACTGCCATATTGCTCCTGACCAAAATGGGTCTGTTTCTTCTCAATATTTTACCTTGTCAGACAATGCAGATGCTACAGAGGAAAGAATTAAAACAGCAACACTCAATTTCATTCCTATGTATTTATTGTTGCCCGTAAATTATTGGGAATGTGGTTGGATTTTTTTTCTCCTCTGAAAAACTTTTCAAGATTCATCAATTTTATGGACTCTTTTGCTCCCCCTCCCCACCCCCCCTCCATTTTTTTATTGACCATTTTTTTTGTCCCAAAGCAGAACAAAGAGAAATTTGGGGTTTCTTGAGCATTTCTGGGGCTGGCAGGGGGTGTTCGGTAGTTGAAAACCACCACTCTGAAACAAGAAATAAATCAGAGACCCAATTTTTATTTACTGATGAAAAAAAGCTTCATGTTCTTTTTTATTTTCCCTGAGAAATGAGTTAACCTGGTTGGGCCAGGAAGGTGAGTCCTGTGAGGTGAGTGTTACACCAAAATCCCCATGTCTGTGCAGGGATAAACTGCTTTTTCTACAGAGATGATTCAATTTTTTTCCATGATCTGCCTCATTTTCCAATTCCATCCTTTCCTCGCTTTGGTGAATTATTGGCCACCCTGATGTTTTCACTTCACTAAGGAGAAATGGCTGTTTCTTCACTGCCCTGGCTTTGCATGAAAGTGCTGTAAAATAAGAGTTTTATATTAAGGAGATATAATTAAAGAGTGCTCAGTGCTTATCTCCAGCCCCCCTGAGCAGCCCACTGGGTGCAAGGCAAAGGCAAGGTAATTTTTCTTTTTAATATTGCAATAACTCTGAGCTATTTGAAGAGAAAACCCACTGGCAATTCTGGACAGAAAGCTACATTTCAAAAATAAATTAAAATCTTGGCAAGAAGCTCTTGATTTCACAGGAAAATTTCAACGTGCTGAAAACCAAACGATATTTCAGCTGAAAATACTTTGATTTTTGCAGGGGAAAAAAAAATCCTTTTTAAGTCTTTTCTGCAAGGGAAAGGACCAGCAATATTTTTTCCTCCTTCTTTGTGGCTTTGGTTGTAGGGCCAAAGATGTGATGGGGGAATTGGGAAGAGGGAGATAAAGTTGTTTGGGTTCAGAGCGAGCTTTTCTTTTCCCAAACTGTGCTAGGAATACTTTATATGCTGTGCCCTAAGCAGATCTTAAGTGGATTTTTAAAGTAGATTTTAGAAGGAAATTCATCTCTAGTCAGCTCCTCTACCTGCCTAATTTTGACCCTGTTTTTTAATTGATTCTTATCCTTCTGGTCTCTCTTTATTCTTACAATAAAGGTATTTTTCAGACATCAGGGAATTCCTGGAGCAACGTGGCAGCAGCCTTGTTTAATTTCTTTTATTCCTGTTTCTCATCCCTAAAGTCCTGGCTGTCAGCTGCATCCAGGCCAAACATGGATCTGGCATTCCCAAACTCTCACCCCATTTTGCCCTCTATCATTACCTAAAGCTTTCTCCTTTCAGCTTGACAAACCACCAAGAAGTTTTGAGTCTGGATATTATTTTTCCTGGTACATCTTATCGCCCAATTAGTGTTTTAATTCAAATGTACAAGTGCCTATCTCTGCCTTCGCAGTTATTCTGCCTGATATCAAACAATTGGTTGGTCACAGACTCCATGAATCAATGTTATCACGACTCGTGAAGTATCTTATTTGCTTTGTGATAGGAATGCCGAGCGTATTTTTAAATTCTATTTTCTTGTGTCTCACTTTTATGTGCCATGCAAACCAGAGTGATCTCAGCAGGCTATTTTCCTGTTGTTAAGCCCTGAACCCTAATCTGGAGGAAACAAACCCAGCTCCTCTTATTTTCAAACAGATAAGATTTGCGAGGTTATTAATCACAGGTTCAAATGGCTGCTCTGGGAATTGGAAATGATCTACAGTTTTATATAAAACTTGTCAACATTTATTACAGAGACGGACCATCCGTCCAGTGGGAGCCTTAGAAAGTCACTCTGTGTCTGGTGGATGATAAAGGGCCATTTAAGTGCACAAACAGCCATGACATCATGGTGAACTTCCAGGTTCTTTCATCTGCCCCTAAATGATACCATTGCTTTTTGGCTATTGCCCTGAGCTTTGATTTTGGATGGGGGAGCTCTTTCTCCTCCCATGGACCACTTAATCTAGTTCACTTTTTTAAAAAATTGATAGAACAAATCACTCTTGTTGGGTTTGTTTTTCTCAAAGAGCTTTGAGGCTGAGGATTAGCTCCTGGGCAGGTATAAATCAACAGCAAGTTGGCTTCCCTTGGTGAATTTGCACTCTGGAAAACATGAAAGTGTGTCCTTCTCCATTTAAGCAGATCCTGGCAGTGCTGGACACACGGAAAGAAGACAATTTTCAGATTTCTTTATTTTCTTTCTCAGCCTCGCTCCTCGGACATTAGACCTATTTCATGGGTGAGTGATACACAGGGCTACACAACCCACCAACAATTAATGCCACAGATAACTGAAAAAAGGAGATTATTTCCTTTCGCTGCAGCTGCCATGGGGACTGTGAGTGCCCAACAACCTTTAGCTGGAAGAGCTTTCAGTGTGAGGTGTAACATCACCCTTGCTTTGACAAAATCAGGTGAAAACCTCATAAATATCCCATCAAAATCTTCCAGTGACCATTTGGTGCTGAAATAAACCGCCAGCATTGCTTGAAAATAGTCGCGTATGTATATATAAATCCACACACACATATATACGTAAAATAAATACAGATATAGCTGCAGTTGCACTTTGCAGAAGCTCCTGATGGGAAGGGACCCTTTGCATGAACACCACGCTGCAATCCCTGCCCTGGGACAGCCCGTTTGCTGCCAAGGGCTGTGCTGGAGTAGCTGGTGATAAGATCACAGCGTGTAATAAACCTCTCAAGTCCCTTCCAAGGGATAAAAGATGGGAAGCAAAGTGTTTCAAGTGCAGCCAGATTGCTGTCCTAGGCTGGGGAGAAGAAAGGAAAAAGCAATGGAATCGGTATTTGGAGAAGTGGTCTTTGAAGTGTGTAAATTGTGTTTTGGCACTGAGAAATTAGGCTGGGGAGGTTAATAAGCAGACATTTTTGTAACTGGTGGTGCTGCAGCCTCGAAGTGGCATCCCTGGGGCTGTGGGTACTCAAAGGAAAAGATGTGTCAGAAGCGGAGTGGAGAAACTGAGGTAAGTCCTGCAGAATGACAGAGATTTCTCTTGTTCCTTCCTGTGATTCCTCGCTCCGGGAGGAGAAAGCGCAGGAAGACTGCTGGTCAGTTGATGGATTTTCCCTCGTGTGCACAAAGAGGGTGTTGTTAGAGCAGAGAGAGGAGCAGGCAGTCTTACAGCGAAGGTGTCAGGGTGGGTTTTTGCAAATCACAAAGGAAAAGTAAACACAGATGTTTTTCTAAAACAGTCTTTTATCCAAAAAATGACATTGTAGGGAGGGCTGTTCATGCAAGTAAATGAGCTTCAACATAGACAAATCAGCTCACTTGGAGAAGTCAGAGCTTGGCGAGGTTCTGAATTGCATCCTGATTCCAGAAGGGGCTGAAAAAGCTGCTTTTTAGTCCCTGACAACCAGCACTGAGCTGTGGAATCATCTGCCATCCCGTGTGCCAGAGCTGGGGTGCGGCTCAAGGCACCGGCATCTCTGCAGGAAATGCTGAGCTGTGTTGGGTGGGTTGGAGCTGGGATTTGTTTTTCCAAGGTGCCCGTGGGAAGAGGCTGGTTCTGCACATCGTGGTGAACGCAGCAATTTCCCCGTCAGGTTCTGACAGGTTAAACTCCTCTGGCTGCTGCTGAGGAGTCTGTGAGAGGATTTAAACACCCAAACGCTTATGATTATCTGCAGCCAACACACTGATCTGTCAATACTGATGCTCAGAGTGAAAGTGTTGAGTGAAAACTGAGCGACAAGCAGCAAAAGAAAAAAAGAGGTATGGAATAGGAGGAGCAACACCCCACACCTTCTGGGCTTGTCAGAAGGGATTTGTTGGGCTTGTGACCCGTGAAACAGCATCTGCAACCTGTGCTCTGGTGGGTTTGAAGACATCTCTCCAGGAGCCTCAGGACAGCTGTGTGTGGCACACACAAAGACAGAAATAAATACAAAATAAATTAAAAAAATTATATAAAATACAAAATACTGCATACAAAGATATAAAAGAAAGAAAGAAGTGCAAAATGAAAAAAAATACCAAAAAATGTACAAAAAAACTAAAGAAAATGCAAAATAAAAACAAATGAATAAAAGAAACCAGCAAGATGGAGCATTTGTCACCTTCACGAGGAGTTTCCCCAGCTGCCTCACTCCTTGGCGACATCGTGTTTGGACCATTAGCTCAAAGAAACCTGATGCCCTGTGAAAGCTCCAAAGGGCATGTTCTGCTCTCCAGGGTTACACCGGTTCTTTTCCTCCTCTTTTTCACTTTGTAGGGAATTTTCCTCTCTGCCTGGGATTCAATTATTTCAGTGTCTGCTGCTCGTGTGCCAGAGGTAACCCAAACAATATCTTTGTAGCCTGTTTTCAGAATTTTAGACTAATTTTGAAGTCCAAAAAAAAAAAAAGAAATGTGTAAGCAGCATTTCATCGCTCTTGCTTTTTAACTGATCAGAAGCGAGGAAAGGGAAGATCAGTGGAAAGGTGTTTTCCTCTTGGTTTAGGGAACTTTGAAGAGTTCTGCTAAAAGCTGACTTCTTTCATAATGTTTTCAGCTACACCCCATCAAATATCGTGGTTAAACAGGGGAACAGCCAGACCTTTGAACTCTTTTTGTGGCTCCTCATCACTCACTTCTGCACAGATCTCTCATAACAATGATCCTGAAGAGAAAGGCAGGAGACTTCACACGTGAGCAGCGCTCCCGGCCAGACCTCAGCTGATCTCCAAAAACCTGGAAATGATCCTACGTCCAGGCACAACCACTGGTTTTATTTTCATTAATACCTTAGCTGGGTGTAAACCCTGAGGAGCTCCTTTGGCTTAGACCTCTGTGGAAGATGTGATACAGATGGAACCTCCCTATGTGTTGAAAGAGACCCTGTGAACCAAAATCTGCGGGGTTTATGTGAAAAAATGAGAATTATCCTCAGAGTGATTTATCTCTCCCCGCAGTGAAAGCGCTGCTGGGATTTGGTTACTTTGAAGTCTGAACTAAGAGAGGAGTGGGAGGTCGATATCTGGGGGAAGACACTGATCCAAAGAGTGGTCTCTGCTGGGCTGAGAACAAAAAGCCAAGGGGTGGGCAGTAAGAAGCAGCTCTTTTTTGGACACGGGACACACAGGGTGGTCACCAGACCTCCCATCGTCCTGTGCAGGAAGGTTGGGTAGAACCCCACAGCATCCCAGTGCCCACCTTCCAGCTCCTCAGCCAGCTCCTGTGAGCCCTCCTGCGTGAAGGAGACCCAAAATATTACAAAATTAGCGAGAGTTTACAACCCTCATGTGCTGGGTTTGGGAGATGTGAGGTCCCTTTCGTGTTCGTGGGAGCTGAGGGTGGGCACAGCCACAGGGATGGAAGAGCAGGCGGCTTTATCTCTCTGTTTGACACAAGATAATCACCTCTCGTGGGCTGTAGGCTCGGAGGGCTGAGCCGAGAGCAGCGATCGGCACCGGTGGGGCAAATTTCCTCTTCTCAGTGAAAAACCCTTTGTGTAAGCTCCGCAACCCCCTCATTGTTTGACGGAGCGCTGTGGATGCTGCCCATTAAAGAGCAATTAGCGCCTGTCGCAGGCAGAGCCCTCCCTCTCTCCCAGACGGCTTGTTATTAAGATATTTACGCTTAATATGAATTTCCCCTGCCATAAATCAGCGGCCTTTATACCTGCAGGGAAGTCACGGCAATCAGAGACCCCGCTCGGCCGGCCCCGGGCAGCGAGCGCTGTCTTGGAAAAGAAAGATTTGGAACGACTTATCGTCGTCGTAAAAACAACGGGAGCGGGGAAAATCCCAGCGCCGGCATCTGATAAGGGGCTGTAATCAAGCGCTCGCACATCCTCTTCGAGGAGGATGGTGAGTGGAAAGTTACACGGGTTCATTTGTCACTCGGGGAATCGTGGACAAAGAGCCAAAGCTGGTTGGAATTCGATGGGTGGGAGGATGGAGGAGCAGGGATAGGGAGCCCTGCAAGGGACTGTGTGCCTGCAGACACGGGGGCACCTCACCCAGCATGGAAAGATATGGAAGATGTCGAGTTTTAAGCATCTCCAGTGGGAACTGGGACATCACCCATGTTCCTTGGGTGCTGCAGGCTGAAGTGATTCCCAAATCCAGGTTGTCCTGAGGCATGTGGAATTATAGAATCACATAATATTTGGGCTGGAAAGGACCTTAAAGCTCATCCAGTTCTGCCCCCTGCCATGGGCAGGGATCATCTTCTACTAACCCAGATTGCTCCAAGCCCCGTCCAACCTGGCCTTGGACACTTCCAGGGATGGGGCAGCCACAGCTTCTCTGGGCACCCTGTGCCAGGGCGTGCCCACCCTCACAGGGAAGGATTTCTTGCCAATATCCCACCCAAATCTCTCCATTTCCAGTGGGAAGCCATTCTCTCTTGTCCTCACTCGAGGCCCTTGTCCAAAATCTGTCTCCAGCTCTTTTGTAGCCCCTTTAAGAGACCTCAGAGCCTTCTTTTCTCTAGGTTGAACCCCCACAGCTTTTCCAGCCTGTGTCCATAGCAGGGAAGCTTCTTTGTGACCCCCATCTCCTTCCAACAAGTCCATGTCTCTCTTCTGTTGAGGGCCAATGTACACATTTTCAGTGTGTTTATGTGCTTTGGAAAGCTGGGTTGTTTGAAACCCTGGGTTGTCTGTGTGTCTCAAAATACCCCCTCCCCTCAGCAGCACCAGGGATGCCAATGGCACACTGTTTGGCTCGTGTGTTTGGCATTTGGCTGTGGAGTGGTTGGGAGCAACTCGAAACTCTGCTGAGCATTTCCACCTTTGGGGCCAAGCTCATTTTCACCCTGTGATTTCGGTGTTACCAGAAAATAGTGTTCATATCAACATTGACCACTTCCAAGCACAGATCTCCAGACCAGGGAATTCACACTCCCTTTTCCCCTGTTTTTTAATCTATCTGGGAAATGTTAACTCTGTGATGTAACTTTCTCTAAAGTACCTTAACTCACCATGGGTGGCAGGAGATGTCACATCCTCCCCTCCACAGGTGTGCAGCTCCCAAAATGCTTTCCCCCCCTATATAAGACACTGGTGGCCTCACTCATGTTGTTGCCTCGAGCTCCATCCTTGTCTCTGGTCCTTCCTTTCAGGTGTTTCCTCTTGTCTTCAATACAGTAACAAGGGATTTCATGTGCATCTCACACAGCAACATGAGTTTTGAGCACTGCTGAAAGCAACTCACCACCTTTGCATTCCCCAGGACACCTTCCTGCTTTTCACAGAGGAAAAGCCAGGCCTGCACAATATCTTTGCCTTTTCATTTGGGACTTTGCTTTGACACCAGAAAGTTTAATTCCTCACAACAGCTCAAAGAGTATATTTTCTTCCCATGAGTTTACTCCTGCTTTAGTACCACTGGAGTAGCATTCCCTGGTTAGAGAGTTCATACAATAGTGAAGGGATAGGAAAATCAGGTAAAATCAGTACATTTTCAACAGAAAAATCGGCTTTCTGAGCACCCGGGAGCTGCTAAAATACGATGTCAGTAGATGGCACTATTTTATACCGTATGAGGACACAGGACAGTTAGGGAGTGAGCAGGGAGGCTCAGGAGATGCTGTAAACACAGATTTCCTTTCTCCTTCAAAAAAAAGCTCCACCAAGATCAGTGCAGAAGATGTGAGGGCTTTGCTCTGTGTGATATTCACTCTTCCCTTTCCTTGTACTGAGCCTTTGGCAAGGGTTAAGGTTAAAGGGCAATCTCTGCCATTCATGGTTCTTGGGATGCTAAGGCAGAGATGCCTCCATCAAACATCTCATGCTAACCCTGCTCAGAAAATATCCATATCACTTCAAACCACTTAAGATGGTCTCATTTGCTTCCAGAAACTTGCCAAAAGGGGTGACATTTTTATTCCTCTGAGTCCCAGAGTTGCTTATGGAGTGACCGAGAGCAGCTTTATTTTCAGCGGGGCAGGATTTAAAGGTTTCTCTACTGTAAAATGGCTCTGGGTGTTTTACACCTTGGCATAAATTATTCTGTGATTAATGCAGGGCTGGAACCTCACTTGGGCAAACAGCAGGAGGGAGGAGAATTGCAAATTGGGGCAAAACATGACTTTTGTGCTATGTGTTGGAAAGCAGAGAGAAAACACTCTGCCTCCCCAGCCTAATTCCTCCACCCACTTCCACAGTGCCAGGATAATCCGGGAAAAATCAGCCAGGTGAGCCCAGCTGGAGGCTGGGATGCAGGAGTGGAGTTTGGTCACTGTCTGTCTGTCTGTCTGCAGGAGCCACCACGGTGGTGCTGGATGCAGCCAAAGAGTGCCATGGGGGTGTGACCACGGGTACCTGAGGGACTGACTCTGCTGCTGTTTCTTCGGAGCTGGCTGGGATTTATTTTGGAGGCTTTAAAGGTCAGAGAGTTCAAAGTTCAAAAATGCTCGTCAGAGTTAACATATATTTTGCCTCTAAGTAAAAGGAAAAAAAGGAATCTGTTCTTCACTGCTAAATCCCTTCTTTTAGGAATTCCTGTCATCCTCTGACAGTGACCTTTTTATTCCCTTTCGTAATTGATTTTTTTCCTCTCCCCAGAGCCTCCCTTGTTTTGATTCATGTCATTTATTACTTTTCTTTTCACTTGGCATCTCAGAGATCCATCCCATTCCACTAATGTGCTCCCCCATCCCTTCAAACAAATACTGCCCATTTTTCTGTACTAAACCCAAATAACAGAAGTGTCTGAGGAGCAGCAAAACCTCCTGGTCTTTGCTAACATCGATCAGCAGAAAGACTAAACCGTGCCCATTTACACCCAAGCCATTCCCCCCTCCCTGCCCTCCCTCCTGCTCCCTTTCCCTTGCTGATGCAATGCTAGATTTGTAACAAGCCCTGACTACTATACTGTTTTTATCTAGAGGAACATCTAAATCACTTAAAAGTCTGTTGGCTGAACTCAATAAATAAATAGCAGAAGGCTCACTGGTAGCAGTGAGTTATGGCTTCGCTGTTGCTGCAGTGGGTTGTGTCCAGCAGCTGCACCAACAGCCACCCCTCCATCAGCAAATGTTCCTTTTAATCCAGCTCAGAAGAATTAAAACACTGTTCCCCACGTTGGGAAGTGTGGGGTTTATAAACTATCCAGATTAAGGTCATCCCAGGCAGAGTGTTGCTGCTGGGAAGCAGAGACAAGGGTTTGCTGAAGGTCCCCTCGTGCTGAGGGTGGAGGAGATGTTCAGACCTTGCAGGGAATTCCAAAATCATTAAGGTTGGAAAAGACTTCCGAGATCATTGAGGCCAGCCTGTGACTGATCCCCACCTTATCACCCAGCCCAGAGCACTAAAAGCCACATCCAGTCATTCCTTGGACACCTCCAGGGATAGGAACCCCCTTCCAATGCAGCCCCATTTTGATTTGATGCACAAAATCATCCAGTATTGTGAAAATCATCAAGGAGCTGTCAAATTCCAAAACGAAGCCATGCAGCTTCCTGAGAAAAGGAAAGTCATGCCTGATGCTCTGGATTTGTCTCCATGCCTCTCTATGTGTCAGTAGTAAAATATAGGCTGGAGAGAGACTTTTTGCAAGGGCCTGGAGTGACAGGACAAGGGGGAATGGCTTCCCACTGCCAGAGGGTGGGTTAGGTGGGATATTGGGAAGGAATTCTTCCCTGGGAGGGTGGGCAGGCCCTGGCACAGGGTGCCCAGAGAAACTGTGGCTGCCCCATCCCTGGGAGTG
>JAWWEU010000020.1:17888000-17954312 GCA_035583155.1 Acropternis orthonyx
TGGACGGGGCTTGGAGCAACCTGGGCTGGTGGGAGGTGTCCCTGCCCATGGCAGGGGGTGGGATGGATGGGCTTTAAGGTCCCCTCTATCCCAAACCAGCCTGGGATTCTCTATAGATGCAAATGTCAAGTCAGATGTTATTAATTCTGTAGCATAAAGTGAACACAACGTATATTTATTTCCACTACATCCATACACACAATTAGATGGTATAAAAATAGAGATGATCTTTATCCTGGCACATCCACCCCATTATAAGTCATTCTGTACGTGTTTATAAATGATAGAGGTTTATTGTACCCTCTGTTTTTATTATATATTGTGCCAAAAGTATTAATGGCATCTGTGATTCAAGGAAATAACTCATTATTCACTTGTCTTCTCTATGCTGGCTACAAAACACTAGTTTTTAGTTCTCTGCATTCTAAATATATTCCTGTGCCATTGAACGCTAATGGCTTATTATTTTTTAAATGTTCTGAATGCAAAAATCATACTGACACATAAAATAGTCTTTTTTTTTTTTAGATCCAGGATAGCAACATGACTCAATCCTGCTCTCAACTTTTGACAAAGCTCACAGTTTTAGGTTCATTTACAAGGGTTTTTATTACAACCTCATAAAGGTATTTACAATATTTCATTATATTTTAAACCAAACACACTAAGAGAAAATACTTGGAATAAAAGTGCCCATAATTTTCCGGTTCCCTTGTCACTGTCTGAAAACCTTATCAGAGTCCCTCGTTACTTTTATGGTACAGGATTAAGGGCAATGAAGAAACATTTAGGGTTCTGCAAATCACTTTGATTTCATTGTATAATGTAACAGCACTTCTCTTTGATTTACTGCTCCGTTGTTTGAAAGAGCCTGTGGGATTTATCAGTCTTGGAGGAAACTCTGTTTCCTTGAGCAATTAACTGCTCAGACTGAAGTTGCATAACTTTCTTTTATTAGTCTTTTTTTTTTTTTTTCAGAGCATTTGTGGCTGGGAAATAACAAATCCTCCACTGGGTCCTACCTCAATGCTTAATGGGGTAGAGATGAGTATTTTTATTGCAGGTTTTCTTGCAAACATTTTCCTTTTCTAGAAAATTAAAGGATATTAGAATATTAAAGCTCACTGATAATTCTTATATTGGTTTTATGTCTATATTTTGGGTAATTTTCATTCCCTCATTTCCGGTCTCATTTTTCATTTGGTTTTCAGTTCAGATCCATTTTCCTCGTTGCCCACATGGATTTCTCCCTTTCCTCTCAGAGGGGAGGGTTTCTCAAGCTAAAAAAATATTTTGATATAAAACATTTGCATTCAAACAGAACAACAACCTTTCTGACTATTACAATGCTCATAAAATAAGATAAAAAAATGCCAAATCACCCATATAAAAAACTTTAAAAGCTGATATAATTTTCCTGACAATTAATGCTGATCTTTCAGCTTTTCCTATTCATTATCTACTGAAAAAAGAGTAATTTCTCCATGGAATTTCCCACCTTCTGCATGAGGCATGAATATTATGGTATCTACATTATTTCTCTGCTTGCAAGACCAGGGATATTAAAAAGGAGCCACTGGAAATTTATAAAACAAGTAGCTAGAGACTAACAGACACTAATCCAAGCTTAGGGAATTCAGGGAAGAGACTTCCAAACAGCAAACATGGGATTAAACCTCTCCAAGTCTTCTAGAGCTCAAATTGGGGTAGATTACAAGCTTTTGCATTGTTTATATCCTTTTGACAGTGGTCTGGCTGGATAGAAGATCAGGCTCTCTATTCCTTATATAAACCAAAGTGGTGGTATAAACCAAAGTGGTGGTATAAACGAAAAAAGAGGTGGCTTTTTGGTCAATATTCCTCTCAGCTCAACCCCTGGCACACGGATTTCTTCCCCTTGGGGTTCACACACTGAGCTGCTGCTGCATGCCCCGGGTTTTGGGAAGGCTGAAGCCACCCCGAGTTCAGGAGCAGTTCAGAGCATGTGGCAGCACGCAGGGCTTCAAACAAAGTGTTGGCATCGTGTCTAAAATGTTTCACAGTTCCCCGGTGCAGTCAGGTCCTTTAAGCAGTTTAATAATTGAGGATTAAAATAATGTAGCTGTGGTTTTGCTTTCGCTAGGATGGGATGAAGGTGTAACCAGATCAGTTCCTTAATTCCCTTTGATGAGTTTTTCCCGTGGTATGCACGAGCCAGGGAAGATTCACTGGCTGTTTGGAAAGGCTTTGTGTGAGCACAGACCCACTCGAGGTTCAGCTTTACCCAACAGGGTGATCAGGAAATGGCCATGACGTAATTATGGTTGCAGAAAATGGATCCTATGGGACATCCCCAGCGTTAAAGGTTTGATCAGCACAACATTCCCGGGACTGGAAATGACCAAGTGGGACAAGAGTATCAAGAAGGATAAAATTACAGAATCATTAAGGTTGGGAAAGACCTCCAGGATCATCAAGTCCAACCTGCAAAGGAATATCACCATTCCCACTAAACTGTATTGCCAAGTGCCGTGTCTACTCATGTTTTGAACAATTCCAAGGATGGCGACTCCAACACTTCCCTGGGGAGCCTGTTCCAATGTTCAGCTCTTCCAATGTCAGAATTTTTCCTAATATCCAACCTGCAGCACGCTTGGCACAACTTTGGGGCCACTTTCCCTTGTCCCAAGAGATCCAGGCACTGAGGTGTGAATATTGCTAATAAGGCAGGCATCCATCACCCAGCTGTGCTCTCAGTCCTATGAATTCCCTGAAATGCCAGTGGGAATGAAATTCAACTGAGAACAGTGATTCGATGGTCCGTTACCTGGCCAAGGTCCATAAGGAACAGCCATCCCAAGCTTTCAGTCTCTGTCTCCAGAAGGCATTAAAGGCATCTCATGGAAAGCTTTTCCCTTGAAAAATAAGAAATATAGAGCCTGATCTTCTATCCAGCAAGACCACTGTCAAAAGGATATAAACAATGTAAAAACTTGTAATCTAGCCCAATCTGAGTTTCGGAAGACTTGGAGAGGTTTAATCCCATGTTTGCTGTTTGAAAGTCTCTTCCCTGAATTCCCTAAGCTTGGATTAGTGTCTGTTAGTCTCTAGCTACTTGCTTTCTAAATTTCCAGTGGCTTCTTTTTAATATCCCTGGTCTTGCATGTAAAGAAATAATGTAGATACCATAATATATCATGTGCTGTATCGTACCGGCATAATAATCTTGTATTTCTATTGGGAGATTGCAACATCCTTAAGAATTTAAGGAATCGCTGAACAATTTTGCAGCGTAATCAGTGCTACCAAAACCCCTCTCCCAGCTTTTATTTTGGGGGGGTGGGCAGGAGGAGGGAGAGATTTCAAGCTAATTCTTTCCATCTGGGCTTCATTTACGGATTATGTGGGAAAAGGGGAGATTAATCCACGGGAGGAATGAGCCCGCACTGCTCTGCTGTCTGGGGATGGAAACAGGAAGCCCAACGCGTTGTGCTTGTTGCTTTAGTGAGGAAAGATGAGTTGACGCCACAGGTCTTATGTTGGAGATATTTTACTAAATTCTATTAAGATATTATAAACAAATGTCAGTCCAAAGCTTTTCTGAGAAGGGGGAAAGAGCGCTGTCCTTGGATACGAGAGCAGCTGATAGGAGGGGGGAAAATATCCTTTCAATGGATTTGGCAAGAAAATCTCACTTGTTTGAGATTTTTTTTCTTGAAGTTTGATGATTTTATTTTTAATTTTTGTTACATTTTCTTTGAGTTGAGCATGTAAATGATCCCCCTTGTTCAACTTTGGAGCATCTGCTGCTGCTCCTTTTAAACTTTAATAACTGACCTCAAGGACTGACAATGCTTTTAAAGCATAGGTTTAAGAATAATCCTTTTGTACTGTGATGGTTGAGTGAAAGAGGGATGATTTTCTCCCCTGGCCTTTTCTTTTTGTTTCCCAGGCATTCGTGAAGCCCAGCCCAGACCACCTCTGTGTGCTGTAACCAGGGAGGTCTCCCTGCTTTGCTCCCAGGTGACAAGATCCCATCTCTTTGCACGGTTTTACTCCTTGAAATACATATCCCTATCTCTCCTGAGCACGTTCCTCTGGAGAGGTCGAAGCTGAGTGTTTAAACAGAGATGACACTGATTCTTCTTTCCCAAGACCTGTAGCTTAATTCCCACCTTCCCGTCCTGTGGCAGAGGGTGGATGCTCTGGCCCCACTGCCCCTGAACTGCAACTGAATTTCCCCAGTGTGATTTTCCATCACCTGCACGTGCAGGATTCCAGCAACACCCCTTGGAAGGGCAGGAATGGGGGCTCAGCAAGACCCCACTGCAGTATTACTGCACGAAACTGGAGGAGTCCCCTGGGGTCGGCAGTGTTTCATTTCCCTCAGGCTAAAAAAGCCTCTCCCAGGCTGTGTTTGCTCCCAGATTATCCCAAGGATGATTTCTGCCTGTCTGGGCAGCAGCTGTCACACAGGGGCTCATAAATACTCCCAGGGAGAAACACTCGGGTCTCTGCAGACAAGTGATTCTTTCAGGCCAGGAGTGTTTATTTGCTGTCCCTGACTCGTCGCAGCGATGGGGACTGTGGACAATGAAGGTCAAGCCCTGGCATTCATCGCTTTAGACGAAGCTCGTTTGAGAGATTAGGGCAGGTTGCTGTTATGTCTGGCTACAGAAATGCTACAGCCCCTCCTCATTTTGGTTCCTCTATCCAAGTTCTAGGATCTGCTGTGGATGTGGGCATTCCCGTCCAGCAAGCTTTGCAGGGCGGGATGCTCCTCTTCCCTCCCGTGCACACCACTTTGCCCCCTGCCCAGGAATCTGCTGCAGGGATGGTGGGACAGAAGGAATTTCATTTTTAAGGAATGTGTGAGGCTCCTGTTAGAACCCACAAATCTAGAAGATAACTAATTTGATCCTCAGACCTGCCTCCTTCCCTGCCAGTATTATCCCATCTTTATATTAATGCTTTTTCAAGCACATCTGTGTGTGTGTGGACTCATCTACCATTAATTGTGGGGGTTTATGTATTTCCATCCCTGTCTAATGACTTTTTACAGGCAATGTAATTACCAGTTCTTTTTATTGCTATTCTAATGATTCAAACATGCACACAAGTCCAGCTAAAGAAATGGCTCCTGTAAAATTCTATATATATTTTCTCCACCTAGCTTTAAATTAATCCATTTTTATTAGGGTGCTTGGCAAAAAAAATTAATCGGAAATTGAGTCCAAACAGATTAGGATTTATTGCGGCTCTATAACTCCGAAGAGTGACTTGATTGATTTAAACCATTTTTATAGTAAAATAAAATAAAAATAAAGCTAGCAAATTATCCTGGCTTAAAAGCTGGAAAACCATTCTCCCTTCTGGTGTTCTGCAATTTGAACCAGCTGAGACAATGAACTCCAACTTGGCTTTTAGCTGAAAGAGGGTAGATTTCGATGGGATATTGGGAAGATATTCTTCCCTGTGAGGGTGGGCAGGCCCTGGCAGAGGTTGCCCAGAGAAACAGGATGTCCCATCCCTGGAAGTGTCCAAGGCCAGGTTGGACGGGGCTTGGAGTAACCTGGGCTAGTGGAAGGTGTCCCTGCCCGTGGCAGGTGGACTTTAAGGTCCCTTCCAACCCAAACCATTCTGGGATTCCATGATTCTATAACTTTGAGTCTTCCCAAAAGTAAGACAGAGGAACTTGGACCAAATAGGGTTTGGAAGCTCGACTCTCAGCAGCTGTGAGGACACCTGATCACCCCACAGGTCAGTGAGGCTCCCTCTGGACCTGTGGTGGATAAATCAGGAGGTGGAGCTGCTCAGTCCAGGAGGAGACTCTTTGTTTTCACTTTTGAAGATGATTTTTAATCAAATACACCACAGGCATCAAAGTTTAGCCATGAGCACTCTAAGCCTCAAGGATGCTGAACTATTCCTTCCTCACCTTTTTAAATATGTCCTGTTTTTTTTTCCCCCTTTATTTTCTTTTGAGTTCTTTGTGCAGAAAGGCAAACCCATTGAAAGGAAGGAGATGTCATTGTATCTGTGATGCCCCGTGAGATGCAGGGCCTGTCTGCACCCTGTCTTGAGGAAAAACTAATGCTGGGGGAAAGTCAGTGGGTGCTGAGGGCTCCCAGCACTGCTTGTGGTCACACTGGGCTGGGCAGGTGTTAATAAATCCTCAGCTCCTTTGGAGGAATGTTTTCCAAGACTCATTTGACATGCTTTAAATCAAAGCACAGAGAGTTTCCTATGGAAGTTTTGATAAATGCTTTCACAGTGTTTATATTCCTGCGGTGTTCAGGGACATTAGAAGAGATGGGGGTCCTGTTGCCCAGAGGTGCTGGACAAAACCCTCTGAAGAGCTGACAATGTCAACAGCTAAGGCGAAAAACTGGAGGGATGGAAATACAGGGAGGTGATTTGCCAAAAATCTAAGGAGGTTGGGAGCAGCTCTCCTCCCCCAGTGCTTTGGTCACCCAGTGGTCCAGCTAAAGACAAGACCCAGCTGCCATGGGTGTAGCCATGGCCAAAATCATCCCTCTGTCTTAGATATTGGCTTGAATGCTGCCTTTGAATAAAGGCAATGTTGTCTATCATGAGTTGAAACTCAGGAGCCACAGGGACAGAGCATGTGGAACAGGCTCTCCAGGAAAGTGGTGGAGTCACCATCCCTGGAAGTGTTCAAAAAGGAGTAGACATGTCACTTAGTGCTTTGGTTTAGCTGGCAAGGTGGTGATTGGCCTAAGGTTGGACTTGATGATCCTGGAGGTCTTTTTCAACCTTAATGATTCTGTGGTTCTATATCAGCCCATAGGAGAAGGAGAGATGCTTTACAGCAGACTGGGAGCCACCCTGCTCATCACGTCCCTCTGAATGGAAAATGAACTTCAAGATTGCTTTTCATCCATTTTATGGATTTTTCAACCTTTGGAGAGCTGGGAAACACCTTCTATCCACCCCTGGGTGGTTCTTCACCCAATAAAGAGTCACCAAACCTTTTCCTGCCCAAAGGCAGCTGCCTGTCCCTTGCCCCTTGGCTGCAGCAGTGCCTTGGACTGTCACACACAGTCAGTGCCTGCTCTCACACAAACACGCGAGTCCCTCCCTGGGGACTTGGTCTTCATAAAGGAGCACGAGATCATTTATAATACCCAGCAGGGGCTGACCCTTATGCCAGATGTGAGATCCCTGTGCAGATGTGCATCCTGGTTTATAAATGATGGATTTTCCTCCTTTCCCCCAGTGTTGTCCATTATCCTGAGCAGTGTGGACAAGACAAATAGCCCCACACACCAGTGTGCCCCTGTCAGAGGACAGAAGCAGTAAGGAAGGCTGCAAGTGCCTTCTCAGAAGTCACTGTTGACCTTCTTACTAACACAGACGGTTCTGATTCAAGAGGCGACTCCCCCGTGCTCCAATGTGTTCCCAATTCCTGTATTTCTTTGGTTATTTTTCTTTATCTCCCTGCTTTTCTCTGTTAACTCCTTCCACTGGCAATGGCCATCACTCACTGGGTCACCCCAAGTCATCCTGAATCGGAGCGTTGGCAGCACTTCACTTATTAGTCAGCCAGCTCATGGGATCCTGGCAACATTTTTCTCTCCATAAGGATAAAGTCCAAGCTGCTCTTTGATGTTGTCAAACCATGACTTCCACTAGTCTCCCCGCTGATTCCTTTGCTCTTTCTCCCTGGGAGTAGAAAGCCACGGGGAAGCACAGAGTGTTGTATCAGGCACCACGCCAATCTGGTTTCAGTCTTTGTTACTGTGTGGAGCAGACAGCCTGTCCAGTCCTGGATCTATACTGGGGGTGCTTTCATCTTCTAAGAATGCTGTGCGTTTCTGTCCTTCAGGTTGTTCCACCTCTAGAGCCCATCCAGGCCAGCTCTGTAACACTGAGCCTTCCTGAAAGCCGAAGGAATAACAAAAATCCAGGTCAAACACAGAGATCAAAGTTTGCCCGGAATTTATGTTTTATGGATTCAGAAACATAGAGGACAAGGTGAAATCTGCGTTTCTGGTGGGATATTGATTTATTTCTGTTCCATTTGCCTCCTAAGGCTTGAAATATGTGGATAAAAAGGAGTCATTCACCATGTCTGAGGCAATGCGGGTGAAATTCTGGCCACCGTTGAAACCAATGGCAAGACTCCCATTGACTATGGTGGGGCCAGAATTTCACCCCATGATTTCTCATCTTGCTTTATTTTATTGACCTTTCTCTTGAATACGAGCGAAATGCAAATATTTTTTTGCAGCACAAGTCTTTGTACTCCATGAACTCTGCTGGATCCAAAGTACTTCATACGTATAGAAGAAAAACAGTTAAAGACAAAAGAGAGAGAAGTTAACTGTACAAATAATGAGCTCCACAATCTATAAAAAATAGCCGTGTTCCAAAAGAGATAGTGGTTTAAAATGGTCAGGATAAATAAAGCAGGTTTAAGGCTAACTTTTTGGACCATTAAGAGCATTCTTAAGCCTGCATGGTACAGACCACACATCTCGGGAATGCAGATTGTTTCTGAGGCCACCTCAGCACGGCTCCGTGGTGGCCATGGAGTCGCAGACACTTTAATATCATTTTAACATCAAACTGATGGACAAAGCCTAAGGAATCCAACAGTTCTGATGTGAGGCAATTCCATTCTTTTGGCATTATTCTGGCTAACTGTTCACAGGGGGGGGAAAAAGGATGCTTCTTTCTGTGTAGGTTCAGTCTCAACATGGAATGAATAAAAATAGCTGATTTCAGAGACAAAGAATTGCCCTCTTTGCTTTCTCCCCAAAGCTTCTCTAATCCTTACAATGCTTTGGCATAATCCCCTCTGTGATGTGATTGTGAATCCAGGTAAGGTCACAATTGATGAAATTGTTATTTTGTAGGAAAATGCAAATTTTCAAGGCTGCTTTTCACAATAATCTCACCTTTCATAGTGTCATCCTTTGCCCACCAAATCCAGAATTCCATCATGAACCTTTCAGCCAGCATTGCTTGTTATCTTAAAGGGCAGTGATGGATGGGAGATTCAGGCAGCAGGACTGGAAAAGACCTTCCAGCAGCATCTCAGGCACTTGCAGATGGTTTGCATGATTTAGTCACTCCTCAAAACAGTAGAGGAATGTGACCCTCAATAAAACAATCCTGATTTTACTACAAGCAAGCAGAGGCAAAAGAAGTCACACAGAGTGACGAGCCAAGTAATAGCAGCTGTGGTGGGAAGAAAGCAGAGCTCTGGACTCCAAAGGCAAGAGCACAGGAATATAATCAATACATAGGATTATAATCAACACCTTGATATGACACAGAAATGAGAAATTACATGACCCATTCATTTGGAAAGCTTGCTATCACTCCCAGAAGGAGAAGGCCTCTCCAATTCAGTCTGCATCTGCTGCCTCGGTGCTTTTCACCAACCTGGTCTAGTGGAAAGTGTCTCTGCCCCTGAAAAGAGAGTTGAAATGAAATGATCTTTTCCAACCCAAACCATTCTGTGATCCTTAAATCCACAGACAGCTTTTGCAGTATGTAAAATGCAAGGGCCATCTTGTGTGGTGCTGCTGCAAGGGCTTTCCTTTGTAACCAGAAAAAGATGAGGGGGAAGTTTTAAGTGCTCTGGGCTTCCATTTTCTCCCCTTTCATTTATTTTTGTTTCAGAATGTGCCTTTTATTAGAAACAAAAACACAACAAAGACATTTCTATCATCTCTTGGGCCACGTTCTGGTGCCTCGTGGACCACCAGTGGTTTGCAGACCACAGGGTGAGTAATGATGCACGAGAGCACGTTGCGTGTTAAATCCTCTGCTGTGACTCCTCCTGCCAGAGTAACTCTGTTCACACCGATGTGTTTGCCTGTGCTTTGTCAGACCCAATTCCGTGTGATGTGAGTTATGAAGCTTCCCTCACATCTTTGGGGGAAAGTATTTCACTGTCTACCAGGTCTCCCGGGCCAGAATGTGGATTCATGGAGCCCACGGTGTGTATTTAGTAGAAGAGCGCTTTGAAATTAATAAGGTTGAGGAAACGGGGCCAAAATTCTGTCCTCAGCCTCCCCAGTGTGGTGCTTGTTAGAGCACAGAGGAGCCAGTTGAATGACAAGGGGTGAAGGATTGGGGGCTTCTAGGGGGGCTGGTGCATCCCCGAATTTTGAGACCTTTGGGAAATCCTTTGACTTTAATCACCCCAGCTGGGAGGCTGAATAAACCATCAACCCCTTGCTAAAAAGCCAGCTCTGCACCTAAATCGGTGTTATCACTTACATAAATAACAAACAAACCCTATGGTTTGGGCTCTGTTTCCTGGCTGGAAGGAGCGTGAAGACGGATCGCTCCCATAAAGCAAATTTTATCCCGTTTTTTGCTTTACAGCAAGTGCTGCGTTGGACTTGTGAACATGGATTGACAATATTGTTCTTTCTGGAAATGTCAGCGCTCACTGAAATGTTTCAGACAAACATCCCACCAAGACGGAGTGGCCTCAGCTTGTTTGGCTTGGAATTAGACTTGATTTCTAATTAGCCAATCTTCAGCAGTCTGTCAGAAAACACTGCCAATTTTCACACCTTAGCCCAAAAAAAGATTCCCAAAAAAGTCTTAAGAAAAATGGCCTATCACTCCTGCTGCAATGAAATTCCCAGTGTGCCCAAGGTTTTCCTTCTGCATCCACACACACATCCAATCCATGCATCCATATGTGTTTGCCTACACGCTCATACATGACCACCACCCAAATATAAGCTTAGAGAGCCAAAGCTAAGACCATTTTATTAATTTCCTACAACTTTCCATAGAAAAGGAAAATTCCATGTAGTTAAACAAGCCTCAACCATTTAAAATAACCAATGTTAACCAGCATTTTGGCTGATTAAATCAAAACACGTGCACTGATGTTTTTATAACAGAAATCTGGAGGGAAGTGAGAAAAATAGAGAGGGGATAAAAGATTCTGAAGTGTAAATTATCAACCAGCTGTTTGGGTCAAGGATAAAAGTGGTATCAGCAGCATAGCTCAGTGGAGCTGCAACTGCACCCATCAACATTCTAAAGGTCCTAAAAAAATTCCAGCACAATTCCCAATTGTATCCATAGCCCTTCTTCCCAAATTTCATTCATTTGGATTCATTCTTGATCATTTTCTGTGGCCCCCCAAATCTCAGATGTGAGTGTCTCGGAGGGGAACACCAAACTACAGCTGCTCCCAGTGAGGTCAGAAGAAAAGCTTGACAGTCTTTTCTCTCAATTTTGTCAAGGTTTCTCTTTGGTGGATGTTTTTTGATAGGTTTGCTTTTTAATTGATGTTTATCCTCATGGATTGATTTCAGAGCCTTCACTTACAAACTTAGAGCAGTCTTCACGGCAACATCTTGCTCTGAGAAATGGCTGAGAGGTTGGCTCCATCACAAATGGACAAATGGATGTAATCTTGACTCAGACCTGGCTCAGAGGGAAGGGATGGAACATATCATGGACCTCACACACTGTCCTCTTCTAGAAATGGGCCTGAAAATCAGTAATCTGTGCTCCAGAGAAGCTGCCCAAAGGCTCAGGGGCATAGCTTAGTCCTCCTGTAATCTCTGACCCTTCTTCTTTGAAGACATCATTTGGAGAAGGAACTAAAAATTGGAAAGCCCATAAAAAACCCCAAAGAAAATGTTGCTATCCTTATTCCTCAGGTAGCTCATTTTCATGGAGGTTTTTTCTCCAGAACAACTTAAAATGTTGTTTTATGGAAAACTGGGAAGGAATCATTGCCTGTGCGGGTGGGCAGGCCCTGGCACAGGTTGCCCAGAGAAGCTGTGGCTGCCCCATCCCTGGCCGTGTCCAGGACCGGGCTTGGAGCAACCTGGGTTGGTGGGAGGTGTCCCTGCCCACGGCAGGGGGGTGGAACAAAATGATCTTTAAGGTCCCTTCCAACCCAAACCATTCCATGATTCTATAAAATGGAGATGAAACAGCAAACTATGTGCTTTTAATGGTGTTGGCAGACCCAGAGATGTCTCCATGTAAATTTCTGCTTGTGCTTCACATTTTTAAGTGTGGTTCTGTCTTCTTTTCTCTCTCTCTAATAGTCTTCAGATGTGAGGGAAAATATTGTTCCCTGTCAGCCACAGTGGTTGGACAGCTTCAAGCCCCTCAAACTGCCCTGTGGGGACTTCTTGACACTTAATCAGAGCATCTGGTACAAGACAGGTCAGTGGGGTTCGGTCCTGGAGACCTTTTACGGAGCCCTAACCCAGGCAAATTCCAACTGCCTTCAAGAGACATGTTGGCCAATTAAGCTGTAGGTGAGAACTCCCAGATTTGGCCAATACTAATAAAATTAGAGAAATGTGACCCTCTTCCTCAGCTAATAGTTTCCTTAAAGGCACTACCAGATGCTGCCACATTTCTCTCATCTCTCTTGGCAGCCCCAGCCCAGCTCCCCTTCCTGCAGTTCCTGATCCCATGGATGCCAGCGGCAGCCATGGCTCCTTGGGATTATTTGCATTCCTTAAGCAAGCATTCAGCCCATAAATTACGACAAGAAAGGCTCTTCTTTGAGCCCTCATCTTTAAATTCCTCTTTAGGAAGGTTTTCCCTCCTATCACGACCCATTAACTAAGCCATATGTAGGATCCTCCATCCAGAACCATTCCACTCCCAAAAACACAACTGCTAGGGAGAGAGGAATATTTGGAGCTGTTCTTGTTTTCCTTTCTGGCTGTTTATTTAAGAGTGGAGAGATTATTGAAGATGTTATCTCACAGAGAGTTCACTGGGGCATGTTTCTGTGACAGTATTATTGCAAGAGCAGTTGCTGGCTGTTCTCTTCAGCTAATAAAGGTGTGTTAGAAAGGAAACATTGATCAAACGTGCGTGGGCCATAATTTCATTCGAGGGTTTTTTGCAGTAAATATTGCAATTATTACAGGTTTGGTTCATTTTTTTTAAATGGTCCTGCGTTGTTTTCCCTGCCTAAAAACTGGAGGGGCTTCCGTTGGAAAAGGAACGTTTGAGTGTCTGTCTCAGCTCTTCACAGCCACTGACACCTATGGAATAGTATATAACCCCAAAACTGTCCATTTTCACTGTGAAAAAGCTCTTCAGCACCCCCAGCAAGCAGGAAATCTTCTCTAGGAGCAGAGCAATGTATTTAGAAATTGAGGAGAATGCCCAAATGGGACTAAATCATGATTTATAGTCTGAAACCCTGCAGGAAAAATGGTCTTCCTGCACCTCTCATTTCCCTGGAAGCTCCTGCCTGTTGGGCAAAGGGAAAATATGTCTCCAGTTGCAGATCTGGCCATTTGTAGCCACCCCAATGTGCCCTGGGTTAGTAGGCTTTTTTTTTTTTTTGTCCCACAGAGCTCCATCACAGCCTGGTCCTGGTGCTTCAGCAATGGATTGATCCCTGCAGTAAGGAAACATGGGAATATTGCTAGCAGTGTCACATAAATAACACACAGCGAGTATCCCCCAGACTTTCAGAAAGCCCCCAACATCCCCTTTGGTGCAGATGAAGTTTAACTGTACCTTTCCCCCCCACATTTCCAGCATTTTAACAGCCCAATTTCACGATCTCTTGGTAATTTATGTGCATTATTACCACTCCAGGGTCGTATTCTTTTTGCTGACCCCACTTGAACTCTCCTCCCTCGAGTCCATGGCAGGTCCAGGAGGTGAGGGCTTGGTTTGCTGCAACGAGCCCTGGGTGGGGCTACACCTTTGGACCACCCAGAAACGGCAGCACCGCTCGGATCTGGAGCCCACCTGTGCTCCTTGACCTGCCTTGGCTTCCCCTTCCTTTCTGGTCTCATGGAGCCCCACCTGAATGGTTTAGCACAAGGTACCTCAGAGACCTCATCTCTTCCTCTCTCCTCACAAAATCCACGGCAGTGTTGGACTTGCCTTTATTTCCCTTCCCTGAGAGCAGCCATGGGAACTCCCATGCCAATTTGCCTCCTCTCAGAGGCTGGCCCAGGATGTTTGCTATTTTAATTTTTATGTCTGCACCTCCCGTTCCAGTTGGATGTGTTTTAAAGTAAACAGAGTCGATAAATAAAAATGTTGTGCATTTCCCAGCCATCTCAGAACATTTCTGTTCCTCCCTCCTTGCCTGCCCCCTCCCAGGCTTTTACTGCTTGCACAGATACAACAATCAAATATTCACCTGGCATGCCAGTTTCCTTCTGCTTGGTTGATTCATCCTGAAACCTGGTTTTTCAACAGACTTCTTCTAAAAGAAGTAGTGCCAGAGTGGAGAATTTAGGTTCTTGGGTGGGAAACTCCTGATTCAGGACTTTTCACCTCAAATTAGTCATCAATCATCAGCAACCAGGGATGTTTTACTCTGACCTTGGGCTTTGCCAGAGCCAAAATACAGAGGCTTAACGAGGAGGATGGGAACAGTAACACCCAGTCAGCAAACAGCCCCGTGATTCCTTCTGGATGTGGATGGTGGAAACAAGGGGGGGCCATGCCCATGTTCCAGGTGGAGGTGAAGGGGCTGTGGGGATGGGTCTGTGCTCCCCATCAGCTCCCGTGCTGCTCACCTTCCCTGCCCTTCTGCACCACCAGCTCCTCATTGTGTATCTGGGAGCTTTTCCAAACCTGTGACTTCAAGAGAATTTGTCTAAGTTTGAAGCACCAGCCTTTGATCCTAAAAACCCAGTCTTTATTAGCTTAAGATGGTAATTAACTGAAATTAGTAATGGAAAGATTTTTTAGCTTAATGAGCCCTTAAGAATTTGAAAAGTGCTGTTGAATATGTTTTTTGAAAAAACATAAACCTCCCTCTTTTCCTGTTTTGTGAAACTGCTTTCTGTTCATCCTTTTCATTAAAGACCTCAGGGGTAAATGCTGGGCCTTGTGGCTTGGGGAGATACAGATTTGAGAGTACATGTGAAGCAAAAGATGAGGATCCATCTGCACAGACCATTCCTGTTTGTTTATTGTCCCAGCAATGGGACTTCTTGGCTCGGCAGCCATCGGAGCATGGGTCGCAGACTCTTGGCTTTTCAGGCTCTTGCTGTGTGTCCCAGCTGCATTCAGACTCTGGCAGGTCTAATTCTTCTCCAAGAGCCACCTTCCTTCACTTAAAACAAGCCTGGGGATCGTCAGGCCTTGGGTCATTTCCAAAGTCTATTAATTGAACCTGCAGGACTCAGTTCTGCTGTCACAGAAGGAGCCCAGCTCCTCGAGCTCGTGCAGCTGCTCTGCCTGTTGCAAATGCGAGAGCACATGCCAGCCTTGCATCCCTGTGTGGGAAATAAGGGACTATGCCCAGCCCAGAGGAAGTAAAAAGAAAAAAAAAATTAGTATTTCACAAATAAAGTCTCGCTCAGAGTTCGTTTCCTGGCTGTGAAGAAATTATTCCTACGCAAAACTTGTGTTTGTGTCTAAACAGAGCTGTGGAAAGGGTGGGATGAGAGAGAAGCTTCCTCAAAGGCTGGCTGAATAAAGAGACTTTCTCACAGCCTGACATCTGCTGCCCAGAGTCCATCCATCCCTGCCATAGCCAGGGAGTGCTTGGGGACTGGAGCAGCTGGAGGAGGGACAGGAACTAATTGCCTAAAGTGACCCTTTGGATGCAACGTGTCACAGCTCAAATGTGACACATCCCACAGCCAGCAGAGAACCTCCGGAGGCCCCCAAGCTGCTTTGCCCACTTCTCCAGAGCTTCGTGTAGCTGTGCTTCCATTTGATTTCAGGCAGATGTGAAAACAGAATAAGGAATTCAAGTTTTGCATCCTATCTGCTCTGAAGCCAAGGGCTTATTGTGAGGCAGAGCAGAAGAGCTGCAGGTTTCTGCTGAATGATGACCGAGCAAGGCAGTGTCTCACTGGGGTCCTCACCCCTCTGAGGACTCTCCATCTTTGCTGATGAAAGCAAACACCTCCTGCCTCTGTGTCTCCTTGCATTTTCCTCTTTCAAGCAGCAGACAGATCTCTTTTCTGTTTGTCCTCTTCACTGGGGTTTTCTGAGACTCCACATTTCCAGCCAGTCTTCAGAGAGAGGGTGATTGAAGGGATAAAGTTATCAACCCACAAGTGGCTGTTTAATGTTGTTTGGGGTCTCCTCAGGGGTCTCTCTGGCCTCAGCAGTTACTCCCAAGGATAAGGGCCCCCCACAGGTCCTGTATTCATTCTGTCAGCCCCTTGTAGGTGCCTCAGACACTTGAGGTTGTCTCAAGGCAATATATTCAACCCCCAGAAGTCTATGGCTGGGTCACAGTCAATCCTTCATTGCCCTATTTGGATGCAACTACTCAATGTCCACAACCCCTTGGAAGCCTTGATTCACCTTCCAACCTACTTGGTCCCCATCACAAGGGTTCACTGAACAAAAAGGGAGGGAGAGGCAGGCACAGCTGGTGAAGGCAGGTGGGCCATCTCCATCAGAGACAGACCCATCCCCACACTCCACTTCACCTTCTACCTTTGGCCAGGTAGAGCCAGGTGCCACAAATGTCTGGGGAAGGCAGGGAGCAGAAGGGAGCGAATACACAGAAAGCCATTTGTTTGAAAACTGGGACACACATTGCCTGAAAATATTCTGCAGCATTCACCGAGCCCTAATAGGAACTCACACGTTCCTTGAAATGGGCCATTCATTATACAGCAGCTTGTAAAAAAAGAAGGGATTTTTTCCCCCCCCTTCCCCAGCATTTAAACATACGAATTTTAGCTCCAACAAGGACTTTATGAAGTTCACATGGAGAAACTTCACCAGGGGCAGCGTGTTTGGTGTGCAGGGCTGGGGCACTTGCTCGGGGCTGCTGCAAACGGGTGTTCATGGGCCCCCTGTGCCTGGGAAGCTGTGCCAAAGTCCTGAGCTTTTATTAGCACTGACTTTCCATTTAGTGGGGAGGGACCTTTCCATTTGCTTCCCCGGTACTGCAGCACTGGCTCCACCTCAACATTTGCACCTTATAAAGTGTTGTCATGACCCGACTAGAGCAGTTTATACAAGGCCCTTCAAGATCCCCGGTAATGAAGAGTAAATAACCGAGGAAAGCTTTCTCTCACTTTGCAGCTTTCTTTCAGTCTCAAAAGAAATAAAACAACTTACTTAACAGCATTCTTTAATCTTTTGCACCACTGGCCTCCTTTATAGGGTGTTATACAGAGCCAGTGTAAATCCAACCTCTGTAATGGGGTCAGTGTTTCTCAACAGGTGTTGGGTGGATACAGTGTAAGATGTATTTTTTCAATAAATGTCAAGCCAGAAAGCTTGCTGTTCATACCCAGGCACCGTGCACATGTGGTTCTCTCACGTGCTCGCCCTCCCCTCCCCGCTACCCCTTTCCCCATCTTTTTTTTTCCAGCAGCCCACCAAGGTCTGCAACTTAATGAAGGAGAGCAGTGAATGCCCACTGCCCAGTTGTAGGAGAACCAGAGTCACTGAACCGCCACGCTTTGGCCATGACAGACCTCGAAAAGATTAGAGAAATCCTTAATTTCCTGAAAGAAATCCTTCCTTCTGCTCTCGTTCCGTTAAGGGGCTGCAAAATGCTGACGGTGCTGGGAAAATGTGAGAGAAACAGTGATCCAAAAAGACTCACCATGTTGTTTGGGAACAGCCCTGGGTTTTCTCTGAGGTTCTTAATTAACCTTTTCCAGTTTAATGAAGGCAAGCAATGAGTGCCCAGTGCCCAGTTGTAGGAGCACAAGAGCCACTGACCTGTCGTGCTTTGGGCATGACAGACCTCAAAGAGATTAGAGAAATCCTTAATTTTCTGAAAGATTTTGTTCTAATGGTATTTTGTGGCCACCAACCCAGTTTTGTCTGGCTGGATGTTGATCACTTGCAAGAGAAGAGGTTTCTCTCTGCCCTGTTTTTGTCTGGTAAACCAGAAACCAACTCCTTCATTATCCATTCCGAAAGCAGTTTAATAATCTGAGTAAAATGCTGCAGTTTATGTGTTTGCAGAGGAAGACTGAAACTGGTGCAATACAGGGCCATGTGGGCTGGCTGAAAATGCCATTTGTTTTCTTTTCTAATCCAGTTTGAATGGTCAAACTACCAGGTGAGTTGGTATCTACCACTGGTTTTTATGTTGCTCAGTTCCAGTGGGTTGGGATCATGGCTCTGCTGTTCAGCTGACAGAGGTACAACAGGGTAGAATACAGGTCATTGCACTTTCTAACTAGTTAGGAGGGGGAAAACCACCTGAACAGAAGGAGTTTTAAAACACAAATAAACAAAAAAAAATTGTTCTGGGCCTCAGAAATATTTCACTCAAGGTTTCTGCAGTGGTTTAGTTCATGGGGTTTATTTTCCCCAGGGATAAAGAATCCTTTTCCCCCAAACCACATTCTGGTTGCACTTAACTCCTATTGAACACTCTCTTCTGATTTACAAAGGAGAGCAGGACACCAAGGCCATGCGTGCCCCCAACTTTGTCCCCAAGCCAGCTTAAGGAGAATTTTTCAAAAAATAAGAGACTTTTCACAATCATAACAAATTCCACCACATATTAATGTTTAGTTCAAACCAATTAAGGTTGAAAGGTATGATGGTAATGTGATGTTCCAGCTGGACAATGAGAAAATCACCCCAGAGCAGCTCTTACCGGGAGTAAAATTAGTGAAGGATTCATAAGAGGGAGGGAATGAGGTAATTAACAGCTGTGGGATCCAGTCCTTTATTGGTAACTTCCAAGAATGATGAGATGACATCACAGTCAGGAAGGGTCTCCATCAAACGCTTGCATGGTTTAGCAATGATCCAAGTGATTTATTTCCCATGAACACACTGGCCCAGATATTTTGAAGCCAGGTGGGATGATGAGGCTGTCCACTGTGCTGTGGAAAGAATTTATTTTCCCTGATGAAATTCTGTTTGATTGGAGGAGCTGCTCTTGATTGGAAGACTTCAGAGTTTCAAGAGGCATGAGAACACAGAGGATGTGAAGACGCAGCAGAATGCAGTTGTTTCTAATTTTAAATTAAACATGGATCATTTCTAATAATAACAGCAATCACCATCACCATGATGCTCTATTAGCAGCAGACAGGTATTGGTTAAGGCAAAGAGGTTAAAAACAAAGGCAAGAATGAAGTGATCCTTTCCCTGTTTGTCCTTCCAGCTCCCAACAGCCCAGGAATGAAGAGAACCAGATATTGCCTCCAGACTCCCGTGTTTTTGAGCCACCAGTGAATTTCTCCACCACTCATTGGTCCAATCCCTTCCTGAACACATTCTTTTGGCCCCGGGATGTTCTGTGGCAGAGATGCTGAACAAATACGACCTCTGGATGTTTGTTCAGATTTTGCAAGCATAAAACAAATAGTACCAGAGGGGTTAAACCCTGACTGTGCAACCCCAGCCCTCGTGTATCTCCATGGGGGTTTCAGCTGTTCCGATCCATTTGCAGTTTGGCATTTCTGTGGGACGGGAGCTGCGTGGCCCTCTATAAGTTTTGTTCCACGCCGTGGGAGCTGACAGCACTGGGAAAGAAAAGCTGAGCCCTTTTCACTACAGAATTGGACAAGGGCACATTATTATCCCAGGGACGTGGCTGTGGAAAAAAAAAAAAGGAGAATGAAAAAAAAAAGAAAAAAAGGAGTTTGTTTTTCCTAAAAATTACTCATGCATTTACAAACTTCTGCCACCAAAGCAAAATCATGCAAAAAAAAAAAAATAAATTGCAGAGTGACTAAGAGAGCCCACAGCTCTCGGTTTTCATTGGAAATGTTGCAGAAACCTTGCAAGCTTCTAATAAAAAATGAAGGCAACCAAAGCAGGCACCTTTTGGAAAAACTCACTGGGCTAAAGCCTTGAATTTTTGGTTAAATAATGGTTTGGGAAGATGTTTTTAGCCAACCTGAGGATTGAGTAACTTTCACTTCTTACTTCCTCACAGGACTCTCACACAATATCACAGAAGTTTCTTTGAAGGAAGGACGTTGTTCCTGCTTTCAGAATTCCTTTCATTTGAGTGTGAGATCACCTCTGAGGTCATTAATTCTATGTCTGGGTCTCGTTATACACACGTGCATGAGAGATTTACAGAGTAATTTTGTTTATTCTCTAAACATTGGGATTCAAGTTACTGGGGATGAAAAGAGCCACGTCACGTGAAGGATCTCCAGTGCTGGTATTGTTACCGTTTGTTGGGGAGCTCCAAAGTCAGAGACAGCTTTATTTTATTCATTTTATGACACCACAGTTCATATATATAAATAGCATGTATTTATTCATTTATAACACCCAGTTTGCCCTTTGTAGTACCTTGGTCTGTTGTTTAAGGAATACCATGATATCTCTCATCATGACAGCAATGTCAAGATCAAATTAGTGCTATGTCTTTAATTCTTAAAGAATTGTGAAGATTTCAGGCTTTGAATAAAGATCTGAGATTATTTTAGACAATGCAATACTACAAGGAAGGTGGGAGGATGAACACAACTAGTAATAGCAAGTGAGATGTGATCACCAGTAATACCTTGGCCATAAAATCACAAAAAAATAAATGTATTTTAAGCCTTTTCTTTTTGTTTTCTTACTGGATTTAGAGATGATCTTCTGAAAGTGGAGATTGAGAAGCAGAATAAAACTTCAACCACTGTGACCTGACCCAAACAAGGAGAGGGAATAAAATCCCAGAGTTTGTAACTGTTGGGGCTTCTTGCTTGATTAATTTTATTTCAAAGAGTGATCTCTGATTATTAAAGGCTCTGATTAGGGCAAGCAGCTCCAGCTAAGCTTTTGCTGCCCTGTGCTTGCAGGATGCTGGAAATTCTTTGCACCACAAGTGGAAAACTGATGTGGGACTCACATTGCAAATGAAAGAGGAAAATCCTGAAGGGTTTGGAACTCACTGGCTCATTTCGTAGGGTGTGTTAGGGATAAGGGTGGAAAAAGAGATGAATCTGCAAAGGAAGCTGCATTTTAGAGGTCAGCAAGCACAGGGGTGGAGTGAGAATTGCCAAAAGTCAAGCTGAGTTAGACCTTGCAAAGGATATTAAAATAAACAACAGAAGTTCCTTATCCAGAGGAATAAAAAGGGAACCAGAAAAGAAGGCGTGGGTTTGCTATGCAGGAAGGATGGTGTCGAGTTTGACAGAAACCGAGCCTAATTCCCAAGACTAAATGCATACATTGAATGTGTTTTTCAGCAAGGAAGAGTGAATAGAACACTGGGAAAAGGCCGGATGGCTCCTGAGGGAGTGGGAATGGAAGGCACCACATCCGAGGTGGGATGAAAGCTCAGAGGACTCTGAGTGCTGAAACCAGTGGAAAACCTGGTTCCGTTAAGCAAGATAGAAATAAATGTATCTGTCTGGGGTGAGCTGAGCAAATACAGATGCCTTCAGCTGTCCTGGTCATCTGAAAAGTTCAGGAAAGGAAAAAGGGTCATTGCAGACAGGCATGCAGGTAAAGAAAAGATCAAAATGAGTTTCCCTGAGGTACTTTATAATGTTGTATCTTTCCCTGATGTTTTTCCTTACTCTAAGCAGAACTTTAAAAAGCGTGTCATGCTCCTGAGGATGACTTTGGTTAAAGTGAAGGACATGGGAACTTGCACCAGTTTGTAGCTCAGTAAGAAATCCAGTGCAGAACATGCTAAGGGGAGTGGATCCCACTGTCTGGAATGGCTGGGCGCTGGGAGGTTATGGGCAATTCCCAAAGAGCCAACTGGAGACCAATTTTCAGTGGTGTTCCCAAGAACTATGATACCAAAGTTCAGGCAAGATTGGACAAAGGTGAAAAATTAATCCTGGAGACCTAATCCTTATAAAAGAGGCTCAGTGTAGCACCTGGAAAGGACTAGAGGACCCTGAAGGCTGAAGTAATATAAAAAGCATATTTATCTTATATTTAAGACAACAAGATATCAAGATGAGGGGATGAGAGTGAGGATTTCTGCAAGTCAGAGTCCCATTTATTCCATTCCATTCCATTCCATTCCATTCCATTCCATTCCATTCCATTCATATTGGTGGGGAAAGAGAGGGAAAGACAGCCCTGATGTCTCTCTGGGAAGGTGTGGGAATGTTCTGTGGAACAGGACCTTGGTCTCTTTGGTGCAGCAAAGCAGAGATGGGACAGGGACACAACTGTCCCCTGAGACTGCATCCAGGAAAATGTTCTGTTGAGGAGGGAGAACTCCCTGGATAAAGAACAATATTGACACAGCACATGCTGGCCAGAAAGGCATTTGTGGATTTAGAGGGGAAATAAATGATCTGAAAAGGTCTAATTTGCTGAATTTGGTGGTCTCTTTAGACCAAGTCATTTCCATTGGCAGCAAAAGGCTCTGGAACAAACCTCCTGCAGAAGTAGCAGAGCAAGGAGAAAAGGAATTAAAAAGAGGAAGCAGACCCCAGAAGTTCTTTGCAATTCCTTATTTCTGGACCAGCAATTTGAGGCTCTGTCCAGAGCTTATTAAACTGTGCAGAATTCTCCATCAAGGCCCGCATTTAATACCTGTCCGTGGAGCAGCCCTGGGGGATCAGGAGACACTAAATATAGGTATTAAACAGGCTCTGTTACACTGGGTTTCCATTCCACTTGAAACTTCCCAAGTCCGCTCCTTCCCTTCCAACCCTACTTTTCAAACAGACACGTTTACCAGAGACTCAGGACTGAGCCATAAACTCATTTTCACGGTTTCTGGGCCAGTTGGCACAAATCGTGGCCACCAAGCTTCTGACCAAAAGAAGCATGTATTTAACAGATAATTTTTGTGTAACTCAGTGATAGGTACACTTTTACAGAGTCACACAGTTTTAGCCTCTAGCAAACATTACAAGGAAGGCTTTATGCTATTAAACCCTGAGTCACTATCAAGGGCTAATTTTGAATGTGCTTTCCTCTGTTTACTCCCCTTACTAATGTCATCACTGACATTCAAAGAAGTTTGCAGAGCACTGACATGTGGAATAATAAAGAGAAGATCAGTTTATATACACAGGAAAAAATCTCTTTCCATTCATACGAAATATTTTCACATTAAATAAAGCAGTTTACTCTTACCAAGTTTGGTTTTGGTTTTTCCCAGTTTACAACATTTTACGAGCAACACCTTTCAGTGTTTTAAAACTCATCCTCTGAGTAGTTTTTAATTGAGAGAAAATCTTATAAATTTAAGTGAACTGTGAATAAAATCTGAGGTTTAACTGATTCTTTTGGCAAACTCTGTGCAAGTCAGGATACAGGATAGTCACTTCCTGACCTGAAAAAGCAATGCAACACTGTCTCAACATATATAGGCTTCAGTGGTCAGATATAATGAATTGCAGTCCAATATAAAATCTGTGCAGTTTCTCAAGCTCCAGATATGCTTACCCAATCACATGACCAATAAATAAAGGAAAAAACCCAAGGAGAGTTTCTCAAGAGAAGGCATCTCAGAACTATTTTAACTGCAGAGTACAAGGTGCCTCTTCGGGATGAAAAGCTGCGATTCCTTCTTTCAGGCTAAACTCTGACAGAATACACCGGATTCCACACTGAGCCCAAATTCATAAAACTGAAGACCAAGTGGGACCTTTAGATCATCCAGCAAACAACCCAGACTCTTGCATTTCACCCCACTGCTGCAATATCGAGCCCTAAAACCTGAGCTTAGTTAAGTCGTATCTGTGCTCAGGTTATCCTGAGCCTGGTATAAGATCACAGAGCTCATCAGTTCAAGAGATAAAACTGCCCTTTGGACTCGAACTCTGGGGCTGGTGACTTTCTGCTTTATGGCATGACAGCCCTAACAAGCCAAACCCCCCATCAGCTCCAAGGTAACTGATGGGGAATGGTGATGGACATGAATTCCAAGGCCTGAGCCAAAGATTTCTTTATATGGCCAGTGTTGCTGTGAAGATCTACAGGTCCCACAGCTTTGGGACTCAAAGAGTGTCCCGATCTTTATCTCTGCCTGGGAATTAAAAATGATTCATGCAGGGCATGGAAATGAGACCTGCACACAAGAGGATGAAGGGCACTTATTCCACGATGGCAATTTGGGGAACGTGCCCTGCATTCTGCAAGGGACATCATTAACCCCTTTTTTTTTTTTTTTTTTTTTTTATAAATCTGTAATTAAGAATATCACTCAACTTTCTGTTTTAAAACAGTGTGTTCTCATGAGAGCTCCACAGGTTGTTTGAAATCTGGGCCTCTTCCCAGTATTTTTCAGCCAGTTTCCTGAGCTTGCTGACAGAGCTGTCTGGACGGCCACTGGCTCACATTCCTCGCAGTCTCTGCTCCAAGCCAGCTTCTTTGGGCCCAATTTCAACAAATACAGACGGACCACCACAATCCAGAGCTCAACGTGGGACTGGCACCACATGCCTTTGAGATATTAACCATAAATCAGCTGTGGGGAGCTCAGACAGATGTGGGTGTTCAGAGAACTGCCAGCTCCGCACGCTAAATATGGAGCTGGACACGGAACGCCAGAGATCGCAGGTCTTTCTTTAATGCAAATTGGGCTGGAGGAGCAGGAACAGCAGCCAATTAAGCAGCTTTCAATAGAGAGCAGGTATTTTCTATTGAATTTGCAGCTGGGAGGCCTGGGTTCGAGTCAACAGGGGGGACAATGTCACCACGTGGGGTTGCTTTGCTTGAGACCCAGGAGAAAGAAGTCGAGTTGGTGTGACAAGAGCTCACCCTGGGAAAGCCTCACTGCTGGGGACCCCGGTGGCCCTCCAAGGGTTTCCGCGCCTCTGTCCTCTGTGCTGGGAGAGCAGATACTCCTCTGAGCCCTTGGAGGCACAAACACAAACCTGACTCCAGAAAACCTGCCTGAAAGGACATGACTTTGCCAAGTATGATACAGCACTATGGTGGAGCACAGCATCAACTTGATCATGGACGAGGAGCAACCCTGATTCCCATGGGAGGCCACAGGGAGCACAGTGTGGGCAGCTGAGGCTTTTCTGGGCACATATTATTGACCATCCTCATCACAAAAGCCTGCAAGAACCAAATGGTTTAGGACAGCCTAGTATTGCTGATCTTTATTTTCAGGGGGGTCTTGCTCCCATCTCACCCCTGCGCACCCCTGAACACCAAGAGGTCGGGCTGGGCTATGCCATTAAATATCCCACTCCATCAAGCAGCTTGTGTGTCTCTCAATTAAATGACTCCATAAATTGTGCCTAAATATAGTGCAGAACCAATACATATTTCTCATGCTGCTTAATTATTAGCTCACTTGTTAAGAGTGACAACAGTACTAAAAACCATCACCTGTGAACACACTGAGGGGCTCATTTGTAAGAATTTATGCATGTGAATAAGTTTGTCCTGTGCCTCAGTCCTGCTGGGCTGACAGCTTTCTGGCATTGGAATAACCTCTTCCAGACCTGTGGATATGTATCACTAGGGCTCAGTCCGAGACGCTGCCGACGGCGATAAGGCTGGGAGATGCATTTTGGTTCCAAGATATTCCAGCTGTGCTGGCTGGTCTCTATTTGATGTCTCACCTTCCAGCTCCATCCTGTTTTAAAAAAATGTTAGATGGCAAAAAAAGATTGGGAACTGCTTTCGTTTCCAGGGCTGTAGTTAAAGCAGGGAACGTTCTGCTTAGGATGAAAATGAAGCACTGAGTGTTTTTTTCAGGAATCAGAACATTCCACCAGATTTTGTATGGGAAGTTTACGTTGATTACAGACCAGAAACATCTTGTTAAAACTCCTGAGCAAAAAAGGGATAGAGCAGCCAGCAGCTGGCAGGTTCCAGAGGTGGACTCTCATGTCAGCATCCTATTCCCATGACATCAGGGGGGTTATAAACACAGAAATGCTGCCACTGTCTCCCGAGTGCCATCACAGACTGACAGTGCTCCACAAACACATCTCACTGCATTTGCCCCTGCAGGAAAGTGTTGCGTCTGCAAAAGAAGTTGCAGCTGACAGAGTTTCAGCAGAGATCTGCATTCACAGGATGGGGAGCAGCTGGAGAACCGTCTCTCCCCGTGGCAAACATTTCTGGTGTCTGGTGTCACATTTATTGGAAAAGTATCTCTGCCAGTGTCAGCTCCAATCTGTGTCAGAGCAAAAGTTGGCACTGGTACCAGTTCCTGCCAGAGAGGGAAAGCTGAGACCCCGAGGAGTCCACAGGGGGCTCAATACAGATTCCCTTTTAATAAGACAACAAGGTCAGGGGAAGGTGACCCTGCCCTGGGTGCTCCTGAAAGCTCCCTCTGCCCGGTGTGCCTGGGCTGGCAGCAAACGAGTCCCCTTCAGCATCAAAACCCGTCTGTGAAAACTGCCTGTCTGCACTACAGAATTCCCAAATTTCCCATTGGGTTTCTACGTTATGCCATAGAAGAGAATTAGAGAGGAGAGCTCGTGTGAAATGCATTTCCCCCACATAGACAGAAATATTAAGGTGTTGTCTTCATTTCTAAAATAATTCTGCCACTTCCTCAGCCCATTTTGTCTCACCTCCAGAATAATTTATCTGAAATATTTGATTTTTGATAGCAAACACTCTCCAGGGAATGAAAAAGGAGGTGAATTTGGAACCCCCTGTCGGTATTTCTAAGACTTACATACTTCTGCAGTTTAAACCTGTGACTCCCCCCACAGCAGTAATCAGGTTTCTTGAATTCTCAGCAAGTGAGCAAAAAAACACCAGAGGCTTGACTTTAATATCTCTTAGCAAAATATTTTTGTCTCTTCAAAGAGGACAGCAACAAAGATATCTGTCCTTAGGAGAGCAAACTTGGTGTATGGGACCCACTCTGCAGTCTGGCAGGGGGTTGCTATAGATTAGGGTGTTCCTGGCAGGCGCAATAAATCCATAATCTCAATGCCAGACAATATTTTCATTATTGGCTTATTTTAGGTGTAGAAGTGTGGAGGGATTTTAGGATGTGGAATTATGACAGTGTACAAAACTTGTTTTCTAGTATTACTGCAACTTCACACATGGCCATTTAAAAGAAGCCAAATTTTGTAGCCAAGGACTGAAAAATAAGAGAACAGGATGTTGCAATCGGAGGGTTCACGACAAAAGGTGAGTCTTGCAGCAGAATTTCTGAGGAAGGAAATGTTTTCAGTGATTTCATTTGTCAAGAAGCATCACTTTGCACTCTTAGGAAGAAAGAAATGGAGTTGAAAAGGGGAAAGAGTGGAAGTGGCAGCTCTTTCTTTCCTTTTCACACATTATCCTGCTGCAGCCTTGGGCTTGGACCTCTGTGCAGCCTCCCCAGCAGAGGCACCACCTCATTCCCGTCCCCTGAGCACACTTATCCTCCTTTAACTTTTAGCATGTTCCCTGAACTGAAAATCCCCCCAATAACATGTGTGAGACACGGGGAATAAGATAAGAGCTGTAATATATCTGTCTGATTTCTTTCCTTCCAGTGAAGATAAAGAGATACAGCTGAATTATTTCCTCATTCACCCAGAAGCAAAAACCAAAATCTTAGGGGAAAAAAAATTCCCTTTTGAAGAGGTTGTTGGTTGCCAAAGGATTTCTGATGTGCTGTTGAAGCTGGAAAGAAGGAGAAAATATCTCCATAAAAACATAATAGGAAAAACAAAGTTTCTGGATTAGGATCATAAAAATTAAGCTACTTCCTTGGAGACAGCAAAGAGAAGGAATTCCCTTTGTCAGAAAGGAAGGAAAGCAGAGTAGAGCTGTTTCCTCCTTCCTGAGAGCTGTTTATCAGCTAAGCCGGGAGAAGGTACCTGGCACTAATTTCAAGGTAATCTGAGAGAAAACTCTCCCAGAACTAGCCCAGGTGACCCTGCCACAGCTTAAATTCACCACAACTCTCTTGTGCAGAGGCAGGAGATTTCATAAAAGCCTTGTTAAAACCCAGATGGAAATTCTGGATAAAGCTCACGAAACTAAAGCCCTGTTTTCTTTTCTCCCTAAAAGCAGCAAAGTGCAAGGGGCAGTTATTCTGCAGACCTGCTCCTTCAGGGCCACACATTGATGCCAAAGTCCTGCTGTGATCCCACCAATTAGGTTTGCACTGGTGTGTGGTGGGAGTAGCTTTGGAGGACATCCCAACAGAGCAAAGGATGGACCATCCTCCCCTTCCTCCCATCTCATGCATTTCCAGGCTGAGTCTCACACAGGGCATGGGGAGCCTTCCACATTCCCATTCCTCTGGTTAAAAATGAAGTTCTTTGCTGGAGAATGACTGTTCCACCATGGCAGAAATAAAAAAAGAGAGATAAACCTATCAATTAATGCTTAGTTAAATAAAGATGCCTGCTGAGCTTATCCACTGCACCACTCTGGGGTTTGGGGTTAGTTTTGATGAGTGGTAGAACTGGGGAGGTGAAATTTCTCCTTGCTGGATTTCTGCTGGTAATAAGCAATTCTCAGACATGACTGTTTTTGAAGCTGTTCAGGAATTAAGTGCAGGATATTAGAGGAGCTTGGTCATGGGTTGGGCCCTGCAGGGTGAGACTCCTGTGTAGCTTAGAAGAGGTTTTCCCAAACTGTGGCTACAACAGAACTACCCACAGTCCCAGAAATCCCATTTTCCCCAATCAGTAAAAGCTAAACCACATCCCATCTTGCTCTCTGCTACAATTCAATTCTGGTTTGAAATATATTTTCTCCTTCCCATTGCTGAATTCATATCTATTCCCAGAAAAGCTACAGAAAAGAGGTGAAGAATGTCGTTCCCTCCTCACATTTTGGGTTTCTTCCTCTTCTTTGTGCCATTAAAGAAACCATTGAATTTTTTGAGCAACTGCATTATTTCAGCTTAAGTCACAAAGCACTTTGGATCATGAAGGGTAAGGAATGATTTATTTTAGCACTGTTTAGGAGCGTTAGGGTGTGCCAAGAGATTATGATGTGCCAAAAAGTTGCAAATGTCCAGTACAAAAACAAAATCTGCGATGCTGCTGAAAGTCAGGTTAAATATAGAAACCAGGTTTACTGGGAAAAAACACCCAGACAGAAAAACTAATGTAATTTTTGACTGGTCCATACAGAGACACAGGTGCTACGAGGAGAATTGTTACAGCAGGTCAAAATAAAACCCACTTCTTGGAGGTTAATAAGATCTCAAAGATTGAAAAGCCCATCCAGGATTTATTAATTGCATTTTGGTTCAATATCAAGTCAGTGTCACTGCATTGCTGTTAATGGTCAGTAATGAACAACCTGGTGATTCTCAGGGATGATTTGTAAGGCCTGAATCTTGGATCAATAGTAATTCCCAGCCACTTTGTCATCACCAGCTCTGGAGGCCAAACCCCTCATTTTTGCTTTCAGTTGGAGTTTTAGCAAATTAATTATCTCCTTTAATCCTGGAAAAATCAACCTCACCAAAAGGCTTTTGCTTTAACAGTTCATGATGGGTCTCTCATCTTGTCAATCAAAGCTCTGTGAGCTCCCAGCTTTACGCTTTCCACATTTCAACCCTCTTGCACTCATAAAGGACACTCTTCTTCAATGAGATTCCCTGATTTCTGCAGCTGGAGTTTCCCTCTCCAGTGTTTCCAGCTGCTGGTTTTCCTGGGTGTAAAGGATGTTAAATTCGCCCCGATGTGCAGTTGGAGCTGCCCTTGCCCACCTGGCACTCCAGGCCCTGGGAATGCCCACGGATCCGGCCCCTCCCGGGCTGTGCCAGTTGGTATTGGATGCCCATTCCTGCGGGGAATGTCCGTGGGGAAAGGAATTTCATGTTCACTGAAGGCCCCGGGGGTGAAAAATAAAACACAACCCCCACGAGAGTTCAAGAGGGCAATGAAGAAAGTCCTGACACCACCACCCCTTGGAGAGATCCCCGTGTGAGCTGTGAATCCCTGCTCTGAGGCTGCCAATTCTTGGACTGCTCTGAAACTACATGTGGTTTATTTTACTTTATATTTTATTTTATTTTATTTTATTTTATTTTATTTGTTTTATTTTTATTTTTATTTTATTTCTTTTCTTTCTATGTTATTTTATTTCATTTTATTTTATTTATTTAATTTAATTTCTTACTGTATTTTATTTATTTTTTAATTTTAATTGCATTTTTATTTTTATTTATTTTCATTTCTTGTTTATTTATTGTTTAATTTATTTTTATTTCTCTTTATTTATTTTATTTTATTTCTTTTTTTGTTTCATTTATTTTATTTCATTTTAATTAATTGCCCTTAATTTCATTGTATTTCATTTCATTTTATTTTTTCATTTCATTTCAGTTTACTTTACTTTTTTATTTTATTTTATTTGGTTTTTTTTCCTTTACGCAAACTCGAGTAACCACTTCTGAAGGTACGCGTGGAAAGCCTGCCTCGCAGCGCAGCCCTCACATCATCCCCGCAGTGAAATCCAATCCTCCTCGGTGTATTTCACTGTACCTACGACACCGCTGAAGGAAAAACGGCTTTGGAGTAGAGAAATCTCTTTCCATCCATGTCAGGGATTTTTTTTCACAGAAAATCTCGGGGGTTTATCTCCTTTTTGTCTGTTTTTTCCTCCCCTTTCCGCCGTAATTCCGTTGTTTCCTCCTGTTTCCCACCGAACCCGAGGCAGGAGCCCCGTGTGCGGAGCAGGTCCCTGCGCGGTTCCCGCTGGCTGGGCCGGGGTGTCTTTGCTCGCTGTGTTGGACAAGCGGTGAGTCCAGCCGGGAATGATTCCCTGCAGGGCTCCCTCTGCCCTGGAGCCGGGATCACAGTCCGGGAGGTTTCTCAACAGGCACTCTCAGCCCCATTTTTAATCAGCCTTTCACTCGGAGAGGCCAAGAAAAAGTTGTAAAGTCCGAAGAAACTCTGGCGGGGTTTCTGTGACTCACAGCACAGCAGAGGTTGTCTCCCTTCCCCTCTCTGCAAACTCCCTCTCTCTGTGTTGGCCACACACAAATGGTTCTAATCAGCCTCCAAAAGACTCTCGTTGGCATTTTAAGATGTTTGCTCTTTACGTTCTTCTCTCCATCCCCCTTTCCTTTCTCATCTTAAAGCGAAGAGGATGCTGAAAAAAAAAAAGGACATTTTTTTTTTCTTTTCTTTTTCCTGGGCAATTTCGGTTTTCCATTAGCAGAACGCTTCTATTGAAGGGTGTTTGGAAGTGCAACGGATATGGAAACCTCTTTATTATGCTTGGAATGTCAGCTGGGACATTTGTTTGAGTTGGACCATGCGAAACACGGTCATGGCAAGAACAAGCAGTTTGCTCCTCTAATGGCCCTCCTCCTCTGCTAATGGGGCTCGGGCTGTCAGTGACGCCTGTTCCTCGATGGCAGGTGAATCCAGGTGCTTGTCCAGCTGGGAGATGACAATGCCCCTGTCAATCAGCGATTCCAGGATGGATCACTGGAGATGCCTCTTCCAAAGGAGCATCCTTCAATCACACCACGGAGGAAGCAGCTAAAGGCTTTGTCCCCTCTGATGGCACTGAGCTGTTGAAGACACGGGGAAGAGTTGAAAGCTCCTCAGGAAGGAGGAAAAGGAAGATGGTTGTTGGCCTGAGAGCTGTTGTGACTTCCTGTAGTAAAAGAGCCGGGAGCTGGCTGAGGAAAAAGTAAGGAAAAGAAGGGGATATAATGCCCAGCCACTGCACATATATATCTCTTCCAAAAGATTTTCCTCTCTGCTATAATATTGACAGTGAAATATATTCCTTTATATAAACAAAAATAACCACCAAAAAAATGAGCCCTTGGCACAGGCCGGTAAAATCACACATTGTGAACAGGGCCAGGCCAAGATGGAAAAATACTCAGTCTATTTTTCCTAAAATCTACCATATTTCTCCACTCTCCTTTTTTATTTCTTCTTTTATCCCCCTGGCATGAATGTGGCAGCAAAATGACACGAATGTGTCAGCTCAGATTTTACAGGGATGTTCCAGCCCGGTCAGGTGAATCCACAGGGATCCTCAGTGGACTGACTTCCATCAAGTGAAGTCCAGTGGATCTTGTTTTGGCTTGAGGAACATCAGATGTCAAGTGACAAACGCCTCCAGAGAAAGGACCCACCATCCCTCAGAGGCCTGGGAAGGATTTCCACAGATGGTCCCCACAGATATCACAGCCCCAGGTTTTCTGAAATGATTTTTAACCTGAAAGGTCCTTGTTTCCACCCGGGGTTTGATGAGGTCTTACACATGAACTTCTGCAAAAGCTGATAATGTTCAGGTAAAAGGGCAGAAAACTCATGAAAATGTTTAGGTTTTGGCACATGATTGGTAAGACAAACAGGTGGAGAAGCTGGAGAAGATGATGGCTCATACCAATGTAATTCACAACCTTGAAGAGGGAGGAGAAAATTTAAAAGTAAAATATTTTTCTAAAATTTAAATGGATTTTTTGCACATTTGCAGTCCAGTAAGAAACTCAAACAACAACCTCCCCCATGAGACCCAAAAGACTGAACACACGTTGTGTACCATTCCCTCAGGGGGAGAAGTGCTGGACAAAACCCAGCAATTCCCTCCTCTCCCCTTTTCCCAGCACTACCTTTTATCCATGTCTGCTGAACTACAAACCCTTTGGAAAAACCTGTGTAGGTAAACAGTGTCCCAGTGCCCCAGTCTGATCCAGAGAGTTTGGAGGTGTTACTAAAATTCAGAAACCCTTTATTAAAAACCAGTAAAAACATGAGATTTATTTTCTTTCCCCATGAAAACACAATCCAAAAAAGGAAAGAGCAGGGAGAAGGAGACCTATTTCTCCTTGTTGTCTGGACAGGTGGCTTTTTGAAGGAGAGAATAAAATGGTATGTCATACCTGTAGATATTTTTTATGTTCCAACAGATGAACATTTGGCTTCTTCAGGTTATCCCAACAGGACAGTGTTAAACAACACCTTCAGAGCCAGGAAAATCATCAGGAAGAAACCACTTTATTGAGTAGTATCCCCAAAAACCTGTTGATCCAACAACCAACAGGGACATATAATAGTATGATAATGATCAGTGCAAACTGTTTAAAGCAAAGGAGCTGCTAAAATTAGCAGGAATTATTCTCGTACCTTAAAGGGCATCTGCTCTCTTGTGTCTTCCTGAGAGCTGGAGGAATCTGGTTTGTTCTCCATGAGTCTTTGTTTTCTCCTCAGGACGCAGATGAGGGTTTGTTAAGGTGACCGCACCAACCAGGGGGAACCATCAATCAGCTTTGGCAAACCAGATTTTCCCACTTTGCACAGTTTTTCCATCTTAGCTGGGACTTGGGATGATTCAAAGATGAGTTGGCAGGACGGTGGTGGGGCAGGCTGGTGTCCACCCACCACCTGCACCCTCAGCCACCCCTGGGAGGGCTCAGGCACCTCTCTCTGTTCGTGGTTCTTCCTCCTTTAGACAACCATGTGGTTTTATCTTGGGGGGGAACGGGACTCACTGAGACAACAGACAGGTGACAAATGGAAATGGTGACATTTCTGGGAATCACATCAAATTGTCATTTTCTCTGAGCAGATGACCTGAGGTGTCTGAAACAGCTGCTGCGCACAATAATAGGAAACTCAAAGCTTACCCTAAAAGGTCTTTAATATCTACATTTTATTGCCAGTGTCAAACAATTTTTATTTTCAGCTGCTTTTTTTCCTTTTCCCTCTTCCTCAACACTCAGCAACAGCAGCGTAGGGAGCACGACAACATAATGCTCTGCTTTCATTATTTTGAACTAATTTTGCTTTGCTATTTTTAACTACTGTAAATGCTGCTGCCACAGGGAATAGGTAGAATTATTTTAGCAGGCTGGAAAGAAGTGGAATGAACTTTTGCATACAGTGGGATGCTACCTTTGCCAGCACTGAAATGAAATGGGTTTGCCTGTGTTATTGTAGGACCGTAATAATGTAATTGCGTAGCGCTAGCAGGGTGTTTCACTTCTCTGCACTAACCTGACATTAATCTGTGCAGTAGCTAAATATTAAATCCTTTCCACAGATTAGGAAAGTAAGGAGAAAAATAAATCTCAGAGATCAGAAAGGATATTAGTGCTACAGTGCAGCTGGGAGGAGGCAAAGACCTCCCTGCAGGACTAAAAGAAGCCCTAAGGCTGTTCTGCTGCCTCCTGTAATTTTTAAGGTAAAATACTCTCTCAACTCTTCTTTTCTTATACCAATTCCCTTCAGGATCTTTACAGGGATGGTGCTGCCCATCATGGTGAGTCCTCTACGCTCTGTAGCGCTGGGTAAGTGATAACCTCCCTGTGCTTAAAGCATTTATTTCAACCCAGTTATTTTAATGCATTTATTCTTGCATCTTTCTATGAAGGGACACCTGGGCAATGAGAGACCATGTGGGTTACACAAGTCCCTGAGATAATTGACACGCTGTTTGTGCCCCTCCTGTCCCACACCCCCAGCAATTATAAGGTTGTTCGTGACACAGCTGAGGGGTTTATTCAGTTTTCAAGAACCTGCATTAAATTCCTTTCATGCTCAGCACCCATTCATCCAGCACTGGAGAAAGCACATGGATCAGCAAGACCCTGGAACCCGTGAGGAGATTCCTGAAAAGTCATCCTTTACTCTCCCCAAATTGATGTCTCATCTTCATGGACACTGTCTTCATTCCCTAAAAAAAGCCACCTTCCTTGAAAAGCCTGTCTGCTTTAACCCTGACCATCCTCAGAGGCGCTGGGTATGTGCTCTCAGCAGCATTTCCACAGCCAAATTGGATCTTCCCCTCCTTTCCTGGACACCAACCAGTGGGAGAGTTTGCAAAATTAACTGAATGCCAGAATTCTGGTCTCAGGTCCTGGTGAAAGGACCTGGGTAGGAATTTCTTCTGGCTTCACTCGTGGGTGAAACAGCCTCTGTGGATCTATAATGACTTGTCTTTTCCTCACTCCTGGGAGCCCTCTCTTCTCCTGCATCCATGTAAGAGGCCATTCCTATTAATAGCTCCCAGGCTTTGCATTTCCTGCATCCAAAGTGCTAATGAAAACTCCTTCCTGCCAACCCTCCGGGGGAAAGGCAATTTCCTCTGTCTCCCCATCCCTATCTGTACATCTGGTCACCTGACCTTCTGGATGTTTCTGTCCTATGGCAGATTTACATGAAACATCTGCTGCTCCTTGTTGGGGTAGGTATTTTACAGGGAAAAACTGCTGGCTGACTCAGGACAATGAGTGTTTCTCCCTGCCCAGATGACTATTCCCGTTCTCTGGAAGGGAAATAGCAATCAGACCTTTTGCCCTGGTTGACTTATCATCCTGCTGCTTCTGCCCCAGCCAGGCTTCCTCCAGGGGCTGCTCCACAAAATCCTTCATCCTGCCTAATTAGAACTTCATCCTGGTGCGGAGGGCTGCTTTGACAGCTCAAAGAATGGGAGCTGGGGACTGTGGGCTCTGCACATGTTGATATGGGATCACTTGGAAAGGATAAAAGTTTGGGATACACCTTACCTGCGTGCAGCGCTTCACCGAACAGAGCTCTTTTCCATGGTGCCTTTACTCTCTTCCTTTGTCACAGGTATTTTCCTGATGTGGAAGACAGGTATTGATCCGTCCCCTTCTCCATGCAGTGCACACCAAAGCTGGCTCCAGCATTTTCTTAGGAGTTGCACGTGTCCCATTGTCACCCACGGGCTGTGCCACCAGCACTGCTTGAGTCAAACATCAATACTCTGAAGGCAAATGGGCTTTCATCTTATTTTTACCCCAAATTAAGTTTCTAGAGCTGGTCCAGGTGGTGCAAGAGTCGACCTTCCCTCCTCCCTGCCCCTCTGCCCTCTCCCCAGCCTTCCTGGAATGATTGCCCTGTCTCTGTGAGCCCTTCAGTGGGAATCACACGACTCAGGGTAAATCCCCTCCGTGTCTCAGCCCCGAGGCCTCCCCGCGATCCTGAACCGTCCTGTTCCTGCCCTTGGCAAGCGAAGGGATGCCTGGCACCAAGCATCCCTTGGGACTGTTCCAAGGGGGATGCCATAAAATCATGGGGAAGGGGCAATTTGCAAGTAATTTTTGGTTTCCACTCATTTCAAAACCAAAAGGGAAGGAGGGGGACGTGTGTTGGGAGCCTGATGAAGTCTAGCACTTTTGAGGTAAACGGAATAGTGAATTTCTTGGGGGCACATTTCCCATATTTTGCTAAGTTTGGGTTTTCTGCAGTGAATATAATATATGAAATGCCAGCAACATTTGGTTTCCATTCCTCCAAAGAGACATTTGTCTCCAGACTAATAAATCTGCATCTGAATGTGCAGCCTACTGAAAAAACCAGTGCCAGCACCACTTGTTTACGTCTCCTGTGTCTCAGTTTTCCTGTTTGAGGAACAAACTTTCTGTTCTAAGGTTTTGCAGGGTTTAAAAATGACAGGTTTTGGATCAGCTGGGCTTCCAAATCAATGAATCCACTGAACCAGATAAAAAAGCACGTGCAAAGAACAATTTCTTGTGTAAATGTGAAAGTATTTTTCTGGAGGATCTGTCACCAAAATGGTTTTGGATGGTTTTGCCTCAGCAAAGTGTTGGCTGTTGAACTCTTTTCTCTTGACAACAAATAGCTTGACAGCAGCTGGTTAAATATTGTGATTTTATAGGGTGCCTTTATTTAAATGTGGCATCATCTGTGACAGCATCTACTTATAATGATCTGGAGGAGATAATAAACAGAGTGATGCTATAAACAGGGACCTCAGGGTTCAGCCAACAGCAAGAGGAGCCTGCCAGAGGAACTGTGTGTTCCAGGTGTGTTCTGGGCATGTTCCAGGTGTGTTCCAGGCATGTTCCAGGTCCAGGTGTGTTGGAATATGCCTGGAAATATGTGTGTATGTGCTCCAGGTGAGTTTAGAACATGTTCCAGGTGAGGTCCAGGAGTATTCCAAGTCCAGGCGTGTTTAAATGCACCATTTTCCAAGCTTGTTTTGGAGACTATTTCTGTCCTCTTCAGCACTATGGTGGGAATATATGGGGAAAAAAAAAGGAAATTCTCACTTCTGAGTTGCAAAACACCAATGCAAAGAAGTGGGGAAGGGTTGGCAGCTCAGACACATCATCTCAGAGGGAGCTGGATGGGTGTGGGGGCTTCAGACTATTCCTTGGGAACCCATGGAGCATGAGACGTTAGGATAAGGACTCTTTAAGATGGGCTTCAGGGGGAATTTATGACCCTGGAGACTTCACTAAGCCTTTCCATAGCTTTCCCTGCAGTTCACATAACAACAGAGTCCTAATTCACAGCCCAGCACTAAAAACTTGGACTTCCCTCAAAGAAAATGGAGGGGAGAAAAAAAGATATCAAAGAGATCCAAAGTGTGTTTGCATTAACATCAGAAATCAGATGGTGCCAAAGGCCTCTCAAGGCAAAAGGCTTCGATTTTTCCTCTTACCAGTGTCCAACCTGTTAAAATTAATGTGTCAACATCTCCAAGAAAATACTGTCTCCATGACCTTCCTATTCCCCCTCGATTGGAGGCTGCTGCTCATCATAAAAATGTTTTCTCTTGGTATTTCACATGACAGATCTGTAGGAAAAGCCATTACATTAATACAATGTTCACAGTTTTGCTGCATTGAATTTACCTATAAAAGGAATTTTAATTCAGGGCTAAAAAGTTCTAAATCCCTCCTACAAACCCCCTCTGGAGCCCTGAAATCCCTTCGCTCTATGGCTTGAAATATTAATTCTTTTTAGGGTGGGAGGTAAGTTTATAAAGTGGCTGAAAGGATACTTTTCATCTCCTGGCCAGTGGTATCTATTTATTTATTTTATTTTTTCGTAATGAGACTCCAGCTGAAGACTAACACTTGACTTTAGCAACTGCTGAGGAAAACTTATTAGCGGGGTGATATATAGGATCTTTTTACTTCACAGATGGGCTCTCCCTAGTTCAAAAGAAAACGAGGTCTCAAGTAGCCTGTTCTTTACAAAAATAATAAGGCTTGACTTCAGAACAATGGTATGTGCCCTCAGGGCCCCTCTCCAGAGCACGAGGGGGTGAGCGAGAGGCAAAAGACGTGCCCTGAAATCCAGGGCGAGCTCCTGCCCACGGCCCTTCCTCCGCAAGCACCACCAGGCAGGTTTGGCCGAAGCACTGAAAACCTGCTCAAAAACACTCCGAAGCAGCTCCTGGTATTTGGCCACTGTTCCCAGAGGGAATAAATCCTCACCAGCAGGAATTAGCTCCAGTCTGACCTCACATAGATACCCTACACCCATATTCCCCTGCTCTGCAAAGCTGGGAGCTCTAAAACTTGATCCACAAATTGTGAGATTGCTCAGCAGATCGCTGCGGGTCAAGGTTTAGACTGGATAATAGGGAAATTTTCTTCATGGAAATGGTTTTTCAACCACTGGCACAGCTGCCCAGGGCACTGGTGGAGTGCCCATCCCTGGAGAGATTTAAAAGCCACGTGGATGTGGCACTTGGGGACATGGGTGGCCTTGGCAGTGCTGGGGGAACGCTTGGACAGCGATCCATTTCCAGCCTAAATGATTCTGTGTCCTAACTTTTTGTTCCTTTATTTTTATCTACGCAGGCCAAAGATATTCATCCCTCAGTTTCAAGCCTGTGGCCTCTGGGGCTGGAGAATTTGGATGCTTACTGGGAAGATGTTGGACTGCTCTTAGGGAAGGGGATACACTTGGAATTTTTCACTGGTTTGGCAGCAAACAAGTCAGAAATTCCACATTCCTGCTATGGTATAATAACACTGCCCATTAATGATGCACTTACAAACAGTTAATGAAGGGTAAGTTTATTTATCTGTATGAAACAGCCATTTTAATAAATGGCAAATGATTTTTATAGTGACCAGAAGCTTGCTTATAACCCAGTTTTATAACCAGCCATAAAACCTCGGACTGATGTGTTTTAGCTGATGTTTGACACGTCCTAGGCATGTTTGCAATTTTCTTGTAAAAATCTCTTAAATATTTATTTCCCACTTATAAGTCATTTAGAAAGGGAAGCACTACTATAAAACATGACTGCTGCATACAGGTTTTGGATGCCTGAATAATTTGTTTATTTGCTCTCGGTTCTTATTTCTAATTGAATTGGCACAGTATTTTTTCTTTATTAATTTTTTATTTATTATATTTCTCTTTTGAGGACAGAATCTTCAGGATTGACGTAACTAATGGACTATCTGTGGGTTTGTGCCAATATCATTGGCTATGCAAGGGGTAAAAATCAGCCCTTAATGTGCTGCGACCTGTTTACAGGGAAAAAGGAATTACTTTAATCCCCTGGCTTAGCACCAGTTCAGGCTCCAGTTCACTCCTTCCTTGCAGCATCTCCTCAAACTCTGCCAACCCAGATCTACCTTCGTGTCTGTGCTGTTTTACACGTGTCTTACACCAGGACAGCTTATTCCTCTCCATTTCCGTGGCCAATCTCTGCAGATACAACTGTTTATAAGGAATCCTTATTCCTTTTTAGCTGCACTGGTCTTTTCCAGCCAGCCTTTTCCATCTGGCAGCTCGTGCTTTCAGTGCAGCCATGGATGCAAGAATTTTCCAACATCAGAGAGCATTATAAGATATTTACCACGCAGTCCCAGAGAAATCTGTTCCAACAGACTCCCCAGGGGCTTCCCTGTCCCTTCTCTCCTCTCTCCTTGGCTGCTGAGGTGGATCTTACAGGGAACATCCCCCCACAAATCCCTCCCAGTGCTGGAGGGAGATGGTGGGATGGACCTGGAATGTCGGCTCTGCCTCTTGCAAGCAGCTGTATGAAAGGGTCTTTTTGCCTCCCTTTCCACCTGTAAATACAGGAAGGTGTCCTACTTTGATGGCTAAAAAAGCCTTTTCCCCCTTTTATTCTCCTCCCCATGGAAAAGGAGGCAAAAATAGGCACTTGAGAATCACAAATAAAGAAGAAGAACAAGAAAAAGGGAGAGGAGTGTGGCTGCTAAATAAGAATTCAACAAAAAATTCCTGTCCAGATCTGAGAATGGGACAGAGAAGGGGAATTTCCACTAAATACATTTCTCCTTTGAAAAATTCCCAACAATTCCAGTGATTTTCTCAAACAGTTCCTTTTCTGAAAGGGTTTTGAAAAATGCCAGGGACACAAACTAGCAATTGGGAGTGATTTTCCTGTGCTGTTCACCTCCTGTGGGAAACACAAATCCTCCTGTTCCCATTCTGGCCCACTGCAGGGAATTTTATCTAAGTGGGGATATCCAAAATTTCAGGAAAATTTGATGAGCTCAGGCTGCCTGATGGATTCTTCTGCCTGCAGTGAACCCAAAGATGAGTGGGAGAGAGATAATTCTTTTCAGAAAAACATAGCTTTAAATATTTTATTATTTTATTTTGTTTTGCTTTGTTTTAAATGAAAACTCACATTTTGATAACAGCATCAATTTCTCCCCCCCCCCCCCCAGAACATGGATCTCAGATCGATCCATAGAGGCACAAGCTGATGTTGTGAGAGGCGAGAATGGATATCAGGCATTGGGAAGGACACAGCAACACGGGGATGCTGGGATGGGCATGGAAACGTATCCATCCAAGGGGTGTGGAGGGATGTGGAGCTCCCATAACCCAACACGTGTCCCCAGCTTGGACATTTTTAGGGAGGGTCTAAAGCTCTTGAAACTCCTTCCCTTTTAACCCTGCCAGGAGATCCAACGCCCCCAAACCCCTTTGATTTAACACTGCCCTGGTTGAAGTCAGGGGTAATTTTCTCTCAGTGGAGTTCACGACTCCATAAGGATACAGGGCTTGGAATTACACAAAGAGCCACTTCAATAAAAACATCTCAAATATGTTTTTGAGGCTTGTCAGGGCTGTAATCTTTGTGTCCTCCAGAGCTTTAAGTGCTTACAAAATCTAAGGAATTTCCCCAACCAAATGTGACCTCCTGTAAGTCTCCAGTGGGTACAGGGTAGGGTGCAAACCCCACATGTGAAAGAAATGTAGGTATTTTACTGTGTGCAGCTTGTTCTTCAACCTCTGCAAATTATCAGTACTATGAAAAGCTCTTTGTGAGCCAGAAAGTCCAAGTGAGAAGGATAATCTTCCTGAATTATTTAGCCTAGAACTAATAATAACAATAACAATAAAAAATAAACCTACAAATGAAAATGGCTGCTAAGCTCTGTAATCAATTCTTCCCTCATTGTAAATCTTGTGTGGTCTCAGTTTCTGTTCAGCCTGGAAACAGGAAATGTTGTTTTCAAAGGGATCATTACAAGGGAACTCTTTGTTATTTGTCCGTGAAATGCTTCACACAGCTCGACCTTAATCCTGGATTAAGTAGGTGCTGCTGCAGCACAGGAACTAATTGCATCACGTGTGGGAGCCTTATTATTGATGAGCATAACAATAGTAAAAATAGCAATATTAGGGAAGGATTATTAAGTAGGAGAGCGTCACCTCGGAGGGAGGTTCTCAGGAAGTCAGGCCATGTGGCTTTTGAGCAGTCACAGGCTCCGAAAAGGAAGAATAAACGTCCAGAGGTGTATCTTGAACAAGAGCAGCTCCACTTCTGCTTCTCCTAGAGTTAGAAAATCATGGAATGGTTTGGGTTGGAAGGGACCTTAAAGCTCATCTCGCTCCACCCACTGCCATGGGCAGGGACACCTTCCACCAGCCCAGGTTGCTCCAAGCCTTGTCCACCCTGGCCTTGGACACTTCCAGGGATGGGGCAGCCACAGCTTCTCTGCGCTCCGGGCAAAAATCTCTCCTGGGATTTACTTGCAGGTTTCCATTGGTCACGTTCTGGGGAAAACAAACCCGCAGTGGCCGCTCGTCCCGACGCCAACAAGATTTTTGTTGGAAGGACGGAAAGCGCCTGGTCCAGACAGGATGGGAGAGCTCAGGAACTCAGCTCGCCTCCATAATTCCCTCCTAAATCTGGGAAAAGTATGTTCAAGCGTTGCCCTGGTGGAACTTTAACTATTGGAATCTCTCTCCCTAATAAACTGCTTTCCTAATAAACTGCTCCCACACGTCAATGCCGACGTCCCCACACGGAGCTGCTCGCTGGGATCCTGCTGCCCCTGCACAGGGCACACACAGGGCCATAAAAAGTAGCAGACTGTGTCCCTTTAATAAATTACATCATAAATTTTACAGACTTTACCCAAGTGGCTTTTTAAAATCTTGCTTTGGTTATGCAACATCATCTTGCAATAGGAAACATCCTTCAAATGTTTAGGTTAGAGGAGCAGAATCTAATCCACTCGAGTTGTTTCAGAGTGTAATAAATAAATACAATGTACCCTCTCTTCAGGATGAAATATGACTCACACAGAAGGGAGACAAGCAGCTTTGATAGCTGATAATAAGGGTCAGTATTTCATTTTGATTTTATTCAGCATCTGCTTTTTGTCCTAAAAATCCAGTATCTATGACACTAATAAATTAACTTTGGGAAAAAAAAAAAAAAAAAGAGTGAAATGCGGGACAAGTTGTTTTGTCCTGAAATCTTCTCGTCCAAGAATTAAGGAGAAAAAAGAATCAGGTTATTTCAACAGTGATACAAGACTCCCACCCAGAAACTTGCAGTAAATGTCCATGCCCAGGAACTGAAAATGGGGAGAAATAAAAAGCTTCAGAACCAAATGACTGCTCTTCTGAGCTCTTCTTTGGCCCTTCTATTGGTTTTATGGTTGGTGACTATCAAACAAAAATCAAAGAGCTGATTCTGCCAACGTGGTGACAAATTTGGGTGCTTTGGCTGAGCCCTCTCTGCCTTGTGTGACTGCTCTGAGTGTTCCTGTTGGTGGCTCTGGTGCTGGAGAGCCTTGGTCTCCACCACGGAGAAAGAGGCGTTTGTGCTGACTCCAGAGGCAGCTGGAAAACTAATCAACCTATGGAAACCTGTGGAATCCAAGGCACTGCACTGAAAAGAATAATTGTTGCAATAAAAATGAGTGGCAGATGCAAAGCAGCGTTAACACCAGGGTTTATAAAAAGTGCAGGTCAAACCTGAACCTGAGAAAAGCAGGAGGTGCCCCATTAAGACCAAGCTTGAATTTGGCCACGATTCTCGAGCTCTGCAGAAAGGAGCACAAGCTCTGCAGCCACTCAGGACTGAACACCACCATTTTTGTGACTTTCAGCACAATCCTGTTTTCCATTCTGCTGCAGTTTCACACCGGGTTTCTGGGCATGGGTTCCAAGGCAAGGAGATGTTAATTGCTGTTTCGGATTGGAAGGAGGGAGGAAAAGCCAGCTGTTAAACACCACTGCCCACACAAATACACGTGTGTGAGTTCCTCCCCACTGTGAGCATGGCACCAGCACAGCCTTCCAGGGTTCTTCCTTGTTTTTCATAGGTTTTGACCACTATCAATAATATTATTTATCTAATGATGTCATTGCCAATGGGTTTTCCTGTAATTTCATAAATACAGTTAAGCAATTTTATTATTTTTTTTGCCAAGAAGAGAGTGAAAGGTTTACTTTGGGAAGATGCAACACCTGAGTCTGAGCAGAAGACACATCAAGGTTGCTCATGGTTGCTTCCATGTTAAAATCTAAGAGCCAGAAATGAAGAAAACCCCTTGAGAAGACAAGAAAACTGGAGAAATTGCCCTTAGTGAGGAATGGAGAAGCACGTGGGGACTACCAGCAGGGTAATTCCATAACAGACAAAATGACCTCCGGATCACGTGTGGGTTCAGAGTGGCTTAGCCTTGCCTGCTTCCAGCCAGCACTCAAATGGACTACCCAAAGGGGCTCTGGAGACCATGCAAAGATCACGAGAAGACCTGGGATGGACAAGTGACCCTCAGAGCCTGCGTGGGTGACACAGAGCCACCAAAGCCGTGAGCAGTGATGAGCTTCAACCAGGCTTAAACCATCTCCATCTCCTGGAGAGCGCACAGGTCTTTAGCAACAACCCTGGTGGACTTTTTGCTTTGCTTTAGCAGCTAAAGAGGCTTCATTTGGGGCTGTAAATGTGATCCTGGACACAGCAGCGTTAATCCTGATTTGGGAGGATTCATTAATTCCGTGCCTCTTTGTTTACCTTGAGAGTGAGCTCAGGACTCCCTTCGAGTCCCGCCCTGTGCCTTGGCCTGTCCTTTCTGTGTGCTCTGCACAGTAGTTGGACCTGCTCTGTGGACCTCTGCAGTTGTTATTTTTCATCAGGAAGATGGCTTTTAGCTGCAGGGGTAAACCTCACTCCATGCTGGGCAAATGTTGGGTGGAAAAATATTTCACAATAGGAAACAAGTTGGACTAAGTCAGAAAAGAGGAAGTGGACCAATCCGCGGGGCTGTTTGGGCTTGGTGTAATATTTCAAAGTCCCCTGTTTTGAAATTATTAGACCACCAAAAAAGTGAAAGGCTGCCAAAAATTACTGTAAAAGGTAATAATTGTTAATAACTTGGCATCTGCTTGCTCATTTGAGCTGCATGGGTTTGGCATTCATTAAAGACAACATTGTAAGCAAATAAAAGAGCAACTGCCTGGCACAGAACAGTTTTAACCACATCATAACTAAATATTAAATCTGAGGTTTTAATTTGATTTATAGTTTAAATAAGGATCTTTGCAGTAACTTTAAAAAAAAAGAGAGAGAAAAATAAGAGTCAACCCCATAAACAGTGAGTCATAAGAAGATTTTAAAGAAATAATTGCAGTGTCCTTGACCTTGAAATGATCCTTTTTCTGAATTAGCACAGGAATTTAATTAAAGCTTCAAAAAAAGCATTCATTTTAGATTTGAGTTACCAAATATTTAGAGATCCAGTGCCCGGGCAAGCCAATGGAAACATTCCTGTTCATTTCAGTGAGCTTTGGACCAGGCCCCGACGGCTTTGGGTGTCTCCTTTCACAGGATGGACCCAAGGTCACCGCAGGGGAAAATGTTCTCCCTCAACCCCGCAGCATCCGAGGTCGCGCATCCCGGGGCCCACCACGGGCTTGCACAGCGTGGGCAAGTGAGGCAGGAGCAGCAGCCAAACCATCTCTGTGCCTTGCCCTTACTCTGCAATGGTTTCAGGTCATCAAATAAGGCTCTGAGGTCTCTTTTTCTGTCCTTTCCGACAGCTGAGGCCGTTTTTGAGCCGTTACCAAGGTCACTAAAGCAAGGTCACGCAGCTCCATCGTAACTCCTACAGGGACTCATCCAAAGGTCACTGAAGTCAGGGGACACCTTTTCTATTGACTTCAGTGGGCTTTGGACCAGGTTCTTACTCACCACTAACAAGCCAGCATTTACCAGAAGTGACATCTGAAGCCTGGAGCTATTTCCTGTTCCAGTATGGGGTAAGTGGTGATAGCTGGGGTGTCATCCAGTGGTTACATTTGGTGTTTCTGACATCTCCACGAGCTCCTCTATCCCATTCCTGCATGTCCAGGGCTCTGTGCTGTGTGCAGGAGGGTGGGGAGCACACTGCAACAGTGCAGCTTTCCTTACTCGCCTCCTTGTCGTGATCCCAAGCAGAAGATAATTTTTATGGGGATGAAAAATGTGCAAAAATAAAATACTGTGACTCTGAAGTGCTGGTGAAATTCCTGCCCTCTTTCTCCAGTGAGGTTCACAATCAACACAACAATCCGTACTTGTTTTCCTCTCTAAGGATGGCAATTTTGCTTGAGTCAGGAGAAAACAAGGACAAACTGGGAAAGAATCCTCAGTCCCGGCACACAGTCAACAGTGTCATCTTTCAAAAGAAATTTCTGCACACTCAGAAGGATCAATGTCTTCTTATTTTGGTTCAACAGAGGCTTGGTTTATTACACAGCTTTTGTTTTTATTAGTGAAATGCACTAAACTGTTTTCTCAGGTCTTGCCAAACAGTTTAAAACGTAATACCATTAAATTTGAGGTCCTACTGGGAAAAGTAATGCAAACTTAATTAAAGTTAACCAGAGTTTTCTCTTTGGGCAGCCCCGTGTTTTGCTGTGTCGGAGTTTGCTCGTAAAGCACTCGCTCGCTCCGAGAGCTGAGGCTGCGAAGGGGCAGGGAAGTGCCAGGCTGGGAGATGGCAGGGAGAGAAGGGAGACATGGCAAGGAATAGCTGAGGAAAGAAATAGACTAATTTAAACAAACAAACAAACAAAAAAAACAAACAACAAAAAATTGTTTTCTTCCTCTGGTGTAAAATATTTCAGGTTTTGTGTTGATTGCACCCCCAGGGATGGGGTCTGGAGGAAACTGTGGTGTCTCCAAAGGGGGTGAAGGCTCAAACTCCAGAAAATGGTTCAAATATTAACCTTTGCAATGTAATATTCACAGCATTAATCTTTGCAATGTAATATTTGCAGCACTAATCTCTGTAACATTTGTTTTGTAGATGATGACTGTTTCTACCTGTTCACCCCCAAGAGACCCATGTCACCCCCATGGGATGGCTCTTCTGCACGTGGCAATTCCCTCTCTGTGCCGGCAGGAGCCTGGCAGGCAGCGGGCAGGGATTTAGGGATCCAAGAGGAAGGATGAGCTTTGCCTACAAGAGCCGTGACATTACACCTTCAACACACAGTGAGGTGACCCATCGACTGCATCTCCAGGTGAGAGTCAGAAATAAAGCTCCTATCCTGGCTTCTTACAAAACATTGGATATCTCCTACTGTTTCAGGGGGAAAAGTGAGAATGTGGCACCTGATGTTTGGTTAATGGAATACTTTTCCCATCAGGTATTTTCCTTGTGGTTTGTGCTGGGCACTTGTGCAAGGACTTGCTCAAAAAGCTGGTGGGCTCCATCCCAGAGATGCAGCATTTCAGTGGAGGATGATAAAAAAAAAGATATTAAATTCCTCTAGAGATTAATTTAGACCTGTCAGCTGGCAGATTACAGAAGAAGCCCCACCAGATGCCACCTCTTTTACTTTCAGCTTCTATTGGTCAGAAGAGGGGAGAAATCTGGCAGCAACACCGAGCCATGCAATGGGATTAAGAGGGAAATCCAACTCAGTGGTCCAAAATCCTCAATGCCATGAACCACCACTCCTCAGATGGGATAGAAAGGAGCGAGAGAAGACTCTGGGAATATGGAATTTATTTTGGCGTGCGTTATTCTCGGATTTTTCCTCATCCTGGTCATCCATCTGTTTTTAGTCTCCTGAGCAAAGCTTCCTTCTGCCTCAAGCATTGTAATGCAGTTTCTGTAGCCTGAATGAGTTTACTACATACAGTGTTATGAGCAGCATTGGCAAAAAGAAGAGAAAAAAGTGGAAAATTTCCATAATAAATACATTTTTAAAAGAGAATCCTTTTAAGAACTGTTCATATCCCTGCTCTTCATCACCAGCCTAAGGGATGAGTCTCCAGGCCATACATCTTGCAAGGCAGCAGGTAGTGATGAATGTCTACTTGGAAAGTTTAATCTGTGAGTTGTTGAACTAAAATGTGGAAAAATGAAAAAAAGAGAAGATTTCTTGCCATCCCTCTGTCCAGTCAGAACTCCATGAATTTGGAATAATGTATTTAAACTATTTGGGTTTTTTTAACATAGTAGGAGTAACTGATTATTTAACTGAAGTGAGAAGTTTGCAGAAAATAAGTGAACAGAAACACAGGTGAAATTCAGCAATGAAATAATTAATTGCAGGCTATATAACTTCTTCTAACTTTTATAGAAGATACTTTTATTGTCACCTATTTATAGCAGACTATCTGTAAGAGCTCTGACCGCTAATTTCCTAGTTATCACCATTTCTCAGCTAAAATGTGCACGGTGTCTCTGCATTTACAGAGTCTGAAACACTTTGGTGCAGAAGAGCTCCACTGCTGCTGAGGCTGAGGTGGCTTTGTGATTGATCAGATGCAAAGCGAAATTATGTGGCCTCAGACAACTCAATTAGTCCGTTCCTTCTCTCCCAAATTACAAATTAACTCTGCTCTGTCCCCTGGAGGTGGGGAAAGAGCTTGGCTTCATGTCCTCTTGTGAACGCTGTGGAAATGAGGGCGTAAATAAGGTCGCAGTACTGGTGAAGGCAGAAAATACTCTGGGATTAAATTCCTGTGGAGGAGAGAGGTAGCTCATGGAAGCTTTTTTTTTTTTTCCTTGCTGCCACCTCATGGAAACCTGGAGCATCAACAGCGGGGGCTTTTTGTTTTCCCTCCCCCCTGGGCCCTGTGGAGATCGCCCTGCGTTGATAAGAAGGACAAGAATAGCTTTTCCGTCCTTGGAGAATTCATTTATTTCCTAAAAGCTGCCCTGGTTGTGGAGCCAGCACTTTCCCTTTAGCCCAGCATGGATATCAGCAGCCCTGAGCAGGACTGGCAAGCCACACGTCCCTGTCTGCAGGGACACTTCCTGACCAGAAACGAGCTGTGGCACATCCCTTTCTTTCCACTACCCCTGGAGAACAACAGGGTTTTTTGGGAGCAAACTACGCCCACACGGAAAGTTCCCATTTCCTCCTCAAAATAACAAAAAATTATTATTTAAAAAAAATTATAAAAAAATAAGGTTCTTGTCTGCCCTGTTCCCCGGCTGGGGCAGGTTCCCGCTCGTGCTGCACCGTGGCCCTCGCCTTGGCCACCTGCCCAAAACTCCCGTCTGTTTTCCAGACAGGAAATATGAATCAAAATAACATGACATAAAAACAGTAATTAGCTTTTGTGTGTGAGGCTGCTAAGGCCTTAATGAGGAACAGGCTTGTAATAAAACTCTTGGCTGCTCTCTCCAAAACTTGCTCTCCCGCTCGCTCCCCTTTTCAGTTCATCATTTATTTTCTTGTGGGGAGAAGTGAGGAGAGAAGGAGACACTATCTGGAAATTGAGCCTCCCTACCCTGGTCAAATTATCAGGAAGTCTATAAATGTTTTGACAGTGTTTTCCATTTGTTTTGGGCTATTTCTCTCCCACCCACAATGCTCATCTTTCCCTCTGACCCTTCGTTGCCTTTCATGGCATCTCCAGAGTTCTGGTTTGAGCAACAGCTGAGACTTTTAATGATGAAATGTGGGATCCTGCAGGTCACCTGGGCTGCCACTCTCTTCCAAGGATGTTTTCTGGATACTTGCTCCATCAAGCAACCCAGGGCAGTTGTGGTCTCTCTGAGCATCCCTGTGCCTTTGAGCAGAGGGAAGGATGTTGTGAAGCAGCAGGTTCACCATGAGGCCAAGGGAGACGTACCAGTACCAGGGGTCACCTGATCTACCAACCTTTGTGCAGAAAACTGGGATTTCCCAAGGCAAATGTTTAATTTCTGCAGGAAGAAGCTCCAGGTTGTAGGAAACTCTTCTCTCAGGCCTGGCACCACATGGAGTCAGACTGACATGTGAAACGAGACCTGCCTCAGGGGCAATGCTGCCAGGAGCACTCACTGTGGGCAAAGGTGGGGATGAGTTCGCAAACTCCTGGAATATTCTGCATCAATACAAGCTGTGTCTGCTTCCCAGACACATTTAGTGACAAGTGACATGATGTTATAACTCTATAGGATGACCAAATACCCCACTGGACTTGGTCCAAGGTATAAACCCTACTTTGATCCCACTTTCCCTGATATAACCATAATAAAATGCCTTTGTACACACCCCAGTAATTTCCCTGTGTATGTCTCTGCCCATTGTAGGCTCTCCACTGACTTCAATAAGTTGTAACTTACAGTCCTTTCTGGGCAGTGTATTCAGAGCTTCAGAGCAGTGGTGGAATCCAATTGCAAGGATTTTAGCAATGAATTGTAAAACTTCTCTAGGGTCAGTCACCATCCATGCCCAGAATGCCCTGTTGGTAGCAGATCTAATGGGTTTCATCAAGTGAGAGGAACAGGAGAAGTTTTGTCCCAGTTTCCACTTCTCCATGCAGAGTTTGCTGGGACGTGGGACAAGTCATGTAGGAGTGTTTGGGCAGAGTATCCACAGACTGTCTTCTTCTATAGAACTTCTCCTGGAAAGCTTCCTGGTGGGATTAACCTCATGCCAGTGCCCTCTCAGTGTTGTTTACCAATTAATTAACCGTCTGTAGGAACACCTTGGCTGCTGAGGGGTATTTTCCATTGCTCGGTGCTCCAACTCACGGCCCGCAAAGCCCAGAAGTGCTGCTGGAGTTGGAGAAAACAAGTTCTGGGACACCTCAAAAGGTGCTGTAATTCTGAACCCCAAGCGCTGCTGTACGTGATAACATCAGGTCAGAGCTAGCAGGGGAAAAAAAGCCTTTCCCTGGCAATTTTTCCATGGAAAATGCCATCCAGTTGAAATCAAGACTTCCGATCAGAATATGTTGTTGTCAGTGAGGTTTTGCTTCAGTTTTTTACACAGATTTATTTTGACTAGCTTGAAATATTGTGTTTGGACCTTGTTGGAGTGAAATGATTTGATTTTTTTGTCCTAAGTATCTTTTCATAACAAAAGTGATTTAATTTTATGCTTTCGATAATGTATGTTAAAAAGGCAGGCATTTTGTTCTGATTTGGTTTTATCAGAACAGGCTATTTTATTTCATTCCAAACAATTTATTTTTTTTTAATGTGGTTGAAGAGAAAATGTGGTTTTCAAAAGTTTTTTTTTCCCTGATTTGGCACTAAACCAAATTTTGAAATGTCAGAATTTCAAGTGGACTTCCAGTGAAGTGCAGCCCATTCCATGGCGTAAAGCAAGAAGAAAACCCACATAAAACAATCAAATTGATGTAGACATTTATTACTTGTGAGAGTTGTAAAAGCATCACATGGCTTTCTCATAAAAAGTCATAAACCCTATTTACAGTCCCTGCATTATTATTCTAGTAAGCAAAACCAGTGACTCTCTGAAGTGCAGGAGTGTTCAGCTCACTCTCTCCCAAATGCTTTGGAAATGCAGCAAATACTTTCTGTTTGCAGAGCTGGGGGATCGTATTTTACGTGTATTTATTTATTGTGTTTACTTCTTACACTTCTAGCTTGGCCCCAACCCAAAAGGTCAAAGCTATAATTACTTGCATTTCATGATAACAAATGCAGAAATTAAGTCAGTGAAGTGCACTCCTGTTTTTGGGAAAACTAGTGGTGTTTGGGCTACATTTCAGCGTTCAGGAGGGCTAAATGCTTGAGTAGAAAAAGCTTCACCCTGTCTCCAATGGAGCATCCAACACTTAGAGCCTCAGGCAGTGTGTGGTCACAGGTGAAATTTATTTCAAATGATCATAAAGACACAAAAGACACATGAAAACAAAGGTATTCCGTGAGGTTTTGGAACAAGTGCAGGCTTTTCCTATTCACAAATATATTAGGGAAAAGAGAGATACTGGGAGAGATTTGTTTGTTCTTCCGTGTTCTGAGCTCAGTGAAATCAATGGCAGAAGGTCAGCGTGCGAGAGAGGGTTTGGTTGCCCCGTTAACCAGCAGTGTTGCTATTGCAAACACACTGTGTTTGGGTGTTGTCAGCTCTGGGATAAAGCACCAGAGTTTTCAGAGTGAAGCCAAAGCTTCCCTCAGACTCTCTAATGAGAAGAGCCTTTATATTGCCTGTAAAAATGACACCCCTGCCTTCTTTAGGGAAAGTCCAAAGTCTCTCCAAAGCAGGATCAGCCTGAGATGTTTGCAGAGCTTTGCTTTGCTAGGGATCTAAGGGAAGGGAAGCCCCTCTCCTTGCTTTGGCTTTGAACCTGAAAAACTCGGGCTTATGGAACATGATCCTCTTGACTGTAACATAACTGCTGATGTTTTCTTACTTCTATTTTGTCTCATTTATCATCCTTTACAGATCCATCAAGTTCATCTAAGAGTGAGAGTGAGCTTTGCTGATCGTCAGTGGAGGATCCCTGTGGAAGCGTCTCTCTCATGACTTTCCCACTGTGTCACTGCACTGGCTCTCCCCAGATACAGCAGCTTTTTATAATCTTGTCATCATTATTTTCCACTTTTTGCTTCTTTACAGGACCGCTACATAAGCCCAGGGCTAAAAATACTTGAATTCAGCCAATTTTTCCCTAACAGATCTGGGAACTTGCATCTGTTGACTGAGCTCAGCCAGAGACTGATTTCCAGAGTCTGAAACTCAGCTCAGCCCAGTGTCTCAGGCAAAGGGAATACCAGAGGATGGCCCTGGGTGGTTTATAGATCCACCACCCCTTCCCCAGGAATGTACTGCAGCTATCCCAGCCTGGCTCACCTCACCTGAGAGCACCCCAAAACACAGCCTGCAAAGGGCTGATAGAACTGTTTCTCTGGCTGTTAGCAAAGGTTAAAATATCTGAGCCATGGAAAGAAAATCTTCTTTTAAAAAATCATTGAATCCATTGCAGAGCTCCCTTCTCAGGGAGGAGATGCCCCTTGGGCTGCAAGAGGACATGTGCTGCCTTCCCATCCGCTTGGGGAAATTCCAAGGTAACTGTGCCATGAGGATCTGGACTCTCAGCATTCCCTGAGTCTCTTACACTCTCAGAAGACACATGGAATTAGTCTTTATGATTCAACTATTCTGTGGTAGAGCTTGGACGTGTGCAATATATTGAAAGCCTTTGGGAGACTATCAAAGTTTAATAGGGAAAGTATGGCATTTTTTTAATTTTTACTTCCAACACTTGCTGTCAAATCATTTGTTTGCTACTTTTATAAACACACTGCAGTGCCACTGAGGAGGTACAGGGGCAGGAATGAACTGAGCTGGCTAATCCAGTTGCAAAACAGAAGGATGGATTAACCCCTCAAGTTCCACTCACTGGGAATTCCAAATGTTCAAGGAAAACCACCAGATGTGATTGGCAGAGGGAAACTGCCTTTCCCTGGGCAGCAGGGCATGCTGAGGTAAGAGCAGTGGGTACATTGTTTTGTGTCTCAGACACCCTGGTTCCTCTGTTTGTGGTTAATTGTTCATACAGATAATACTTTGGAAGCAATTATTCCATAGGCTTGGCTCTGCTCTCACTCTGTGTTTCTTGGAAATAACACTGGACATGGAGATGTTTGTTTGTTGTGCCATTTCAGCTGCTGGCACTTCCTTTCGTCCATACTCCTGACTTTCTCTTTGGCTTGTTTCTCATAGAATTGCTCGTCCAAGTCTTCAATCTCCTCTGTTTCTCCGAGGATTTTTAAGATCAGATATTTAACATCCTTCATCACCATGTTTGCTGAGGCCTTGGAGCTTGTGCCTTCCTCTTTCTCCATATGCTTCCTGCCTAAAAGTCCTGGTCACACAAGTCTCCTCTTGTTCTGGACAAACATCCCAATCTGCTCTTGTCCTCCTTCTTTATTTGTTCCTCCCATTCAACAGTTACTCTTCAAGTCCAACTGGTTCTTTTCAAACCAGCACTTCTGAGGCCTTGGTCACCTGCCACGCCATCAAACTCACCTCTTTCCACCTCCTCTCCCCCAGGGCTCCATTTCTACCCCGGCTTTTGCAACCCCTCTGTCAGCACCTGGAACCTTGAAGTTGTCTTTTAAGCAGCTCTTTGATTTCGCAGTTCTGGCTCTACCCAGTCAAACCCTCTGCACTAAACATCTGGCAGGGACAATGTGCAAGCCAGAAGTGTATCTTACACTGAGATATCCCAAATTCCACCCCCTCACTGCCTTATGACTTTTTCCTTTGAAAAAAGTACAAGTCTGCTTTCCCTTTCCCTTGATGACTTCTCTTTCATGCTCGGGACAAGTGGTATTCCTTGACCAAACACTCAGCACTTCCTCCTTTTCCCTCTTATTCCATTCAACTCCTAAAGAATTTGCTACACACTTCCTTTTGGAGGTCCAAAAGCTACACAACACTAATGTAGCGTTGAGCTCGTCATGGGTTGGCAGCAATGAAATGCCTCTCAGTGTTCCGTGGGTTCCACCTGTTCTCCAGCCCGCTCCACTTACACACACCACGATTTATTTTTGTACCAATGGCAAAATACACGGAGAAATAAAAATTGTGTGCTTTTCATCTACAGTTATTTCCTCGAAAAGATGGCCTTGGAAGAGAACACTGAGTGGATCTTTACCTCTGAATCACTGTCTGCGAAGGGGCTGAAGCTCCAGCTGCTAATCCCAGCGCATAAGGAGGAGGCATCTTGCACGTGTGCATTGTGTAGGCAGAGAAACATCGATGTTTGCATCTGCCTTTGATTCAAGGAAAGGGCAGAAAGAAGCAATATCACTTTACACAGGCTGCAGACGGCTCCAAACCATGTTACATTCTGTACAATAATGGTTTTGAAAGATGACTCATTCAAGCTTGTCAAATTAGCCATTACATTTGCATGGCCCTTCTGGGAGCTGTTTAATCTAGCACAGAAAGTTAAAAAACAACTCACACACACTGAAAGAAATGCCTTTGCCTTTCATCCTTTGTGCTTCAACTGCCTTTGTCACCCATCAGAGGCAAAGGGACAGGCAGGAAAACAAGTCTCCCAAACCTCTCCTACCTTGGAGCACATTTGGGATTGGAAAACGCTTTGGCAAACTTCATTTTATGTCACATGTGTGCAATTAAATAGCAGCTTTCTGACGAAGAAGTTTGTTCAGGACACTGATCACTCAAACACTTGTCCAATATTCCTTAGGCATCCAAACCGTAGCATCGGGTCTTGGCGCCGGGACTCCGGGATCTGCAATCAATCCCTGAACTCTCCCCCCCAGTGAACCCCAGCCTTCTGCCAAGGCTGAAGCTGAAGTGTTTGGGGCTTTCTAAAGCCAGAAGTCTCTGTAATCCTTGATTCCTGTTAACCTCTTCACTCGAGAGTCCTTGGAATGATGAGGAAGGTTTTCCTTAGAAAGATGACAAACTGACAGGAATTGGGCCACACAAAAAGCAGCCTTGGAGGGGCGGGGGGGAGGTGTCTTGCTGAGTTCTTTCACTCAAATCTGAACATTAACACGTAGATCCAAATCAGTCAGTCCTTTGCACAAATGCCTGAGTTTCTGTCTCAGAAAGATCCTTTTTGACATCACTCCTGCACCCTTTGTGGTGTGAGAGATCCCAAGGAGTGCTCACTCACTCAGTGAGATTCCTGGGATGAGGTTGGACTGGATCTGTCACTCTCAGCTGTCGGTGCAAAGATTCCCAGTGACTTTGCTGGAAATCAGCTCCAAGGGCAAAGTGTGATGCTTGGCTTGGAGGCTCTGCCTCATGCTATCTGCATGTCTGATCATGCAAGACTTAGCTATGAAGCCGATGTTCAAAACCTGTTTTAATTAGTTTCAGTTCCACTCTCTCCGAAATGTGAGTCTCAGGACAAGCAGTGGGCAGGAGACACAGAATTTTCTCATCATGTCTTGGCATCTGCCTCTCTTTCCCTCTTGTTCCCAATCTCAACTCTTGTAACTGTATTGGATTTTTTTTTTCACATTCTTTCTTTGTTCATTTCAACCATGACTTGAGGAGATTAAAGCCTGACATTACTACTTCTCAAAAAGGGACCTCTGCCAACAGAGTGTCCTGAGAGTGCAAATGGGAAGGAGCAGCGTGTGGCTGAAGATTTTTGAATCCCCACATTAATAAGTGGGACTTGCAGTGCTCCCAGCATTTGCCTGAGGACACCACGGGCTGGATTCTCCTGTTTAGTAAAACTGTTGCCCTTGACTAAACCTCACAAGGACAACTGGCTGAGCAAGGCAGCATGTGGAGGCTGCCAGACTGTTAAATATTGTAACTTTTTGATTCAGTGAAAATCTTGGTCCACTTAAATCCTTTTATAGTACGCGTTCATATTTATGTAATATGTCACTCATTTTTATGTCTTTTAAGTGCAGCTGCTTTGCTTAACACAGAACAAGGTTTGACTGGTTTATGGTAGGAGATCATAAGAAAAAATGGACTCTGGAAGGGAGGAATCTGTTCTGGTGGAGCAGTGGAGAGAGGTGGCCAAGTTGTCCAGGGCTGAAGGAGACTGAGCTGCCCCAGCCATTCAACTAAGGCGAGGTCTGACCCACCTCACAGCCCTGCCAAGGACTTCTTGTGTGACCATCGCTTGGAAAACCTTTGTGGAGGAGCTCTGGCGAGTTTAGCTCTTGCTGTCTGAGATCTCAATGACCCTTCCAGCACCCCTTGTCTTTCTGCCAAGGACTGCTCTCCCAGCAGCAAGTGCAGCAGGCACATTCCCACTGGAAGCAGTTGATTCAAGGGCAAAGCCTCGGAGTCGGTCCTTGGTGCAGAGTAGTGGTGATTTAACACTCCTCCAGCTCCATCAGTGGGGGTTAAGTGTGAGCTGTCATGCAGCCCCAGGGCTGGGGAACGAATCTCAGCTCCCTTTCCATCCGCCTTTGGCTCGCAGTGCTGCTTTAGAGTCTTTCTGGCTCCCTGATGCATTTCCAGTTCTCCTTCTACAGACTTGTCAGCACCACGATGGGCCACACGACTGAACAGTCCCCTCTGCAGGAGGCAATGCTTGTTCACCACTGACATAATTTGCACGGAAACCTCTCTTCTTCATATCCGCCTTTCTCCTGCTTGACAAAAAGGGGATCCTGGTGCCTCAGATTTCCCCCTGACACCACCTGGTTTTGTCATAGCAGTGGAGGGGCTCAGCTGCCCCCGGAAAAAGTGGTAGCAGCACAGAAGAGCCAGTGAACATGGAAGTGTGTTGGGAAGATGATGCAATGCCCAGTCATTCACGTATTTACTTATTTTCCTCTTTACAGTCCCATATAATATTTAATTTACAGAATGAGAATCACAGAATCAATTAGGTTGGAAAAGACTCAGAGATCATTAAGTCCAACCTTTGACCAAACACCACCACGTCAACTAGACCAGAGCACCAAGTGCCTTGTCCAGTCTTTCCTTAAACACCTCCAGAAAACGAGACTTCACCACCACCCTGGGTAGCCCATTCCAATATCTAATCAGCCTTTCTGGGAAGAAATTCTTCTTAAATTCCATATTCTTCCTTTGCATCTCTCCCTTTACCACAGACCTCCATTTTAGATACAGAGCTTTAATGAAATTGCTCTTCTAGAAGGAAAAAAACCATGAGCACGTGCTACCCTCCTGTGAGAGGAGGAAGAGTCTTCAGCAAGAGGAAGAAGAACCATATTTTTGCAATTTACTGTCAAATTAGGCAAAAACACTGATGACTCCCAGTAGCACATGGGTTTACTACAAAGGCAGAGTTTTATATTCCCCTTGCCCTGGTGCAGCTCTGCTTTACAGTGAGTGCAGTCCTCAGTTCACCCCACCAAAAATCCCCTTTTCCCACCAGAACAGCCATCAGCCTAATTCATGTAGTCACACTATTTAGAACATGAACAATTTTTCTCAGCTCTGGTTATGTACAGGGTCTAAATATTTTCCTTGTGAAGCACAAACACCCTTCATCCTTCTGCTTATGCATCCTCCTGAGGAGCTCACATGAGAACTGTTAATCAGCACAATATTTTGAGGACAGTCTCTTTTATATTTATTTATTTTCTTTTTTTTTTTTCTTTTTCTCGGAAAAGCAAGTGGTCTCGGGTCCATGCTCACATTTTTATTTTCTTGTTGCTGTTGACACACAGGATCCTGACAAGTCGAGTTGTATTAATTTCCCTGATTGGCACCAAAAGTAAAGTTTCAGCTCATGTTTCATTTCCAGTCTGCTGTTCTGAATTTCAACCCCTTCGTGGAGCACATACACCCAGAAGAACTTGATGGGTGGACTGTACTTAATGAAGACCAGGCTGCTTGACTTGCCTGATACTTATTCTTTTGGTTTTATTTCCTTTCCCTCAAAAATGTGGGATTACAGATCACCTGAGTTGAGGGGAAAAAACCCAAATAATATATATGTTTTTAAAAGACTTCTTTTTCAGCAGATGAGGGTTTTTTCTGTATTTCAAAGAAAAGAGACATTGCAGCAACTGTGGGTTTCCTCAGACCCTGGAGATTGCAGTGACCTTTGAGATGGATTGTGGGCCAGCAGAAGCTAAATATGCTCACTTTGGTTAGTTTGACATGAGTTATGACCCTGGAATGCTGAGGTCCATGTTCTTGATATATTTAGGTATAAGGAACGGTTGTAACATAGAATTAAATCAACCGATTGCTGTCTGGCACAATGAAGGCTAAGAAATGCTCCATGCCACAATGTAATGGAGTTACAGTCACAGCTTGGGAGCTCGCTTGCCCACAAGTACAAAATCTGCAATTTTTGAAACTGTTTTCTCCAAACCCTTCCTCACTTCCCAGTAGATCCCCACAGATTTGGAACAGCAGAGCCCAAAGCATCCATTGAGCCCAGCAGGGACACGGTGCTGAGCCTGCCCTTCTGTCACCCTGCTGTGCGTGACCTCCAGTTGCTTCCACTGCTCATGGCTGCAGCCAGCTCCTCGTGGTGGCATGAAGAGGAGAGGAAAAGTCCTCCCTACTCACCCAGTACACTGGAATACAAACCAGGACTCTGCCAGCCAGGTGTCCTAATATTTGGACTGTAAATAAACTGTGGGATTACTCCACTGATGCCTTGTGAATATAAAAAACATTAGTCATAGAATTGTGGGATGGTTTGGCTTGGGAGGGACCTTAAAGATCATCTCTTTCATCCCCTGCCATGGACAGGGACACCTTCCACTAGACCAGGTTGCTCCAACCTGGCCTTGGACACTTCAGGGCTGGGGCAGCCACAGCTTCCCCGGGCAACCCGTGCCAGGGCCTGCCCACCCTCCCAGGGAAGGATTTCTCCCTCATATCCAATCTAAACCTGCTCCCTGTCAGTTTAAACCCCTTCCCCCTTGTCCTATCGCTACATGGCCTTGCAAAAAGTCTCTCCGCATCTTTTTTGTAGGCTCCCTGAGTCTGAGGTTGATTATTATTTCAAAAATATGTTTCATGCTCGTGCCCAACATCTGCTTGGGCTGAGCTTTAGTAGGAATACATTATTTTCCTTGGATTTGCGAAGGTGCTAAAGTTTTCCTGAGCAGTTGTGACTGAAATACCTTTCCAAGGAGCACCAATTCTGGCCTTTAATCTTGGAAATTAATGTTCCTCCACACACTCCTGTTCAGAAGTGTGCATGTGAGTGATTTAGTGCTCCGTGTCAGCAAATCAGGATGTTGATCTTAATTATGTTTTTATTGTCCCAGTGCACGCCAGAAGGCTCAGACATGACTGCAGACACCATTGTGGCAGGCAGTGCAACAACATGGGCTCCAAAACTGCCCTTTACCTTCCAGCTTTGTAATTCAGAGGCATTTGTTGTTGTGTCACCTCCAGCATCTTCACATGCCATCAAAAATCCCAGAGAACAAAGCATGGAGCAGTGTTGCAGCTGGGAACTTTTGTCCTCCTTTACCAGAGGTTGTTATAGAGAAACAAACAAGGGAAATACCTCATGGGACATACAGAAGCATCCTCCTTGAGCCATTCTCTTTTCAGCAGGAAGAAAGGGAAAAAAGATATCCAAGCCGAGCTCACCTTTCTTCCTTCAGTTCACAGACAGGTCTTTGGCCGTGGCAAAACATGTTCACCACGCTCAGTTTTGCCAGAACAAAACCAGATTTTGGTGCCTGGGCGGGAGAAGGACAGGAACTGGGGCAGAATTCCTTGTCCCAGGCAGAGCTGTGGGACTGTGTTTGCTCTGGCTCGCTGCCCTTTTATTTATATGAACTTGCAGCCGCTTTTCACGGCGCGGGGCCGTCCCCTGGAGAGCCCGTTTCGGGGGAAATCTGTCAAAACTTTGATGAAAACTGTCATGGTCCCTCCCTCTCCTAATTCACCCTGGCTATATGGGCCATAAGAAAAATGCAGCCACCCACAAAACGGGGACAAGAAGTTCGCCCACCTAAAATAAAACTATTCAGGCATTTCTTTATTCGCACTCCGCGTCTCTCTGGGTTGCCACACGAGCCAGGCAGCAGTAAAGCCTCTTGCCAGCAAGAAATGGACCACCTATTCAACCATTTCTGGAGCCATTTGGGCTCCCAGTTTGGCTGGAAAATAGGTTTTTAACAAATTAATTAAGTATTGCTACCACACAGCAGCCATAAATAAGTGCCTGCTGCCATGGCCATCTGCTGCTGAAGGTCACTGAACAATCACTATTTCAGGAAAATGTTTAAATTCTTATTGGTAATACCTCTAACCAAAGCCAAGCCAGTAGGGAGATCATATGTTGGTTAGTGGGTGGCCTTAATGATTTTACCATAAAAGTAATTCCAAAAATAAACATATCAGGCTCTCCAGCTAATTCTGTAACTTGATTTGACAAGTCTCAACCAAAATATATACAGTAACCAGGCAGTTATTAGTGGTAAAGCAGAAACATTAAAGCTACTAAAGCTGTCTTGGCACAAATGCCAACGTGCTGCCTTTGTTTCAAATCACAGGGAAGCTCAATTTTTGTGCCCCTTTCCAACTTTGCCTCCTCTGAGAGGGAAAACCAAGGAGGCAAACATGGGCTGTAGGTCCATAGGATATTTCCTGGGGTCCTTTCCCCCATGGCAAATGGTCACCCCTCTCACTGCAGAGATGGAGAGATGGGGTTTCTACAGCTCTCCTGAATCTTTGGAGCTTTATGGAAAATTCTGAGGATGAAACCCCATCTTGTTAACAAGATCTGTGGGAAGACCCTGTGGAGATCCAGGCACGGTGGGTGAGCATGACTTGTAGGACAGCACCTAATCCTGTTTCCAAAGGGCTCTCCCATGCCTGCTTTTCATGCTGATTTCGTAGAACCACGAGACGGTTTGAGTTGGAAGGACCTTAAATCTCATCTAGTTCCAACCACCCTGATGGGCAGGGACACCTTCCACTAGACCAGATTGTTCAGAGCCTCATCCAGCCTGGCCTTGATCCATTAGTATTCCCAGATTTATCTTTCTCTTACCGTGTCGTCTCCTCAGCCTGTCACTGGCCTGGCCCCTCACGTATTAGGGGAAAATAAGGAAACCTATTTATCAAAGGATAAACCTGTTTATCACAAACACAATAACTGAGAAAAGAGCAAGAGCACCATGAAATATGAAAGAGTTTATCTTCTTTACTCAGGCATGAATTACTGCTGACCCGGGACTGCGAGGGCTAAGAAAAGGTACAAAATCCCTGTCGTGTAAATTTGGTTGCACTGTCTGCGAAGGCTCATCCCAAGCCAGCCCATGAGAGGGACTGGAAATGTAAATTAATCTTGAAATACATTTAATTTTCAGTATTATTAAGAAAGTATATGATGTTCATGATTTACTGCACGATAAAGTGCTACGGCAAGCCAGAAACAAAAGTATGGGGTCAAAAACCAGCCAGTACCTGCTATTACTAATAGAACATGGTGGGCTTTCATTGCTGAGGGGTTTCTGAGAGGGAGCAGCCCTTCAGAAGCTGCTTGCACATTCCTGCCCCTCTATTTCACAGTTAAAGCTTCCTGTCTCACACTTCAATAGGCAGCCCAAGGGATGGCCCAGAGCCCTGTGTGCCCTTGGGACAAGGCAGCTGCTCCTCTGGGTCACCAAAGGAGCAGGATGGGACCCCCATGGGCTCCTGCTGACCTTGGGGCACACAGGGATATCAGCAGAGAGCAGGACTTAAGCACAAATCCAGAAATGATTGTTTTGTTCAACCCCTGTGCTCCTCCTTCCACAGGATATCAGAGTAGACATGGCCTGAGAAAGAGTTTAGAGAGATCCCCGTGGGGTGTGTCCATCAGTGACCATGAACAGCAAGGACACACATGCAGCACCAGAGGAGGAAATCCCTGCGCTGGCACCTGCCATAAACTGGGAGAACCTTCAAGAAACTGCCCTTAGCTTTTCTTTTTTTGTGGTATTTTCCTTAGTGCCTTTTACAGGCCTGCCAGAGGGAGAAAACATGATCCTGTGTGGCCATTCTTCCCTCTTTGCACATGGTAAATGCTTTGAGCCCTGAATTCGCTGTTGTGGTCAGTGGAAAGAAGATTTAGGGCTAGAGACACTTAGGAACTCACCCTCCAGTGCATGAGCACTTTTCTCTTCCAAAAAATCTGGTTTCCTTCACCTTGAGAGAGCTGAAAATTCTCTGCCCTCCTCTACCATGTAAGTAACACAAAAGGCTTTCATTGTTGTGAGCACCTGTTAATTTTAGAAGAAATGAAGGGGAAAAGGGATGTTGCATTGGGCCTTAAGCAACCCCTGGAATTAAGAAATCATACTAATGTCTGTGGCTGTGCTCATCCCATCCCCCAGGAATCTCCTCTCATCCAGCCTGTTCACCCCCAGGTTTGCTTTAATTCAGAAGGTAACCTCAGAGCTCTGGTTTTCCTTGTCCTTCCTGACATTTTGCCATTGTAAAACTCATGGGGATCTAACAAATACTGACCTAATGTTTAATGAGGCAGTTGGCTGGTTTAAGGGGTTACATCTGTGTGATGTGTGTATATGGATGAGCATGTGCATGTATATATATTTATATATATATATATATAATTGAAGGTATATCATTCTGTTCCCAATAGCAAGGCATGTGCATGTGCGCAGAGACAATACTCTCATTTTTCTTCTGGGATACATTTTGCTGTCATTTGTGTAACCTTTCTTTTCAGTTTGTTAATCAATTATACTTCAGGCTTCATCAGAGGGGTCCGAAGTGTAACAGCAGCCGCTTTTGTTGCAAGGGAAAGAACAAATTGACTGATGGTGGGTAATCAAAGTAATATAGAGACTTGGCATAGGCAATATTTACTTTACATCTGTCACTTAAGACATTTTACTGCCAATCAGTGCCTTCAGAAGGCTGGCTGGAACAATAGAGGTCTTTCTACTTAATTCCTCCTATTGACTGGGGCTTACACTGACAAAGTTCACTTGCTATGTAATCCTCAAGGCATGCACTCGCTGCTGCAGCCAAGTTTTTAGATATATATCCCCCTGTGTCAATGAATTGGAAAAAAGCAGCTCTTTGGAGCCAAAGCATTGAAGGTGGTCCCTGAAACGCAGCCCATGACAGTGTACAATCGGCGTTGTTGGCTTTGGAGGTGTCAAAGCGATAGGAGCGCTTACAGGAACCCTCCCTGCAGCTGCTGGAGATGTGAAAGGCCTTTGATGGTTCACTGGTGACCACTGTTTGCAGGTCAAGTCTGGCCAGGAAGATCCTATGCAATAACAAGTGAGGGGTGGTGGTGGGAAGAGGGAGGAGGGGTTGGGTTTTCTCTCTTTTTTATTTTTTTTTTACCCCTTTCCTTTTCTCTTCAGTCCATCCTGCACTACAGAGACTGATGTTTACAAGATGAGTCAGAAAAGCCGCAGAGCAGGACTGCAGTAGGAGAGCAAGGAAACTCTGAAAAGTGCCTTGTGTGTTTGCTGCAATCTTTGGTCCCCCACAGTGCCGTTGGACACCCAGCACTAGGAGTGGAGGAGTCACAGCCCCAGCCATGTCATCTTGGGCAGCATTGGGGCTTTTGGAGGACATGAAGCTGCTTTCACCCTTCCTGGTTAGGGTGAGGAGTGTGCTGAGGACACGAAAAGCATGAAAATGTCCCTTTCAGCTGGAAGTCATTGGGACCTACAGCTTATTCAGCTTTCAGGCTCACACTTCCCTGACCCTGACCTAGACCGAGTGAATGAGGGGGATGGCTTTAAGCTGAAGGAGAGTAGGTTTAGATCAGATATTGGGAAGAAATTCTTCCCTGGGAGGGTGGGCAGGCCCTAGCACAGGTTGCCCAGAGAAGCTGTGGCTGCCCCATCCCTGGGAGTGTCCAAGGGCAGGTTGTACAGGGCTTGGAGCAACCTGAGCTAGTGGAAGGTGTCCCGGCTCATGGCAGGGGGTTGGAATGAGCTAAGCTTTGCGATGCCTTCCAACCCAAACCACTCCAGGATGGAGACTGATGCTGCTGCCCTGGAAGGCTGTGAACAACACCAAACAATCTCTACAGCAGATCCACCAGCCCTTCCAAGTACTGAGGCTGAGAGGCAGAAGGTGTTGGAAAGACTCACCTTTGCCCACCCTCAGGGGTCTCTAACCCAAGAATGTTCATAAAGACCTCGAGGACAGACCCTGCTTCTCACATTGTGTCCTTAACCAGCTGCTTGTTTCAAGGAGCACTGAGCTCAGGGGGATTTAAAGCACAGACAATGCCAGGAGAGCAAGGACAGGCCAGCACAGTTGAACATTTTATCATTCATTTGCACAAAATGTCCAAATATGTGCACATGATCCAAGGGCATATTTCTGGGAGCTGGCAGCCCGTGAAGTCTGCTAATGTCCCTCAGGAAAAACTTATGCAACCCACATTTGGAATCCATCAGAGAAAACTGGATTCCATGGACTCTGCAGCAAGGGTCAGATCTGCAAAGGTGTTGAGATGTTTAACCACGTGTGGAAGTGTGCCCTGCTCACACCATCCCTCAAAAAAACACCGAAGCACAACAAAACCTTGGCTAAACTAAGAGCAATTTTCCTCTGATGGCAACACTGTGTCCCTGCTAAAGGTTTGCCAGCTTGGATGTGAGAATTTTTTGAGCTTTACTTTCCAAATGTTCTATCACAGACCCAACTCAAAAGCTGTTTGCTGTCAGATAGTTTCCATCTCTGTCACAGCATGAGATCCAGGGATTCCCCCCAGTTCAGTTCATTTCAGGAAAAAATCTTTTCCTACTGCAATAAAATTCTCAGCAAAAGAATGATTTAAAAACCAGAAGGAAATGCTTGCTAGAATATAGTGATTTTTCCACCAACTACTCTCATTTCCCTCTTCATGACCCCAAATATTTTAATTGGTCTGTATGGCTGCAATTTAAAATAAGTACAGCACAAATAACTTGGTAATTGTGACAAAATATAATAGACAGTGTCCCAGATAAAGATCACAGCTACCCATAGAAAATATTAAATGAGAAAGCAAGTCATTTCATGAATTTAGAGTTCCCAGAAACAATGGGTTAGATTTTCAAGACAGATGAAGCCAAAAAATTCTCCACTGGATGCAAATGAAGTTTTCCAGAGTGCTCAGCTCTCAGCAGCTCTTGCTGTCCTCCAATAACTCATATTGATTTCTCAGTACTCTCATCTCAGAGGCAAAAACCTCATCCATAAAAACACCCCCAGTGCTTGGATTTACAAGTGTTTCTGGAGTGTTCAGCACTGATATTGATAACAATTATTTAGTGTTAATGACATTGTGGGTCTTACACTTCATTGGAAGTCTTTAAATAGTACATAACAAACAAGAACACTCCAGCACCTCCTTCAGCACAGAAATCCAGCCTAGAAACATGGGTTTGTTTGCTGGGTAAGTCCCTCCTTAGCCCTCTGGGGCTGAAAACACAGTGGATGTATTACTGGCTGTTCATCCTGCCAGCTTCAGGACAGCACACCCTTTACAGCAATACTTAGCTCTAATCCCATGTTTGCAAACACCTGTAATTTAAGCTCTTAATCATTGTCTTGGCCTGATCCAGAGCTGTTCCCGAAGGATAAACCTTTTTACAGTGTATTTTACACATGACACATCTTAACAACAATGTTAAGCTACTTTCTGTTGACAAAACACCCCACTTAGAAGTGGGTTATTTATTTACTCCCAGCCTCTTGGTTCATTTAGTTTTGCTCTGAGGAACAAGAATGCACCAGCAAAGCCAGGATTTGAAGGAGAAAAGGATGTGGAGAAAAGGATGTAGAAGCAGCCAGGAGAAGCCAAAGGACAAACACTTGAGCAGCCCATATCAAATCCTGCCTTTTTAATACCCTGTTGATTAACCAGACCTCCCACCTCCATAACCCTGCCTGCAAGAGCTGAACATGCAGTTACCACCATGAGCACAAACAAAATAAATGTTATGCATCTCCCTGTCAAAGAATAATGGCAATTTCTTTCATCTTCATATAGACACTACACCTTTTCCTCTCCCAAAACTGCCTGGTATTCTCCGATATTCCTATTTAATCAGCACAACACTCCAAAGAACAGCCAAAACCAACTTTAGGTATTAAATCAATATTCAAGTATTCAAATAAAGCCCCATTCTCAACGAAACTGGAGAAAATTCAGTTGCAGCTAAAGGGAATCAGACAGAAAAAAAAAAGAAAATGTGTGAGCAAGGCCACTTACTGAGAAGTCTGACACTAAGACAGACAAACTGTGATCAAAAGTATGTTGGCAAGATGGATGGAGCACAAGGGGTAGGCCTTCAACACAATTATATTCAATAATATCCTAAAAAAATTACAATTCAAAAATAATTCAATGGAAAAAATGCACTAGTACAGAGAGAGCTGTTATTTATTTATTTATAACCTCAAATCCTCAACCACAGGCAGGGTAAAATGCTCTCCCACCATGGGAATAAAAATAGTACTTGCTAGAATTGTTTGTTGTAGATACATTACCTAAAGAAATTTAACTCTTTTTGCTGGTTGGTAACTGTTTAACAAACAACTCTTGATTTCCCTACAAGTATTCCCTAGTAATTCCTTAGCAGTTTCTACACGACATGGGTACAATATTCCTGATTTCAACATTCTTACTGTTACTCAATCACGCAGGATTGTGTCTGCTCCCTAACTGGATGTTTTTAGAAATGAAAATCCAATGACAAAGGAAAAGTTTTCCCAGCATGAACTTTCAGTAAAACAATTCACTAAATGGTTTTCTGAAACTATTTGTGAAGCTGAGGAAGTTTCTGACAATCTGGATGGGGGGAGAAAGGCTAAACCCCTAACACAGTAATTATCAATTGTCCCAGTTACAGGGGCTGGGACCAGTTGATCACTGTGTGGGTGTAACCAAAACTGTGTGTTCCACACCCTCTGTGTCATTCCTGATGGGCTGTTAATAATGGATCGTTGGCAGCAGCTGCCC
>JAWWEU010000020.1:17954412-17969190 GCA_035583155.1 Acropternis orthonyx
GGGGGGGGAAGAGAAAAAGGGGATTACTGGAACAGGGTGATGTTATTCTGGTAGATTCTCCCAGATTTAGGGGAAGGGGAGCGCAGGGAAAAGTTTCTGGCTCCTCTTGCTCCAACTCACACTCAAATTCTGGTAGTTTTATTGATCCCTCAGGGAGCAGACTTGAGCCTTTTCTGTCTGAATCTACCTGGAATCCATGCCCAGATACCTGGTCCTTACAGGTTGCTCAACCAGCTGATTCTAGTTAAAAATTCAATAGCCATTTCTTCCCTCTGAATAAATAATAGTAATTCATATGGTCATAAACGATCTTTCTTTCTCCTAAGAAAGCTCTCCTTGATATTCAGCCACTGGTTGTCAAACAGAGGCTTGTTTCCTTTCCTGGTAATAAGTACCGTCTCTTTTTTTCCTAAACCAGGCTTTTTGGAGCATTACATCACCCTGCAGAAAGTTATGTCAAGGCTGGATGGAGATAATTCACATCCTGTCAGGTCTGACATAAGAGAGTGGGCTAACTTCCAGCAGGGTAAAATATGAAAGGGAAAGTAAAACGGGTCTATTCTGGTGGAAATGAGGGCTGGTGAATGCGGGACGTATGGATTTGGGAGGTGATTGAGGAAGAAGGTTACATGTTTAGCTTCTGTTCACTTTTTGCTCCCCTTCGCCTCCACTGGTTGTGCCTTAAAAGCTTTATGTCATGACCATTTGCCATCTAAATACCTGAAATGAGTTACAACTCACACAGCTAGAAACGGGAATTTTGGATTCTGTTGCCCGTGTTTGTCCCTCAGGGCTCTGCTCTGTGATTAAAATAAGAACTGAAAAGTCACACCTTATAAAATTTTACTGTAACTTTGCATCAGGACAGTTCAAAATACAAGCTTGAAATAAAACTCTTTTCTAGGCTTCTGTTCCTGTTATTTACTGAGCGGGACTTCAGTTCTGCTCTTCCCCCAGATCTCCACTGTATCAGCATAAAATCAGTGAAAACTTAAGCATTTGAGCCAGATTTACTCTGGATTTACTGTAAGTAAAGGAGAAGCATCTCTGCACGTGAATCTCAGCTTTAGCTGGCAACTCAAAATAAATGTAGTAAGTGCTTTAATACTTCACATTTGGCCCCAAATTACTACTATGTGACAAATTTCAAAGACGTCTGAAAGAGGAGCAGCTTTAAAATGAAAAATCCTGCTGGTTATTTCTATTTCATGTTAGTACAAATGCTTCAGAGTCCTCCACATCCTTTTGGTTTCTGATTTTTAATGAAGCCATCATAAACCCACAGCAAATTTAGCTCAAGGAATTCCAATAAAGCCTTTAGGAAAAAAAACAAAACCAAACCTCTAACATACTATATCTGAAATGACAAGTGTGTTATTACAATCAAATGCAGGCTGACTAATGTTTATTTGGGGTTAAGGAAAAATGGGGTTTAATTCATGACAGCTGATTTTCATACTTATTTTTGAAGAATAAGGATTATTTACCTGTCTGAATCAAATTACCTTGTTTGAATCTGAACAGTTTAGGAGGAAAATGCAACTGAGAAAGGTTATCCTCCCATTTTAACAGAAAAACAGTGAAACAAAGAGCCGTGTATGTAAAAGTGAAAGCAAGGCTATGTCATTATTGCTTGTGCAGAAATGTGAAGAATTAAGGAAAGGCAACAGAAACGTGGTTTTTGCATGTGCAGCACACAGGGCTTTTTCATTGGGGAGCTTTTCACTACCTCATTTCAGCCACTTTATTGCTCCTCCAATTTCATTTTCGGTGTAATTTGACAAAATTACAAGTTCCTTCCCGCCCAAAGATGGCTTTTCTTTCAAACTGTAAACGCCTAATTTCAAGCTCCAGCTCCAGAATGCACCTTTCAAACAAATCGAACCCCTGTTGCCACAGCTAAGGAGTCAGGGTGAAAATGACTCAAGGTTTCTTGCACAAGAGTTTGTGTCTCTTCTCTTACCCAAAACCAAGCAGACACCACATCTGGTGGCTTTACTGTTGACCACCACAGGCTCACTCTCTGCAATATATTAATATGTCCATTAAAATAAACCTTTTTATTGTGATGAAGCTTCCACACGTACATCCTGACACAGCCAGCATCAGTTTTTCACAAATGGTACAGAAAACATCCACCTCCCTCATTGTGTCTGTTCAGGGATGCTCAGCTGAGCCATCAGAAACTATTCCTAGAAATGCTGGCCGCAGAAAAAGCTGCTTTCATTAAAAAGCAAATGCATTTGAAATACTAATCAATGGGAAAAAAACCTTTCCAAGGAATATCCATGTTCAAGGATGCAGGACCATCACCTCCTGGCTGTGATGCTGATCAACATTTGTTTCCAAACCTGACATCTCAGGGGGGCGACCAGGCTCCTGCTCCAGAGTTTTGGGGGAGCCACAAGGCAATATAGGATTTGTGACCACAATTAACATTGTAGATGCCTTTACTATTCCTAATACTGACCCCACAGTTTAAACACAATAAATAGGTCTTTTTTTTTTCCTTAAAAAAAAAAAAAAAAAAAAAGGGGGAAAACCACATTACAGAGTTGATTTTAATCAGCCAAAACACAGTCCTTGCTGGTGCTCGCTGCTTGGGAATGTGCTTTTGGATTTTGGGCTGAATCCCTGACCTCTGGATGCACAGGGGTGGTCTGCATCCCAGACCTTCTCCTGACACTTCCTTATTTCAGCACCTCTCTCTCGGGTCTCAGAGGATGTGATGCAGCAGGAAGCAGAGCCTGGCAGTTCATGGAAGGCTTTTCCCCTCATCCCCAGATGCTTCTTTCAATGAAATAATCTGTAAGCTCCCAAAATGCTGGTGGGTTCCCATACCACTAAATTACACTGGGTGTGGACAATTGAAAAACGTGAGGAGTGAAGTGTAAATCTGTAAAAGAAAAACCCTCTACAGAACCTGCTTTGGTAATTATTTAAGTCAAGGGTATTAAAACTATGCTGATGTTATTGGCTAATCCCCCAGGATCCTGCCAGTTGGATTTCCTCCAATTCATCAACAGATAAAAAATAAGGTGATCCCAACTGGCCTCCAGATCCCTTGTGCCAAATGGAAGTCTGTTGGAATTACAAGAGACAGTGAAAAGAAAGATTTCATTTAATTTAAAAAAAAAAAAAAAAAAAACAAACAAACAAACAAAAAAAACAAAAACAAACAAAAAAAAAACACAAAAAAAAAAAAACCCAGCTTAATATCGGTATCCTGGGGGAATTATTTGCTTTTAGACATTTGAAAAAAATGAGACTTCGTGGCAAGAGCACTTATTTATACCCTTCTTCCCTCCCCCAAATAACTGTAAAAGCTTCAAACCTGGATTTTACACCCTCAGAAATGAATCTGCAACAGGTTCATAGGTCAGTCTGCAAGATTTGAGGTGATGTTTTGAACTTTGAACAAGTTACAAATACTTCCTAGAACAGCAAATGCAATAAATATCTCAGCAGAAGAAATTTCTTTGACTTCTTTCCCTGGCCAAAATCCAGGGATGAAAGTGGGGCCAGAGCCGTTACATGATGAGGAGGAATTTCAAGAGTCAGCTTGAGGAACCTCAGCAGAAAGCTCATTTCAGGCTTCGTGTGAGTTTTTGTTGCACATTTATGGTCTCTTGAAGCATTTTACTCATCCCTCTTAAACAGGGCCTGCATCTGTTAAGTCAGTCAGCGGGGAGACGGCGCAAATGGGAAAAGCAGGAAAGCCTCTGCTGAAGGCTTGAAACCATTTCTCCTTATTTATCATTTTAGGTGGAATTGAGAGCTTGTTTTCCTTCTGTCTGGAAATGTCACCTACAAGATCTTCTGAATCCTCCACCCTTAGCAATTTGAGTTTCCGTTTGATTGGGAATGAGTCTCGCAGCTCAGCAGGGTGGGCTGGGACGGGATGACCAGTTAACTTTGTCTCCCATGACTCCTTGTAGAGTAAATAGATTTATATCCTCTATTTATGAACGGTGAAAGTGACAATAACGATGAAGGGGGAATGACATATTTTCCTTGATGTACTTTGTCACCCAAAGCTTTTAGACCTCTAAGCAGTCAAATTACTTTAGGCCTGCAAAGTGAGTGATGTGCCCTTTTCTCCGAGGTAAGGAGATATTTGTAGTGGCATGAAGCAAGCTGGGAACATTTCTTGTAGGATTGCCCAAAGGAAATAGCACCGTGCACAACTGGCTTTTTGTAGAGAAGGCTATATTAAAAGAAAAGAAAAAAAAAGAACACACATAGTCTAAAAGTACATTTATTAAAAAAGAGAGGGGAAAGAAGACATGTTTCAACTCCTGTTGAAACGCCTGAAAAGTTTCCCTGTGACACCAAATGATGTAAGTCATGTCTCCAAAGAGTAGCTCATCATTTCTCAGACAACAGCAGGAATTTGTGGCTGACCTCCTGAGGGAAATGGTCAACTTTCTCCATCTTTCCTCTCTGTGCCGATGTTTGGCTTTAATTTATGTTGGTCAGTTGAAAATGGAAAGTTCAGTACCAAAGCTGAACTGGGGGTGGGGGAAAAAACACAGCAAGAGAAAGGCCTTGTTTTGTGGGCTGTGTTTTCCAAAGCACCACGGTTTGACACGGGCTGTTTCCGTGTGCCTTCCAGCCTGTTTATCGCCCCGGCATCGTGAGGGCCCTCCCCAGATGGAGAAATGAAAGGCTTCAGTAATTGAGGTCAGTTGTCTGTTGCTGCTAAATGTTTGCAAAGGGTTTTTTACAAGCTGTCAGGCCACCTCCATCTGGTAAGAAGCTCCACATCTCCTCTAACCACTGCAGCGTTGTTTTCTTTCAAAATACCGTAGAGGAAACATACTGCTTGGAGAAGGATAGAAGGAATTTTCAAGGAAAGCTGGGTGCCCTGACTGTGACGTGTGTTGGGAACTCTCTTGTAGAATTTATCTGTTGAAATAAGTGCCCCAAAGCAGCACAGACTTGTTGCCTCAGCAATTAGGGCAAGGAAAATAAGGGTCACAAAGAAGACAGCACCCAAAAATGGCACGGGAGAAATTCATACTGTGGGTTATGAGAAGCAGAGGGGGGAACAAAGGCTCAATGTTTGGTTTGGTGACCCTGCTTTGGTGGGATGTGTGTGGGGTGCCCCAGGCTGCTCATTTTCCTGCACTGAAGGAAGACAGCAGGGACCAGCTCTAGAGTTGTGTCCATGATGCCTCCAGACAAGCACTGAGCACTTGCTAAACCAGCAAGACACACCCATTTGTACATTTACAGGGCTGATATTTAATAGCAGAGCAGATGGATATCGTTCTTGGAAGGGCTGAGCATGCCCAAAGCCACAGCCACCCAGAAGAAACCCTTCTGTTGGGGCATCTCTAAAGTTCCCCTTATTAGCAATAAAAGTCTCTAAAAAAGCAACCAGAAGCTGACAGAGCTGCAATCTAAAGTGCAGAGTTGATTGATAATTAAAGATTTTGTGACTGGAAGGGGCACTTTTGTCAGACAGATTTTGTCAAAGACAAGTTTGGAGAGAGATTTGAGAGGTGTGCTCTCACATGATTTGGGACATTGAACTGAATTCATACACCTTTAGCCCCTCAGGTTTTCTAGGCTTTTCCTAGAAAAGACTCTCCAGCTGATGAGGGGAAGATGTTCATGTTTCATAGCAACACCAGTGAGGACAATCCACACCCTGCCCTGCCTTCTCCATCCCTCTCAGATTCCAAACCTCAGCTCAAGCAGGGCGGATTCTTGCACTCCTACAAACCACGGGGCTCAGTTAGAGACGAGGGCAACTCTCAGGTGTTTGGGGCAGAGCTGGAATGACACATTGCACACACAGATTCCTGGGAACGGCCAACTATTCCCAGCCATAGGTGGGAAAAGCCAAGAGTGGGCAGAGGTTGCTCCTGCAGCACAGGGCATCTGTGCATTGTCTGGAACAGCCCTTGCAGTAGCAAATTGGGTTCTGTCTATGAAATATAGGATTTTCACACATCCAGTGAATGCCACAATAAAACAAGGAACTGGTGCAGTTTACGACTGGGCCTCATGCTGAGTCCAATTAAACCTACTGTTTCCAATCAGGTTTAATGTGAGGATAAAGTGAATGCTCCCTGAGATTTGGAGGAGGATAATTTGTCAGTAATAATAAGTGTAGACAAACAGGATGTTCCACAGTGCAGGGGCCTGATTAAAACCAAATGTGTTTCCAGGGATCATCTCGAAACTCCTGGAAGCCAACACAGTCCGCGTCGCTCGCAACTTGCAGCATTTCTTTTGCAAAGGCTCCCAGCCTCCGCAATTCTTCCCAAATCCCATGGAAAAAAGTAGGAGCCAGGCCATTGGGTCACCCAAAAGCCATCTCTGTGCGTTGTTGTTGGGTTTTCAGGTTTTTTGGTTTTTTTTCAGAGCATGTTTCAGCTTTTTAACCTGTCAATGCAAGGACATCCTAACAGGAAAAGGAAGAAGTCTTGGATTTTCAGCCTGGCCCTATCCTACTTCCTGAAAAAAGCCTGTCTAGCTGGACTTAACATTAGCAAAAATACATTTCCTGATGCAAAGGGAGTTTCCTACAAGAGGTGAATTCTTTCTTGATGAACTTTACCATAGAAACAAAATTGACAGTTATCAGCACATGGTGCAAAAAGCCACTTCTGCTTTGGGGGAGTTTAGTGTAAAGAAAGAAGGAAGGTTTCAAATTTTCCCAGACTTCAGGTTTTATTAAACCCGAGATCATTCTAATAAACTCTTTCCTTAGGGAATGGAGAGAGCGGATTTCCTAAGGAGGATATTCTCACTTCTTGGCCAGATGGAAGACTCGGTACCTCAATGCTCGTTAGTTCAGTTCCAGTCCCTGGGAAATCTGTGGTTACCTGTAGGTGGAGAGCTGCTTTTGTTCATTAGAGACAACCAGCCTGAGGTCAGTGTGCAGAGCACTTAACATATTAGCAAACCACTAATTAACCCCACACAGAAGCAGGAGCCCGTTCCCAAAATGTGGCTCTAATTCTCCATTGCTCCGTGTTTACAGCAGCACAAGGGATCCCGTGTGGAGCTGTTGCTCCCCCGTGGGAAGAGGGTTCCACTGGGAGATCATTGCTGCAAGTCTGCAGGAGGCTGGATTAGGGAGGGGGGAAATCCCTGGAATAAATGCAAAACTTAATGTTATGTCCAGGAACATTCTTCTTATTACTCAGGAGGGCAATTGCCCCCTCAAGTGCCTCCTTTTTGGCTGTAGGTCTCTGTCCTGTTCAGATTTATCTGTTTGCCTCTAGGATGGTTCTGGATTACTGGGAAGTTGCTGTCTGGATCTTCTCTCTCTGTCTGACCTGGGTTTTTTCATGGGAAACACTGCACTACTTAAAAGTGGGAATTCTTTTGGAGGGCTCTATGCATGATTGCTTGTTTGGTGACATAAGCAGTGCCTCAGGTCTGGTAACACCTCCCCAGAAACTTGCATTACTTCCTTGCATCTTATTCCTTAATAAATTCTTCTTAGGAAGGCCTGATGAGCTCATTCCAGTGCCACCAGGACCAAATATATATATATTTTATATTTTAGTATATATATGCACACATAATAAAACCCATTCTAAACTATACACAGGGAGACAACTCCATCATTTGAGTCCCAAACACCCTTATGGATGAATTCCCATCAAAAACGGAGCATACATAGAAAAAGGTGGTAGATTTAAAGTCCCAAAATGATGTTCTGATGTATTTTTGGGGCATGTTCCTGGGGAAGTGGCCTTGCAGGAGAAAGGCTGGCCAGACACTGAGGACCTTATTTCAGTTGCAAAGTGGAGAGAAAACTCCATCTTTTTGTTCAGTCTAGGGAATAAAAAAAAAATAACTAAAAAAAAAAAAAAGAGCAAGTGAATTTAGAGGATTCTGTTTTGAGAGGCTGGAAGAAATCAAACTTTGGGAGGAAGATGTTTTGGGGAACCTGAAGATTAGTTTATTTCCAGCATTAAAAAAAAAGAAAAAAAAAGTGATTTCAAAAAGTCTGGGAATTGAGACAAGAAAATAACACCCATTAAAAAAAAAAAAAAAAAGAGAGACCCATCCTGGACAGGAGCATTTCCCTTGAAGGTAGAAAAAGTCCCCAAAACAGGGATGTGAGTCTGACACAGACACCCAGGGCTCTCCTTTTCCTGATGAGCAGTGACACTGGCAAAGACATCCTTTCACATGGCAGCAGCTTCCCTGAAACCCCCGCAATGTCTCTTGGCCAAGCTGCCCCAGACAAATAAACGGTTTGATTTAATTTAGAGCCACAGCTTGTTCCCAGGGAAGGGTAATTGGATCCATGGCAAAGAGCTGGGAAGGGGGTCTGGGATGAAACAAAGGAGGCAGCTCTGCTGCTTGGGATACTTGTTTTCTCCAGTGGAAATTTCTTAAGGAACAAAGCCCCTTCTCCGCACAGCAGGGCAATTTCACTGACCTAATTTCCTGCCACTGTTCCTTCTCCTCTGATAATGGGGAAGTGTGTTGGTTTTCTCCTCCTACAATTAAACAAACAAAGCATAAAATTAGTGTGAATGTCTAATGTAAAAAGCCTGCAGAAGGAGAGCTGCTTTGGTCTGAGACCTTTGCAAACACGAGCTGAGGGGGTTGTAATACCATTGTTTCTGCTACTGCTGTCCTGCAACTTCCCAGCTTGGTGCATCCAACTATTCTGAGAACATCCCTCATGTTAGAGCTGCCAGGCAGCACTGAGGGGCTGGGAAAGAGGGCATGCTGCTTTGGAAGGGAAGGGAGATGGGGAAGGGGCTGGAGCAGCAGGAGCAGCTGAGGGAGCTGGGGGGGCTCAGCCTGGAGAAAAGGAGGCTCAGGGGGGACCTTCTGGCTCTGCAAGTCCCTCACAGGAGGGGGGAGCCGGGGCGGGGGGGGTCGGGCTCTGCTCCCAGGGAACAGGGACAGGACAAGAGGAAACAGCCTTCAAGTTGTGCCAGGAGAGGTTTAGGTTGGATATTAGGGAAATATCCAAAAGGATCAAAAAAGGTTATCGAACATTGGAACAGGCTGCCCAGGGCAGTGGTGGGGTCATCATCCCTGGAGGAATTTAAAAGCCATGTGGATGTGGCACCTGAGGACATAGCTTAGTGTTGGGGGAATGGTTGGGCTCCATGATCTTAGAGGGTTTTTCCAGCCTAAATCATTATATTATTTCATACTTTACCTCCTCTCCCTTCCCTGGCTCAGCAAGTCAAAGAAGGTTGGATTATCAGCCCTTGGCCATCGTTCCATGCTGGCTCTTGGTGGGACACCTCCCATGTGTGTCCAATAAAAGTGAAATTTGGTGCCTAGTGTGGGCTGAGAGGTGGAATTCAGGCCATGTGCTGGCACAGGAAGGGTGGTTGATGTTCCAGACACCGTGGGCAGCCCCACGGGCGGTACCATGGACAGAGTGTGCCCGTGGAGATGTGGGAGTGTTTGCAAAGCACAAATCTGACAGTTAAAAGCAATTAAAAGGGGGGGAAATCTAAAAAAATCCCAGCCTAACACATGGGCACGGGCTGATCTTGGTACTTGCAAAGTAAATACTCAGCTCTGGACTGTTCTTCCCTATGTTTGTCAATTGTGCAATTTACACTATATAAAGGAAAGTAAAATCCAAGGTCTATTCTGGATAAAAAAAGGAGTTGTTTGAAATTTTGAGGCATAATATAAACACTTCCCTCAATGCTGGATTTCCCTTTTATAACCAAAAGCTGTCACTATCATTGCTTGAAATGTGGCAAGAGTTTTCATAACTTTATATATATATATATATTTTTTTTTTTTTTTTGTAACTGTGACTGGCTTAAAAGTCAGAGTGAGGATGATAAAGAGCAAATTGGAAGTGTTTTTTCATCCATTTTTCAAATTTCATACCCCTGAATAATGGAGCTGGTTCTGTTCATAAGACTCTTTAACCATTATATATTCCCCCCAAAACGAGTGCTCAGCCTGGGAATTATTTCAGGAAGATTACTTTTAATAAGATCCATGCAGTTATAAAATATAATCTAAATACATTAACTCTCCTTTAGTCCTTTGCTTTAGGCTGGAATTCTCTCTGCCCTTTCATGCCTGGAATATGAAAAAGATACGTTCAGCTTCCTTCCCACAAGGGGAAAAGGTGTTTGCTTCAGAAAGCTTCTCCTTTGTGCTGTGTCTTTAAAATTTCTTCAAAACAAAATAAAGTCGGGCCAGAGCCTTTGCAGTGAGCAAAATATTGAGATAATGAGGATATTCGTCCAACACAGCAGGGAAGGTGCCGCAGAGCTGCTCAGCAACACGCTCAGTGAAGATGGAAGTTGCATATAAAGCTCTTTTCCCGATTTTTTTTCCAAAATAAAATGCTCGCAGAGTCCACTAGAGGGTTCAGCTCGGAGCCGAGAGCGAGGCGCCCGCATCCCATCGGGATGCGCTCCGAGGGGCAGGTGGAGCGGAGCCTCTGCTGCTCCAGCTCCATTCCCGGCTCACCTGCAGCTGGAGGAAAGGAGGAGATCAGCTGGGAAATTTATCCTAAGGATCATTATAAAAGGGTCAATTGCTCTTTTAGTCAGGTTAATTAGAAGGGAGTTTAGGGGAATCATAATCTCTGCTCCTTTCTTCTCCCTGTTCGTTCCTTCGGCTGCTCAGAAAGCTCCCTAGATTTTTAAAGTTTCAACTTGGTTTCAGTTTTGAGCATTTTTGGTACAATTTGGGGCAGGGAGGGGGGGAATAAGAAAAAGGCAAAAAGCATAAAATCATGTGGAGCCTTTGGAATTACAGCTGGTTTCTGTTGTACTCAACAAGTCAGCTTGAAATACTGAGTGGCAGGAAAATTGATGTCTTACCTTGGCACTTTTTTCGTTGAAAGCACAGAAATATATGAAATAAACCTTTCTGTGGGAGGCTGAGGGCTAACCCCCCCTAATATGATTACAAGGCAGGGGGTACTCAGGGTCAGTGTGGATCCCAGGTGAGTGATGGCAATAAACTACTCATTGGCCCATTAGTTTCTGTTTTAGCACCTTTGCCAAGACCAAATGCAGGAGAGGACCAGAAGTGGGGTGGCTTTTATGGGATCACAGAAGGGAGCTGTCAGAGGCCCTCGGGAATGACGTTTTGGGCAAGAAAACCCTGTTGTTGTTGAATTTTAGCAGTCAATCATCCATCTTACAGCAATGAGAGTGTTAAATAAACACGGGGAGGTAACAGATGGGACCCCATGGAAGGCACAGCTAAATGTGCATCAACAACCTGCAAACAGGGGGAGCAAACCCACGCAGAGCCCACCCCCTTTGGGCATCTTAATTTTTCAGAGCTCTCAGAGGACACCTTTGAAGGTTTGAGCTAGAAAAGCTCTTGTGCAGAACTCGGCTCTCGCTGCCACGTGTGGTAGGAGGATGCTCTGATGCTGCAATCCTGTCTGACGTGGCTTTGCTGATGAAGCTGATGAGATTCCTGCACCCAAATGACCGGGGTTGCAGCAAAGCAAATTGCAAACACGGGACAGTAACTGGCCAAAAACAACTGTAAGGGAATATCGCTGTGTTAGCAAGAGATTTCATCTCTTCTCGCTTAACTCAGTGGCAAAACCTCCCCCTGCTTTCTGGCGCTCTGGATTCGGTTTCATCGAGGGGATAGGAAGATAGTGAGATATCCACAGCCTTGTCCTCAAAGCTGACGGCTGCTGAGAAAGAAGTTCTTTCTAGTAATCTGGCTCCATTATGCCAGGATTAAGGCGTGCACGATTTCTGCTCCTGTCTAAACCCTGATTTTTGTGTGTGCTGTGTCATGGAAAGTTAGGACTTGGCTTCCACGTGAATAATTCAGTCTGCTACTTTTATGCATTCTGCTGCCAGCAAAGTTGTCATATTTTATAGACTGATCAAAAAGTGTGCCCTTCTGAAAATGTTGAGAAAAAAGGTTCAGATTGCAGTGATCCCTGTTTGAAAACGCTGCTTGTACGACTGATTATTTTGCTTCCTTCTGGACCAAAGCATACCAATGTTCCCATTTTTCTGCAGTCCTCCCACTCTGAATGCCAGGCCCCAGATGGGGTTGGGAGATTTGCTGATGTTAAATAAAAACAAAACACAGAGAACTGTTCAGAAAGGATCAATAGCAAGTGATCATTTACCAGCCTGCTCAGCCTTTGCTTTGAAAGTGGTGCAAAAACTTCCATCAACTTCAATGAGAACCAGAAACAGACTTACCTGCAAATCAGCTTGGCTTTGGTCTAAACACACAAGGCTGGGATATAAATAAAACTGTGTTTTAATCCTGCACTTTCTCACTGAAGTTGCACCTTGGATAAAACTTTTCCCCCCTCCCCCTTTAATGTCTCAGTTCCCTCATCTATAAAAATGAAAACAAATTGCTAGTTTTCATATTAAACTTTATAATGAGAAAAAACCTGGATAAAATAGCAGAACATCTTTCGAGTTACCTCCTGGACTAGTTTTTGATGTTGTTTTTACATTAGTTAAAATCTGGTATTTGTGGTCTGCAGTACCCTGCAGTCCACACCGTATGAGCATCCTTAAGCAGATAAAGCTCTGCTAAGGAGAACGACTGAGGATACAGGATCAGGACCGAAATCTTGTTAATTCTCCTTAATCCATGCAATTATCCAGCCTAACAACATGGATCAGACAAGCCGTGTACACGGGTCAGGGGGATTCTCCCCAGCTGCTTCCTTGCTGTGAACATCTCCAAGGCCTGATCCTGGTGGCACTCGGATCTGGAGGAGACTTGCCGCTCACTTTACTTTTAATTTTGCTGGACCACACAAATCCAGCAGACTCCAGTCTCAGTGACAGCTGTCAGGATTGGCTTCTATTTTCCTTATTTTCTTACTCTGGAATATATTTAAAACCTGCTTTTATCAACAGCCTGTGTATATGATGAAATTATGAACTTTACCAAGACGGAATGACAGAAAGCACCTCATTTATTAAGAGCTCTGTCACTGCACCCAGATTACCTTCTATTTGTTTTGTGGGCAAACAGCAAATTTTTAAGGATTTTAATCCACAGCATTACAACCCACCAAACAAAAACAAGAAAAGGGTTTCTTCCGGCAAATCAAGTCAGGATTAAATCCTCCTGTTCCAAAAGGGACAAGGTAAATATTTTCCTATAAGAGTCGACACCCCGAGCCTCTCCACATGCTAAAGAGGCAAGTGTGGGGTTATTGGCTGGCTAGATAAGCCCTTATCTAAAGGATACAACACTTAGCTTTACAGTCTGCACACTTATTTCCCAATTGCTAATGGCTACTGGCTTTGTGGCACTTGTGCCTCAATTACGGTGCGAACAGCCCTGGTTATCTGTGGCCCGAAAGCACAGCCCGAACGGCGCTTTTTGGTGGAAACGAACGATTTAGAGGGGATCAATTGGTGGGGGGGGAAGGTGTTTTTCTCACGCCAGACGCTGGTTTAAGCAAACAACGTGTAATCAAATGCACCGCGCGGCTGCCGCTGAAATTTCGGCTGCGCTTGCTGGAACCCGGAGCTTGTTTAGATTTCTTGGGTCAAAGCGATCACAAAGGTGATTTTTTTTTTTTTTAATTCCTATTGTTATTTTCTTATTATTCTTTTACGGAAAGAAGAGCAGGGGAAAAAACCTCTGGATCCCTTCTCCCTGACGCCGCGGGAGGAGGAATGGATGCTGCCCGCAAAGGTTGGGAAGCGGCGCCGGGACCTCCTCCCAGGTGATGTTTATGGCACTGAAAAATCCCCACAAGCCAGTGTACAATGACCGCACTGTAAATACGTCCTTTCCCATCATGCAGAACGTTAAGATCGTTAGTTTTGGCTGGAAATAAAATATATTCCATGCAGACAGCTCTGCTAGTGGGCAGAAAACGCGCGCTGCTGCTGTGATGTTTCTGATTATATTTCCCCTTTGTTCCTAAAAATGACGGAGTTATTGCATAATGCAGGGAAAATAGAGCATAAGGATGGAAACGAAGGCAGCCTGTCATTTACAAGTATAAATGAACGCTCGATTTCTTTTATAAAGCAACCCCTCTAAAAAACGAATCGCCTAAAAAAAAATCCTATTCTGACAAGTAAATAGTTTGTTTCCTCCCCACTTAATACAGCCTTGAAAAACCTCCAGGAACTCGTCAGAGGATTTATTTAGATTTTCTTGATTCTTGAATTTTGCCCCGAATTTTGTGTGCTTGCGTTTTATTAGGTTAATAAAACTTGATTTCCAAGGTTTTGGATGCCTCGGGGGTATAATGAGCTCGGATGTCAAATGCATCAAATAGCTAATGAAGGTATTTCAAAGGTCTCCAAAGTGTCCACAGCAGCAATTTGTAGCCTCTCATAAAGGTAAAGACCATTTTGGCTACAGTGTGTTTTGTTTGACAGTTCTCCGGGCGCTCTAAATTCTATCCGAGGTTTTATTCGGATATAATTCCGTTTTTAAATGCCCCTGTCTCGCTGTCACAGGAATTGTGGTCAAACCGAGTCAAACCATCATCCTCCAGCGAGCTCATGCCAGTATTCCTCGGAAAGGGCAAACGGGGGAAAAAACCCCAAACGTGTCGTGCATTACAGGGCTTTACCTAAAGGGATGCAGAGGGTAAAACGATATGGGGGAAAAACCTTGTCTAAGGAAACATTTTACTGTGTAAAGGTCTTGACGAAAGTGGGGCGGGGAAAGCTGAACCGCTTTCTGCTCTTTTCCCCCCATTCTTCTCCTATTTTTTCCCCTATTTTCTTTTCCTTTTTATGGGTTGTTTGTTTCTCTTCTCTTCTCTTCTCTTCTCTTCTCTTCTCTTCTCTTCTCTTCTCTTCTCTTCTCTTCTCTTCTCTTCTC
>JAWWEU010000020.1:17970922-18005094 GCA_035583155.1 Acropternis orthonyx
CCGCCCTGCGCCCGGCCCCCCCCCGGGTGCAGTTTCCCCCGGGATTGGTGTGTTTGTGGAATTCCTGAGCAAATGAACTTGCTGTTGCCAGTTTTCCTCTGCCTTTTCACAAATACCGAGCTCGATTTCCAGAGCTGCAGAGCAGCGTTTTTGGGCTGAGCTCCTCTAATAAATGACCCCCACTCACACTCGCAGATAGCGCTGGTTCTCCCTCTCCCGGGATAGCAGAGGACGGGAAAGGGGCTCTTGCCAACAGGCTGCTGGAAAACCACTCTGGCATCTCCCACTGTCATATGTTTCGAGCTCTTCTCGACTGCCAAATTAAAGACATCAAAATAATAATAATGTTTAAAAAAATATAATAAGCCGGATTTTTGAAGTCACAGCTTCGTCTGGGAGAACACACAGAGCGTCTGTGATTCCCAGGCAGGGGAGAGATGGAGATGGAAAGGGGCCGGAGATACTCCAGGAGCCACGGGCAGGGGAGGGATGGTGATGGAGAGGAACTGGAGGGACACCCAGAGCCTCAGGAAGGGGAGAGATGGAGATTGAAAGGGGCTGGAGGGACTCCCAGAGTCTCAGTGACTCCCAGGGAGGAGAGAGATGGTGATGGAGAAGGACTGGGGGGGACACGCAGAGTCCCGAGCGGGGGAGGGCTGGTGATGGAGAGGGACCAGGGGGCCGGGCAGAGCCGAGCCGCCCTCCGCGGGCTGGGGGCTGTTGTCACCCCTAAAACAAAAGGGCCATTATGGAACCCATAGATCAGCAGCAGTAAGAGCTCTCGCAAGGCAGGGCTCTCGCTATGAGGTTAGAACAGCAGTGTTAATCTTCTATCCCGTGTTTACAGAGCCAGCTCATCCGTGGGGCGGGTGGAAAGCGGCCAGCTCGCAAGAGAACGCTCTTTATTAAAAAATACGGAGCCGTGTTGCTTTTAGCAGTGACCCCGGAGCGTGTCCCGCATTTCTGGGGGAGGGCAGCTCCCCTTGCCCGCGGCTCCCCGGGTCTCAGTCCCACACCCGCAGGAGATGGGAGGCCCCCCGTCGCCTTCAGCAGCATCTGGAAGAGCCCCCGCTTCGCAGAAAATCCCTTGCGGGGGATTGAGGGGTGGCTTTCACCCAGATGGGAGCCTAAAGTAGCTCCGCAGCCTCCCCTCCCCGGCAGCACCGCAGCGCACTTTTTATTGATTCATTTATTTGTTTGTTTTACGTAAGGGGGGGACGGGCGGGGGGTGGGAGCATTTCGGTCCCTATCAGCGGGCAGAGACCATCATTTCGAGAAGAGAAGATAAGGGGGAGGAACGAGGGAAATGTGGAAAAAAATAGGAAAAGAGGGGGCGATAGTTGTGAAAAAATACTAAGAATATCAAAAAACAAACAAACAACAACAACAAAAAAACAAATCCCCCCTCCTTGCTAACCCCGTGTTTGTGCAAACTGCACTTTTAGAAGAAATACCAGCACGGCACTCGCTCTATTCTCCATCCCGCTTATCCCAGCCCGCGGGAAGGGAGGATAATTCCTGGAAAACAGCACAGGGAGCTGCCTCCGACTCGTTTTGGGGCCAGATGAGCTGCTGTCGGTATTTGTGCCGGGCAGGAGCCCCTGCGTGGAGGGACACGCGAGCCCGGCCGACACCGCCCGTCCTTGTCCCGCGTTCTGCCTCACCCGCGGGGGATGCTGCGGGGCCGCGGCCGCGTACCTGGCCGCGGAGGATGAGTGTCCGTGGGGTAAAAAAAAAAAAAAAAAAAAGCAGGAATGTTTGGGAATTGCGGGTCGGAGCCCTGTCGGCGGTGCGCAGCGCCCTGCGCTGCCTGCGCGGGTCTGCCCTGCCTGCGCTGCCTGCGCTGCCTCCGCCCCGCCAAAGCGAATTTGTTGCATTTCCTCAATTGATTGTTTAGTCAGAGGTTTTGCCAACTTCCTGATGGTTCATTTTCTGATTCTGAAGGGAAAAAAAAAAAAAAAAAAAAAAAAAAGAACCGCATTTCCTTTTTGACTTAAGAGGGAGAGAGAGAAGCGGAGGCTGGGGGCTGGTGGACGCATCGAGCTGTATGTACTGCACTTTTTCTCTTCCCTCTCCTCCTCTTCCTCCCCTCCGAGCCCGAGCTTTGCACCATCCCTTTCCCCTCTCCTGCCTCCCGAATCCCGCGGGGCTCCAGGGACGGAGCCCGGCCAGGGGAAGCGGCCCCGCCGCTCTGCAGAGCTGCTGGTCCGCCGGCCCGGGCTGCAGCACTTGCCTTTGCTTCCTTAAATTGCTTTCAATTTTTTTTTCCCTTTATTTTTTTCCCCCTGTCTTTTATTTCCCGTTTCGCGCCCCGTCCGTGTAGTTCTTGTGGCTACGACAAGGGATCCAACTACAGAAAGAAAAGTAAACACGGAAATCGGTTCCACTGACTGTTATTTGCTTCGGGTTTTCTGTTGGGTTTGTCTGAGTTTGGTTTACTATTATTTCGATTTTTTTTTTTTTTTTTGAGAGCAGCAAAGCTACTCTTTGCATGTTTTCCCCCAGCTCTGCTGTCTTTAACTGTTGCCTTTAATCCTGCTGCTTAAAGTGTAAAAACTGTACAAGAACCGTACAGTTTTAAAAATATAAATCTTAAAACTGTATCTTTCCTATGGTTAATTTTTATCCCTAATATTGCCATATCAGAATATGCTCGAAATAAGGAGTGGTGGGGGGTGCAAATCTTGGCATAAACAGAGGACACTTTATAGAAAATTACTCTATTTCCACTCCCACATGCCTTTCTGAACTATTTCTGTGTGATCTGATGTTTATAATTCAAATTATCATCGACTTCAGACCTGGCTGCAGCAGGTCAGGAGCTGCAAAAGTGCAGGGCCCTGCCCCAAACCTCCCAAAATCAGCAGGAGCTTTGGATCAGGCCCTACAGAAATAAATTAGAGGAAAATCCTGGGTACAGTGTAAAGGAAAATATATACGAGTCAGAGAGAATGGGGCTTTGTTCAGCTGCAAGGGGGAAAGCGGAGAGCAAAATCCCAGCTGCTTGCTGATAGTCTCGTGTCCAAGGGTGTTTAGTTGGGAAATCTTAAATAATCTTCAAATTAGGGCCTGGCTGGGGAGTCAGTCCTAAAAATTGGTCAGAACTTTATTTGTTGCAGCAGTGAAACTGCAGCGTGGTTCGCTCACCCCTGTATTTATATGTGTGTGTAGGTGAGCAGCCTGGGCATGCCTGCCTCTGAGCGTGGGTGTAAAAGCATTCCTGGGAAGGTGCACAGGGATTTGTAGCCTGCAGAAAGCAGATACAGCATGGAAAGGGCAGTTTGAGGCAAGGGCAAATTTATTCTCAGACTCTGCATCGCAGTCTTTGGTGTGTCCTCGTGGAAACGGCCACCTGTGAGCCTGGATGTGTGAGCTGGGGGTGTGAGCTACGGGGATGATGAAGGATGGGGATGATGAAGGATGGGGAAGATGAAAGCATGTCAGGACCACGCCCCAGCGAGCAGGGAATAGTGCATCCCAGAGAGCAGGGATTAGTGCATCCCGGAGAGCAGGGATTAGGGCATCCCGGTGTATTCTCCCATTGCTTTGCAACCCGATCACGTCTCCCAGTTTCTGCCCCCACAGGAACGGGGGATTTCTATGGAGATAATAAATCTGAGCCGTGCGCCCCTTATAAAACCCAGACTCACACTTTATTCACATTTTAGGGGCCACGTGCATCCGCCCCTGAGACAGGGATGGGTCGAGACAACGCCGCTAATTTCAAGTGCTGACATCGAGCGAGGCAACCCAAATATTTGTCCAGCCTTTGCCGCGGGATTTTGTTACTCTACCATTGAAAGTATTGCCGTGGAAAGCTTTTGGAGAAGCTGGTAAAGCCAAGCAGAGATTGCTGTCGGGATAAAAACCCTGCCTGCTGGGCCGGTGCGACGTGCGGGCTCTCCATTAGGTGGCATTGGTAGTTTGGTGGTGGAGGAGGGAGAACGTGGCTCCGGGAAGGGCTTTGCGTCGCGATTGGGAGCGTATTTATCTTTTCAGCACTTGTTATATACTTACAGTACAATTTGCTTTATCAACACACAGTTTAATAACTTTATCGGGTCGTTTTCTGTATCAGGAATGAAAAGTAATACCCCCCCTGCCCTCCACGGAGAGCGTTGTAGCTGCTTTTTACTCAATTAAAGGCACTATAAAAATAATTTTCTTACTATACAACACTTAAAAAGCATAACAAACAAAAATAATGTAGAACAGATTATAGACAGCCCTTTCCTGTCTTCTAAAGGTTCAAACACCTGATAAGTCCGCCCGAGAGGAATTTCACACACACGTTGTGGGTATGTTGCCTGCTGCACAAAGACAAGATGATAATAAGAAAAAAAAAACCCTTTTTTATCGTGTATAGCACAAATTGGGCTCGATCTGAGGGATTATGAATGGAAGCTTAAATAGTAAAAATAATAAAAATTCTAAGAAAATAAAATTAAATATAAACCACTAAAGAAAAATATTTCTTCTCCTCACAGTAACTTTCTGTCTGTGAGAGTTCTGCTTTTATTTACATCTCGTGCCAGCAGTTTTTGTTAAATTAAAAGAGAAACCCTTTAATTGTTAAAAAAAAAATCTATTTTGTTTGCGAAGACAGAGATCATTTTAATCATGGGATAATTAGCCTAATTCAATTTACACTGGAGAAATCTCATTACGTAAATTAGAGCCAGTCCCTTATTTACAATGAGGTTTGCAAGAGCAGAATCCATCTCAAACTGTTTGCTATTGTTTGTTTTGGTTTGTGTTTTTTTTTTTTTTTTTTTTTTAAACCCTGACTTCTTGCTGTCATTTAATTTAAAGGGCAGACGTCGCATTTATACTCATTTGGGAAAAATGTTCTGAAGAATTAAATCTGCATTTTAATTTCAGGGCACTGTGTTTAAAGACCTGAATGGCTTTAAAACCTTCTGATTCACAAAGACTGAGCTGTGTATTTTGTCAAAGTTATGACTGGGAGGGTGGGAAATGTTACCTTAAGATATAAATATATGGTGAAATATATACACACACTAAGGGCGAAATATATATTAAAGCATTTAATCTGTCTTATCTAGAAAAAAATTATTGTATGCTACAAAATTTTCTCATAGCAAAATTTTTTCCTCACTTCTACCTTCCTTACTGTACCTTCCTTTCCCTGGATTATTTTTCTGGGCATATGTTAAAAGTTGATTTGTTGAACTTCTTTTAATAACCCTTGCAATGCTCCCATGGGAGAGAATATTCTGATTGTTTTGACAACTGAAGTTTACAAAAGCTTTTTCTATTTTTTTTTTTTTTTTTTTAATGTGGTGGACACATAACAACGCTTTTACTTCAGTTTGTGACTCAATGGCAATTAATACAAAAATGTCACTGTAATACTTTAATCTTTTAGACTCCAGCAACAACAAATTGCGTGTTCATGTCCAGCGTGCATTCTAAAATGTAAGTTTTAAATACTTTCCTTGTAATACCCACAAGAGCCCAAGAGGGTGAATTAATACCAACGTCTATTTCGATATATGTGAAGAAAAGTGGCTTTAACTCTTGGGAGCCCAACGGGAACGTCCTAATCCGGTTCTGCAGCAGTTAAACACGCTGATAACTGAATTTTGGGGTGTTTAAAGGTCATTTTCGCCCCTTGCAGAGTCGGGTCACACACACACACACACACACACACACACAGAGCCATAAATTTACATGGCTCATTCCATCAATTTCTGATGTATTACCTAAAGTTGGAGAAATGCAAACCATTTCCCCCCCTTGTCTCAGTTCGCAGCTCAAAGCAAGGAGGGTTGAGGCCGGCGAAGAGAGAGACAGTCACTTAAACCCCGCCGCACTCAGCCAGAGCAAAGCGCGATCTCCGAAAGGAGCATTTAAAGCCCTAACAGTGGTTAATTCTGCCACGCTGGGCTCATTAGCATCTTCTGCACAAAGGCACGGGCTCCTTGCGTTCCCATTTCCAGCTTTAACTTTTTCCGTCGTTCTTTTCCCTTTTTCCTCAAGGTGCGTTAACTCGGGTTGGTTTGTGTTTTTCTGAAGTAACCTCTGTCATTCAGCACCAACGCTCCAGCCCGCTGGGATTTCTGCCCCGTGCTCCGTGCACTAATAATGATTTCATCATCCCGAGCTGAAACAAAGCAGGACTTCATTTAGGGGGCAGAGGGATATGATAATCAGGGAGAAATCAGAGACCAGATCTGAAACGAGGAGAAATTGGTGAATTTCCATGAAAAATCAATGAGGAGCTGGAATGATTTTTTTTTTCCTTTTTTTTTTCCCCCCCGGGTGGAAGAAAACTGATATCAAAGTCAACAAGCTCCGAGCTTACCCCGGTCTGTGTAAATTTCAACATACATTACCTGCTTTTGACCTTTCGCAGGGCAGCAGAATAAGCAGAGCACAAACACTGGGGGACAGCAGGGCACCCACACACAGTTTCTCTTTCATCCAAGAAAATCAGAGGGAAGAAACTTAAATCATTGATTTTTCTATGCCAGTTTGCAGCTGGAATCATCCCCCTTTTAAAAAGGTGCACACAAATGGCCAGTGTGGTTGCAGGAATTAAAGCGTTTTCATGGTGTTTTCTAGCACGGGAAGGCCCCGGGTTTGATCCCGCGGCTGAGACTCCTGGAAAGTCCAGCAGAACAAACAAACAAACAAACAAGCAAACAAAAAGGAGATGTGGAAGCTCTCAGGGGTCAGGTTATCCCGCTTGCCTCTTCACCACCGTCTCCTCTGGTAATTTTTAACTACATTTTAGGGTATTTTCAGGCTGTGGATTATTTGGTTCGACTCCCCTTCATGATGGAATCAAATATGCACAGCATTTAGGGGAGTAAAAGATCGTGGGATGAGGCTTGAGAGATTCAAATTGTGGTCTTGGGCAATGATGCAAGTCTAAATAAATACTGAAAAACTCCAGGAAGATCTCTGCACAGGCTTCGAGTTAAAATAAAACCATAATAATAATAACATGGTTAAAAAGAGGAAGGGCCAAACTGTACTATAAGCAACCCTAATGATAATTACATTGTGGTAATGACTGTGCAGGCCAGTTTTAAATAACATAAAGACAGTGGCTTTGCATTAGCATGTCACTAGGAATACATGCCCTCGTATAATCCTACAGAAATACAGAGTTCTGCCTCAGTTTAGACTCTTGGTGGATTTAGGGTGGCTCTTCCCCATCACTACTGGTCCCTTTGAGCTGTTTCTTGCCTTATTCCTGGTTTTGTTGAAAAGAGACAGAAACCACAGGCTGGTTGTGATGCCAGCCTGAGCTCACATCACCTTCCACCAGCCTCGGGAGGTGTTTCAATCTGATCCCCTGAAGGAGAAATCCCGTCACAGGCAAATCTCCGTGCTCAGATATGGGAGGGGAGTGGAGTGAAGTATTACCTGATGAATGAAAGGAGGGAAAGTATTTTTTGCCCACGATTAAAAAAATAAATTTGTTTTAAAAGAACACATTATATTTATTCAGTTTTGAGTTTGGCTGAGGTTTGTTATAAAAATAGTGCCATAATTTTTTAAGAAACATTTTCTGTTTGGATAGATTAACTGTACACGCAGGCACTTTAGCTTTTGATTCCTTTCAGTAATATAGTAATATTCATTGCTGGCATCAAAAACTCCCCTTAATAAAAACAGTTTGGGAAATCTTCCATGCCAGACAGATAAAATCTCTTTGAAATGTGGGAGGGTGATGAGCAACTGTCCAAGTACGTGATCTCCCCTTTGCTCCCAGGGCCCAGAGCCACCACCTTTGCCTGCAGAAATGCATCTTCTCCAGCTCTCTGCTGCAAATGCCTGGGGGGAAAAAGGCCTTTGAGAATGATATTATTACTAAGGCAGCATTTTAAGCATTCAGGACAAAAATATCATGAGTGCCTGATCGATGTAGAGTCCTTACTGTACTCTTTACATCTGGGTCAGCATCCGATGGTACCAAGCAGGATCCTGGCTCATCCTTCCCTCCTCGGGTCCCCTCAGGCTCTCAAAGAATTTTTTTGCTGCCCTTTAAGAGTCAGAAAAGCCCGGCTGAAACAGCAGGGCTGGGCACATGGCACAAGGGATACTCTCCCCTTCCCCTCTGTGCTTGCCTTTGAAACAGCTCCTTGTGCCCGTTGCTTTAATCTCTGTGCAGGTTATTTTGCAGCTCAGCAATAATTCCTCTGATGGCATGAGAAGCTTATTTCTAGCCAGTAGTTACCTCCTGGCATTTTATATCTGCTAAATCAGGGCAAGATTTTGAATTACGTTTTCAGGGTTCACTGAAAATCCCCATTTACCGAAGCTGAGGCTGCGACCCTGAACCCCCGCGTGCTGCCGTCAACCCACAGCCAGCAGAAGGGAAAATTCAAACAAAGGAGAAAAGTAACAAAACGCTGTAAGAAACAAATATTTCTCTCCATTTTCTGTGTCACTGGGTCGTTGTGGAGGTGGCCACCCCGGGAGCTGGCTGGGTCCAACTCGGTTCCGCCTGCACCGATCCAGCCCTCAGAGCTCGTCCCAGCCCCAGCACGTTTGTGCACACAGGGCTGTTCCTGGCCTTTTGTATTTGTTTCTGCCTTGCACTGCTCTTCTGTAAATCCTGCAGCATTCCTGTTCACTTTAAAATGTTGCATTTTGTTGTTTTTTCCTTTCCTTTTTGCTGTGTTTTTACTTCAGTGCGTTCACGGATGCGCTGCCAACACAACCGTGAATGCACCCAAGACTGAAGGTTCAATTAAGCAGCTCACTGCTCTTTTGACATTTTAATTTCATCTCCGTTTTTTCTTTTTTTTTTTTTTAAGAGAATTAGTGGTAACTTTATCTCTCATCAAATTCCAGGATTTTGTCTAATTCAATTATACCTATCTAGGTTCTTTCCTTCTTTCTTTGGCTTTACTGAAGTGACACAGAAGATTGGGTGTCTGTTTCTAAGAAAATCCAAATCACTCTGGAATTTTCTTTGTGTATGCCCAATAATATCCCTTACACTTCTTCAAGACTAGAAAGTTCAGATCTATTGTTTGTTACTCATTATTATTAAACCATTTTAAGGACTTTCTGTCTTCAGTGGTCATTAATTTGTTACAGCAGTGGTGATGATGATAATAGAAAAAAATATTAGGAAGCACCACCTCTGTGCATTAGCCTTCCTTGACGTGTTCCCTGTCAGTTTGGATCTCCCTCTCCTCATGTGGGAGATAGAAATAACCTTGGGACTGGGAGAAAAGTGTGTTTCTCATAAGAGTGTGGGACAGGAAAGCCTTTTCTTTAAATCAAAAGCAGTTGGCGGCTGCAAGAGCCTGGAGGCAGAACCTCTGCTGCTGCTGCTGCTGGTGTGTGTCAGCCCTTCCACCTGCCCACAGGCAGAATTCTCTGGGGTTAATATCGAACCCAAAGTCCTTATTTTTAATACTGCTCTAATCTGAGACCTGCTGCAAAGCTGTGTGTTCTCCATGTGGGAACAGGCTGAGTTTTCCTGGAGTCTGGAGAGAGCTGCCTGTGGCAATGGGACAGGTCATGGAATCACAGAATCAGCCAAGTTGGAAAGGACCCCCAAGGATCATGGGGCCCAACTCCTGGCCCTGCACAGGACCTTCTGCAAGAGTCACACCAAGTGCCTGAGAGTATCCTCCAAACACTTCTTGAGCTCTGTCAGGCTTGGCCATGAAGATTTTTCTCCCCAGTAAGCCCCTAATCCTGTGAACTGGAAATTGGGCTGGGCATTGACCAGTGCAACTCTGCAGGAACTACCTCAGGATTTTTAGGGGACATGTCCAGTCTGCTTCCACCAGCAGCCTCTCCTCCATCAGACACAACTTGAGGACAGCAGCAACATGGCCTGGATGGACAGACCATTTTGGCTACTCCCTCTTTGAGGGAAGTTCACCAATTTTCCTTCTGAGATGTATTTTGTCAGCCAACTATTGAACTGAGATTCTCTTCCCTTGCACAGCAATTTCTTTTCCAGGTGGATGGGAGGTCTGTGTGTGCTCCAAGGGAATAACGGGGACCATCCCTCTTTCTTTGTACCCCACTAACCCTCTGCATCCACATGTGGTGAAGCACAGAATTCAGGTTGGAAGAGATCATCTAGTTCCAACCCCCAACAAGCCCAACCCCTCAAGCTGTTGGTGGTGATGCAACCCTGTGAAAACCGATGCCGTTGATTTTGCACAGCTTTGCACAAAATTTATCAAAGCCAAGGGGATGGGTGTCAGCAGGCACGGCTGGGCGCGCCGGGAACGCCGCGTTCCCAGACCTCGTGCGCCCGTGCAGGTGGATTGGTATGTGGAGAGGTCACACCTACCAACTTCTCAGGCCTCTGGTGTGAAAGATAAAGCCATCTGGTCACCATTTGACAGTTTAAATTGTAATTACACCATTTGGCCTATGAGTTGCTGCGAGCCACTGTTTGAAGCTGCCTTGTGATTCCGCTCTCCCAGCGCCGAGATAGGCATCGAGTCATTCCACGGAAGCTGAGTTACTGGAGTTCATCTCGCTTCATCTCCCTGGCCCGCTTTCTACCTTCCAAAATGTATCCCGGCAGATCCTCCGTTACGATTGTGAACTTGGCAGCGGCTGTTTGGTGTAAATAATCCCAGTGGCCGATAACCAGGAACACCTGCCGGCCCATTACCCGGATAAGGAGGAGAAGATGGGCATCTCCAGCGGAATTCCACCGCGGCAATATGGAAGTGTTTAAAGGAAGACCTGCCCCGCTCGGGGTAGCAGAGATCTGAACCTTTAAATTACAGCCATTCCCGGCCTGACGATAAGTAAATAAACAATTCACAGCTGCCCGGGCTAAACACAGAAACACATCTATCTCTTGCAGGCGCGATTGCTGAACAAGTAATTAAGTGCGAAATGTGAGCCCTCAATGTCAGTGTGAGATGATAAAGGTCTCCAGTTGTAAATTAACTGAACTCCCGCGAGCCCTCGATATTAACCCTTCAGGAGCCCTTGGGTGGCAATGGGTGCCTTAGCATGACTCTAGTACAATTTGCATGCAATTATTCCTGACATTTGCCCCCGGGAATATGGAGCTGTTGTTTTAGCAAATTAAAAAAACAAGGGAGGGATTTGCTTGCTCTCTTCTCCCTGAGTTGGCGCAGAGCAGCTTGTAAGTCCCAGTTCACGGCTCTGCCACGCTCGTCCATCACATTCCCTCTGTCACTCTTCCTCCCGGCGATAGCAGAGGTGTCACAAACCCAAAATACATTAAAGTTGGTGAGCTTTATCTCAGGCTCTGAGATAAAGAGGGCTGCTCACTGAGATGGGCAGATACCCATCAGTGCCTCAGAATGAGTACACGGGGATTCACCTTGGGAATAAGGATACAATGAATAACTATAAATTAAAATATCACCACTTGTTAAGTAATTCATTAAATGGGTTGTGGCTGTTGGGTTTTTTTTTTTTTTTTTTTTTTTGTTGTTTGTTTGGTTTTTTGGTTTTTTTTTCCATGAATGAATGAGTTGAAAGGGAGCTTACTTGTGATTTTACTTTGCGAGGTAATTGATGATTTATCTTAAGAGCTCAGCTCCTGCAATCTTATGACTATCCTGTCTTCATTTTCAGGTGCATATCTCTCACTCTTTTGGTTCACAATGAAAGCTTTGACAATGTCCATAGAGATGAGCCTGATATGAGTATTTTAACCCTTGGACAAAGCTTCCTGACCTTGGCTTTTGTGCCACAAGTATTTAGTCCTTTTTTCTAAGACTCCCCTACATCTTGATCACCGTTCCCAACAATCTCCCAGGTGGGTAGAAATCACTAGAAGATGGTGAAATTGATGCTGGAGCAGTTGCAGTGGGTAAAGACAGTGCGAATAATAGAATAATATTTTAATGGGGGTTTACTGAGTTTATTACGGGAATTATTTGACCTAGCACCTGCCATAGAAGGAGATACCTTGGATGATTCCAGAGATTCCTTCCAGTCCTATGCCCTGCTTTCCTCTGACTGTGGAAGACAAAGGAACAAGCAGCTCACATGTGTCTTGCTGCTGGTTTTTGTGGCTGAGGCACTCACTGAGCCCACACTTACCCAGAGAGGTAAAACCTTTCTCCTTAACTGGCTCTGTTTTCCCTGTCTTGGCCTCACTAGCATGACCCCTTTTCACTACTCCATCGTGCCTGGGCATTGCTTTTCATCCTCAGCCCAGGAATCACACTCAGACCACTCTATGGTAAATTTTTTATGGGGACCAAATGTATTCTTGAGTTCACTGGGGAAGGGAGGAAAGCAGGGAGTGATTAACAGCAGGGAGATGGTACCTCAGTTTTTTTCTCACTGCAGCCCCTGGTTTGTTTGGGACTGGCCTTGTTATTACAAATTTCTTCAGATTTAACTCACAGACTTTTACTATTTTCCTGTTCTGAAGCAGCTGCTTATATTTTACAGCTTTACATGAAGCCATGGCAAGAGCTGTGCTAGAAATGCTGCCGTGGGAGCCTGTATCACAGTTTAGGAAATCAGCCTCCAAATCCCTGGTGCATCTTGGCAGCTGGGAATGCTCCAGCCCGGCCAGGCTGCTGCAGGCAAACCAGGATGCCCCTGCCAAACCAGCTTCTGGGAGCACATCAGGATGCAAATGGTAGATGGGAACATCAGATAACCAAGCCAGGAATCTCCTCATTAACCACAAGAGCCTTATCTTTCCCCTGTCCCAGAGAATCCATATAAAAAAATGCTCCATTTCACACAGCTGTTTTTCTCAGAGCTGAGGCCGTGGAGAACACGGATCATCCATTTTAGATCCTACTTCCAGTGAGAGGCCCTGGGAACTGGGCAGGGAGACAACTTTCAAACCCCAAGCTGTGAAGGAGCAAGAACACTCCTACAATGTCCCTTCTAAAAGGGAGCCTCCCTTTTGGGTTTCAATGCTATCTTTGTCACCACCCTTGGTAACCTCACTAGCAAATAGTTGAATGTTATTAGAAAAGAGCTGAGTATGGGTGGGAAGACAAGAAAACAAAAGGAAATGGAAGTCCTGGAAATTGATTTTCCATTTGAATCTATTATTTTTTTTCTTCTAATTTTTTAATAAGACATTGTATGGAGTTTATTGCACTGCTATCTATTTTCTTTTAGGGTGTGCTATCTTTTGTGACTTAGTTTAGACTAAAATAAACCTCAGTCACTAATTAAGGATAGGAATAGAAATCCAAAGATTTGCTTCTCATCAATGCCAAGAGGTAAATCCTTTAATGCTCTGGGATTGTGCTCTATAGCTCTAAATTTCCCATTGGTATTTAGTAATCTGCTGATTGCATTTACTTTAATTCTTTGGTCTTCAGAGTGTTCATGTTGAGGCACTCACTTGCAGTAGCTCTGCGTGTTAAGGGCAATGAGTTAAAAGCTGTAGGGGGTTTTTTATTAAATTCCAGCTCTGTTTTTTCTATTGAGTTCCCAACTACTGTGTTATATCATACTAATAAGTGTTGTACTCTGGCTGGACAAATGACAGTGTTTTGCAGTGTCCTAGGGGAGCCATGACATCATTTTTAATTTGCTTATCTGGACTCCAAAAAATAGAAGGGCGAGTGGTGAGAAACTGACTTGTGTTTTCACTCTAACTCACCTCTTCTTGCTATGATGTTATGGGAACTGTGTCACCGTGCAGCTCACACCCACTGCCTGCTCCCTGGAGACCACCTATTTTCCCATTCCCAAGGGCTAAGCAGTAGCAATTGTGGAGGAAAGGGACATCACCTCCTTTAGTGCACATCCCTCAAAGTTTGCCTGCAAGCGGAGAGGCACGAGGAAAACCTTCCGAGCAGTTTTGTGATATGGTCTCCAAAACTACTTGACACAGATCAGCAAGAATAGAGGTTGGACAAATGACCTGGAGCAGCCTGATTGTGTTTGGACTGTATTAGCTCAAATAGGATTTGATTTTTAATTGTTTTTCACATCCTTATTCCAGCTGAGACTGGAAAAGGTGTTCTGTTCTCATGGGAGCCGGTCTAACCTTTGCTGTGGGTGCTTCTTTTCTCATGAAATTAGGACAGGAGGCAGGAATTTTAGAATTGGAGAAAGGCTGTGGCATTTTCCATTTTATTCGTATCATTCTCAGTAGATATCTTGCATACAGATAATCTTGGATAAATAGTTACTGAACCAGTAAATGCTTTTCTAATTTAACCCAAACTTTTAACATTCTCTGAAACCATGGTTGTCTCTTCTCCAGACAAAATAATCCTGACTTTAAGTTTCTAGTAACTCTGTAGCACTCAGCCAACTGAGATATTTCATTTTCCCTAAGTGGAAGTCTGGCCATTCTGTGCCCTTGTTCTGCAACAAGAACCTTCAAAGTGGAAGGGCAGGGACATCTTTTGTCATTTACCTACTTGTTGCTCTTATTCCAGGGAATCCCTCATGCACTATGAGTTGCACTTGCACTTCCCCACTTCTAACAAGAGAACACATTTAACTGATTCCTGCTCAACCCAGTATCCCATGTGAGCATCCTCCCTCATCATTCACTGATATTTAAGCTTTGTGGCTCAAAATTTGGATAGTTTAACTCTCTCTATCAATTTGGATAAAGTAGGTTCGAAGAAGAGAACTAAAGCTGTGTTTTCTGAGTGATTTGGGAAAATAAAATCACTTCATCAGCCTAAGTAGCTCTCAGTAACACCAGTGGGCATCTGGAACAGCTGACTTGGCAGTCCAAGGGAGTGAGGACCAAAGGCTCCAGCTCCCTGCAGTGGGAATGACGTAACAGCACGAGGGAAACCTGATTACACCACTGAGATAACCTGTTCCTTTAAAAATAGCAAGGTCAGGGGGGCAATAAAGCTGTCAGCATGGCAATCACTGCAGTGCTGGTGTTCCACCAGCTCACCAGGCTGGGGACCAGGAGGGTGGGAATTCTCAACGAGGATGGCCACGTTTGGGTAAACAAACTCATGGCAATACCACAGTGCTATTGTCTGCTGAACAGCTCTATTTGTGCCAATGATATTTCCAGGTTAGCTCCTCCTAGGCCCATAAAAATCTTCATTTGGTTCTTTGTGCTGGTTTTTTTTTTTCCTTTTTTCCCCTCAGCGCAATGATAGATGGAGTGCCTGTAAAACCTCACGGCACCACATACGACATCCCCAAGCACCGAGCCAGGTGTGGAGCAACTGGTCACGGACCAGGCTTGACCCAGACCTGGGCTTGGCTCCTGTGTGTCTATTCTCTGGCCATTGGGGTGCTTCACTCTTTGTTTGCTGTGGGCTTCCAGCTGTGGGAATGTTTCATGCTGAAGTCCAGGCCAAGAATGGAAAACCATCAGATCTATTCAGCTAAGCAGCCTTGGGAGATGCTCACGTGGTCCAGGTGGGAGCACAGCCCACTGTTTTCATTGTGTTGAGAGTATAGGATTTCAACAAAGGAAGATGTTGTGTAGGGTTCACATCCTGTTGGTGCATCAGATACATTTCAGCTATTGCTGATTTCCTTTGGGTGACGTGTCCTTTGGCTGCATCTCTAGTTGAGCTGTCCTTGGACAATAGGTCATAGTGATGCCACTGATCTGGGGGCAACTTTTGAACATGAGTGTTTTGGTTAAACTGTGCAGTATTGATAAGGGTTGAAAATCACAGAATCACAGAATCATTTAGGTTGGAAAACACCTCCCAGATCATCAAGTCCACCCTGTGCCCAATTCCCACCTTGTCACCCAGCCATGTCCAGTCATTCCTTGGACACCTCCAGGGATGGGGACTCCAAACTGTCCTGGAGAGCCCCTTCCAATGCTTGACCACCCTTTATAGGAAGAAATTTCTCCTGATGTCCAACCCGAACCCTCTCTGGCACAGCTTGAGGCCCTTTCCTCTTGTCCTCTCACTGCTTGCTTGAGAAAAGCGACCAATCCCCACGGGATTGCAACCTCCTGTTGGGGAGTTGGAGACAGCGAGAAGGTCCTCCCTGAGCCTCTTTTTCTCCAGGCAAAACAATCCCAGACTTACTCTCTAGACCCTTAACTAACTTATATGCAAAGCCAGTGTCTAGAAATAAAACATTTGTTAGTATATCCAAACTGAAGCCTAAACCTGTGCCTAATACCACATAGCAAAGCTTGTTCTGTTACACGAGGTAAGACACCAAGTCTTCAACAAATTTTGGTTGAATTTTTTTTTTATTTTTAAGGTATTTTTCAGTTTAAAGAGTTTAGAAAATGTCTGGGATTGAGTTCAGAGCTGAGAGAGACCAAAAGAGGCATCAGCCTCACATAATTGAAGTCTGGTTGCAGTTAGCGCAGCTGCCACTGCCTTGCACAGCTTTTCCCTTCCACTAATGGTGGCTCAGAGTGTCACTCAGAATAGCTCAAGGCAGTTATAATCTGAAATTCCTGACAATTACATCCATCTTATCCCATTCTGTCCAAGAAATCAATTTGAAAATGAAGCTTTAAATCCAAACTTCCATTGCTGTTACAGAGGGTTAGAGATGGGATGTGATTCTGAGTGCCTGGATGGGATAAAGTTGTGGCTGACCATAAAACTGAGCTGCAACTCAAAAAACCAGAAGTTTTTTAAGTGCATTTGTTACTTTGCATATTTTGGTGTGCCACCACATTTACTGATTTTGATGGGGACCAAAACCAGAAATACTGTGAGACAAAGCTATTTCCATGGACTATTTTTGTTGTGTACTGGAGGGAGAAAACGTGTTCTTGTAGGATTTGCAGCTAAAAAAGAAATCAGAAAAAAAAATCATTTGTGAGTGTTTTTCTAAATGGAATAATTAATCTGAGCTTGTCTGTCACCAGGTCCTAATTACCTGTTGGTGTTACAGCTGATTACATTAATTCTCCACAGGTGAGGCAGAGTTCTAAGGCAATGAAGGAATTTAAACAGAATGATTTTTCAGTTTTTGGTTCTATTTACAGACTGTGGTATGTCCATTTGAGGGAAAGCCAGACTCTGAAACTGAAACGCCAGTGTTTTCTCTTGCCTATAATTGGAACCTTTCAAGACAAGATTCCAATGTTTGAAGGTGTTCACTGCAAGGTTTTGGTCCTTCCCCATCAAGTTTTCAGTGCTGATGTATGAAACATTAAACTCGCTGTTGGCCGCCTTCTTCTTCCATTGAACTCAACGGGGATTTTATCCTTTGGTTTCAGGCAAAGCACAATCAGGCCAATGTTTCGCGCTTTTGGCTGTCCAAAAGTCACCCTGCTCCAGATCACCTGCTCTGTATCCTCAGGCTGTTCCTCACAGGTGTTACCAGCCCAGCCCTTCCCGGGTCATCACTGACCTGCAGTTTTGACTGGAATTGGGAATTTCTCTCCCAGTCGAACCAACCTGAAACGCTGCTGGTATTTGGTCCTTCTTGGGAGCAACCCTGTTGGGAAGGTGGCTGAACGCTGGTAATTTTTGTGATGATGATATAAAAAAGTCTTTTAATGAAGAGACTTTGAGACTTTGGAGGGTTTGGCCTCCAACTCCTTTGCCTCGGGGAGCGGGTGTGAAGTGAAGCAGCTCATCCTCCCTGGGTTTGCCATCCTATCTGCAAGGGCGTGAGAAGAATTGTGGTTGTACCTCTGCCAAGCTGTTCCCTGCTGGCCTTTCAGAAACCAAGTTGCAAAAATGCTCTTTCCTGCAGAGTGTTGCAAGGACTGTCTTGAATTTGGCTGCAGAAAAATAGTTTAATTATTCTTTTTTTTAATCTGGGTTGCTCCACACCATTAAAAGAAAATATATGATTTATGTGGGTCTATTGCATGAGGCAGAGGACCTACATCACCTAGAGTGCTGGTGGTGGGGGTGGCAATTATTATGTGCCAGAGCAGCAAGTCAGCGTTATTTTAAATCCATTCCTTCATCCCATGCAACAGTAATATCTTTTGGACAAGGGATTTTGGAAAAGTTGAAATGTTTGCTTTACAAAACAGACATAAAATTTCTCCTTCAAGGTGCTAAATTTGTGCTGAGCTGTTCCAAAACACGACTGCATCTGGCTGTGTCTTGTGTCTGCTACTAAAAAAATGTCCTAAATTCCAGACAACCTCTGGGGCTTTGAAATAAAACTCATTAATCCTGCATTTGAATTTAATATTTGAAATTTTATCCTAAGCTTTTTTTCTTCCACATGAATTAACTTTAGAATACTTGGAAAGGAGCACAAGGGTGGGTGTTTTTTTTCCTTGGTTTTTTTGTTTTTTTTTTTTTTTAGAGAGAAAGAGAGAGAGACGGAGAGGGAGAACATTCTTAACAAAGGGTATAAAATTAAACTAGATTTGACCTCTGCCTTTAGCAGATTTTCCACCTGGTCTGTGCAGGAAATCAACTTCTATATAGCAGCTCTTTCATAAGGAATAACATACATGAGTCTGTAAGTGACAGTTTTTCTTGGGTGGACAACAATGTTAGTTACTTTTTATGATTAATTGATAAATGTTTTGATATGGTGCCTGGGCTCCGAGTCAAAAATCACTCTAGTTAGATGATCCAACGCTTGGGAAGCTGAGCCAATTACAGCTCAGGCACAGTGAAAACAATTCTAAAATATTTGAGCCTAAAAATGTGCATAGTTGTTAAGGAATCTTACACGTGGGTGTATGGTGGTATCCTGAATTACAACTACTTGGTGGGCCAATTTCTTGAGGAATGCAGGGAAGTGCAGGGATTGGAGACTCTTGCATCTATATTTCAAAAGATTTGGGAAAACAGAAGAACCACATGGACTCTTGTGGCTGGGCACGTGCTGAGGAAAACCAGACCGGGGGCCAAAATGTACTTTTAGTCCCCTGGGTTACACAAATCCCTTTGCTTTTTTGGGAAGGTTTTAGGTTTCCAGTCTCATTGCCTTGACTCTTAACATCCTCTGAGCTTGCTCTTTTCTTTTCTTAGGCTCAGGGACTTGCTTTCTACACCAGGATTCCTACTTTGTCCTTGGATTTTCACCCTGACTCTAAACCCCTAATGGATTTTTAAGTGATCCATGAGAAATGGGACTTCAGTGGCTATCAATCAGTTTAGGCTGGACTCAGAGGTTGTGGGTGCAGCTCAGCATTGCTGCCAACCTGGATTAGATTAGACAGAGCTCTTGGAGGTCCTCTAGAAGAATAACCTACCTTGTAATTGACTTCTCAGATTATTAGGAGACAAAAAAAAAAAAAAAAACCACTCTATTTTTCTTTTTATGGGTAAGTGAACACAGAGGCATTTTCTCAGTAGGATTTGGGGGGTCATCAACTCAAAGACCATTTGGAAAACTCCTCTTTGCAGGTTGCTCATGGCTTCGTGTGTGACACATCTGCTCCCAACAAAGTCAGGGAAAACAGAACATCCGTCTCGTTTTCTGGTCCCCAGCCTTCAGTACCTACAATGTTACATGGAGGTTTTGAGGGATGTGTGCCAGGATTTCAGTGCCACCAGAGATCTGGAAACTGAGGGACAAACCCTGAAATTCAGAAATCTCAGTGGTTGTTGGGTGCTCCTCATAGACCTCTGCAAGGATCTAAACTTAACCCTAAACACCTCATTGTCTTCAATGGATTTTTATTCCAAGGCCAAGACCAGGAATCACTTTAGAAAAATTAATGTCTAATGGATGCAGCTACTCCTGGAGCCTATTTGGCATCACTAAGGCCATCAGCCCCTGGAGGGCTTAGAGCCAGAATCCACTGAAGATTTAGATAGTACTCCATCTTCTTACGACCCTTGACATACTCCTGTATCTACAGAAGGGAGTGAGGAGAGCTGAAGAATGGATTTGCAAATGGAGCAGCATCTTCCCTATCCTGGTTTTACAGTGAAGATCCATAAAGAGGCACATTCCTTCCAGTTTTTATGTTCTTAAAAATGCAACATTTTTGGTAATTCTTTCTTTTCAAGTGCCATTTGGGTGGCACGATACCCCCTTCCCCCTCTCCCTTCATCCCTGACCCTCCGTTTTGGTCCTGGATGCTGGATCTAAACACACTCCTGCTTTCACTTGATTTAACACTGGAGGATTTCATTGTTGCTGATACGAAAGGAAAATTTCTAGCAGCACTGGAAGCTTTACTGCTCGTGACTTCTTAATCATGCAGATTTTATTTCATGTTAAGCTAGCAACTGAACTCTTCTAATAAACAGAGTAAAATCTAATTAGGCTACTGGAGGGGAATAGAAGAATTTATCCTCCTCCAGACACACAGACATTAGGAATTCTTCCTCAAACATACACACAGGCTTCCTGGCAGCTGCCTCACTCAAAGAGTGGCTAATGATCGTAGTAATTTGCACTTAGCTGATACTGCTATGAGTTCCTCACACATGGAAAATATACTTCTTTCATGAGATCATCCAGGGCAGCATGGCCTCGTGGATTCTGCACAGAGAGGGAGAAATCCCAGTTCCTAATCCCGTGGCTCACACTACTTGCTGTGGGGTCTCTCTCTCTGGGTTTCTCCATCTCACTTATCCGGCTCATTCATGGGCTTGTGGTGATTGCTCAGGCGTTTGTCTGTAATGTGTTTCAAAAGCAGAGGCACAATTAAAGTGCTGGAGCTGGGCTGTGATTAGAGACCCAACGGCACCTCCAAAACACATGTAGGGAAGATTGACATCAAAATTGAATTCGGCTGATTTTTTGTCTTCATTGGGCTCGTAATTATTCCAAGTATTGGTGGTGAGAGGGAGCTCAGAAACCATCTGGCACTGGGGGAAGTTGACCCTGTGCGAGGGGGCACATCTTCCCTCACAGCCAAACTACATCCAGCATGTCAGAGACATCTTCATGCACATGGTCTTTCCTGGCCTGCACACCCATGGTCCTTCCAAAGAGGTGATGTTCCCCAGGGAAGTGTGGGGTCACCAACTCTGGAAGTATTCAAAAAACGAGTGGACGTGGCCCTTTGCGATACAGTCTAGTGAGTGTGGTGGTATTGGGCCAAAACTCGGATTTTATGATCTTGGAGGTCTTTTCCAGCCTCAATTAGTCTATGATTCTATGATACCACCTCAGGTTTTTACCCCTTACAACCAAAAGCAGCTCCTCCAGCCAGTGGGTTCAAGCTTGATGTCTCCGCTGATTTGGACTGGGATTGATGTATCGTGCAAGGGGCAGAGAGTCCTCCAGCAGATTTCCTCACTGATCCCTGCAAAGGACAGCCCAGATGTCTCACAGCAGCCCCAGCTTCACACTGGGAACCATGAGATACATGTCCAAAATTGGCTGTGCAGCTGTGGACACCTTGGAGGCATCAGGTAAACCCAAGGCAGCCCTCCCTTGGAATCAGTGCTCAAGCATTTTCCCTGTGCCTGCATGTTTTCCAGTGGTCTGTTTTTTTCCCAGCTGTAATGAAAAGGAGAGCTGTAATCCCCTTTTGCAAGACTATTTAACTCTTCCTATGTTGCTTGTCTGGATTGCTCCTGTAAAACCATTTCCTTGGTTTGAATGAAGGGCAGGGAGACAACATAGGAGTAAATGTTAAAATTAGACCAGAATAAAAGCTGTGACTTGTTTATAAGCAAATGGAATCATAGAATTATGGAACCACAGAATGGTATGATTGGAAGGGACCGTGAAGATCATCTCACTCCACTCCCCCTGCTGTGGGCAGGGACACCTTCCACTAGTCCCATCCAGCCTGACCTTGAAATTTTCCAGGAATGGGCATCCACAGCCTTTCTGGGCAATAAAATGGGACCTAATCAGCCTCTGGAAACCTCAGGAAACACCTTTTTACTGACCACAGTAAGGCAGGGTGCCAACAGCCCTGGCCCCTGGAGACATAACTGGATGAGGAAGGATTCAGGTCCTGCTGAGAGCAGGTCTGTTCAGGGAAGGGTGTAGCCCCAGGAGTGGAGGAGAAGACCTGCCTCCTCCTAGTTCAGATTTTTGAAAACCATCACCAGAAAAGAAACTAAAATACAAAAAAATTCCAAAAAAACAGTGACCCTGCAGCGGGCTGGAGCTGAGGTATCTTTTTATAATACAATGAGTTTTTGTGAAATGGAATCACTTGCCTGAAACCTGGAGGCATTGCTGGGTTTTAACTTCTGCTTTATTCAGGCAGAGCTCCAGTTGGTGTGAGAGAGCACTGGGTCATATTAGGATTTGGCCCACAAGGGGGGAGGAGAGCCAAGCTCAGAATGTCACATAAACATATTAACTAGAGACTTGGCTTTCTCCAGGATCCCAGGCATGGAACAGGGCTGTGATCTAGTCTTCTGTGAGGCATATAAGGAGGTTAAATTGGTCCTGAGTAAAGCATTAAGAGAGCAGGATCCAAACATCTGCACAACCATCTGTATCATCTCTTCCTCCTCCCAGAGATGTCTGGAATATAGTTTGTTTGGTGTGACAGGTAGAAACCAGCTAAAAGCTGCTTAACCTGTTCTGCGGGGGTGAAAAATAATTTAAAAATCGAACCATGGGTTGTTCATGCTGAAGTCAAAAGCGTGTTCTCCCCGGTGCTGAGGTATGAAGGGGGCATATTGTTCATTTAAACCACACTCTATACTTTCTGCAGCAGCAAAGTATTTTTGAAAGTTTACAGCTGTAGTAGAAATTCCCTGGAGCTTAACAGGCAGTTTTCTGCCAATCAGAGAGCTGAAGGCACTCCGGTTTGGGCTCCAAAAGTGACATTTTAGTGTTACACGTCTCAAATGTGGAGCGGTTTCGAGGGAGCATCCTGACAGGTTTTGAACTCCCAAGAAATGATTTTCTGGTGCCAAGCTACACAGTCTGGGGAAGGCTGCACGCCACACTCGCTCCCTGCAGCTCTGCCAGAGTAAAAAATAAAAGAACAAGAAATATGGCTCGGGACTATGGTTTGCAAATGCTTTGCAAGTAGGAGCTTTCTCTAACGTTTAATGTATCAACTGCTCTCAGAGCCATAAGGAGTCAGTATAAGGGGAGGTCCATGTGTAAGTATATCATGTAGTGACACCACGGAGAAAGGGAGAGACAGGGCAGGAAAGAGAGTTGACCAAAACCATCTACAGCGTGTAGGAAATGGTAAAACTTGGGCCAACTCACTGTAAGCCCATTAACTTTATAAATTTAAAAGTGACTCTGCAGCGGTTTCTGAAAGGGAAAATGTGGGCATCTGAGAAGGTGTGGATGCTAAAGCATTGATGTGAGACCCATACTTCAGGGAACAAGAATACATCAGTATGCCATGACTGTCTCCACAAAATAGTCTGAAGGAAGAGATTGGAGGAAATTTAAAATTATTGCTTTAAAAAAAAAAAAAAAAGGAGAATGGTTATGAGATGGAAAAAATACATTTGGCTTCTCAGTATTATTTTATTTAAGTAGAGAAGAGAAAAGCTTTGAGAGAAACAGGCAACATTTTAAGACCTTTAATTGGATGACGAGAATAGATCATCTTTTAAGGCCTTGGATGAACAATTGGCAATAACTAATTTTAACTGGTTAGAGCAGGAGCTGCACTGCCACAGGCAGGTTCATCTGCAGGGCTATCACTGAAATGTGATTGCTTATATCGGTTAGGGTTGGGAAGAGTGGGGAATAGCTCGGCTGTGGTTCTCATGTCTCCCCTGAAGCTGGGGCCAGGACAGAAGTTGAGGGGATCTCTGAGCTCAGCCCCTCCTGATGTCCCTGCACGCAGGAGGTTTGATGTTTTAGAACACTCTGTCATGGACTCGATGACTTTGGCCCGATACCTTCTGTTTATTGTTAAGGAAAGTCAATAGAAGTGTGGAAAAGTACAAAATGTCAACCTGTGACCTTATGAAATCCATGGCAGGAGAGAGAATAGAAAGACAACCCACCCTCTGGTACAGGCTCTGTCCCTCCTGCTGTGTTGGGATCCTGAAGGAGAAAGCTTTTCTCAGGACTGGGGCTTAGCAAATCAAGAATTTTGTCTCTCTTTATTTTCATTACAGTTAGTTAAATCCTTAGGCTCCTGTTAACACTGAGCTCCAAGTTGATTTCTTGTTAAAATGCTGAAGCCTAATTTTCGTTTAACAATTTTCTGTTGGAGGCCAACATCAAATTAGTGTGTTTTCCACTGGCAGACTCCAGTAATTTGGTAGGCAGGAGGCTCACACATACTTAAGTTATTCAATACATTTTGTTATACTCTGTACAAAAACCTAGTCAGAAAAGCCTGATTTATGCTATTCCTCAGGTTTCCTGTTACTTTAAACCACTAACATCCCATGGCCAAGCCCTTCACAGGCAGCCAGCACATCTGGCCCAGAGTGGTTCTGTCACCTATGGCCAAAATGCCATATATTTATAGTCAAGTCATGATTGAGAAGAAAGAATTGATTATGATGAAAAAGAAAAAAAAAAAAAAAGAAGGAAATGTAAAAAAAGGCAAATTTATAAGTGGATATTTGTAAATATGATTGGGTGGTTTTTTTTCCCTGAACATTCATCTCAGACAAAGAGGAGCCCACAGCAGAGTATTAGTTATGTCCAATCAACTCTTCTGTCTTAATTATAAATTACTGAAAGCTGTGATTTTCCCATTTCACACATTTTAAATGTCTATTTTGTGTTTCATTTATACAGACAAGCCACTCCTGGCTGAAGCCAGAGCTGCACAGTCCATGTGAAATCCCTCCTCAGTTCCGCTTGTAAAGAAGTGAGCCTGCTCCTCCTGAGGTGTTTTTAGCCGCTCTCCTCAGGGGATTCAGGCTCGTGCAGTCACTGTGTCTGTGTTGTACCTGTGTATCCATCTGTCAAATGTGATCAATGAGCCAAAGTCGCCCAAAATATTAACTTCCTACATGTTTCATATACTAGTTAGAGGCAGAAATTTGGCTTAAGGTCCTCCTTGAAGGGAAAGCTGGAGTGCATGTCCATGCTGTAAAAATCATGCGCAAATCCAAAGAGCGTGAAATCAGGTTCTTAGGACAAAATCTTAATTTTCCTCATAGAAATACAGGCTTAAAGATTAGTTTTATTAAAAAAAGAGTGTAAAGACCTGCAATATTCAGGCTGATACAGGCAGAAGTCAGGCAGTAGTTTGGGGGAGCCGCTACATATTTAGTGGCATGAGCATGGATTTAAGATGTGTGTGCTGCTAAAGGGCAAACAGGCAAAGCTGGCTGTAGTTTTTTTTCCTCTGGAGGGTGCCTTTCACAGAGAGTCATTCTTAATAAGGGAGTTGTAAAGGAAACCTAGAGATGGTAACGAGCAGATTCTCAGCTGTGTCAAACCCCAGAGCGCTGCCATGGAAATGTGAAGAGCTGCAGAGGCTCAGCCTCTCTGAAAATCTGATCACTGAGCATTTCTAGTCAGCCGCCTCTGCCAAAGGAATACGAAACTTTCCAAGTCTGTGCCAAACTGACATTTGTGAACTGTTTCTCCAGGAGATTTGGATTGTGTAACCAATAACCATGGACCACTCCTTCACTTTCTAAGTTACATCTGGTTGAGATGAATTTCTATGTGGACAACACAACTAATATGTGAATAACTGTGTTTGTGCTAAACTTTATTATGCAGTTGCATTATGGCATATGACAGTCCCTGAGGTAACAGGGCATAACCTAAAGAAGCGTGTTCACACAAGGGAGATCCAACACCTTTGCCATTTTGTTCCTTGTTATTCCTCATCGATAAACTACTTTGAAGACTGAGGCAACATCTCCATCCTGAAAACCAAAGGTGCAATCCTGATTTATATCAGCTGCAAATCTTTGCAAAATCGCTATCAATTAATTTCCTGCACAATTTCTCCCGAAACACACTGGAAGTGCAGCCTGACTTTTTTTGATCTGGTTGATGAGAAGCTCGAGGTGACCCAGCAATTTGCGCTTGCAGCCCAGAAAGTCAAACATACCTCAGGTTGCATCCAAAAGAATTGTGACCAGCAGACTGAGGGAGGGGATGTCCCCCTTTCCCTCACTGTGATGAGACCCCACCTGCAGTGCTGCCTCCACCTCTGGGCACCCAGCACAAGAAGAACGTGGAGCTGTTGGAGATGCCACAAGGGCTGGAGCCCCTCTGCTCTCGAGCCAGGCTGGGAGAGCTGGGGGTGTTCACCTGGAGAAGAGAAGGCTCCAGGGAGACCTGAGAGCCCCTTCCAGTGCCTAAAGGGGCCCCAAGAGAGCTGGAGAGGGACTTGGGACAAAGGATGGAGTGACAGGGCAAGGGGGAATGGCTTCTCACTGCCAGAGGGCAGGGTTGGATGGGATATTGGGAAGAAATTCCTCCCTGTGAGAGTGGGCAGACCCTGGCACAGGTTGCCCAGGGAAGCTGTGGCTGCCCCATCCCTGGGAATGTCCAACACCAGGTTGAACAGGGCTTGGAGCAACCTGGGATAGTGAAAAGTATCCCTGCCTATGGCAGGGCATGGAACGAGTTGAATGCTGAAGTCCCTTCCAACCCAAATAATTTATGATTCTATATGCAGAAAATTATTTAAGCATTTGTTCACCTTCAAGCAAACGATTAAACCTGTCTTTGAGCTTCAGATTTTGCCCAAAGAGTTGTTAAAACAGGACCTTGGGTGAAGCATCCACCTGGTTTGTATGTTCACTCCAGGTGATGACTGCATGCCTGTCCAAGGACATACCAGCTCTCAGTGCTAACAATGCCTCTTGTTGCTTCTTTTGGCAGGAATGTTGCAATTGTCTTTCCGAAGAATTAGATCACAGCCAGTCCCACCTTAGCTACATATTTGCTCGCTGAACAAACAGGATGAAATTGGACCCCTGGTCATGTCTGCTGGCAGAATCCAGCACTTTCAGTGCTGTAAGATTGGCTCCAGGAGTGCACAGCATTCAACCAGTCTCCTGCATCCAAAAGTTTGCCCCCTGCCAAAATGACATCCCAGCAAATGTTTTTGGTCTTACCCTCCCCAGAAAGGCAAATTCATTCACATTTGAAATAGCAACATCAGCAATATTAATTGCACAATAAAAGAGAATTTGTTCCAAGTATGCAGCCAGATGTTTATTTATGTACAATTCTGAGTCTTGCATCTTTAATTCAACATTTAAAGCCTATTTTAACAAACAAGGTTTTGTTTTATATGCTAATCAGATCTTCTGAGTCATTTAAGTAGCTCTGAGAAATGCAATGTCTGATGGATATTTCACTGCACTAAACATAACTTTTTCCTATATAAGCCAGAGCTTAATTTCTCCTTTATTACATGAAAGTGCTCAATACTTTGCTTTTGCCCTTCAGGGTTATTTTGAAAGATAAAGTGAAAACAGAGGACCCCACCGGTGAAACCCGCTCCTTCTGTCTCTCTATTCAGTAAAATACATGTTTAGAAGCAATAAGGTGCTCAGATACTCTTGAAAGGGAGCTGAAAAGACTCCAAATATTCATTAATATAATATTTTTTCCATGTAGCTCAGCAAAATGATGAAGAGTAGGGGGAATGAACTACTGCAAGACCCATATTATTAACTCATCTTGGGTTGCATGATCCCACAAACAGCTGGAGAAATGAGTAACAATTAAAATCTCGAATTAAAATCTCAAATTAAGTGTTGCAGTCTTGGGTACCTTTTTCCCTAATGCCCAAACACACATTTCTAGCCATGAATTTCTGGGTGTGAATGAAGTTAAAACAAAACTAGTGGTGTCATTCATGGAGGAGGGAGGTCAGGAGATGATTTGTTATTCTCTGTGCCCAAACCAGGCACTTCTGTAACATTGATGAATGTACAATGCATGGGTGTTGCACATGCATATTAAAAAGTTGCCCTTGCTTTTTGTTGGTAGATTTGCTCTGGATGGAGAAGAGTAAAACTGATGAGGCCACGTTGTCCTGGCTCCAGAGCTCCAGAGTGAAAGATAAAACCAGGAGAGAAACTCAAACCTCCAGCCAACCATGAGCGACAGGAGCATGACAGTGACCACTTGAACATATCAGGGTAAGAGGAACTTGACTTTAGGGTCTAAAGAGAGCCTTATCAGTCATGAGGGACTGATAGAGGAGGATGAATGGTGTTGGAATAGTTCCTGGCAATGACCTTTCTGCAACCATTCCTTTGCTTTCACAAGGGCTTTGCTTGCCCAAGAATAGCAGGGATTATTGTTTACTTAATTGTGATTTTACTCTTTTCTTTTATCAAAGGATTTGAAAAAAAATCAGAGCTTATGGGAGGTCTTGGATTGTCTGAAAGGAGGATGTAGAGACTGGGCACAAATAAGCAGTGACTCTGCAAGATTTCTAGAATTCAATCAGGTTTTTTTGCCATTGATTTCCTGCCATTGCAGCAATTAATCTGGCCCTTAGTTCTTATGAAATACTTTCAGAAATCAAGACTGTACACTGACAAATAATTACATTATGTTATTTATTTATTTACAGGATTCTTTGCTTTGTCTTCATGTGGCATATCTGTATAAAAGTGTGTGAAATTAAGAACCATGTGAGGGATTTCAGGAAATGTTGCATGTCATTAAAAATTTCTGCCCAGAATCTGTGCATCAACCAGGGCCATCGCACAGCAGAGCAATTATCAATATCATCTTTAAAGGAGGTTGTAGTGAGGTGGAGTTTGGTCTCTTCTCCCAAGCTACAAGTGGAAATGGCCTCAAGCTGAGCCAGAGGAGGTTTAAACTGGATATTAGGGAACGTTTCTGCACTGAAAGGCTTGTCAAGCTTTGGAACAAGTTGTCCAGGGCAGTAGTTGAGTCACCATCACTGGAAGGATTTATGACATGTTGCATTTGGGGACATGGTTTCGTGGTGGCCTCGGCAGTGCTGAGTTAATGGTTGGACTCAATGATCTTAGAGGTCTTTTCCAATCTAAATGACTCCATGATTCTAAATTCTCAGTTTTCCCTGCTTTTCTATAGATTTTTTTTTTTTTGTATGATTTGATTTCTTTCCTTTTTTATTTTCACTAACACCAACCAAGAAAAAAAAAAAGGCAGAAACGAAAAATCTTCATTGGAAGTATTTGAAATATTCTCCACTGGAAAAATAATATCCTGTAAGGGATGGATAGTCGTGTAAACACACCTCTGCCTAGCACAGCCAAACCAGCCTGGATTCATGGGAATGACTTCAGATGGCATCGAGGGGAGGCAGGAGCGGGTTGGGAGGGGATTAATACTCCAGGTTTCAATGTCTAGGGATGACAGTTCCAGTTGAGGCTCTGGTTGGGAGGGAAAATATGTATAATAATAATAATGTCTCATTAGCACTCCTCAAAAATCAATCACATGATTTGGTATCTGCTTTGGTAGATAAACCCAGGACTAGAATAACAAGGTTTACTGCAATTTAGACTTGAGATGCACTGGAAGGGAGGGGAAGTCTGCACAAAGCCTGGCTGTACCAAGGCCAGTGGCAACAGACCCTTTACTTTCATTTGTTCTGAATTCACTCATACATTTGCAATCAACATCGTTTTAAAATTAAAAAAAAGTAATAATAAAAAGCAAGGAGGGAGTGCAAGAGAGACAGACAGGCAGGTTTTGAATTGTAAACCATGTAACAGACCCCATTCTCAACAAGCTTTATTGCTGTTCAACTAAATCCCTCAAGTCTCTCTTGAAATGAGTGGAATTAAAAAAGAGTATTGCCATCTAGGTACTCCTTTGTCTGGAACACAGGAACTTTATCTTATGGTCAAATCATTCTAAACAACCCTTTATAAAGGACTAGTAAATCAAGCAGTTTGCATTCCTCTAAAGAATATATGAATCTATGATCACAGTATTTTTTCCCCAATTAAACAACTTCAGTTTTTAAGCATAAAAAGTTCCCTGGATGTCATGAGCATTTTGCAACAGAGTTTGCTGCTCACATCTGAACAAACCAGGGGCAGTGTATGGATAGAGGTATCCCCCTCTGCTTCCCAGGGGAGTCCCAAATGAGCCAAATATTCAGGTGATGTAAATCAGTGTTGTTGCAGATCCTTCTGGACATGATAGAGTGCATTAAATCAACAGTCAGCCTTCCCAAGCAGCTCCATCCCTGCTCGGAGCTGGAATTAAAGCCCGTGTTGCTCAAGAGTTCGTACCCAGCAGCCTCAGAGGATTAATTAGGGCTGATATTTATTTCTTTGGATACAAAACCCAGATGTGTGAGTTAAGCCAAAAACCATAGGGAGAGCCATCCTGCTTTTTTTTCCAGAGGACAGAGGAAAAGCAGAGTTGCCCACCCAGAATTAGAGAACAGAAGCAAATAATTATCATCACAGAACAATTTGGCAGCCGTGGGGTTTCATAATCTGCTAAGCCACTTTACCTGCCTGATTATGAAATAATTCAGATGACCTCAACCTTTTTTTTTTTTCTTTTTAATTACCAAGTATTGTAAATATATAAATGTGTGTTGATTTATTTGTCTGGAATCTGGGAAGAAAAATAAGGAGGGAATGCTCTTGCTCTCCATAGCTAAAGAAATAAATCAGCTTGTATTTCACGTTAAGTAAATGTTCTTTCATGTGTTACAAAAATACCTGTCCATTCAATAAGGGGTTTACTTTAAAATTAATTATTAAGGCTGAAGAATAGACAGTGAAAGAGCCTTAAATCACGAGCAAGTGTAGCACCTCCCTGGATTCCCACAGAGGAAAGGACATCTCCAGCAGGACAATGCAGTTCAGGCTTATGCTTGGAAAAATGTAGGATTCAGGGCATTTTTATGTTGAGCTTTGTTTTGTGAACACTCCCCTTTGGCAATGTTATTTCACTCAGAAAATTCCCCAAACTGGGCTGGAATCAGCTGATTTCACATGAACCATGAAGAACTTTCATACAATATCCGTTTGTGCAGCATTTCTTTGTCAGCCTTTTTTCTTTTTTTCCCCAGTGGGAAAAATGATCCAGTCTCTTCAATATAATTTAGATTTTTTTTTTTTTGTTATAAAAAGAAAAGCAGCAAAACAAAAAAAAATGATTCCCAGCCTTCAACCATAACCTAATTTTTGGTGTGTGTATTTATTCATTCTCAGCCTCTACCTCCCCTTCTTTTCCAGTGATAAAATATAAATAAATCTATAGGAATGGGGATCACCAAAACCCAAATATTGATAAGAATTATGGAAAGATCAGACCATCGTGAAATTTCTCCTCTTACTCAAGTGGAAAGAAAACTGAACATTTGCAAATTAACATATGAGCATTCAATCTTTTTTTTTCCCCCCCTATCAATTTGTGGTTGTCATTTCTTGTGTACCTGAGTATTGATTCCCAGGAATGAGACTTTTCGCTGATTTCACTGAGGTTTGGAATAATTTCCCGGGCAAGACTGGAGCCAGTGATCTAATGACAAAAAATGGAGAGCCCATTCCTTTTCCCTGATGTTACTCAGCATATTATATGGAAAGATGCAACAATTTTCCCCTCTGAATAATTCCTATAGAACTCCGAGGTGTCTAATTTTCTCTCTTTCTCACCGATTGCATCAGTCTCTTTTACAATATCCTCATATATTTTAGATTACAAGAGAAAAAAAAAACGGGATGGAAAATAGTAGATCTACTTTTTTTACTTTTTTGGATGTTTCTGATATTTGGGTTTGGGGTCGACTGTCAAAATCAGGCTGTTGCATCGTTTCCTGGAGCATTTCCTCGCTTCTTTGCAGCTCGTTAAGCTCCGTTCTTTGTTTTTCTTGGGGCTTTTTTAACCCATCTATGGGGCATCTCAGAGGTCTCCGCAGCTCCAAAAGTCAGCTGAAAAAACAAGCGCTCCCTTTTTAGCTCTTCCAGTCCATGCGAGACACATCAGGGCTCGGGGAAAAGTGGGGGGGGAAAGGGAAAACCCGCTGTATTTAGAGTTAGGAGCAACTGCTACTGGTGGGTGTCCTGGTCCTCCTCCCCTTCCAGGTTCTGGAGAACATCAGCCGAGGTGACCTCAGCGACGGTCCCTCTCTGCGCTCCCCAGGTCTCTGCTCCGCTTAATCCTGTCAGAAAAGTCTCCAGCAAACATTTGTAATTGCAGGCAGAAAGAACACTGCTGTCTTTATTTTTCCTAACTTGACATCTATCAAATTTAGTTTAAGTGTTCCCCTGGGTCGGCCGAGTTGCTGAGCTATAAACTAAAAATAATTAAAATAAAATATTAAAAAACCCTCAAGCCCTGCTTGCCAGGAGCTATCGCTGGGAGTTAACAGCCCTCAATCATGAATTTCAGAGCTGGAGGAGCTGAAATAAGAGGGACAGGTTTAATGCAACAGAAAACCGAAATTCTTTGATATTTTCATGCTACAGGGTTTGATTCTTGCACTCCAGGACAAAACTGGTTTCTAAATGTGCGGGTTTTTTTATTTAATACTACAGTTAATCTAAATTTTAGAGCAAAAAGGAAAGGCAGGGCAAGGTAGAAAGAATTGTTCTGATTAACATCTCAGATAATCAAAACCTCACCCTGACAATTCCTCTAGGGCAGAATTTACCTTCTCATGCTCTAAAAGACGACTCTGCCAATTTATTGACCCCAGCTGATGGATCAGCTCTCCCCAAAATTGGAAATTCTAGTTACAATGACTTCAATTTTGGCTTGAACCCGAGCAGACAGACAGCATGTTCCCAGACTGGTCACATTCATAAATGTCATAAAAAACATACTTGTTCTATGACACACACGAAATAAAATTCTCAAGCAAGACATCTCTAACCAGAAAGGCATGAAACAGAAATCTCCAACCACGTGACAGGGAACCAGGACTGCTGAGAATGGTATTTTGACATTGGTGGAAGTAAAACCGAAATAAAACTTCTCTAGGCATAACTCGAATATTGGTTTTATTATTTTTTGTTATTCTTAGAGCTCACAGAAACCGTGTTGGGGAGGAATGATAAAAAAAAAATCAGTCAAAACGCAGCTCAAAATTTTTGTGTGAGTTGTTCCAGTGTGAATTTAAAGAGAAAAATTAAGTCAAGGATCACGTTCAGGGGAGCTGAGTAGAATCAAACATTTAGAGGGGCATAATATGGAGCCAAAGGATTAACCTGGGTTGTCTAAATGAGTCCATCTGCTCCTAATGCTTTTGCTTCTCATTACGTATTTTTTTCACTTTATGGAGTTATTTTTACAGCTAGTGAAAAAAAAAATAAGTTCACCTTATCCTTTTCATTATAAGCATGTTATTGATGCACACTCCTGGAAAATTAATTTTTTTTAGGAAAAATGCTGGCATTAGCAATACTTTTATATTTCTTTTCAAAAGTGTGGGCCTTCTTATTCCTATGAATAAGAAGAGTCTCTATCTGAAGGTGCTAAAGCCAAAAAATTGGGAGGATTGCCTGCACATAACCTTCAAAAATAGAAAATTGATCTTTTTGAGCCTTACAAAATAAGAATCATTTGAATTTTTTAAAGTGTGACACTGCAATGAGCTCTAAATCAAAACCAGACACAATATCAGTGCTCTGCTCTTGTCCAAAATGCTGAATAACCCCCTCCCCAGCTTTAAGGTTGAGTGTCACCTCCAGAAGGATCTCCTTGGATCCAAATTGCCTCCCTGTAAGGAGGGGCCCAACTCCCTTTAGAGAGGGATGTCCTGGAGCGGAGGGAGCTACGCCCACGGATGGTTTGGTCCGTAACTATCCAAGGATTTGGAAGTGAAATGTGCTCCAGAGAACAGACCAGAAGTGGTTGGGAATTTTCCAAGGTCCTTCTTTGGCAGGCTGTCACAGGACGGCAATTTGTGGAAAGTGAAACCGTTCCCAAGGGAAGGTCTGTCTGAACAAAGCTCCCAACTCAGAGGGAAAAGCACAAACAGAAAAGGAAGTAAGAAAATAAAACATTTAATAAAGGTGGGGGTGGGGGGGAACGACACACAAAACGTGGATTAAAGTGTCCCTTCCCAAAAATCCTGGAGGAAAAGGCTCCGGGGTCTGGCTTGAGGCAACTCTTGCCTTTCTCACTCTTTATGCAGAATTTTTATTTAGAACAAAATTACATCAAAGTGGAAAAGACCAAGAGAAAGGAAATTTGCTTTGCCTGATCTCCTGAAATGAACCATTCCTGGACTCTTTGAAATTATGATTTTTAACCTATTTCTGAGGTGTTTAGTATTCATTGCCAACAATTGCTAAAACACCACATAAAATCTGTTTGATAAAGTACCCTACTCAGCCACTGGACATGCTTAAGCAACTAATACCTGCAGGAGATTTTCTGTCAAACCTATTCCTTACTGGAAAATTGCTCCATTTATAAACATTTTCATAAAATCTCCCTGCTTTTTGAGTTCACTCCTCAAAAAAAAAAAAAAAAAAAAAAAAAAAAAACCCAAAAAACCCCAAACAAAAAAAAAAAAAAAAAAAAAAAAAAAAAAAAAAAAA
>JAWWEU010000020.1:18005194-18111420 GCA_035583155.1 Acropternis orthonyx
AAAAAAAAAAAAAAAAAAAAAAAAAAAAAAAAAAAAAAAAAAACCCAAAAAACCCCAAACAAACAAAAAAACAAAACAAAACAAAACAAAAAAAAAACCAGCAAAAAAACCACCACTTGAGAAACCCAAATTACTTTATAGTTTTTAGGCACAATGAGAAAGAAGAAACAATTCCCTACTAGAACTTATAAGAGCTGCCTCAAGAATGGATTTCCTGAGTTAGTTACCTTAGAACAGGGTAAAGTGACTTTAAAATAGTGCCAGAGGGTGTTTGCAGTGAGCAGATGCTGCTGTTTCACCTTTTTTATGGGCAGAACAGAAAGTTTATGGTTCAGTCACGCCACGCTTGCTCTGCGGTGAGGAATTATGGCCTGGCTGTCCTTCGCCACTAATTTCAGCGAGATGTTTCCTGTCCTCTGGGACTCTGCCTTCCAGTTCTGGAAGGAGAAGGAAAACAAAAGCAGGCTGAAGTGAACAGGCATGTGGTTGATAGGAGTGTGACCCTCCTGATACCCGGTGTGATCACTCCAGTTTGTGTCAGAGCTGGGTTTGGTCTTGTGTAGGTTGAACACATTTGCTCCAGTGCTGGTATCAGGCAGTAAAGGTGTGTGAGTGAAAGGGTTGGACCTGCAAAGTAGACCTTTAGTGGAGGTGGGACATACTGAAGTGGGACTGCACAGACCATGAAGGCAGCTGGAGATCTAGAAAAAACTATAATATCCTCAGAACTCCAAATGTTGGCTTATTAACCATCCCAGTCAGGTCTGGAGGGAGCTTAACCCCTGGATCAGCCACATGGGCTTTAAGCAGCTCTAGATCCCAGAGGGAGCACCTGACCCTGGGTGAATGGTGTCACCAACGTTGTGTTTGAGCACCTGAGTCTCCATGAATGTTGTCACCCACACTGTGGGTTTCTCCCTCTTTGTATCCCACACCCAGAGGAGGGAAGAACCAGGAGCTGCCATTCCCCTGCATTTACATGCAAAAAAAGGAGGCAGATTTTAGAGTCTCTTTCCTGAAGAAACACTCTATATCCTTTCACCCTGCTATTCCTTCTCCCCTGTTATCACCACCCCAATTCTTCCCTTCCCTCTCTGGCCTGGAGAAGGAGAAGACAGACAGAAAGAAAAAAGAAAAGAGAGAAATATGCTGCCTGGATTGGAAAAGTCATCTTTTCCCAGGAGCAGCGTAATAATGTTAATGGAAGGGAGAAAGGGAAAGAGGAAATGTTTCGCTAACGTGGAGAATTTCTGGCCTGGGTTCTTTCTGAGGCCTGTTTGTCAGGGGGAAAAGGAAATTGGTGGCTGGATGAAATATGAGCTGATGCAGCTGCAATGCCTTTAAATACAAGCTTTTTTAGGCACACTGGTGCTTCAGTTTGGGGATATAAGCAGATGCTGAATGCCTTTCCCTACTTCACATGGGGCCTTTGCGTGCTGTGGTTTTAAGGCCAGTGTTCAGGTGATAAAAAAAAAAAAATGGAGGGGGGGGAATGAAATGTCATTTTTGGAGAGGCAAAAAATACTTCAGGCTCTTTGGCGTGTAAGTCATAAAGGGCTTTTTGTGCACGGGCAGTCAGTGCAGTGTCAAGAGAAATCACTTGCACAAGGTGGAGTAACACTATCTGAAATTAAATTCTGGCCTCCATTTACAAGTAACACTTGAAGGTTAAAATAAAATGAAATAAAAGCTTTTTTCTTTCCAAGAAATTGAAGAGAACTCAGAGACGACCCCTCCTCTCCTCCACGAACATCCCCCTGGTGTTCTCGCCATCCATAATGTGGCAGCCCCAAGCATAAGGTAATTAGCAGAGTTCATCAGCCAGCCCTAATGAGCACACTGTGGTGGGGTGAAACCTGGCTGGAGGTTTAGGGCTGCTCTGATCTGAAAGGGGTTGCACTGAAAAGGTTTGAACTCTCGTGCTACGGCTTTCCAGGCTCTTTGAGCCTGATTCCTATTTACACTAAGTTTCCTTAGCATAAAGGGGCCTTCAAGTGGGCATGCAGTGAAGGAATATTTCAAGGCAAGGAGCATGCAGAGCAGCTCTGGCTGCCCTCCTTGCACCTTCCTTGGAACAAGCCCCTCACTGTTTTCTTACGAGGCTGAAATGCCAGATGTAGCTCCAGTCCGAGGTGGAGGAGAAAGGCTCCGGCTCTCAGCCCTGCTGTAGCTCTTTTGCAGTCTGGTGCTGTATCTCCAGGACGTAAATAATTGCTTATGATCTTTCTTTCTGGATCTGATTTTTATTCCTGCTCCTGAAGCTCTGATTTCTTGCTCTTTCTCTGTTAAAAACTCATCTCGAATTGATTGTCCAAGGCAGAAGATGTGCTGACACGCTCTGGAGATGTCATTGAAATATAAATAGCAAATAAATGATTAAAATTAATTTGTCCCCTTGGATGATTCCTTTAGAATTTAAGGATTGTTCCCAGCTTAGGAGACCTCCTTGGCTCAGTTCTGGCTGGGACCTTTAATTTATTTTTAAATGCCAGTGCTTGTTCCTCACTCCTAAGGAAATTGAGGCACATTAAACACGCTGCAAAATCTGTTTTTTTTGTCCAAAGAGAGTCACACAGTTTTCTGTGACGGTATTTATGAACTCAGATTCTCATCTAGTCCACCAAAGTCCCCAAAGAAAATGTTTCTTACTATTTATACCTGCCCTTTTGCCAAGCAAAGATCTTTCAGACCAAGGAATAATCTCCCAAAAGATGTATTGGAAACCTGGTTTGGCCTGTTCAGTGTAGCTGAACTGATTAATGTAGCTGGTTGTCATTTTTAGAACTAATTATTTTTAACAGCAATGATCTTTAACCCCAAAAAACTTTCTTTCCACATTTTCCTAATTTCTATGGAAGGGTTTTGCTGTGACTTGCTTATGGAAAATGTTTCAATATTTCATTTTAACCCAATAACCATTTCAGAAAGAAAACGAATCTGTTTCAAAGCATCCTGATTTTTTTAAAGGATCTATTTTGACCTCAGAATATTGAAACTCAGAGTAATTGCAAACACAGGTTTTCAACAATCAAGTTTATTTTCTCTGCAGCAAACCTCACCCATATGCCTGCAGGGAATAGCTGCATTTGCCAAATCCAACTTTTGGTGCACAGAAGAAGTGGGATGTATAAATAGAAAGTGTAAGCTTTTGGATTTATGAAATGGGGTTGTAATTTAAGGCCTCCCAGCCGGTGGCAACAATTGTCCATGTCTTGTGGGGTGTCAATTTTCCCTCTTCTCTTTATTTGGCTCAGCAAGTCGCTTTCTGCAATCACAGTCTAAAGCCTTGGCTTGTGCCTCCTCTGTCTCCAAACTCACAATGTCTCATCGAGTCGCTGTCGTCCCAGGGAGCTGCAGGATCCTCTCCACTAATCCCACGCTCTGATCTCCGGGCCTGTGGTGGGATACTGGGGGGAAAAAAAAAAAGAAAAAGGAAAAAAAAAAAAAAGGAAGAAAGAAAAAAAAAAAGCTTTCCTAAATGATCTACCAAATTACACATTATTTCACTTGACAAACAAAAACGCTCTTGTGGTTCGCGGGATGAATCGTGTACATCGTAATTTTGACAGCGAGTTCTGAGGCTGAACTGGCTCTTTAAACAATTTCCCTGTGTATGCAGTGCTGTTCCAGTTCAGTGAGAGCATATGGCAAACACAGAAACTGCACTTACTGATGCCAGGGCATGACCAAAATCTATAATAATGTTGTTTACTTTCACCAGCTCTGTGAGGAAGAATGTGGCCTCATGCACTGAGACGACCTCAGAAGAGTCACACTTTTGCTTTGTCAATAATTTACTCCAAACACACATTTTCCCTTAGAAACAGAAGGAACCAAGACACTGCAGGAACTGACTCAAACTCTTCTACAGAGTCTCCTGGAGAAAACTTGAGGAAATTCTCTCCATGACGTTGGTGAGAGTAGAGGGAGGCAGGAGACGAGCGTAGCTTTTGGAGCACCCTTGGCTTACGCTCCTTTTGTTGTTGTCATTTCTGATAAAAATCAGAATATTTCAAAGTCTTTACGGACAGAGCTCTGCCAACTTCCTTCTCCCACTAAATTGGCCGTTCCTGAGCGCTGCCAGGAAAGAACATATTTCAGCATCTCAGCGCTGCGTGGTCTGGCAGGAGAGCCTTGGGAGGCTGAGGGGGTTTGGCCACTCCTCTGCAGAAGGTTGTAACACCTCGTGCTCAGGGGGGTTTTCCTCCACACTTTTGTCGGGCGCTAAAGCTGCCCTAAGGATGTGGAGCCACAGGACAGTGCAGGCTTTGAAACTGGGGAATAAACAAACTCAACTCGCTGCCTTTGGAAATTCCAGCTCTCGCAGAGAAAACATCCTTCTTCACAGCCCAAATCAGAATGTCAACAGGAGGAGAGTCCTCATTTCACTTTGGTTTGAAACATCATCAGGAAAGAAGAGGGGAAAGCCTGATGGGATGGGATTTCCTAAATAAATGTGTTGAGGGAACAGGATTCGAGGAATTTGAGCAGCTTTTAGCGATTCGTTCAATAGCTGAGATAAATTTTCAATGGCAGCAATTGCAAAGACTAACGGTTGGGGAGATACCACCTAAATGGAAATGCATAGAGTAGTTTCCCAGTCGCCTGGAAAACACCTGGATTTGGATTTCAAGCATCGGAGAGTCTTAAATCTGTGAGGAGCTGAGCTGCACCAACTCCCATTGCAGGCACTGAGAAACAGGACTCTGCATCTGAGGGCACACTGTTTAAACCAACATTACCTCTGCTGCAGCCAGTGTTTATACAAGGCTGAAGAAGGATAAGCTATTGGTGGAGTCACAAATATTTATTTATGGAAGAGGAGAACGTCACTAATTTACACTTCCTCCCTTTTACGGTTCCTAATTCAGTGTCCTCTCCCATTTCTTAGCCATCACAGCTTCGTAGTTTATGCACACGTAAAAAACTGATAAAAATTTGAGCAACCAATAAACTCAGTACCCAAACAGAAACAAGATCTTTTTTCAGCAGTTAAAACTCAATTACAGTTTAGTCACATGTTCACTCCACTCAATAGCTCATAAAATGGGCAATGAACTCACCAGGTTCTCAAGCACTAGATGGATGAGAGAAGGTACCAGCAGATGGAATACCAGGGAGGCTGAAGCCTTTGGGATTTACTGCCTGAGGTTTGCTTGTCCCTGGGTGCAGGCAGAGCTGTACTGGGCTAATAAGCCCAGCTGGGACCTGTCTGGATCTGCAAGGAGCTGAAGCGAGTATGCAAGAAAAGAGAGCATCCACAAGAGTCCAGGACTTGATTTAGATGTCTGGTTTGACTTAAGAAGAGGTAGATATTTCATGAGCATGGAAAAGTCCCAAGGGTATAGCCTCCAGCAATTCCGCACATAAAAAACTAAAAACCAAAAGGAAGAATCAGCTGAAAATAGACATTTACTAATTTTCCTGAACCAGAGAGGTTTATAAATCTTTGCAGCCACTGCTGATGACTCCTTGCAGAAACTGGGGTAGATACTCATGTTTATGACAGGGCAAAGGCATTCTCAAAAGCAAGATCCGAAAAAATAAGGAAGTCACTGAAAGTTGCTCGTTTGGGTCACATTTCCAGGTACCACAAGCAAAAGGCCAGGGAAGAGATTTTTGTTGGAGGCACTTGGAGCGTGGGTGGATCCACACCACACCATTCTGCTCATCTTGGAGCAAACCCAAACGTGGAGATTTCCACCCCCAGCCCCCCAAAGTATTGCTCAACTGTTAGTTTGGATTTCGGCATGTGATACGTTCCTGGCTGGGACAGGGCCACTACTAATAACAAAAATGCAGGCATCAGCATGGATCATGGCCCTTCTTTTCCTTTGGTTTTTTTCCCTTCTTTTCCTTCTCTTTTCCCCCCTGCATATATAGAATTTAAATCATAAACTCCCAACGTTGTCTGGCCATTCACACTTTTGCTGACATCAGGTTCTCTATTCCCTTAGCTCAGACCTCTACAAATGATGTGTTTCCCTGTTATTAGTCAGGTCTTGTACGGGTTATATTTTTGTCTTGGAAATCCAAGGGTTTGCAACAAAGGGATGTTTCTAACAATTCTAAACATTTGAAAGTTAAATCACACTTTGCTCACTCAGGCTTAAGATCAGTTCCTCTGAGTTGATAATTTGCTCTTTCAGCTTGTAACCTAAGTTCCTTCTTTCACTTCTCTGGGTGACTCTGAGATGAGTTAAGAGTTCTCCTCAACTAATAAAACCCCAGTTCTACCACCAAAAGTATTCCTAGAGAACAGAGGATAAAGGGGAATCTGATTCATCCCTTAACAAAAGATGTAAGTAAAGAAATAACACCACTGAAATTAATAGACTTAAGAGAAGGATGTTGCAAAGAAATGCTGTTTCTCTGTCACTGTGTGCTCATGCAGATGAACCTACAGTCACATTTAATCTTTCCACAAAGGTCAGTGAAATGAGTCCAATCTTTAGTTTCACATGATTTTGCAGCTTCTTGGTTCCAACTCCGAGGAGCAGCAGAGGTGCTGAAAGACAGAAGGATAGGATATCCTCTTTGTGTCACTTTTCCTATTGGAAAGAGGAAATAATGGAAATCTTGCAAGAAGTCCCGTTCTCATGAGACTTTTCAGCTTCTTTATTCAGACCAAATGATCCTGGCTGGTTCAGATAAGGTGACTTTGGCTATTTACCCATTGTGAAGTAAATTATCAAAAGTCTTCAGGCTTGTCCATCATTAACAAAGGTTGAAAAATCCACTCTTTCCCATGCCAGGGTTAAAAAAACAATGTTAGAATCTGTTTCAGGATCTAAGGGATGCACAATTCGGTGCCAAAAGCATTCTTGTAAAAAGATAATAAGTTTCTCTGCAGCCTTTCTAGTTCTCCATGCATTTACTTTGGAGGTTGCAGAAGTCACAGGGGAAATTCTTTGGGCACATGTATTCAGTGAGACATCCTGAAACCTTTGACAAATGAACATCTTTTGCTGGTGTGATTTTTTTCTCCTTCTTTTGTTGCGTCTATTTAAATTGAGCCTTCTGGTCTGGTTAGGGCAGTGTTTTGTCTCAGACAGACAGCTCCTCCCCTAGAAAGCCATGAATTCCCAGCCTTGCCAGTGGAGGATTCCTATTGCTAGAGGAGGAAATCACTGCTTGAGGCAAGAGAATTCACCAGCCCTCTTATACCCTTCCAGACCTGTCTCTTCAGCTGCACATTACATCAGGCTGAGCTCCTACACCAAACCTCTTCTCGTGCCTTGTCTTTAGGTCTGCCAGAAAAGCGGGACCACGGGAGGGAGCTGAGCTCTCCCCAGCACTGCCTATAGCAGAGGCCCATGGAAATACCAGCACAAGATTTGTAGCATCACTTGGTGATTTTTCACTGCTCTGCTGTAGCTCTGCACTCAGACACTCTTTGTTTATTGTGTGCCCTTCTAATCCTGGCACTGTCAAAGGCCGCTCCACTAACTCAGCATTATTGGGATTTATGAGCTGTGCATGGCTAACACAGTGTTATGACAGTTGGGATGAGATTGGGTTGCAGGTCAATCTGCTCCGTAGACTGGAACATTTTCAGGTCTTTTTGGAGCTAAAAGCGTGAGGTTTAGACTGAGGAGGTCCCAGAGGAGAAAAAAAGGGAGGTATGTGGTGCTTCTCCATCCTATAGCCATCACACTTCTGATAAATGGCAAGAGAAACCTACTTCTTAGAAAGCAGAGGTGGAATGAAAAGGTATTTGATGAAGGTGGAGGCACAGTGCTCCTTCTCTCAAAACAAGAAGCTCCCAGACCGAGAGAAAACACGCTCACACTTTCCAGGCCATGCCTAATTTCAGCCATAATTTATGAGATCAAAACATGCTGGTGATCAAAAGTAGGGACTTCTTGCGTGTTTCTCATTTTTTTCCACTTCACTGAAAACAGTTGTGGGGAGACGTTCAGTCAGACTCTTTCTCCAGGCCAGAAATCCCAACTCCAAGCATCAGAAATTTCCCTAAATTAGAACAAAAATATTCTCAGGTGTGCCAACTTTTGAGCTCTTTTATTTTGCCGAGTAATTATCTCTCTGTTTGTCTAGGGGAATATCTAATAACTCCCTGCTCACGGAAGGGCACTGACCTCCGAACGAACCAAAAATAGCCCAGCAATAATTCCAACAATGTGCTTAATAACGGGATTTGAAGGCCCCTTTGGATCCAACGGGTTACACCCCATCTCGCCGTGGCAAAGCTGAGCGGGACAAGGCATTGCCCATTCCCCAACTCAAGTGTTTGCTGGGTGGGAGGAAGGAGGGCTGGTGGTGCTCCCCCATCCCAAACTCGCTGTCATTCAGGGCTCTCATCCAGTGAATTGTTTCAATCCAGTTGTGGTCGGGAGAAATATGCTCCGTATAATTCGCCGCAGCTTCCTGCCTGTGGACTCCACCGTGGAGAGCGTAGCCTTAATTGCTTTTTTTCTCTTGCTCTTTTTGCTCAACTGAATTCATTTAGAACCACAATGTAAGTTAATGATAAAATCCCTCACTAAACCACTGATAGCTACGTGCTGCCTCACTGGCACAAATAGCCAGTTTATTCTGGAGTCTTTTCTGCTTCTCTAAGGGTTATAATACGTCTAAATTGTTCAATAATTTAGCAGAGAGATAATTTATTTCGTGGCAAAAGCCTGTATGTTAAACCCTCCCAAAGTGCAGCAGAGTGTAGCAGCAGAGATTATTAAAATAACTGGGTTGTCTTCCAAGCTGAATTTGTGTGTGACCAGCACTGGTCATTCAGCCTCAGCGAGCCGCGGTTCCTTCCTCCTCTTCCATCTGTCATCTCCATGGTCCTGCTCTGCTTCCTGCCTCTGAAGAATAAGCTCCAACCTTATTCTTAGCCTCTATTTTTATTATCACCTAAGTAACGTGGCTTTGATCTCGGTAATGATTTCAGATGGCCTTGTAATAATTAATTAAAACTAACCTGAGTGGTATTTTGAACTGCCATATGACCTAAATCCTTCTGCCTAATCTCTGAAATCTACCTGCTAGGGGTATATCCCAAGGCAGGCAGTGCCAAAGATTAACGATAGACTGCGTGATATTTGGTTCCGCAGATTTAAAAGTGTTTCCCTTGAAGGCAGTGCTGTTTTTTTTTTTTTTCCCTTTTAATGGGTAAGCAGCCTCATTAGTACCAGGTGATTCATTTAAAGCACAATTACACAGGGAATTCAGCTAATTGATTGGATAACCCTCGATTCATTTGTAAAAACACAATCCCCAAACCTGAAGTGCTTGGACTTAGTGGTAGTCAGGTACCGAGAAGTTTACTTTGAAAGCAAACGTTTAGGTTAATGGGATCCATATGATATAAATTCCTAATAACTTTACCATGGGTGGGCTTATCGAACTGCTTATCATAACACAAGCCAGGCCATTTCAAAGGATCTTTCTTCTGAGCCTTTCTGAAGACTTTTCTTTCACCCCAGATCTATAGAAAATTCCACTAACTCTCCATTGAGAAAATATTTGAGCTCCCTCTCAGGTCGCGATTCAAAGGGATTCTTTTCCAAATGTGTATTTCTTAACCCTTTAGTGGCAGGGCAAAGTGTTTAATAGAGGTGTGGGATTCTGGGAAGGGGGAAGAGCTCTGAGCAGGAGCTTGTGCTGCTGCTGCTCTCGGGTCCAGGAGGTCACCTTTATGTGTGAAGGTGTCTGGGGGCTTGGACTGAAGCTGGTGCTCTTGTCTGTACATTAAAAGATGAACCTGAGGGTAATCTGGGCTCTCTCAAACCCAGGGAAGTCAATGTTCATCTTCCAGCTGACCTTTGTGGGTTTCCAATCAGATGCAGAGAGAGATTCTCAGAACTCTTTCTAATTACATAGGGGAATAAATGAGAACAGATATCCCCTGAAGAGGCTTTGGAATATTTAGGAATCAAAGGGGAGAGGTCACCTGCAGTTTGAAGACAAAATTTCCCATGCAGGACTAAATCATCTTAGAAACTAGCAGAGAAGTTGCTGCTACAAGAATGATAATTTCCTAATTTATTAATAAAGTTTTTTAAATTAAAACCATTGACATCTGCCAGAAAACATGTTACTGGGAAAACATCAATCTTTTCTTCCTGAATTACACTAATATTGATTGTATGCTTTTTTCCTGATATACCTTCTATTAGTATAGAAAAAAATAGAAATAATTTTGAATACTTAAACATAGCAGTAGAATTTTGTATAAACATGTGTGTATTTAAAGAGGAATCCAATATTCTGATAATCTCTGGGAAAGAAAAAGCTGCCAGAATCATGGCAGGTATGAAAATTGCCAGGACCTTCACTGAAGATGGCACAATAATTGTATCATAATACTTTTGGTATTTAATTATAACAAAAACTCAACAAAAGAGGGGGCAGCACCATAAAACATCATCATATGGATGAGATTCCTGCTGGGATAACTGCATGGACTGAAAGAAGAGAAAGGATTACAGCTGCTAACTGTAGTCATGTTTGACACTGACCTGTGGGGACATGAAAGTGGTCTACAAACATGTGGTAAAAAGGTTGATTAAGAGTAGCTATTTAAGAAGATAAAAATAAAGAGGGAGAGAGAGGCTTAGAGTGGTCCAGTGTGAAGGAAAAAGCACTGATTATGCTGCAAGGAGAACTTCAGAGACAGAGCCACTCTCTTGCAAGAGGGTTTCCAGTGGACACTGTTGTCATCTTAATGAGAAAGGAATCATATTAAACACAAAAATTGTGCAAGGTTTTGGTACAATTTAACCCCAATATCTATGATTCTATAAGAATTAAGAAAAAACAATTGAACATTGTTTTGAGGGTAAAATGTGAAATTGAGTTTAAAATTATAACTCTAAGCTAAGCAACCTGTAAAAGGTTCTAGAAATCACTGCCATCCTTGTCTGCAGTGTTTGGTCATGTCCTCAAAAGCTTTTATAGGGTTTATTTTAAGCCCTTAATCAGCTGCCCTCCACAACCAATGCCTGAAACAGTTCCATTTCGCTGCTGTAAATGCAATATTATTGCAAGGAGGTGTATTTGTGACTACTGGATCCTGTTACAGCACGAGGGATAATGGGCTGGCACGTTAGGAGCTGTACAAGGTGATGAGAGGCCGGTGCAGGAGTCCAGCGTGTTGATGTACTGAGTTTCCAAACATTAACTAATGCAGAAGGGAAGTCAACACTGGAAAAGCTTGTTCTTGCCCGTGGTGGGACAGCTGAACACTTCATAACACTATCAATTAATAGGCTACAGACACTGGTCCCCTCAGAGGAGAGCGCCAGGTTGGGAACAGCTCGGAGGTGGGAATGTCACAGGAAAAGATTTGGGGTTGCTGGCAGAGAAGTGTGGAAGATGCCTGGAGGTTTCTTGTCAGCACTTTGTCCTGGGCCAGCCCAGGTGCGTTAAATCATGGGATGTAAAGCCACATGTGGATATACAGGGATGCGAAAACAAAATACCAGAGGCTCTACAGCCGTGTCCTTCCCACCAACACTGGGCTTCTTCTCTCTTTGAGGAGAACCCACCAAACGTCACTGTCCTGAAGATCAAAGTTTTTCCAAAAAAAAAAAGGAAAAAAAAGCAGGTAGGGATCACAAAACTCCCAGAGACTGAGTTTTCCAGGAATCTTGCCTCTAGGAGGCCACAGAAGTAACCAAAAATGGTTCCAGGCTGGGATCTCTCATGGCTGGGCTGTAAGATTATTGTGTTAGAGGCTTAACAGGCTTGAAAAAGCTGGGCCGGAGCGGCAGTGAAAGAGAGAACAGTGTTTATTGAGCAATAAAAGAAACATTATGTTTCATTGCTCAGCCAAACTGCCCTACAGAAGCAAATCCCCGTGCCTTATAATATGGGGTGTAATAAATGCTAATACTATAAAGGGGGCTGTTGGGAGCCACCAGCAGGGCCCTATCACGGTGTAATCAAGCCCCCTGTTAAATTAACATCGTGCTCGCGCTCGCGGCTTTACTGTCTGGTGGGAGGGAGCGCCTGGAGGGCTCAGCTCCGGGGGGGTTTCACCTCCTGCACGGCTGCACTCGGCTCACCCTCTCCCAGGGACATCTCTGCGAGGCCAAGGGTTAGGTTTCCTCCCAAGGATTAAGCAGTAGGCTCATGTCAACAAGGTGGTCATGGAGATAGAGAAAGAGCAGGAAGGACTTGTGAGGCCGGTGGAGAAAGATCCGACTATTTCAAGGCAGCAGATTAATCCTGATAATACTGAGTCGGGCCATTTTTTCCCCCCTGGTTGGGTCAAGTTCCCTTAGCAACCACAAAGCCTGCCATTAATAAAATTAAAAAACTCCATCATAATTCCCAACCCCTGTGCCCTTTTCAGAGGCGAAAAGATAAATTGGATATAAAATGAAAGCCTTGCTTTTTGGCCTTTGGAAACCTCTTCTCGCTTTTCCACTTTCCTCCCCATAATTCTGCAGTGCTGACCTTCTTCCAGTCGTGACCGGCTTGGGATTGCATGCAACATATGGACCTCATTGTCCTACAGAGTGAGGAGGGCATGGATACCATTCCCGTTGACCTTTCCCTACCCAGGTTGGGGTAATTACTGAGGGCATCTGCACAGCCCTACCTGCGCTGGGCTGCAGCAGCTTCATCTTGAACTTCTGTCTGATATTCCAATTATTATCCCTAACAGAGCTGCCTTCCAGGGTTTCTTTGGAACAAAAAAAAAGGGGCCTTTTTTCCCCCAAATGAATTTTTTTGGCTAAAATCTGTATTTCTGCTAAGATGATTTAGTTGCTGCATTCTGTAGGGAAGGAAGAAAACCAAAAGAGAGAAAAAATATGGATATATCTGAAGATGCTTCAATTTTCAGAAACCAGAAGTAACAGAAGAACAGTTGTTAAAAGTGGGGAAAGTGTCATGTTTGGGGTTTTGTCAGTAAACAAGAACGTTTCTGTGGAAATTCAGGGTTTTCCACTTGCTGACAAAAATCACTGGAGAACCACCACGCTCCAACCACCTCTTTTTCATTTACTTCTGGTCATATAACACCAGGTTTCCATTTGCTGGGAATAAATGAGGGAGCCATGGGGTATCCCTGCTCTTTTCATTCACGCAAATAATCCCATTATAGTCCACAGGAGTTCCCGTATCCAGTGGGCAGGTTCTGACCCCAATTGTTTTAACAGTTCTTTTTGTTCACACCTCATATTCCAGCGAAAAAGTCTTATAGAGCTTGACAGAAGGCTTAAAATCACGAGTCTGCACAAGGATGGAATTATTGTCACATGTGTATCCTGCTCAGCCCCTTAGCTCAGGTAAATAGAGGGGAAAATGATACGAGAAATAAAATGTTGAGGGTAAACAGGTGGCTGAAGTTTGGGGAGTCAGGTTGACCCCATCCTACACTCCCTGAGGAATCAGAAGGAACCTCTTTTCTCCCTCTGTGCCTCAGTTTCCCCACCTGTAAACTGGGATTTACCAAACTTCGCTTTCTGAAAGAGTTGTGAACGTGTAGTCAATGGGAAAGTTCAGATGATCAAATTTGAAAGACAGAATTGCATTTTTCTTCAAATAATTTGAAAATCAGCCCTTTTTATTAAAAGGATTATTTTTTTCATCCTGTCACCCAAGGGCTACTCAGAGTCCTTCCCTTGGTTATGACAAAGGCTGAAAATAAAGGAGGTGACTGATTCAAAGTGAGCTTCACACAGTCCTATGTGTCTCTTTGGGATCATAAACAGACTTATGAAATATCTTAATTTTAATCAATTTTTTTTCAGAGCTTTGAACAATTTTTTCCTCATTATAACTTACCCCACTGCTAGAAAGCTTTTCCAGGTTGAATTCAAAAAGAAAAATACATAAAACCTTTTTAAAAAACCTGCATTAAACCTTTTCCAAAATGCTATTGATTTATTTCATAGAATCAGAGAATGATCCGGTTTGGAATCTGTATAATTTCTTTATATGATTGATTTATTTATATGATACCAGCAACATACAGAGAGCGAGGTAGTCCATTCCAAAAACCTTCTTCCTTGTGTCTTAAACCTTATAGTAGCCAACCTAATTGTATTTCAGCTTCCAAACAAAAAAAAGTCCCCCCTAAGTTCAGACTAAACCCGAGAAATTGTAGCCAGAAAGGAAATTTTTTTTTTTTTTTTTTTTTTTTAAAGTAAGTTATGTGGGAAGATATAAAACCAGCGGGTTGGAAAGGCATGGCTCTTTCAACTGCAGTTTATTGTGTTTACAGAATTACTCAAGTTCTGAGGAAACTAATGACCATCACAAATCTCACCAACGTCCCATATTTTAGGGCTTGAGTTTTCCACATTTTCTGCAGGTTTAAAGCCCAACAAGAAAGAAGGTTCTTGACAGGACAAGCTCTAAAACTTCTCTGACATACGGAGATCTATAATCTCACTTTTGGGTATCCAAAGTCTCCACTGCAACTTTAGCAACAAATTTCTTCTCCTCCATCCCAAAATAACCTCTCCGTTTCCAAAGCAGGGCTCCACATCTGTAACACATTATGTGCATAATTTGCACTTAATTACCAACCACATTGATTAAACCGTTGCACAACAATTAAACTTAATTAGGTTTTTTTACAGCGCCTTCACTCTTTAACCGAGTGTCTCAGCAGCTCCAGGGGGATGTTTAGCCCGAAGTGTGAGCACCATTTCTTTCCAATTTCAGGTGAAGGCAGAGCTGGGGATTAACAAATGTATGTCAGTCTCTGACCCAGCCTGAGCCACTTTGCATTCCCAATTGTTTCCATGTGGATGTCAGCAAATGTTCATCTCAGAGCTATAAATAGATGACCAGGCTGCCCCCACCGTGAAATTGGACAAGTTCTGTAGCACTTAGCAGGGCTGGGGGTTCAGTGGTTATTAAGGGTTAAGCTCTGAAATTCAAAGGGTATATTGAGATTTTCAGTAATAACTTATTCTTTTCCTTGAGCTGCTATAAAAAAGTAGTAAGAATTCCACAGACTTTGGCTAATGATGGAAGTGAAGTGAACAAATAGTGACAACCTGATAGTTGCATTTAAGGAGTTAATTATTTTTCCTGGATTGGTGCAGTTCATGTATTTGTATTTTTATGGATTTAGAGGGATTGATTCTTTTTCTCTAGAGAAAGCAACAACAAAATATTTGATACCTAAATCGTGTGGTTCTTGTGGCAGGAGAACCTTGAGCTAATTCTTGCATGAAATAACAAAGTTAAATATCACTTTATTAAAGCCTAATCTTACGGGGGCTGAGTTTGGGGGAAGAAACTGTACAAGAAAGAGAAAGATAAAATAGATTCTCTAACTGGTACTTCACTCTCTGATCAAATAAAACCAGTTAAAAATGAGTCATGTTCCCTGTTGTATTTCAGTGCTGTCAGTGGGGTGTTTGTAACTAAGATCTCCCAAATTCACTGAATATTTGCATTTCTCTCTGCTCCTCTGAAAAATATATTCCTCACAATTAGAGACTTAATCAATTTGTACCTAAACTTCTATATCTTTACTTAATGCTCCCTCTGTTCCTCAGTAAGTGAGATCTTTTTATATTTAATTCACATACTGACACTGAAAACTCCTTATCTTTAAGCCTGAATAATGCAATGAGATAAATGTAAGGTAACATATATATGTTATATATACAATGATGTATCAGTGGCACAGGCTGTGCTCCTAATTTTGATTTAAACTTGACATCTTTTTTTCAGGAAGGGATATTTATTTATTCTTTCTTCCACTAAATTTCTAGAGCAATATTTCTTTTTTTGGGGAGGGTTAAGAAGTAAGTTAGTTCTGCTACAAGCAGCAGGTTTCCTATATGTAGATAAAGCATTTCTGATTTTTCAGTAGCATCATATAACCAATTATTTCAAAAATCTGCTTCCTTGGCAGAGAAAGTCATTGCAGGGTTTCGGTTGCCATCGGATCCACCAGCGATTGGAGTCTGCTGAACAAATTCACAGGACAATGCTTTTGGCAGATTTTGACAATAAGTCCTTTAGTAAATGATTTGACTAAAATGATATTCATCTCTTTCCCAGCTGATAGCATTGCTTTGGGGATTTGCCCATCCATTCCAGAGGAGAAAAGATTCCTGTGAAATCTTTCAAGTAATCATTTCAAGCAAGAAATATTTTCCTTCAAGTCGCCCAATCTGGTGAGTGTGGAAAGTGCAAGGAAAGCTACACTGGGAAAGAATTCAGTGTTCATACGGAGGGCCTCAAATCAATAAAAGTTATTTTATTTTTGCCTTTTTTTATTTTCTTTAATGAGTCAGAAATAATAAAAATAGCAGTATGATTTAACTGCAAACGTGCCCTGGGCACTTTAGCAAAGCGGGGAAAGCCAAACTTTCCCCTCTAATACCCACCCAGGGCATCTCTTGGCAGGGTCCACCTTGAGAGAGTGGCCGTGGGGTGGGGGCAAACATCTGTTTTTAACCAGCAGGAGAGTTCAGGCCCCTGCCATGGTTAACATGGAGCCTCCTCCCAGTGTTCCCAGTGAAACGCCATAAAGCGCTGCAGTGATGCCTTTATGAATGGTCTGTTTGTCTCCCTCTCCCCTGGCAGCCCATTTTTTTTTTAATTACTTTTTTTTTTCCCCCCTCCCTTTTTCACCCCACACTCGCCCAGTGGCCCAAAGCAGTTTAGCAGATATGGCAGCTCCCATGAATTATGAAAGTGGGAATGGGGCTCCACTGGCTTGTGCCCCATATGCCGGCGCTTTGTCGGGTTGTTGTTTTTATTCCCTGCAAAATTTCTTCTTTGTGAGAAGGCAGAGGACAAGGAACTGCTTTTATTCCTAGAGACACGACTCTGGGCACCTCACAGGGAAAATAATTGGTCAAATTTAAACATGCATTGCCCAATATAACCCAAATCCAAAAGCTTTCTTCATCACCAGCGGCTCCAATACCGCAGTCGAAGTCTGGATCCAGGGATAATTTCTGCAGGTGGAATTCATCTCTGAAATAAATCCCTATCTGGGAGACAACCAGGATCAGGCTGTTTGAGTTCCCTCCTTCGTGCCACCCTCCAAAAGGACAAAATCGATCTTTTGTGCACTCTGGGAGAGAGGAGCTTAAAAAATGTTGGAGGTTTGTTTAATTAGGTGGCCTGGCAGTTCATTTCAGAAGGATTGCTGGCGAATCACCCGACCTGCTTCCAACGCTGAGCTTAAAATCTGTTTCCACATTTTCATGTAGGGGGAAAAGAAAGGAAAAAAAAGGAGGGAGAAAAAGGTTATCCTTCACCCCTTCCAGCAAGCCAGGAAAGCTTGAAACTGAAATGGTGGCTTAATGCCCAGACAGAGAGGAACTGAAATAAATATGAGCAGGGTTAAGAATTTTCTTTATTGAGAGCACCTGCTCCAATTTTATATGTAACCTTGCTAAAAATTCCTTCATTACAGTGGGCTCAGCTCTGTGGGAGTTCAGTGAAACCTTCAGTGCCCAGAAACCCAAATGAGCCCTTTGGATTTCTCCATGGAAAGGCTTTCCTTGGTCTCTTCCAAAGGAATCCTGTGTGTCCAAAGGTAAGGCAGTGCTGGAGCTGCAGGTGATGCTCCCAAGGACAGTTGCAGGTGGTGTGTAACTCGTCCTTGCTGTGGGTGAGTTACAGGGCAGGGAGGTGAATAAATGAAAGGGAAAATCCTCTCTTTTTGTGAATTTCCATGAAAAATGGCAATTTCTGCTGCTTTTTGCAGGCAGCCTCACACCACCTGAGTGTGTCAGGCACGCCTGAAGATCAGCAGCCCCCTGGACCTCTCGATGACCTTCTCAAGAGGAGCTTTCTAGAGGAGCTGCATTATGAGCTTAATTTATGATGCACCAAAGTTCAGCATTTTGTGGTCTCTGTGATGGGAGAAAGACAAAAGCAAGACAGTATTTCAGAAATAGAAATATGTTCTTGTTGATCAGACTGGTATAGCTGGAAAAGGGGTGCACCAGGCCAGCTCTTGGGAGCTTAAGCAAGAAATTTCAAGCAAATTTCTCAACAAAAATTAATAATTTCAGTTTAAACTTAACAGTGCTAACTCATTAAACTGAGACTTTAACTGAGGCAGCTCTTGGCTTTTGTCTGAGGGTGAAACAATTAGGGACTAATCCTTTAAACTGTATTATTTTTGGAGTTGAGGTTGATTATTCACAGACCACTCAAACCTTCTAGTACTGCTGTCAGAGTCCAGAGCTCCAGAGGCCTTTTGCTGGAGCTGTGATGTCCCAAGGACACACAGCTTGTCTAAGAACAGGAGCAGCCTCTCTCACAAACCCACTTTCGGCTAAGATCTATTTCTATATTTTCACACATCCTCACAACAAAAGAGGTGAGTTTGGACATTGGCAGCTTAATCTCAGTGTTGACAATGAGTCTCTCAGTAACCCTGCCTAAATCTCTTGCTTTATTGCACCTTGCTTTCCCCTTTGTTAATGGTCTGAAAATAATATTCACAACAAACTTTTCAACCAGGTCAAAGCCTGCAGATGACAGAAGTGCTTTAGGAAGTGCTGTTGGAGTGCTAATTAAAATGATTACATGTAAGGAAAGAGCAACGTGCTGGAGATGGCCAACAGATTCAGTGGAACTGCCATGTTTTGCACAAAAATGCCTCTGCTCCATCTCTGGAAGTGTCCAAGGCCAGGTTGGATGGGGCTTGGAGCAATCTGGACTAGTGGAAGGCGTCCCTGCCCATGGCAGGGGGTAGAACAGGATGAAGTCCCTTAAGGTCCGTTCCAACCCAAACCATTCCATGATTCTGATTCTAGTGGGAGCAAGACTTCAGTGATGCCACCACAGTGCAAGGCCACGGTGAGCCAGAGAGAAGTGACCAACACCAGTAAAAAAAGGAGAAAAAAATGTTCACCAGCATTTCAGCTGGTGGGTGTTCATTTAATCCCAGGTATGACTCTGCCTAACTGGGAATTAAATCCTGTAAAAATCTGACACTGGGAATTAGTATTTTCTCTTGTGGGCGGTGGTATTTTCGGAGGGATTGCCCTGATGGTAAACTTTACCTGAAGGTTATCTCCCTCAGGTCCCCCCTGTGCTGGAATCACCCTGCCCTGGTGTTATTGGCATCATCTGTGAAACGCCACATTTTTTCCAGCCCTGCAATGGCAGCTTAGGTTCCCCAACACAGCAAAAGACAGTTTTCTGTCCTTTTTCTGTGCCAAATGCAAGAAGCCACACTCACATCCCACAAAGCACTGATCCAGTATAAGCTGGGAAGTGAGACAGGAATGCTGCAGTGAATCCACACCTGACCCACAGCCAGCATCTACGGCCTGAAGGCATCTGCACAGTGAGACACCAGGGAGCTGCCACCCTGGCACGTGGGAAACTTCTCCTGTGGCTGAGGATGGGCATGAGAGTGGGTGGAAAGCAAGTGCATGAAGCTCCTGTGCCAGCTGCTTTATTGAGATGTGTCACCTAAAGCTGGCATAGCGTAAGCCCAGGAACTGGCAGGGATTCTTGCTTCACTGGGAGAGGAGTAACATTCTTGAACTTACAGAAATTACACTATTTTACTAGGGGATAAATCTAATCAGATTGTATCCAAATGGTCTATCTGTAAATTTTAGCTCCAGATGTATCTCATTTTCGTAATACCTAAGCTGCTTACAAGCTTTAGCGTATTTATTTTCCTTTCACCCCTGCAATGTAGAGATACACTGTCCCTATTTTACAGCTGGGGAAGTTACTCACAGGGAGCCTTAAGTGCCTGTATTCACAGCAGCCACTGGGTAGAACGGAATTGAGCATGGCTGGAAAAGCCACCTGAGAAGTTGGGTAAATACTTGGGCAAGGAGCAATGTGCTGAACGCCAGGACTGCCCGTGCTAATTCACTGAAAACAGCTTTAAGTGCACCCACTTGCACTCCCTGCAGGGCAGGAATGGTTTGAGTCACTCAGTCCTGGGAGCCCCTCGGTGTCCTCGAGGTTGGTGGTGGCTGAAGCCTCCTCCTGCCTTCTCCCTGCTCCATGGGCAGGGGCTCACCCACCAGGAGCATGGAGTTGTGCCGTGGGAGCTGGATATGAGGGGGAGGCACTAAAGAGAACTAAAAATCTCTGTTTTTTGCATTCTCACCTCTTTTCTTTTCCCCCTGTAGCTGTGTAAGAGGCATCCACCAGTCTAGACCAAGTTATCAAACCTCCTGTCTCCCAATCAATCACTCCAGCTTGGTGAATTCCCTGCTTTTTTTTCAGAGGCTTGAACAGACCCTTTGAGAGAAGCAAGGACACAATGATAAATCAGAGCAGCAACACGTGCACGAGCATGACACCGACAGCAGACACCATTCCTTGAGTCCCAAGTCATAATTAACTCCCTGAAGGACAGAAACTTGACAGGAAATCCAAAATCTCTTTGCAACCCATTAAATATTAGAGGAATGAATGGCTGGCACGGGGGAAGGAATGTTGGCTGGAAGTGAAGCTTTTTGGTTTGAGCTTTTCCTGGGTTGTGTTTATTTAGCACAGAGCTCAGAGGCACTTGCTGTTTCCTATCTAGGAATGGAAGTCACAGATAGCATTGCGCTGGGAGATGGAAGGGTGGCAGCTCAGTCTGCTGGTACCTGGAGCTAATTCTGCACCTGCACAAGGCCAGGGGTGGTGTTTCAAACATTTGAAGGGTTTAACTGTGGGTTTATGTTGAACAGTTCAAAACGTGGCTGCCCTGTGGGTCTTTGTACTCAGACCGTGAAGTCTGAGGTGTGATTCCTTCTGGCTTTTTCATTTGCCCTGGGTGAAATGGCGAGAAAACACCAAAAATGTACCTGAACAAAAAAACAAAACAAAACCACAAAACAAACCAAAACAAAAAATAAAATAAAAACCCACTGCACTTCAGATTCAGTTTCCCTCAAGGACAGGATGAGAGAAAGAAAAGACATCTGATGTCGTGTAACCACTACCAGAAGGTGTTTGGATGCAGCACGGTGAGGGTCCCTTGTGAAAAACGCGTAGAACATAAATGATTGGTGTCAGTGAAATGGTGCTGCTTCCCACCAGCTGCACAGTCCCCCCTTCCCCACGAGCTCTGCCTTTGCCAGGCTCAAACTGCAGCCATTCCCTGTCTTGGGGTGACATTTCCCATCCTCTCCTCCTTTATGAACCATCCTTGGATGTGTTTGAGAGCATCACCCTCGGCCGGCTTGGCTCTGCTGCTCCATGGCTAGGCAGGACCAGGAGCCTGTGATCCTTCCAGTGGCCAATGTCTGCTCCATTCCAGAGCAGCAGACCTGGAATATCAGAGGGCTCGATTTTACGAGCCCTCGGTGTTGAAACGCAGGTGATGAGTTTCCAATCAGATAAAGGATGGTAATTCCAGATGACCCTGCCATCCGTTGCAGGAATCACCATGCGGGGAATGTCGGGATTAGGTTTCACTCAGGGCCTGGACACATTTATAATGTTTCAGTAAATGAATAGGGAGTACTGTGACCCAGCTTGGAAATTTATGGCCTTGGTTGTGGCTCTGACAGGACTTTGGAGTGAGATATCATGGGCTTCAGGGGTGGAGGCTCATCCCAGGCTTAAATTGGGGTGGGGGTAGGGGTGAGAAGCAGAGATAAAGCAGCTGTTGAAAAGCTTAAGCTGTGTGTCTCTGGCTAAAAGCAGCTTGAGAACATGCTCACCGAGGCGTCAACCCTCTACAAAGTGCCCAGTAATTGGAAAATATTCCAACTGGACACTGAAGGATGGATCCAGTCCCATTTTTTGGAGGTCTGGGCACTCACTCATAAAACGTGTAGAAGGAGGAAGAGGAGGAATAATTCCATGGGAGGAAAGGTCATTCCTGACAGTGTGCAGCCACCACAAGGCTCGAGTTGTGGATCTTTGCCACACAGGGACCTTTCACTCCACTGCCTGTGGTCACTCAGCTGGCTTTCTCTGGGGTTTCACCTTTTGGATTTTCAACAGCAACTGTTCCATGGTCTAAAACGAGCTCTTCAAGAAGTGGAAGCTAATCTTTGCCTAAGCTACGATGATATGCTGTGACCTTTCTGAGTGATGCTTAGTAAAACTTTCCTTGGAAGCAGAGGGTGAAAAGCAGGGTTCAAAGATTTACTGGGACATTTACAAGTGTGATAACATTTTTCAGCCTGTTTTGTTTTATGATAAATCATTTTTTATTGCCCCAGAAAACCTGGGAGATGGGGACCAGAAGTTGAGTGTTTTTGGCTTTGTCATTGGAAAATCAGACCCAAAGTGTTTTAGCTATGAATGGAAGGAAATTTAAAGCACCGAACAATCTGAGGTAACCAGTCAAAACACTTGCTGTGGCTGTCCAAAGAAAACCCCAAAAATGCTTAGAAATAAGCAAAAGCTGTATTTTGTAGGCCACTGAGAAGGTCTTTATTTTTTTCCCCTTTTGATATTGAAGAATTTTTTTGAATTTTTTCCAAAGAAAGTAGTGAGATCAAAAAATGGGGAGGGCGGGGGGAGGGGGGGTGGCAGTTGCATTAAAAATATGAATGTTTGGAGAAAAGCCAAGTGGTCATGATTTGTTTTATTTGAAAAATTTCAACCAGCTGTACCTGTGAAACCGGAAACCAGGTAAAAAATGCCCCAATCTTGGCTTTTTTTTGAAAATAAAGAGTCAACCAAGGTTCAGAACGGTTTTTGAGCTTCCAACTAACTGTCCTAGGCTTGCTGGAAAGTGGACCTGGACAACAGAGTTATAGGAAATCATGTGGACTCAGCTGAGTTTCGCTTTCATTTTTGCACACAAACCCAAGTTATGTGGCATTTGTACCAAAACCCAGCTGAGACTTACACAAAAAACCTTTCCATACTAATTGATACCAACAAATCAAGATGCACAGAAATTAATTTGGTGCTGCAGTGAAGTAATTAATTTTGTCATTGACACAATTGGGAATTAGAGCTTACCCTGAATATTCACCAGCAAATCAACCTGAGTCCTGATGTGATATTTGTAAATAAACAGTACTATTTTCTAAGAAAATTATCACATTTCTAATTCTTCTAAATCTTTCAACTGAGGAAAAACTGACCAGTTTATCTCAGTGAACAACAGTTCTTTGTTGAAAGTCAGCATAGCTTGAACCTCTTTTAAGTTTAGAGTTAAGAAAAGGGTTTGTGAACCAAAAAACTCCGTGGGGGTCACCAAGTTAACACCATCTCCAGTGGTTAATTCCTGATCCATGAGTAGGGACTCATAAACATTAAACAACATGAATCAGGTACACAAAAATAGCTGAATAATGAAATAAAAGCCATTTCCAGTCTCAGTTCAGCCTCACACTTGTGCAGGTCTCTTCTCAGTGCCCACAGTGCTGCAATTATAAGTTGAGGAGTGAGCTACCAAAGCCTGTCTGACTTCAGGACCCCCCTCTGGATAGTTCACCTGCAGCAGGAAAAGGGGCTGATATTGTGGATATGGAGCAAACCAACAGCAAAGGCGCCAAGTCTGTTTTTCCAGGGCAATCTACACCTATGCAGCAGCTTCCCTGGAATCTGAACCATCTCATCCAGCACAGAACACTGAATCCCTGCCAGGAATGATAAACGTATCCCATTTTTCTTTCCTTATCTGTGTGCATTTTGCTAATATCTCCTCTGAAGCCCTTCCGCTCGCTTCCAGTGGTTATTATCAGCAGCCAGCAAAGAAATCCTTCCCAAGCAACATGTCTGGAACTCTTGTGTGGGAATTTTTCTCACCCTGTGTGCTCCCTGTGCACATAAGATGGGATTTACACCAGTGGTTGCATTGGGATTGATTAAGGAAGTTTAACTGGGATCAATCACACAAGAGGTAAAATAAAGGGATGGAGGATGACACAACTCAAAGCTCTGATTACATGAGTCACCAAAACATATTGTCACAGAAATTATGGAAAACATTCCTTTGGCTTGCTGAGGGGAGGTTTAACACTGGTTAAAAGGCTCATTCAGGTGTTTGTTGGAACGCTGATATCCTTTGCTGAACAGTAAAACCAAAAAGCAAGAGGGAGAAACTATTGGTTTTGAGTTCCAAATCAATTTATTTTGTACTTTTTTATTACATTATATGTGTGCCATAGGAAAAAAAAAGAATAATGTATGCTTTTGTATGCTTAAGCAAATTGGAAAACTCTCGGGTAATGTACAGAAATCAATTTAAATGAGTACTGGTTTTTCACTTGGTCTATATTTTATATTGTGTGTGGTGGGGGGGAATTTGCCATCAGTGCTTCTTTATTCAGTGTTTAATTACTTTGATGAATGCAGCCTGGAAGGCAGTGCAGTGTTGAGCATGAAAGGTTCCCAAGCTTAAGGCAAGCTATGGAGTATAAACATCATTAATAGCAATATATATGAATTAATATAAATTTTTAATGCTAGAGATGCCATGGTGCTCAGGTGGGAATAAGAACATTTTAAAATAGTACACTCCAGATAGAAACCCTGTTCAATAATGTTTGCTACAAACGTGGGAGTTGCTGAGGGAGAAGCCAATATTGCATTCCTCAGGTCTAGGGCAGAAAAAGTGGAGGAGTTAAGATGAAGTACAGATTTTCTCCTAATCAAATCCAGAAGACGTGCTGTAAACCTTATTCGAAGAGATCCGCTAAGTCTGCAGCATGAACATGACAGGCAGGCAAAATTGTGGATTTGATCATTTAAAAACCTGTGGATTCCTGGGGTTTTGGCCACGTTAAAGGCTCTGAGGAAAGACATGCTGAAAATTGCTGAGGGGTGTTACCAAAGCCAGTTGCCAAAGGCTTAGTCTGCCTCGGTAATACAGAGAGCAGCTGGTCGAGCTAAACTCCCAGTTAATTACCTCTTCATTTCTGCAATCACTCCAGAGTTTGTTTAGGGCAAGGTGGACTGGAGGGTTTTGGTGCTCAAATCATTCAGTTTATTCATTTGCTGCAGAAAATAAAAGTTGGGAAATAAAGACCTCATTATTGTACATGTTTTTTCGTTTAATCTGTTATGGGCATGTTACAAAATGGCTTTGTAATTTGGGTAATCACGCACAAATGGTGGGGTTTGCTGCAGCACAGTCACATCAAACACTTGTTGGCTGGAGCTGGCAGGCAGTGCTGGGGCAAGCCCAGCTCATGGAGGGAGCGGAGGTGATTGACTAAATGCCCCCATAAATCTCACAGAGCCAGATCCTGATGCCTTTTCCCACTCTTCAGTGGCCAGGATATGAAAGGCACTTTTACGTGGAAGTCGGACAGAGCATGGGGATCAAAGTTCTACACATGATTTATCCAAGGAGGAAAATGAAGATATGGCACATCTTCCTGCCTTTTAATGGGATTATTGTGGAACTGTTTCCTACAGCAAAGGGTTTCAAGTTCTTTGCCCCATCCACTTTATTTAAATATTCCATTGTAGGTCTCAGGATACCAGCTAAGTATGACAGTCAGTCCTGACTTCCACTGCCCAGAATAATTCCTGTAGATTATCCTAAATAATTGGGGTTTTTCTTTGTCATTCTTTAAATACAATTCCAAGTTACAGTACCCCACAATGGCAGCCTTTTTTTAACTCTGCAGCACATCTAAAGTAAGGAATGTTTCAGTTGTAAAGTCAAACTCTGAGAAGATTAGGAAGTGCTCAGATCCAGAACACCCAAGCAACCTTAAACTGTCCCCAGTCTATAAAGCCTTTAGATATCTGATTGCTACAAGTTCATGCCCCTTCCAACTATTGGGAAAAAAAGAGGTGAGACCTGAAAAAACTGGTCCATTTGAGGCACAGTCTGGATTCATTCCCACTGTACTTTCCATCCAAGGCTTTGAATGAAGTAGGAGGTTGGATGGAAAAAAAACACAGCACGATCATGTAATTAACATTTTCTTGTGTGGAACCACAGCAGCCTCTGGCAATTGGGGAGAGCAGATGGAAGAGGGTTCTCACCCCCACTTCGACAATATTGTGTGAAATTAGCCCACCCTTCTCTCAGAAACGGTCTTGAAAGGTTGATATTAATATATGTTGACTTAGTGATGAAGAGTTGTGATGGAAGGCTGCAGAGCCACTTGAAAATCTGATACCCCACTGAGAATCTCCTCTAGTCTACACTGAGAGTTGGAGACCAAATGTAATATCTGTTCTGAGATTCAGACCCCCTTGTCCAGCGGGACATCCATCAGATGTTCCTCCAGCCCATGAGTTTTCATCCCCTATTTTTGCCCTACATTTAAAACCAACCAGAAAACACACACCCCAAAAAATCCCTTTGCTTTGTTCTGTTTGGTTCTAAACAAACTCTTGTGCTGACTGGGGTGGTGGGGAGGTCTTCATGAGCTTTTCCAGTGCTGGATCTGACATCTGTTTTCTGAGGGACTTCCTGGAATAGTGTGCCCCATGAGTGATCCAGCTGGCTGAGCCTTCCTAGGTGTTGGATTATCATGCAAGGGGAGGAAAGACATATTTGTGGGTATGTCAGAAAATGCCATTTAGTGTCAAGTGTTCCAATGGCACTTTATTTAGGAAACCAAGCAGGTCAAGTAAGAAAGATGCTATTTTACATCTTTCCTGTGTTCTCCATAATCCTCCTCTCCAACTTCTCAAAGAGGACAAAAATATGAAAAAAATACAGTAAGATGCTTTTGATGTTGCATCTTGCTATAATCCCTAATTCCAGGCTATGACTGTGGAAGAAATGACCAAACTTTACTCATTTTCTCTTGTGAAATGTTTAAAAAAGTATGTTTCCATCTGACTTTCCTACTGCTGTACTCGCTTTGCCTGAAATGGTTTTGGCTTTCACAGCCTGGGGCAGGCTCAACATGGCCACGGGGGATTTGGAAGACCTCACAGGGAAGACCTCCTACAATCAGTGGCGAACGCTGTCCCTTCAGTCAGAAAACAGCTTTTTAGCTGTAAGGAGGTATTGCCTCAGCATTCCAGGAGAGGGATCTGCTCTTGGAAGGGTCTGCTTTCCTTGAGTGCTCTCAAGACTTTGATAAAGTCTTTGACCATTTCATCAAACGGCTTTATGGGAGAATTGTGCCTCTTCACTCTAATAACCACTTGACATCTGAGGGTGTTTCCATCCAGAGTAGGGACAGTTATTCCCAAAACTGGTGGTTCTTTATGGAGAAAGTCCTACTCATTTCTCTTTATTAAGAAATTATATATATATATATATATTTCGCTTTTTAAAGTGCATTGCTTAAGCCATCCAGAGCCTTAAATGTGAGAACTCCAAGTGGAGCACAGCAAACAGGCCAACCCATGAAGTGGGTTGATCAGCTTCCAGTTGATTAAAGATGTTCTCCAGAAGAACAGTCTAATTCAGAGCTGACAAAGGCATGGAAACTACGTCTGCTTCCAATAAAACTCCCTGCCTCCTTGCCAGGCACAGAAGAAAAAAGACCTGCCTTCAAACTGCTGGCCACGGACTTGCCTCATGTTTTAACACTGCTGTGAGGATTGCTAAGAAATTACCAGAACACCACCTGCATACAAACCCAGTGTGTTCTTTGCCATATTTTCTTGTTTTCCCCCGATCCCAACAGCAGCACATCAGTCTGGAACGGGCTGCACGATGCTCCTCTTCTTTTATGCCAGTCCAGTAAACTCCAAAGCACAGACTGGGAAGCGATTTGGCCAGAAGTGCTGCTCTTTCTTCATTGCACTGTGTGTTGGCCTCATCTTTGAAAAGCATTTTGGGCAGCTGTGGCACAGTGAGGTTGGTGGTTGCTTTCCATGCCAGTGCTGAAGGTGGGGCTTGCCTTGCAGAGCAGTGCACGGTGCTGGATTCATTTAGTGTGTGTTCTGCACCCCGTGGGCTGTGATTCATTCTCTGCAACGTGCCTGTTGGAATCCCACTCCAGCAGTGACTCTCTGACATGCGGTTCAAATGCTCCTTTGGTTTCAGCCCCTGCTTTTATTGCAGTGAGGAGATCTGTGCGTGGCTTCAGACTCCTGCAAATTTCCAAGGGCCGCGTCCCAACCGGTATCACTTTCCAATTTCATTCCCCTCAAGAAATTCTGTCAACAGCTTCTCCCAATTCCATTAATCTTCTGTTTTACCATCTTAAAGCCTCCTATTCTCTCAACTCCCTTAAAGATGTGACCAGCGTTTCTCCTTGAGTGCTGACAATTGCTTTCTCATTCTTATGTGGAGCTGCTCTCCCTGCTAAGAACCACATGCAGTTTTCAATAATACCTATTCATCAGTAATGTATATAGTGAGCCAGGTCTGGATTTCCACACTGAGGTACTGATGTATTTTACATACCTTTCCTTTCTCAAAAGGGATTTTCTGTCTCTGAACGCTAAATATGAGAAGCATTTTTCAAATTCTTTGACAGAATGCTTTTAACATATCAGCAGGGTTAATAAATCTTGCCCATTTGTTCTGTTCACTTTTATTCATAGTGAAGTATTGATCAGGAACAAGCAGGGATTGTGAGGACAGTTCTCAAATGGAAGTGATCTATGGATCTACCAGGACACTGATACAAGTGGTTTCACTTGGAGCTGTGCACCTTTAGCCCTGAGGATTTTCCCCCAGGAGCAAGGAAACCCAGAAAAGGATCATTCAAGCCCGCCCAGACCACCAGCCTGTCAGAGCTCTCTGCGTTAAGTTTTCAGCTTTGCTTTTCTTCACTCCTTTCTCTCTGTGGTGCTCTTGATTAACACAAGCATTTTATTTCTCCAAAATGGAAGCAACTGATGAGGTCCAAGCGACTGAATGAAATCAAGGAAGGGGCACAATAACATTGATGTCAGTTGGAAACTCTATTTCACTTTGTGTCCATGCCTCAGATCCGGAACATCCAGGGGATCGTCCCTGCATTATATGATTTTTATTTTTTTTTTTTTTTTTGTGGCTATCTCTGTATACCCTTTTGAGATACCTCGTGGCTGTTCAAGAATTAAATCAGTTTCTGCTCAGACAGACAGAGACACGTCTTTGTTCCCGTGGGATTTGGTGGAAGGATTATTTGTGAATCCTCAAGAATCTCGTGCTCATGGGTGGTCCATGGGGTGGCCTTTGGAGCAGCACAGTGAAACGGGACTGTCACATGCACAGATTTAAGCAGTGTTCTCAGAGACCCTTTGGCAGGTCCTTGGATGGAGGAACTTAAAAGTGTGTGATGGGAACCAGGAATGGGTCTCTGCAAAACAGCATTGAGGTAGAGCAGGGAAGGAATAGAGGACAAGGAAACAGGGAAGTTCAAGTACCACAACATAGCTGGGAGCTTCCTTTGGAAGAAATAGTAAAGAATTGTTCAAATAACAGATTTATGGAAAAAATTCTACACTCACAGCATTTTTCAGCTACATCAGACCTGATGTTCCTCTCTCTACTGCTTCCTCTGTTGCTCTAATGGATTAGAAGGGCGTGCAGAAAAGAAATAAACAAAATTAATGGAAAAAATCAACAAATCCTTTAGAAAAGGGTAATCAAAAATACAAATATTCAATGAAAGGAAAAAAATTAATAAAGCCAACACTGACAAAAATTGGAGATATTGCTGATAAACAGCGAATCATTCATTTTTTTGCAAGTGTAAATTAATATTGGGAAAATGAACTCTTGGGCTCTGTATGGGGGTGACATCCAGGAGATCACTGCTCTTCCATGGTCAGGCCACACCAACCCACCTGCTGTTCCTCATTGCCAGCAAAGCTTTGACTGATTTTGTGATAGTTGAAGGAGTCACCAGGATAAAGAACAGTCAAAACCAAAGGAAAATTGGAAAGCTGAAAGATAATTTATCCTAATTAGAAACATGGAATCACTGGATTTGGAAAAGACCTCTAAGATCATTGAGTACCTCAGTTTTGATAAAACAGCAGGCAGAGATATTCATATACAAATATTCATGGGAAAAATAAACCTTTCTTAGGGAGAAAGTCCCAATACCTTGAGTGCTTCCATGAAGATGGGATGGAAGGAGTGGTGGTGATGAGGTCCATGATGGGAAGGGACAGGATACTGTTCTGAGAGGAGGAATTCAGCCTAAATGCCAGAAATACTGGGAGATACCTTGGATTGTGGACAATATTCTTAGATATTGGTAAGGGATCTCTCATTTGGGGCTTTAACACCAGCCAGTGCCATAGGGGATTATCCTGAATTAGCAAAAAAACTGCCTGGATGACCTAAATGATTTTCCATTTGAAGTTTCCATGAGTCTGTAATTCTGTGATTTTTTTTTTTTTTTTGTCTGTTTGTCTTCAAATGAAAAACCTTCTCGGCACATCAGTGAGGTTTTTGGTGTTTTTTTTTTTTTTTTTTTTTTTTTTTTTTTTTTTTGTTTGTCTGGTCATTGGAATTCCTGTTTCAAATTTTGGTGACACGTTGTGCTTTTGTGAGCCTTGGCAAGGAGTCAGGGCCGGTGCATGTGATCCACCAGGGAGAACAGAATGTCAAAACGCAGTTGTGGCACGACAAGAGTCGGCAAAAGTCTGGAATTGGGAGTTTATTTTTAGCAGCTAAAGATTGTTCCAAGGTTAAAGGAACACACAATTCTGGGGGAAGGTGGAGGGAATATTTCCCCTCCCTGGAGGGAATCCAAGAGGATTGCAGAATAAGAGGTCAGAGGAGCAAGGGGAGGGGAGGGGCTATCTGTGACACAGCTGTTTTGGAAAACAAAACACTAAAAAAAAAAAAAAAGGAGCTGGATGGTAATTCCTTACGTCGTATCCCACCGAAGGGTTTTTCAGTGGTGGAGTGGAACAAATGTACAGTCATATTTAAGGCATCAGACCACCTACATCTTAACAGATCCGCAAATTGACGTTAATGAAGCCATTTATGTTAAAAAAAAAAAAAAATTTAAATTCAGCTGGAAAAATAGAATGAATGCTGAAACACTGGCTGGCTTGTTCAAACCAGCTTTCTAAAGAGGTATTTGATATGTTTGCTGGAGAAAGGAGCAGAAAGGACAAAGCTGCCTAAGGATGATGCGTCTCAGGCAATGTGTCCCTTCCAGCCAAGAGTGGAAGACCCCAGGCTGTAACAGTAACAAAATGTTTGTGCACAGAAAGGCAAACAGCACTGTATTTCTTTTTTGTCAGGAAAAAAAATAATAAATTAACATTTGGACAATGTAGGACCCTTTTGGAGTCATTTACTGGAGATGGAAATTGCTAAGGCAGCAAGCTCTATTTGCTGTAAATTAGTGATGCCTAAACTGGGAAAATAGTGTGATTTTTACTTTTTTTAAGAGGCTTTTGCAAGCTACATAAACCTCGTAAGACTTTTTTCTGGCGTTTATTTAGAAAATTGGAAGTATAGTAATTTTTTTTCGTGAGGGACTATTTTATTGACTCACTTTTCCAAGAGGACAGATGGCAAATCAGAATTTGAAGCAGGAAAAGGCACAGGAGCTGCTTAATTTTGCTACATTTTCTTTTACCCTGAAAAACTGCAAGTTTTCTTCAAGGAAATGCAGAGGGAATGATTAAACTACATCTAAAAACAAACCAGTGTGTGTATTCCAGTGTGTGCCCAAGTCAAACTGCTTTTCATGCAGGTTAAGAACCTGCTGAGAATTATTCCCTTTCACCTGCCAATCCAGTTACCCACACAAGCCTTGGATGTGCGTAGGAGTCTTTCAAAGGTTGTCCTCTGCATTTGAGGAGAGAGCAGAAAGCCAATATTGTTCATTTGAGGGCTATTTTTAATGGCTACATCCAGAGAGCTCTCTAGAGTTGCCATAAATATCCTGTTTGCTTTCTTTGTTTCTCTTTCATTTGGCTCCCTTGGTATCAACCAGACTATTCTTTCTAAAACACTCTGCTCTATCCCTGCTTCTCCCTTCGGAGGAGAAAATCAGGGAAACACATTTGCAGGGGGAAAGGTGTATTTGTTCAGCAATGAGGAACTTTTAAAAATAGTTAAATCAATTTAGAACAAACTTTCAACAGTGAACGCTCACCTTTGGACAGAGACCAAGAATGGAAACTCTCAGACCAGAAGGAATTTGCGCAGGATGTAACGAGGAATAAAAAGATGTGAGTGGGTCTGGGGGGTGCCAGGACCAAAATGCTGCCAGGCCACCCCTCCTGCCAGGGAAAATGCCGCCTTTTCTCCCTCTCATGCAGCACACAGAGGTGTAACATTTCACTGAGAGTGTGAAGTGCAAATCCAAGCACCCACAAGGATTAATTTACATGCCCAGGTTGGGAGCTGGGCTTAACCGATGTGGTTCAGCCCCTCATCACACATGTGAGTAAATCCATCTGCAGGCACTCTGGGGCATGCAGGGCGTTTTCTTGTCACTAAAGGCATGTGTGATATTGGGCTCGTCAAGATGAGACACATGAAATCAGATCCATGTTTCTTCCTGCCTTTCTTTCTGCAGAGTGTCAGAAAAGCAGAATGCATTTGTTCAACCTCTGCCTACAGCATCAGAGCTGAAGTTTATCTCCATCTTCCCTCTATTGCTTTTCTTTTGAAAATTTTGGTTTCCTCATTCAGAATCTCCTGCAAGAGGGAAATTCTCCTATTGCAGAAAAGCACTTGTGTGCTGGAACAGAGCGCTATTTTATCTTTTTTAATAAATCAGATGCTCCCTTTCTGACCTTTTCCCATGCCCATTCTCTAGGCTGGCATGTGCAGATTCCCAAAGCTCCACTGACTGCTGTCCCTCACACCTGGGCTGAGGGCCTGCCCTCACCAGGAGGGCTTTGCGTGAACCTCCCCAACATGCTGGGGAAAATGCCTTCCAGCAGCTCCTCGCACCTCGTAAAAGCCGGAGTGTGAATTGCCAGCACATGTGGGAGACCCTGCAGGCTCCAGGGACACTGAATGTCTCCTGTTCTCCCACCAAGTCCTCAGCAAATCCCTCCCAGTGCCATTTTGGCAGCAGCTCCTTGGATGCTCCTCTCCCTCTTGTGCTGCCACATGTTGTTGGGAACTTGCAGGTGGAGATAAAAGACAAGAGGATCTGTTCCAGCTTCCTGTGGTTATACTTAATTTTTGATGGCCGTGCAGCCTCCTGAGCATCAACCACGTGGTTTTCAGGGTCATCCTCAACACAAGAGCCTGAGACAGAGATTTGCAGATGGAAGGCAGGTGGTGATGTCATTAATCCAGCCGTTGTAGGTCCTCTGAGCAATTGCTGCCAAAAATCCAGCAACTGAAAGCTGGAGAGGGACTTTTGATAAGAGCATTTACAGATAAGACAATTGATAGGTGTTTCTAAAGGTAAGAGGGTAGATTTAGATTAGATATTGGGAAGAAATTCTTCCCTGGGAGGGTGGGCAGGCCCTGGCACAGGTTGCCCAGAGAAGCTGTGGCTGCCCCATCCCTGGGAGTGTCCAAGGCCAGGCTGGACGGGGCTTGGAGCAACCTGGGACAGTGGAAGGTGTTTCTGTCCATGGCAGGGGATTGGAACAAGATGAGCTGTAAGGTCCCTTCCAACACAACCATTATAGGATTCCATGACTTTATGATCTCGGCTGGAAAATCAGCAATTATAGTACAGGAACACACAGCAGTGGAAGAAAGGCATGACGCAAAGTCATGGTTGTGTCAGACGTTTGTGCTCCTCAAGGATCAATAGCACCTGCCTCCCCAGAGGAAAATCCAGGGGAATTGTAGATGCCTTTGTAGCCTTGCCTGCCTTACTAGGTTAAAGGACTCCTGCTCTGGCCTTTGCTTGGGGGTATCCAGTTGCCTTTGCCCAGCAGGAGCTGAGGTATGCTGAATTAAGATGATATATTCCATGGACAGGTGGAGAATGGAATCATTTCTTCAGACAGGAGGAGAAAAAAAAGGTTGTTAGAAAGTTTATCCTGTGCTACCGAATAACCATATCATTGGATACCTGGGAGTTTGATATTTATTATTATATATGGTCTTTAGGTTCAACGTGTGTGTGTGTGTGTGTCCACTGTGGCTTGCACAGTGTATTTCCAAACGAGGGGTTTGTGGATCCCAAAAATAATTACACGTATCTGCACCCCCTTGTTTGTCCAGGATGGACAGGCACTGAAAGGATGACATTGCTTGGATGTTTTCTATGTCCAAATGTGAGGAATGTCAAACTCTAGGTCTTGAAAATACAATGCCACTGTTGCCTTAAACATGATGCCTGTTAAGGGAGGTAACTCCTGAAGGTCTGGGTATTACAGTCCTGCTTGGGAGAGGGTGAAAGAGGGAGCAGAAAAGGGGGAAAATGGGGAAAATTCTGAAGATATCTTGACCTTGGTGTTTTATGGCAAAGATCTCAGACCTGGCCTATCACACCTCCATCAGATTTTCTGGTCCCTGGCCCAGATGTCCCCAGAAAGGGAGGGATGAAAAAGCCTCTGTCAGCTCTTGGCTGTGGATGTCAGGAGATGCTGGGGCTCCTTGGGGGATGAAGCCATTTGCTGCTTGGGAAGCTTTGGACTTTTCTAAAGACTGAAGATCCCTGAGGGCTGTGAAACCTTGGTGGGAAGGACCATGCTGCTGCAGGTGGGCCAACCAGGAGCATTTCTGATGGCTAAACACACTGGATGGCTTGGTCCGGCTCAGTAAGAGATGCCACCATGTCAGTGACCCTACAACCCACACTGCAGCAGAGAGGTTTGCTCATTACAGTCCCCACAAGGAAGCTTGACAGATGCTCATGGACATCCATCAATTGCACCTATGGGGGAAAGGCTCCCACCCCAGATACTTTACCCCTCTAGTGACACCATCCATGACAGATCAGAGGCAAAGCTTTTGAGTTGTCAGCACTGCTGCTGGTGTCCCACAGTGAGGTCTGGGCAGAGTGTGGTGTGTTTACACATTGTACATGAGTGAAAACACGTCTCTGTGTCCCCCCTGAAGCCATTAACACTCTGAGGAGTCAGCAGATGAACTGGAGTGGTTAAACTCATTACCATCAGGTTAACTCCCATTGTGAAGCTCCTGGCTCAACATCAGAGAGCAATAAAACACCAAGAGCAACAAGATGACTGTTATGATCAGGAAATTTGGGACATGTGTCATTAGAGGGAACAAACAGGGCAGCAGAGGTGTCTGGCACTAACGCTGCTGAGTGTTCATTGCCATTCACTCCCCCTCCATGTTCCTCTTATGCCCTTTATCAGCTTCCTCCGATGTTGGGTGCAAACAAAGTCTGGCTCTTACCTGAGGGTCAGAGAGATGAGAGACAGTGTTAGACAGGATATTCCCAGCATTTTCAATGCTTCCTCTTTGGTGCATTATGAATGTCTGACTGACACGGCCAAGCGAAAGTGCTGCAGGTTCCCGCGGGACCCGTGTGGCCGTAAAACTCACAAACATAATAATAACAAAGTCATAAATTCTGACCTGTGGTACAGTCCGAGTCGAATAACAGCTCCCCAGCTGTGGAATATGTGCCCTTGTTGTGTGAAGGTGGCAGCCCCGGGGGTAAAGTTCACTTCGTATTTGTCGGGTTGTGCAGAGCCAGGCCTGTTTAATGATCTAAAAGCAGCCAAAAGCCCCAGCAGCAGGGCAGATGCCCAACTGTGTTTTGAGTCTGTTGTGATTTACTCAATATTTGGTGAGGAGAGAAAGCTTAAAAAAATAGATGATGAGGGAGAGATAATGGAGCTGGGGCAGCAAGTGCGAGATCCCATCGCAAAGGATGGGTTTGTTCCCTTCAAAACACCCGGATTTTTTTTATCTTCAGAACTTTACCCTCAATGCCCTCAGGGCATGAGGACTGGATGCAGCCACAGAGGAGGGATGCAATAACCCACAGTTGTTCCGGCTCCTTTCTGCAGTGATTTCTTCCCAGGTAAAGCCCCAAAACCTTGAAAGACACTATGAAAGCTCCAGGTCTTACAGAAGGGCAGGGACCTGTACTGGACGAATATTATGGAAGCGTGACAGAGCCATGAGCTAATTTAGAGTAGAAAGAGTTTGACACATGGAAAAACCCCAAGTATCCCATGCCTGCCTTTGAGATGTGCTGAGATGGGCTGGTAGCAGGGAGATGCACATAGGAGAGGTCAAGGAGAAATCTTGGTAGCGTCAACCATCCTCAAGAGTGGATTTTCCATGGAATAAGGACTTGGGAGATGATTTCTTCATCCCCCCATTGCCTGTGCCAGACTGGGACCGTGTCCACCTCGAGCCTCAGTGACAAGCGGGAGTGGGCTGCGCGCCATCCAGAGAAGGAAGGACGAGATGATTTGTTTTTGTGTGTGTTTTTCTTTCCATGTCTGCTACTTGGAAGGAAACATGTCTGCTTTTAGAGAACAATGCTGACCAGGGCCGTGGGAGTGAGCTACTGATGTGTGCAAATCCCAACCCGGACCCCGTTCCCAGGCCAGCCCTTGGCCGTGTCCGCTGTGCTCCGGCCCCTTGCAGAGGGTTAAATGCTAAATCAGGAGGGCTGGGGGCAATTTGGAATTGCAGCCCCTTCCTTCCTTCATAGGGAGGTCTTGTTGTCAACTGGGATGCTCTGGGGTTTCTTGAATACCTCCCAAATCCCCGGTCTGCAACCTATGACCCGCACTGTTACCGCTAATTCTTCCTCTCCTTCTTACCCCAAATGATTTCCCTGGACTTTTCTTCTAGCTATTTCTTCTCTTCTCCTCCATCCTTATGCCAATGGACTGGTGAGAACAACAAAATGGGGATAGGACAGCCACCAAACATCTTCCTCCTCTGGAACCAAGACCAGTTTAAGTCAGGTCTCCTCATCCTGAGACAGCAAAACGCTCTTGAAAGTTGTGAAATTCCAAATACACATTCCAGATCTCTATTAATCACACCAAGTGTTGCACATGGTCTTTCTCTAAAATCTGCCTTTGGAAGCAGAGAGGGCTCTGTGGGTTGTTACAGGTCATGTTTTGTTCTGGTGCTCTCCCCACATCAGATTTTGAAGGGAAATTTGGGCTGCAACCTGCTATCTCCACTTGTAATGGCTGACTCTTATATTTCAGGGATACAAACCAGCATTTTAAGAATTCCCAGCCAGCTGTCTCCAAGTGACCAAAAGCACTTGGCATAAATCAGGGAATGTTCAGAAAGGCTGTAATTTCCACCTATGCCTGAGCAGCGCAGAACTGGGAGCAAGGGGAGGAGTCAAATACTCTGAATTTAGAGCTATTGAGGTCAAGGGGATGGACAAGAACTGCAAAGATACCTTTGGCAGAGTTCAGGGCACTATCCATGATCTCCAGACAAACACTGAGTTGAGAAAATACATTCCAGCAAGAGGGGCTGGCCAGGATTTTGCTCATTTCACAGTGTTTCTTGTCACCTCGTAGCTCTCCATACATTGCAGTCCTTGGAGTCCGGCCGTGCCCGGAGGTGGGAAAGGCTGTGGAAGGAACTTGTCCTCTCTCCCACCAAAATAAAGCCCTTTTGGTGTCCTTCACAGTGATCCTTAAGGTCTGCAGGTCACCTTTAATGTAAACTGTTGCACTGGCACTTCAGGGAGCGCTTGAACAAGGCGCCTTAACACACCACCCGCGTTCGCCCAGCACTTCTCCCGCCGCCCGCCTTCCCAATCCCGGCCATGGCAGCGTTGAATGGGACCTTAGTTTGAAGGATAAACACATCCATCACAAAGCTGTTTGGCATACACTGGCGCTGGCACCCTCATCCCCTCCATGAAACCCCTTTTGAGGACTCTCTCTGTCCAGACACCACATCTCTGCTCCGGTTTCCAGCCCCCAACCTGCTTTTTCCAACGCACCCCAAGCAAAACGCCGCAGTTTATCAGGAACAGGAAGACACGCAGGAAAACAAGGGCCACTTTAACCCCTGTTTTAAAGCTATAGATCCCTCCTGGTTTGGTATATTTAGTTTGGGCACAGTTCTGAAACAAAAGGTACAAAGGAGCCAAGTTGTTGGGGCAGGGGGAGGGAAGAAAGTTAGTTTGATTTTGAGAGCCTTGGAAGATCATTAAAATTTCATAACAGGCAGGGGAAAAAAAAGGTTGTTTGCTTATAAGGTCTCTAGTGTTTAAAGGGCTCGAGACAAAACTGCCGAGCAGTATATTCCAGTTTATCCTGTGGAATAGGAAGGAATGGCCCCAGACGTAATTACAAGTAAGTAGTGCAGCGAGAGAGGGGAAAAAGCTCAGGAAATCTGATGTCTAAGAGCGTTTTTTTCACTGCTGTTTAATCAGTTTGCCCGCTTGGTTATTTGTGGGTTTTGGTTGTTTTTTTTTTTTTCCAACCTGCCTCTGTTGTAAGGTATTGGACCCTTTGATGGTGAGCGTGTGGGATGGGGAGAATTTTTGCTGCTGAGATTTGGGGGCAGCTGAAAGCAAAGGCAGGGAACAAGGGCGAAATGTGAACGTGTTTGGTGAGTTTATGGAGCTCAAAGTCCGAGTGTGGGGTTGCAGCGGTGGTCTCCCTGCTCACTGGCTTTTGGAGTTTTATCCACTCAACAAGCAACAGGAGAGGGATTTTTACAAAAGCAGGGAAATGGTATCTCATTAATATTTCTACCTAGCCAAAAAAAAAAAAAAAAAAAAAGAAGGGAATAACAACATTAGTGGTTCTAAAGCAGCAGGGAGATGATGATGAATGTTAAGCTGTATACGAAAGCTATACAAGGCTGTATAGTTTTCAAAAAATATGTGCTATTTCTGTTCTTGAGCTTCACCCTTTAAAAATACATTACCATTGAAATGGAATTTTAAAAGGGAATAACAACGCTGGCAAAATATTTCTCTGAAACACAGAAGTCCCGATCTGCAAAACAAAATTGGTTGTAAATCATGGCAACACATTAACAGCCACAAAATATATAGAAATTTAACATTTTAAAATATTCTTCTCAGGACAAAATGACATTTAAAACCAGTGCATTATACTGATACGAACACTAGTAAAGGGATTATATTCCTGTCAAGACTGCAGATATCAGTTCCATTTTAAAATCAGAGTGCAATGCTTTAAAAGATCATTAATAGTGAAAAACATTTTATATATTCATCATACTTACTTATGAACAGCAGAAACTTATTGCATTATATTTTATATTTATATTTATTACAAACCTACTTTTAGTCCTCTGTAATTTGTACAACATCACTTTACTTAATGGCATAGTTCTTGCAGTAAAAGATATATATCTTAATTTTCTGGTTTGTTTTACTGAAAAAAAAAATCCCAGCAAAAATAATCTTGCTTATAATTTCCTGTAGTTAAAACCTAAGTAACCTTCAAGCTCAACACAAAGAAAACACATTGAATTATTTATTAAAAATGCATGTTTTCTGGCTGATTTAACGAGTATTGCATATTATCCTTCCTCTGTGTATGGCTGATATGCACACATTGTACCCGTAATGACAGCTTTGTAATTAGAGGAAGCATTTTTAAAGGTGCATAGTTGAATTTAAAGGGAAGTCCGATTATCTCTTGTGGGATTTGTGCTCCTGAAATCGTTAGGTACAGTAAATTGGTCCTCTGACTTGAGATGTTCATCCCACAAGGAGAATTAATGTTATTTTATTAGGATATCATTTTCTCCTTATTTTTCTATTTCCTGGGAAAAGTTCAGCTTCCTTACTTTTCACTTTTTACTTGCACAAGGGTACAAATAAAACACTGAGATTATTTCAGTGGATTGTACATATGTGAACTCTCATTTTAAGGAGTTTCCCAGATAGGAGCCCGATCCAAAGCATGTTGAATTTAATGAGTCATTTCTATCTGCTGGGAAGGGATTTGGAGCCGAACACTGGACTCCTTGCAAATTGGAGGCTGAACTTTCATAAGAACATGAATTTAATCATTTTGCAAAATCAAGACTAGTTACCCACGGAGTAGTTTAAATGTAGTCAGAGAGTGTAGTTTGATCTGACAATGATATTTTGGACTGCCCGGTGGCTTTGTGGCTAACACGGTGTGTGTCAGCTTATTTCTCACCCTTGTGTTAATAAAACACTGTGCTTTGGCGCACTGTTTGTGTAGAAAAACATAACAGATTTTTAACCTGACTCTGATTTTACGGTATTTCAAAAATAGACATTGAGAGCTTGCAGGAATTCCGGAGTCAGTGAAGATTCAAATGTTTTTTGCCTTCTTTTCTCTTTTGCTTTTATACTTTTTAATTCGTTGCGTTGCGCGAGCCTTTCCACAAAGCTTTCATTGGGAGCTGGGAGGAGGGTCTGAAAAGGGTCAGCTTAGTCTAAACAGAGTATGGAAACAAGGACTATGTTGTCACATCAGGTTTGCTCAACACTTAAAATCTAACTTGGGTCTCCATGTCCTGCCATAATGCAAATGAGAATGTTCTTGCTGGGAACATGTCATTCCCGTGAACGCTCAGGGCTGTCATGCAAAGCTCGTGGGAGCGAGGCTGCAGCAAGTCCTCCTGATTTAAGAGCTATTACTGATGCTGCTATTATTACTTTCCAGGGGTACAGCAGGGATTCACAACCTCGGTTCTCAACCTTTCCCTTATTTCTACATGGAAAGGAGGGAAGTGGCAAGGCTCCCAGCTAGACACATTTGTCGTCCCAGTATGCAGGAATAATTGGAGCAAGGCTCATGTTGTTGACTTTCACTCATAAAAGGAACCTCCTTCAGGTTGGTTTTTTTTTAGACAGAAAGCTTGAAAAGTGCAACTCTTGTTGTTTAAATGCACCAAAACAGAATCTGTAGCACACATGCTACAGATAATGAAATTTTTGAGCTCAGAAATACTCTGGGTTTTGCCTGCCACGGCAGCTGAGGGTACTGAGAGGGTCTCATCACTGCTTCTGCAAAGGGAGCTCACACTCCAACACTCTTCTCCCTGATGGCCTCATCTGTGCCCCATAACTTCCCAAGTTATGTGAGCCACCCCAAAAACTTTTTGAAAGAGAAGTTAAGGATTAAGCTTGCATGGGATTAGGGGAAAATTGGATTATACATTATTTCCCTTCTTTCTGTGCATTTGTGCGGGCAAAATTCCCAAGGCCCCAGTGCAAAGAGTGCAAAAGAGACCAGAATTGCTGGGGAAAAGTGTGGTGGGTCATTCCCAATGCCCTGTACCACTGACGGCCCACTCTGCTCCCACCCCCACACAGAAATCTATGCTGGCTCAGGGAGGCAGTTTGCGACCTCTCTGCTCCAACACTTGTAAATAAAGGCTTTTTTATCTCTGGGGTTTCATATTCAGAAGAAAGTGATCTCTGACCATAAAAAACAGCTTTTGGTAGCTCTGCTGAGGGCAGAGCAGCCAAGTGTTCAGCGTGGTATGGAAATGCTTCCTGCAGGCCTGGAGCCACAGGTTTGTACTTTTTCTTCTTTTTCTGTTGATCCTGACCCAGCCTGTTGTTCTTTCTGGAGGGTGGCAATTCAGAAAACACCATATGCCTGATTTTTTTTTTTTTTTTTTTTGGGTTAAGAAAATGGTCCCTACATGAGTTTTTCAATGTGGCTGTTGGAGAGGGTCCTGTGCAGGGCCAGGAGTTGGACTCAATGACCCTTGTGAGTCCCTTCCCACTCAGCATATTCTGTGATTCTGTGATCTGACTAAACCCTTAAGCTCACAGAAACCACCCTCAGCACTGCTGTTATCACAGCTCCAGCACTCCTGGAGGGGAAGAAACTCCTTATCCTTAGCACAACCCCTGCCTGCAGCAGAGGCAGGACATGGGATGGGGATGAAGAGGATAAATGAGGTTGTAATAGGTTGGGGAGCAGCTGGAAAACCCAAAACTCTGCCGAGAGACAGGCTGCCCTTTCCTTCTCCCAGCGAAGCCTCCTCCTTCTGACAGTTTGCTGAAAGGCCCTCCATTGTGTGTTACTTAGCACATCTGGGAATTTATTACGAGCTGATGCTTTCTGTTTTCTATCTCAGTGACACAAAAAGAAGATGTGGAAGAGCAATTCATCCCAGATCTCTGTCTCCATGCTGCATCCAAATGTGGTAAAACCCTGGAAAGCGCTGACGTAGGAGAGCCCTGCTTGTCCTGGCCTGATCCTGAATGACACTGACACCCACTGACTTTTCCCTGTAACAGATGCTTAGGAAAAGTATGAGAATTGGAATAAACAGGAGGGGAAAAAATAAAAAAAAAAAAAAAAAAAAGAGGTTTATTTCCAAAACACACCCTTTAAATGCAGGGCACTGGAATGTGTGGCAGGGCTGGAATACAGCACTGACCAGATTCCTCACATTTCCTGACTTTATTACCCTACTGAACATGGAGAATGGGAAAGAATAGAGCCTTCCCAGGCAGGAATAAATCAGCTTCTCAGACTCAACGAAGGACCAAGGAGGGATCATGCATGGCAGAGAGAATTTCCCTCGTAATTTCCCAACCCTTCCTTGCACTGGAAGATGGCTGATGGTTGTGTTATAGCACAAAATCAGGATTTTCCAGGCAGAGAGCAGGCAGTGACCACGGAGTATCTGTATCCCAGTTCCTTCCCTGCCCTTTACCTCACTTAGCCCTTTGCAATAGGCTCCAATGAAATCATGTTCCCAACGGCAAGAACACAAAATAACTCATGATGTGCCTCAAACTGTGAGAAAAGAGTATGTGAATCCTCCCCAAACACAGACCTGCTCGCTTCAAAGGGGGTGGTATTTAGATTGTAATCAACATCGCCTTTAATTCCCTTTTCTGACCCAAATATTCCCTTCTGTGTGTATTTGCTCAGCCACTGCACTGACCGATGAGAAAGGCGGGGAGCACTTGGATCTGAGCAGTGTTCCAAGGCCATGCCTGGATCCCAGGGACCATCCCAAGCCCTGACACCCCAGGACCAAGGATTTTCTCCTGGCTCATTTTATTTATAACCACCAGGGCTACTGACAACCCAGAGTTTTGTGTTTTCTACAAGACTTCCTGAACTTAAGCTCTCTCCCATGTAAGTGTGTAAAGAAACTTCCTCCCTGTGTTGGGGATGGGGAAATAGGAGCAAAGAACCAAGTTGCAGTCTCAAACTGTGATTTATAACTCCCAGGAGGCACAAGATACCCCTTTTGCAATCTCTTGCCTGACTTCAAAATCTCAGAATGACCAGCTGGGCAGAATGAAATTTCCTCAGTTCTCAGATACTGTGGTAAATATTTAATAAATAATCAAATTAAAACTGAATGTTGCTTGTATTTGTTTGTGGGTTTTTTTTTTTTCCTTAGGTCAGCATCTGTAGCTTCTTGTGCTGTTATTTCTGAAACAGCTTTATTAATTTATTATGAGCAGGCATTTGTTATGCAGCAAATCTAAGTTTCACAGTCAATGGATGTTTTGTGGCCTGGGAAAAAGTAAACATAGACTGAAAAAGGCACTTGTGCCTATTCTTTTTTTGGCCCAATAAGAATTAATATCAGATGTGAAAATGTGAAATTCCTTGAAGGAAATGTATCTCTTTTGTTAAGGGACTGTGAGCTAGAAAAGAGCCCCAGATGATGTAATAGCCAGACGTCTGCAGACTTTAAGAACAATTGTCATTTATTTCCAGGAATAAGAGGAAATTTCTTTCTACTTCTCTTCCCACATCACTCACCCTAGCAGGGAAAGATGCTTTCCAAGGCATTTCAGCAGTCATTAATGACACAGTTCTGTGTGGGTCACTCCACTCGACAGATAGATTAGGATCTGGTGTCAAACCAAGAAAAAATGGAGAAGTCATGATATGAAAAAGGAGACAGAGTGATGAGTCCACCCTGCTGATAGGACTAAATTATTCAGGGGCTAAAGATGAAAGCTGGCTGTGATGAGATGCCAAAAATCCATCTGGAAGTACATGGCTGAGTGAGAAAACATCAGGTAAAACGCAGGGTAGAGAAATGTCAAGTGATGGACATGGGGAGAGGGTGCTGGAAGTCCTCTAAACTACTCTGACTCTGTTCAAGTCCTCTAATTATAGAGGACTGTTAGATCTATGATAGTGATTGTCCTGTGAAATAGTTTGCATTTCTAACTCTCGAGAAAGAAATTAAGGGAAGAGGGAGAAAGAGAGAGAGAAGCTGTTATTTTATAACCTTTGGTGCATCTCTACCTGGAATACCTGAAATCTTCCAGCTCCTACAGGAACTAGTCACACTCAAACAGGCTTGGAGGATGGCACTAAATCCTGCTGAAGACTTAGTCTTCAGTGTGAGAACTATTAAATGTTTCTTCAACCAGAAAAGAGATGACTGAGAGGATGTGATGGAGTTCTCAGGAATTATGAATGACATGGAGAGAAAAGCAAGAAGCTGTTTGCTGGTTCTTCTTCTAACACAAATGCTCAGAAGCACAAAATGAAGCTGGTAGGTGGCAGTTTAAACCAAGAAGGGGCAATCCTTGACACCATGCTTTGTCATCTTATGGAACTCCTTGCCACAGGATGCTGGGAGTGCTAAAAGTTTACTGGATGCATTCAGGAAAGAAAAACTCATTGGAGGTTTTGAAAATCCATCTGGGTTTTGTATTAAACAGAGAGACTCCATGTCTGGTTCAGAAAGTGCCTGAGCCAGAAACCACTGTAGTCTGGGCAAGTATCTGGGGGGAAGTATCACTGAGGAACTGACCTACATTTGTTCTCCTTCCTGGGTTCTCACTACTGGTGTAGAATAGGAGGTTATTTGGCTTGGGCTTCCAGCCTGACCTGCTAAAGCTATTCCTATCTTCTTGGGAGCCTAGACTTCCAAGTGATAAGTAATTCCAGACAAATGCGTTCCTTATGTTCTCTTTTAAATGTAATAATAATGTTAACTATTAAGTCAGGTGATGACAAGCCAACACAGAGTGGCCTCAGGTCTTGGGCTTCTCCTTTTCCAGTTCTTAGTTTCTTTTGTCCTGGGTTAAGGTGACCCAGAGCAACCCCCAGGTGCTGTTGGGGCACATCCACATGGGTGGGCATCAGGTCCCTCTGCCAGTCTTGGCCCCACAGAGCTGTGCAGAGCAGCCAAGAGACTGGGGGGGTTTAGCTGTTGCACAGCAGGACACCAGCAAGGTTGATGGGGTGCCCGGGCCCACTTTGGCTTTGCATCTGAATTTCATGGGAGCAGTGCTGAGATCTCTCCAGTCCAGGAGTTGTGCCCAGATTTTCTCCTCCTTCTAAACAACTCTGGGGTGCTGATACAGCAGCTGGAACTCAGAGAGTTTTAGCAAGGGAGAAAATTAGTTTAAAACCTCTACTTTTGGCTCTAAACTAGCAGAAGACCTCCATAAGAGATATTTGCAATCTTGTGACCAGCTCCTCCAACTTTAATTGCCTGTCCAGGAAGATTGAAACAGCTCCGATGGTTTATGGGCAAATAAATCTGTCTGTGTTTTAGTGAAGCGTTTGATAATCTCATAAAATCTTACTTGAAAGATTGACTCAATCTGGCCTGGACAGAAGTGCTTGTCTGTGGTCTCTGCATTGGCTGAAACACCATGAACTAAGATGAATTTTGACATGTCAGGTTTGAGGAGATGAAGGAGGTGCTGCTTGGAGAGGAAAATATGTTAAGCCTAACTTTATCTAATTTCTTCATTAATAAACTGGAAGAAACAGCAAACAAAATGTGCACTGCCTTCGCAGATGGATGGAAACACTGAAATACTGGCAAAGCCTCAGCTCAGGCTAAATCACCTCGAGCAGAAAAAGTCTGTGTGAATGCAGGGGTGTTTGTGACCACCAAAGGGGAGCACATCTGATCTCTGCTGGCTGTAGGATATGGCAGCGGAAAGGTTGCTATTTACGGGGACTCCAAAAAGAGAGGTGAAGCTGAATTAGCCAGAGACACAAGAGTTTTTCAAAGTGTGGTGACGGTGAGTTTAAATTCTTAAGTGCTGTTCCATTCAGGGAACCTCAGAAATGTATCAACAACACAGAGAGAGCTCTGGGAGGGAAGAAGAAAGGAAAAGTAAAAATTAAACAAGCAAAAAAAAAGTAATAAAAATAATGAAGAGCCAAAGGGGAATGGCTTACGAGACAAGACCTAAATATGGCTAAGTTGGCCAAATTATGACTAAGAGCGGATCTGATAACTGTCTGCATGTATATGAGGGCTGTAAAGCACTAGGAAAGGAAAGACATTTTTTGGTTGGCATAAGAAGAAATTTCAGAGAAATCCCATTAAATTGAAAGAAGGAAAATATTGAATGAATAACGGGAATTGTTCCTGATGGTAAATTCGACCAGAATTTGAAAAATGCTTTCTATAAATTGATCTGAACAAAACACCAAGGAGATGTAAGAAAGCTACTTGGATCCCAGTTCTTAAAGATATTGGCTTCTCCTGCTTCCTGTAGCAAAGCAAGAAACAAGAACAATCGACAGCAACTCAATGGGAAGAGTTTGGCTCCCTTTGTTTTCTGGTGCAGCAAACCAACAATTTTAGAAAGTTCTGCCAATAGTCTCATTGTTAAAAATGCAGTGAGTGTGTCCAGCAAGCTCTCAGGCACAGAAGACCATGGGTTTCTGAGAGCTTACGGCTGAGTCCTCCCTCCTTCCAGGGTTTCAGAAGATTTCTCAGCAAACCCTGCCAGAACACGGCACCGCTGCGCTGGGAGAACACAAGGTGTGAAGAAAGAGGGAAGGAGCATCATTTACATTCCCAGCACAATCATCAGGTGACGGAGGACAAGTTTTCTTGAACTGGTTTGTGACCAGAATTCCCAGTGAGGTGCCCAAATATGGGCACCAATTGCCATGCTGTGTTTGTGGTACACCCAAACCACAGGTGGAGTCCGTATGTACTGGGGTTTGTCCACAAGACTGTATGGCCCAGTTCTCTTACTGGAAGATGTTTAGAGATGGCAGGAGGCAACATAACATGGAATTCTGACCTGGCACTGGGACACATGTTCCTTCCACAAAACCACTTCCATCAATGGAGTCAGAGAGCAAGGAGTTCTACACTCCAGTGTGACCATCTCATTGGTGTCCTTGGTGATTTGGGTCGGAAGGGACCTCAAAGATCATCTCATTCCAGGTCCCTGCCATGGACAGGGACACTTTCCACTAGGCCAGGTTGCTCAATGCCCTATCCAACCTGATACCTTCAATGAGATCAATTTGTTCAGAGCCCTGGCCTTGGATGTTTCCAGAGATGGGACATGGAGAGGTCTCCAACAAACCTGTGGTGCCATGATTTGATTTTGGCCATGAACAAGTGAAAGAAGGTTTTTAGCACTGAGAGACCTTGGAACCCTTCAGGAACCAGGAGCTTTTGATAACGTCAGCAAGCTCAAGGTTTTACCTTGAGAACTTCTTAAGTTCCTACCTTGAGAACCTTCTACGTTCCTTCTTGCTTCTGGAATCATCTCTTTGGTCTTAAATTACTTGATTCTCCAAAAAACTTGAAGACTGGGCATTTGCAGTGAAGTTTATCAGGGAGGGAGGAAGCTCTCCTCACCTTTTCGAATCACTGCACAGTCTGTGTCACTTCACTCCCACCTTACAAAGGCTGTGCTCTTAAATCAGGTCTCCATCAAATCCCTGCATTGCTGCAAGCTAATCAAATGCATAGAGGTGGCTGGCATCACTTCAATAATATGGATTGTATCAAGACTCAGGATTTTCATATTTCAAAGAATGTTATGATTTTTAAAATCACAAACAGGACCCTATTTCTGCACAGCCCCATGCTGCGTGCTACATTATCCACTTAGACTCACATTACAAAAATAAGCTGTAAACACTTTTGATGAAAGGGTTGGACACTTCGTTTACACCCCGAGAATGGACTTTTGTTTTAATGCCCAATTTCACTTTGGTATTTAACCTTTCCCCTCTGTTTTACATATATTCTGTCATTTCGTTCCAGCTTTCTATTTATTTATCTTTATGCAGGGAAGGGGAAAAAGGAAATAATTTTTTTTTTCAAAAAAAAAAAATGGATAAGTAAATACATTTACAAAAAACCTGTTCAGTCAGCTCTTAGCTCAATGTATGCAGCAAACCAGAGTCTGTTTACCCTGAGAGTGTTTTGGTTGGGGTCTTAGATGATTTCCACTGGCAATGACTGAGCATCAGCTAAAAGCAAAATGAGAAACCTTTTAGCTGTCAGGACATTAATTAAAGTTTAATTAGCTCCTGTTTGCAGAGTGCTTTGAAGATGTGAAAGCGTTTTGGAAATCCTGCGTGGATTAAGGCCTGCACTGGCTACTTCTGGAGTAGTTTTTGGCATTGGAAGTATCCAGTGTGGAATCAGGACTTACTGCATCACATCGAGGCCTTGCTGTCTAATGCCTATCCAGGGTTGTTATGGCAACACAGAAGAAACACATATATTGGCAGCTCCATAAAAGCAGTTTTTTCTCATAATTTTTTTTAAGGCTGGAACCCACCCTAGTTGGCTTGGGCTTTCCCACAAATTAAACCCTCCCTCAAGGACAAGCTGTGCCAGAGGAACTGAGTGCAAGCACCATGTCTCTCATTGAATGGTCCAAAACATCCCAGCAAGGATGAGGTCTTCTTCACAAGGTCCAGCTTCTTGGGCACTCTGTGCGGCAAAGCCCATCCTAAAGGCACCTAAAATATGGCAAAGGATGAATTTTTTGATTACTTGGTGTCCTTTACTCTCTGAGCAACCACACCAAAGAGAGCATTGGTAAAAATATTGGCAAAATTATTTCCTCACACCAGGAAAAGCAACTTTTATGAATTTTATTGTTCTTTGTAGACACTCTGGCAGAAGGAAATGTGAAAGGAGGGTTTTGAAGTAAGGAAATAAGCAAACTGGGTGGGTATTTATGGTAGGATCTCCTCCTAGCTCTGAGGAACACGGTGAAATTTGAAAAATGTGGTGGTGGACAGTGATGTTAAGAGGGGGTGGCTGGAGAGGTGGGTGCTTGGCCGTGGGAGAGAGAGACACGAGTGTGCCCTGTGAGATGCATGGAAAGGGAGAAGCAGCACCTTGGGATGAGCTGGATACAGAAGAGGAAACCAAAAAACGTGATTTCTAGAGAGAGTTTCCACAGATTTCTCATAATCATCTGAACTCTTCTGACATTTCTCTGAACCACCAAATTCTTCTGCCCCATCCCCTCCCCCCCTCCTTTTTTTTTGATATTTAACCATCACTAATTGCAAATGAGCCCCTTGGCTTCCTTTTCTCCTAGACCTTTAAACTGCCCAGGCATGATTAAACAGTAAAAAAAGTCACAGAATTCACAGAGAGAGAGAATAATAGTGAAATCTGTTCCTCATTTTTTTTATGCTTCATATGGGATGCGAACCGTTTACTCCATAGTAATTGCAGATGTTCGACTGGGATTGCAATAATGTAGCTGGCAATAACTATTGCCTCACCACAAAAAGCTTCCCAGTAGCATTAAAAAGACAACAGAAACAATAGTTTCAACACATTCATCTGTGCAAGGATTCTGGAAGCACTCAAGCTACTGATTTATCATGTAAACTTTTGCTGGTGTACGTAGGAACTCCAAATATTTTCTCATGCCGTTGTTGACGAGATGACAATCTCGGATTCTCTTCGATCATGCAATCGCTCAAATTTGAAGACAAGTTTCGACTTCTTGTAGATTAAAACCTCTTTAATTTCTGTCTAATACATTCCAGAAAACATGCTCTTTAATTTTTCTTTTTTTTTTTTTTTTTTTTTTTTTTGTTTTAAACCTTTATGCTTTCTGGTTTCTTTGTCTGTTTTAATCGGGTGTAATAGGTGGTAATTTTGAAATCATGTCTAAAATTTACTGCTGTCCTTAAAAAAGCTTTTCCAGCCCTGTGGCCTTTGAGCTGTCCTGCACAACACGAATATGGGTGATACATAAAGCAAATACACCCTCAAACTGAGGCTTCCAAGCTGGGTGGATTCTCTTATCACACATTTGCACGTGCAAGGCAAGACCAGGCATGTATTGCCGGGCCTTCAAAGTCCCCCATTTTTATCACAGATGTTTTGCATAAATAAATGGTGTCATCCAGGCTGATTAAATCAATACATCTGTATCAACTTGCAGTTCCTGACAGTGTGTTCCAGAGGATATCTTCTGCTCCCACTGTACCCTTTGAAATTTTAGAGGGAAACAAACAATAATAATAAAACCTTGTTTTTCCCAGGTTAACTTTTCATCTTTATCTAAGGATAACAGTAGCCAAGCTGATTGTGGTGGAGGAAAACAACACACGGATAATGCGGATGAAGCCGCTTCGGCTCAAGGTTATCCATCTGGTGGTACTGCAAACCACAGGAGCAGAGCTCAGCTCCAGTGTCATCAGATCCCCGAGCTGGAATGCTCTTCTACTACAGTTTAGGTTTTCCAGCCATTCCTTTCTAATCCAGCTCTCATACAGTGAAGGCTCGTTTTCTTTCCATTCATTGTTGCATATTTGCGTGTTTGGTACAGTAGTGTGAGATTAGGAAATTTCAGCTTGAAAAAGGGCCTGGGGTTGTGGTTTCTGGTTGTGTTCACATTGCAAAGAGGTCACTCCTCCACTGATATTTGCTGAAAGTAATGAGATTTGTAGCATGCCAGTAATAATATCACATTGTGTATCTGCTTTGTGCGTCTGGATATCTTCAGAGCTTCTATCTATCGTGTGTGTGTGTGTGTTTAGTCATGGTATTAACAGTGTGAGATCAGGATGGGAACCGGGATTTTAGGGACTTTACGGCTACCAGGGGGAAAAAAAATCCCAGAGATAATGTTCACAGTTTTGTATTTAAATTAATAGCAAGTAAACAGATGAGTGACGCATGGCAGAAATGGTTGTGCAGAGCACAGGCTCCCATCAGGATTTAAAGATCACATTCTCCTCTGGCTGCTCATTTCTGCCTCACTTCCTGGGCTTACATCATTTATGGAGCACTCCATGAGCTGGTGTTGGTGTGTCAATGTGTATCTGTGCCATCCTTGGGTGCAGAACATAAACTGATCCACCCAAACTCAACACAAGCCACTACCAGGCTGAAATTTGAACTCTAATGCCAGTTTAGGCCAGTTAGACTTCTTTTTACATGTGATTGTGCTTGGTCTGGGTTTGAGACTAGCCCTACAAGCTGAGACTTCATCCACACTTACGTTGATGACGATTAGAGATAAACATGAATAAACCCAGGGTGTAGCACAGCGAGGCATAAACACTCTGGAAAAGAAGAGCATTATTAACATTACCTCTGGCTTTTGCATGTCTTTGGTGTCAGGTATTGCCAGGGTCCCATTTTACCAAATGAAAAAAAATCTTGGAATCAGAATAGACAGGATAAAAATACTAATAGTCAGGATTTCTTAGCATCATCCTCCCACAGCTCTTTTTAGGTGGTTCTCAGGGTCATCATCAGAGACAGCAGCTGAGCACCTTTCATATAAAAGTAAAAGCAACATAATGCTATAAATGATCAAAAACTTAGGCAAGAATGAGGGAGAGAGTGTGTCCCCTCTCTCTCCAAAAATCTGGTGTTTTATGGGTAGCTGGAATATTTCTGCCTTCATTATCTGCATCTTGGCTTGGCTTATCTTCAAGCCCCAAGTTCTACAGAAATGTATCTCTGTATCACTATGACCTTCCAAAGACATCAGTCTGGCTAGGAAATCCAGAGAATTTCTGGCATAGATGGCACTGACTCACTCATTGTTCCTGTTCATTGTCAGTTCAGGAATTTCCTCTGGTTTGGTTGGAAGGAAAAAAAATCCATCCAACAGCAGTTATTGGTATTTTGCTGTTGTTTGCCAGGAGTCTAAACCCCAAAATATTTTCTCTTCCCAACAGCATCATGTTTCTGATTAATCAGGGTCAACTCTTCTTTTTCTCTCCTGACCTCTGGTAGTGACCCCAATGTTCCTTTTAATTTCCTTGATCTATTTGCAACATTCCCAGCCAGGTCTCCAGAGTGTTGAAGTTTGAAAATAATTTCCAAACACCTTCAGCTGTATTCTGGTTCCAGTTAAACTGGTCCCAGTCAAGGCTCACTCTGCAGTAATCACTTGGCAAAAGGGACATGGGAGCCAAACCACAGTTTAGAACGTTAGGGATCATGTTTTTCCAGGGGCAAAAGAAAGCTCTCACAAAATCTCCACAGTATTTGCCTTGCCTTCCTAATCCACATCCCTCCTTGTCTTCCTCAGCAGCAGAATGTCCTCTGTGTGGAGGTGTTTTTCCAGCTGTCTTGGTCAGAGGATACAAAGAGAGGAGAATGGCCCATGTTGGATGGAGCACATGTTGGATGTTCCTCCATCTCTGGGTGATTCCATCCAGCCTTTCTGCATGAATCCCAGACTGACAGCAGGGACTATTTTTGAGATGTGCTTCTGGGGGAGAGGGTGGAACTGGACTTCTTGTTCTCACCAAGACAAAAAGACAGCAAGGGAATAACTATCATCTTCACTTATTGAAGAACACATTTCAGGCTGGCTGTCACCTGGTTAACTATGCCTTCTCCTAAGGATCCATCCTGATGGATGTCTGCTCTTTCCATGGACTTGCTTCTGGGAGGTATAAACTCCATCAGAGATGAGCTCAGGCTGTGAAGTTTGAAGAGGTTGCTGTGCCTGAGCTTTCAGGGCTGTGCTCAGGAGCTCAGGAGCCAGATCCTGCTCGGTGGGGTGTGAGGGAACAGGCTCTGACACAGAGAGTTTCTGCACAGGGAGGCTCAAAAATGGATTTGGGCTTGAAAAAGTAACCATAATATATTTACAGCATAATGTATATAACGGGGGTGTTTTTATGAGGGAATGATGGAAGGGGCTCGTGCAGTAAGACATGATTTATGTTGGCTCCATAGGGGATGTAGCCTCCTTTTATCCCATCTGAAGACCCGTCTGGGAATTTCATCATAGTAGGAAATAAGCGAGGTGGAAAGTCATCCTTGCTTGAGGTGATCTAACCCCAATCCAGCTCAGTAGCATCTGAGAGCAGGTTACCACAAGCACAGTGTTGGTGCCAGGACTTACAGAGTTTCCATCTCCCCATAAAGACCAGCTCACATTATCCAGGGGAGATGAACAGAATTTCCATTTGCCATGGTGGGCTCATTAGTTACAGGTAAAAATTTGTTCTCCTCATTGGCTAAATCCCTTCAGGGTACTTTGTGTCCATCCCTAGACTCATTAAAGTCAATGGGAGCAGCACTGGGTATTATTCTGGTAATACCTTCTGGTATTATTCTTAATTTAAACATTAATAGCTTAACTCTCTGTTGTTAATAATAATAACCCCTTGGAAAATTCAGCCTGAAACCCGTTTCCTTGCGGAATTTCTTCTCTGCCATCAGGCGTGCAGGCTGGTTTGTTATTGTTGGGCTGCTCTGGAGTGCTTTGGGTTGCACACACTGGTTTGTTATTGTTGGGTTGTCCTTCAGCGCTGCACCAACTAATTTGTTATTGGAGTGTTGCTCTGAGCTCCACGCTCCGCTTTATTACTGATGGGTTGCTCACTGTGTCTTGGGCTGCTGTCCTTGTTTGATGATTGTTATTACTGAGGTCTTTTGTGAAGCTCCTACCCACACAAATGGAAGGGCAGCAACTGTGGCAAATTTAATGCAATGTTTTGGGATTATTCTGTTTTGTTTAACTTTTAAAAAGGGGGTAATTGAGGCCTGCAAAATTAGGAAACCCTCTTCTTAGTTTACGGTTTAAAATGCCGTTTCCTTCCCTGCTTTCCTTTCTTCCCACATCCTTCTTTTGAAACATAACTTTTTATAGGTATGCTATCTTCCATCTCAATGCTCCCGTTAGCTTCTCACTGGCCTTTCAGGAAAAACTTCTTTATGGAAGATTTCCTTTCAGGTTCAGTGCAAGAACCTGCTCATGACCCTTGATCTCGCTACTTACTTTCTTCTATAATGTCTTCATTTCATTTTAGTTCAGATGTTCATAATCACCAGGAAAATGGAAAGAAAAATGATTGGAAAATATTAGTTGGACAAGAATCTGACATATTTATATGATATAAAACAGGATTCTTCATTACCATCATTACTGGGCAGCTTAATATTGAATAAAAATTTTTATTTCCCCTGTTCCACAAGCAGAGCCACTGGTGATCTGGTAGTGCTAATTCGGGGAAACCAAGGCCAGAAGTTGCTGTAAAAAAGACATAATGATATAAAACAGCCAAGACCTCTGAAATTACCACTGTTTACCTCTCATTTTCCTTGACCAAACATTTTTTTTTTTTTTTGTATTCTTAACATATTCTTGGATTTGAAAAAAAATGAGTTTGAGTGGAGAAGGTGTATCATTCTTTGGCAAAGGGAAATAAAAGAGCTACAAAGCGAATAAGACTGTTCTCCACAGCAGAAATTATTTCACTATTATATTAATGTATTTAAATAGATGAAGGAGAAGAATTCTTGAGTAATTCATGAAATATTTCTTGCATGACCCATCACAAAATCTCTGTTCCATGTGCATCACTGGGTTCGTGTGTGTGTGTGTGTGTGTTTGATCCAATTAAATGACTGTAAAAACTCCAGTGTGAGCAGAATACTTAAGGCTGAAGAAATCCCATGGCTAAATCCAACTGCCTGCTACCAGAGCTTACCACAGCACTCCTGTTGAGCTCCATCCTGAAACCACTTATGGTTGGGTTCTGCATTCCTTGTTCCTCTGGGCACACCTGAACAGTGGTCATGGACCAGACATTGACCATGGACAAGAACATGGAAGTGCCCTTGCATTTTTTTTTTTTTTTTTTGCATATGGTCTACCAAACCCCAAAGAATGGATGTTGGCAGTTTAGAAAGGGAAGTGATTATTTGGTTTGGTTTAGGGAGAAGCCAGTGAAGGAAGAGCAGTTCAGCCCTCAGAGTCAGGGACACTTCGGGAGGAGACAAAGCAGGACCCAGTGGTGGGTCTCCATCTCAAAGTGGCTTTTCAGTTCCCAGCAACAACCAAGCAGAGTCTGAAGAAGCACTTTCACCATCCTGTCTCAAAGGAAGGTTGTGCTACTGGCGTGTACTGCCTGGTCGGAACAGTTGCATCACAGCTCAGCTTCATTCTGGGAAGGGAAAAGTGTTTTAAACACAAATTTCCAAATGGCAACATCCCATGGTCCCTGTGGATGCTGCCTGCTCCTCAAAATAAAAACAGCAGTATCTTTTGATTTCCCTGACTCAAACACCACTTGCTTCAAGTTTTATTTTCCTTTCTATGGAATTCATTTTCTGAAGGACATTCAGGCCTGGCTGGGGCTGATTCCCTTCAGCGGCGTGTTCTGTGCCTGAGTAAATGGAGCGTGGGGGCCGGAGCCAAACCCTGCCCTCAGCTAAACACTCACGATGCTCATTGACTCCCCAAGCTGCCCCTGCACATCTGAGGCCAGACTTGGCCTATGGATGTGTTGTTTTGGTTATTTTGCAATTCCAGCTCAGAAATGGGTTTTTTCCCCTCTCTGAGGAAAGGAGTCCAGTGCCACAACCCTGCTAAGCGAAGCCCGGTGGGTTTATCAGCAGTGACTTTTAACTACTGGGCTGTGTTGGGATTCTCATGTTTTACAGCCGGGATACAGGATCTCTGATATGAACACCCAAGGATTTATTGGTCCCAAAAGGACTCGGGTTTTTGCTGGCACTGCAGTTCAGAGAGTCAGGAGAAGTCAAAGGTTATCTTTTGTAGGGTAGTATGGGATTTACCAGCTGACCCTCCCCCCCCTCCTCTGGTTCATCTGCTAAAATCATTAACGAGCTTTCCTTTACCCTCCAGAACTGTTAGTGTCTTTTTAGCACTGAGATCGAGTTACTGACCTCTGCGTTGCCAATATACCTCGAGGATTTCAAGAGCTTGGGGGTATTTTCAGCGTTAAAAGGACCAGCACGAAGAAAGATGAATAGGTGGGTGCTTTGCCCAAAATGAGGCTTAATGTTTTCCTCCCTTGTTAAAGGGAGGCCTCACTTGTTTTTACATCACTGTCTCCAGAGGGATTTTTTGTTTGAGGAAAGGCTTTGCTCTTGCATTGCAATGAGAAAATAATGGGAATGAAAGTGAGATGTGAAACTGAACGAATGGTATTACAAATACTGAACTCAGGATGGGGCTTCCCATCCCAGGGAAGCGGGAAGATACCATTGTTGCTACTCAGAAATGATGGGGGAATCATTTTGGGGTTCAACCACACTGCTGCAGGACCTTTTACGTCTCTCCTGAACTTCCTGTGCAACACTCCCAGGGTCTCTTGAAGTCTTTGCCTCACCCTTCCATGGTTGGAGGTGAACAGCATGATTTTAGGGAAAATCAACGGATGAGCGTCGCTGTTCCACCCTCATGATGGGCTCTTCCTCCCTCCACACCCTCCATCAGGTCTCCTTGCACAGCCTTCAGCAAATTTGTTTCCAGTCAAGCTCATTTTGGAACAAGGCCACCACAAAATTAACAATGAAATAATGACAACCCTGCCCCATCTAGCTGGGCTTTTCTCACCATACCAAACTGCAGCGAGCAGAGGTCATTTAAGGCCTCCCAGTGGTGTCCCTTCCTCCCTTCTCCATCCCCTGTCCCATACATCAGTGATCTAATCACTTGTGAAACCCAAAGCAGGGAGCTCCGATGTTATCCCATTTCAAAATCAAGATTTATCGGAACACGAGAAGCCTGGCAGGGTTTTATGATGTGCACGGCGCCTTTCCTTTCTGTCAACCTATTTGTTGCATTTATACTCAGGGACTTTTTATCATTCCTGACACCACTCCATCTGTTCCTCACCAGGCAGTAGCTGGGGGTCTTGTTTCATGGGACAGCAAGGATGAAATCAGTTCAGCTCAATAATTGGTTACAGTATTTAAGTTGCTGTTTGAACACTTGGATTTCGATCTGCTTTTGGGATAAAGTCCTTGGGCTTCCTTTTCTTCCCATCCCTCATAGAATTTGACACCCATATAGCTGCTACTCCACCGATTATTGACTTTAAAATTTAATATATTTTCTTTATAACAGAAAGAATCTGAATATCACACTTCCTTCTTGTAAAAGTAAAGCAGGGGACAAATGTTCTCAGGCATTAATTGGACCCAGATTGTCTGATATCATGATCCAGAGAGTAGATTTTTAATATGTAGTATAAAGTGCGGAATGGAGACAAGGGAGGAAAAAAACTCTCCCTGTTTTCACTTCAATGTCAAACCATTTGGAACCTGTTAACTGAGCACAACAGCTCCAAGATGCTATTGATTAATAGCTATTACAGTGATGCAGCAACGAGCTCAGCGACATGACCGACACCTTCTTCCCAACACTTTTAATGATCTAGTTAAAAAGTTCAACTCTGTTTGCGTTACATGGAACCCATCAGGAAACTGGAAAATATTGTACGTGCTTTGAGCTCCACGGATTCCAGAGCCAGATCCTCCACGCACGCTGCGATGCTGCAAGCCTGGGTTGGCAAAATTAGCAAGGAAGAAGTTCCGTTGTGTCATTCCTTAGATGGCAATATCCAGATACACATAGAAAGGCTTGTGGATAGAGTTCTGGACACAAGGAATCTGCTTCATTAAATTTGGGTTGTTGTGATCAGCTCCAGCCGAGCAGACCCTCAGCTTTCAGTGGATACATCACAGAGCATGTCAGAATTGTCCTACAAACGTCTCCCACCAATTATCTGCATCTGGCTGGAGCTGATGCTCTTCACAGACCATTGAATGTCTCAGAGCAATAGCAGACACTGGGTGTCTTCCCAAGCTCCACCCAGAGCTGCAGGGGCAGTCTTTGGCCAGCCCAAGTGTTTTTATTAATTCAAGCCAGGTATGTGAATGTCAGATATGGAGCTGTAAGGATTATTAACAGTGTCCATGTGATGTGTGGGTGTAAACAAAGAAAAGTATCTCCCAGGTCCTCAGCTGAGCAGCTGTAGGGTAAGTTGGATCCCAAAAAAAATGTTCTTCTGCCTTCAGAGGGAATGTTTGTAAGACAAAGACTGGTTCCACCTGCCCATTGATGCAAATGTGCTGCAAACACCGGTGGTGAGGGAAAACATGAGAAGTTAAAACCAGAAAGTTAATCTTGGTACATTCTAATTGGAACTTTTAACGCTTTTTCTTTTCAATAACACAGCTCTGCCCTGGCTTTAAGGTTTGGTTTAAAAAATGACCATTTTCTGCCTTATTTAGACTCGGTGCCCCAGCCTGGCTGAGCAAGAGAGCTCGGAGGCACAACCATTTAGAGAAGTTCAAATAACTAAACTGGCCATGACCTGAACTAAAACTAATAGTTTGTGTTTGTGATGGCTACAAGAACGGCATCTGGCTTGCATTTAAATAGAAGGCTATTCAGTAAAGCCACTGCTTCTCGAAACTGCACAGAAGCAAAGATTAATTATTGCAACTAATGACGTTTCAGCCATTCGTGCACCCAAGGGAGAAAGGCAACCCCTGCCCCAAGAACCAATCTTGCAGAAAGCTCAACAAGGGACAAACACCAAGAATATATTGTTGTTCGTGATATTCTGCCCAGGCATCCTAAACACGGAATTAAATATCATTTTTACCAGCAAATTCTTTTTTTCTTGTTATCCTCCCAAAGGACAACCCAGAGTTTCAAATGGGCTTTTAATAGCAACGCTCTGAGAATCCAGCCTCTGTGTCTTCCAGCGTCTTAGGAGATCATGTTTCACATTTCACTCATTCCTCAGTGTGTTGGCACAGCCTAACACTGGCTTCAGACATTTGGTATTTGAAACAGAAAATCTTGGTGTTTCATTCCTTGCCTCACTTCTCCGTGTGTTTCTCCGGCATCATATAATATTGACAGCCGCTGCCTGTAAAGAAAGGCCAGGTTCTCTGGTTTATTCAGCTGCAGGCTTTAAAAATGTAGAATAGGGGTTTTGTTCCGAGGAGAGAGCAACTGCCAGTGAACTTTTTCCTTCTTTACATAAAAGTGGGATAGCACAATAAACAATGGCAAGAGAAGTAGGACCCAAGGTATGTATGCACATATGTAATATTTTTTAGCTGACCAGTTTTTCAGTGCCCGAGTTTCAGGGTACAAATCTGTCCCCATTTGTGTGAGTGATTTATAGACTTTAATAATGTTAAAACTTGCCCCCTCATGCATCAGAATCTACAGGGAAGGATCTGGCCATAGGTATGTCTCATGGTGTGGTGAGTCACACACTGAAGCACGTCAGTGACCACAGTGGTGTCTCCAGGGCTTTCAGAAGCAAGAACATGCCCACATTTGGGGAAAAAAGGAGATGAGAAATAGAAGATACAGAAAAGAGTCACAAGTGGAAAAATCCAATGATTATCCTATCTGAAAATTTCATCCTTGGGACCGTCACTGCTTGTGGAACTTTATTCCTAAAATGAGAAACCACTGAGATTTTCTAGCTTTCCCCCCATACGGATCAGTTTTCTAAGGACAGTAGGTTTAGAACTGTCTCCTCTTTCTCTCCAACCAAGGCACTTTTTCTGGGCCAACCACGATGAACTTTTTTGCAGGAAAGTGTTGTTGTGCAAATGTCTGCATTTTTGTATACAGCATTTCTTCAAGCAGTGCTTCAGCATCAAGAGGATGCCTCCTGTGCCATCATGGTGATAGGGGGAAAACAGAATCACACTGTTTCCTGGTGGATATGAAACTGAAATTTTTGAAGATCTATTGCTTCCCTTCATAGAGGGGCCACTCCTATCTTCTCCAGCTCCTCTTTTTAGTCTCCCCATCCCAGCTGTTCCACTCACCTCCAAACCCTGAAGGAGCCAGAATTGGATGACCGAGTCACCCTTATAGGCCACCTGTTTGGGACAGACCTTGTTAACCTCTGCTGTTCAACAGGCATGACTTTGATGGGCGCATGAGCATGTTGAGGGGGTGCATTCCTGTAGCTGCAGTCCCTGTGTCTGGGTGTGACATCCTCATCCAAAGGAGCATCCAAAGGAGGGAGAAAAGGGGAGGGAAGGAGTGATGATGGAGTATTATTCTGAGAATCACAAGGTGTGAGCACTGAAACAGCAAGGAGTGAAATCTCTGCTCTGCCATGAGAGTTGCTGCAACAGCACCAGAGAGCTTGATTTGTGTATCCCCATCCCTGCCTGAGAGCAGGGAGGAGGAGGGAGCATGCTGACATCATCTCCCAGGCGTCCTTACACATGATTAATGCTGTTTCCCTCTGCTTCTGATCTTCCTTTGGGGAATTTTCATACTCCTTTTGGCCATAAGCATGAGAGGGATGTGAAAGGGAAAGCGAATTTTGGATCGTTGCTGCGTCTGTTGTGACGAACGTAGAGCGAAGCCGCACTTTAATGTGAGCTGTTTGCTTGTTGGAGTGTAATAGCTCTGGAGCTGTCATCGGGTGTAGTATTGTGTAAATATATATCCAGGCACTTCTTATGGAAGTGGATATGTGACCCAATAGGCTTTATTTAGCTCCTTCTGGTGACTGTGGGAATGCATCATTTTTGGCATGTCCAAAAGTAATCAGAGTAGATTCAGTGCTGTGGAAGTAAAGGACCTACGAGGGATGGAGAGTGAGTAAGTGCCTCGTTTAGAGGCTGGGGCTCTGCCCAAGATGGGGGTGAATTCCTGAACTACAGAATTTAGGGGCTCGTTTTCTTCAGCGTGGGTCAGGTTTTTCCTTCAATGCTCAACGTAGCAAAATAATGGGATGGTGCGTCTTCAAAACTCTCTGCACTGTGGGTTAGTATGGAGAGACCCGAATTTGCTTTACATGGAGGCTTCAAAAAGGCAAATATCTCATGGAGGTCCACATTGCTACTTAGCAGCTCCTGCATAACCACAGCAAGGTCTAGAGGAGACACTGAGATGCTCCTCTGGGGTCCTGGGGAGCTCTGGGTACCAACAGGAGTGACGTGGCAGCTCCTCCACTGTGCTTGTGGGGAGGAACACTTTGGAAATTACACCTCAATCTGCAAGTGAATAACTACATTTTCAAAAGCCCAACTAAGCATTTAATTTATAACATATTATGGGAAGGTGGTGAAATTTTTTTCCAGAGGTTTCTTTCAATTAAAAAATGCCTTTTAACCAAAAATTTCCAGTGATCATTTTCCCTTGCATTTGTGAATTTTTTGTCATAAAGTCTTATACCCAAAACTTGACACTTTGAGGTTGTAAAAGAGGCCCAGCTTTGAAGATTTAGGGAAAAAGTGAATTTTTAAAAACCCAGAATGTTCTGACAAAACCAGATTTATTTTCAATGAACTAAAAATTACTTTGGACTGAACAGCATCCTTTAGAAAGTCAGCTGAATTAATAATTTGGTATTTATGAATAATTATATCAGCTAGTAAATATATTAATTTTATGTGTTTAAATATACATGTTTGTATTTGCTCAGAGCTTGTTTAGTATTATCTAAAGATCGTGTCACGACCAGTTTTAAACTTCAGATTGCTCCTTTTTCTTTCTTGTGCTGAAAATATGGGTTAATCTATAATTTGCCTTTTCCGATACAAATAAATAAAATACAAAATAAATAACAAATAAAATACAAGAAATAAAGCATTTAAGAGGTCCAAACTAATGAACTGGAGAAAAATAATTAAAATCTACAGGCTTTGTCCAAAAAATCTGACTCTGGTGCCCCTCCTTTCTTTGATCTGATATTTCAAATTTAGAATGGAATTAAAGTGATGATAAGCACATCCAAAGGGAGGGACAGGCAGCCGGGTTGGATACCCGGCTTTCTGGAGGTCCCTGTCTCAGATACGGATCAGATTTCCTCCTGTTTACATGTAAGAAGGTTGTGAAGATCTGCAATTTCAAGATACATCTGGTTCTCGCATCAAATTAAACAGCAACTAAAGCCTGAGCGCTGGGGCAGATTTTAAAATGTAGGAATGAATGTGTGTTTATACAGTTTTTGCATTAATGCTTCCTACGGTTTATTTTGAAAGTGAAGAAAGAACATTGCATGGTAGGCAACTTAACCCAAACAATATCGGTTTAAAGTTAGGGCCATGCTCCTTGGAATATTTTCCTAGTGTTTTGAAGTGTCCACTTGAAGAGGGAGCAGGGAGGGGATTGGGGAGGGGGGAAGAAAAGGATTGTTCTGTCTTCTGCTCTGTGTTTGGCCTGGCTCAGTAGGGCTATTGCTGTTGCTCATCTGGTATGGATTAGCCCTTCTCTCTCACACTCTGTCAACTTGGGTGTTCTGCACGCAGGCTGTTCCTGCAGGGGGCTTGGTTTTGCTTTTTTTAACGGCAGGAAGTGCCCCACTCAGACCACATGTGAAATTGTGTGGGAACAGTGGGGGGGATGAAAGAGCCCCATCAAACATCCCAAAAGTGTGGGTGGAGAGACAGGGAGCGTAAGCGGAGAGATACCAGCTGAGTAATTGAACCTCCTGGGCTGCCTAGTCTGGGGACACGGCGGAGATTTTGCTGCCTTAAAAGTGTCTGCTTCTCGTGACATCAATTCCTAATATTTTAGAATATCGGGGGCTGTTGGGAGTGTGAGGGATTACAGCTGCTGCTTAATTTGTTCTAAATTTCCTGCGAGCCTCAACAGACATGTACAGGAAATAGGCAGTAAATGTTTAATAGGTAATACCTAACTGGACAATTAACAGGTGCTGTCACACTGAAAAGCCAAGCCTGGGTGTGTGGGTGCACCCTGGGGACGTGGAGCACCACCAGCAGCAATCCCTGAGGAGCATCTCTCACATCCACAGGGACTCATCCCAGCTCTGTGGTTCCCAGCCTGAGGTCCCTCACATTCCAAATTTCACCCCTGTTCCCACGTCCAGGCTTGGACCCAAGATTTTCTCTCTTTAAACCGCTCACTGATGATTTTGCTGTTTTCAAGAATAAAATGTCACCACAGAAACTGGTCCAGGCTCCATCCAGCAGAATGCTGGGAGGCCTCCTTGCATCTGTTCAATGTGTAAACTCCACACTTGTTACTCACAACCTGTTAGAAGCAAACCCAATGCTCACCAAGAGATAGAAAACTGTAACCTGATTTTCCACATCAGAATAAGTGCCTGTCTTTCCTGTCACCTCAGTGCTACCAGGGACCATCAGATACATGCAAAAAACCCTGCAATAGTCAGGATATATTAAATGATCTTTCCCTTCTGGACTTTCTCAGATTCTGGCAATCAGCAGGTATGAGGTTTCCTGCTCTGGAGTCTGTATCTGGACTTTGAGGGTCATTGAGGGATGTTTTTTTCTTCATTTTCAATTAATTTTTACTTCCTGTATCCATAAAATCCCGTGGCAATGAGTTCTACAGGTTAATAGTGTGTTCTGTGAAAAGTGCTCAGAATTGTTTTAAATGTCAATATCAAATGTGACTTTGATTCTATGCTGGGTTTTTTCTTAGTAGAAGATTATTTTAAAATAAATTTCCCATGAGTGCCAACACCATGGAAATCAGGTAGTGTCAATCAGACGCAATTCCTGGGATTGGCCTCTCTGCCTTAAGATGCCAATTAAGCTAAAAAAATATTTTTATTATATTATTTCTATTTTTATATTATCATTTCTATTAAATTTTGTTATAGCTACAATTTCACTTCAATTATTTTGCTGCAATAACAGCAATCTTTTTTGATTTTTCATTTATCAGCAGATAAAATATTAGGGAATAACCCCTTTTCAACCTTCAACCTTCCTTACTAGTTATAAGTTTGCGATTAAGTTCTGATTGTTCAGAATAATCGTATTTCCAATGGAGGCAGAATTAGGTTAATTGAATGGCTATTATTACCTACAGAGCAATATTGGTTTAATATGTTTGGCCAACATAAAGTAAACCTCTCCTTTGGAATTTGCTTTTATTAAGTTCAAGTCCAATCGAGTTCAAAAGATCCTTCTGTAAAACTCCGCTGTCCCCTAATAGTGCATGACTAATGTCTTACACTTGGCTTTCCTATAAATTGCTCTCTTTACCGAGCAATTTCTGTGTCAATACTCAGACATCCTTATCAGCACTTGATGTTCATGTAAACCAACTCTCGTTAATGACTACAAGGATGGGGAGGAGGGAAAAAAGTAACATTGCCCAGACCTCAAGGCTCCTGCTCCATCTGAACTTTGAAGTCCAGCTGTTAATAGCAGCGTTGACTACTTACATAAAAATGTGTAGTAAACTGCACTGACATTGTCTCATTTCAAGTGAGGGGTTTCAACCATCACAAATGGCTCTGAGCTTGCACCCTTTTTTCATCTCTCTGTCTCCTGGCCGTCACTCAGGATGATTAATGCAGCTTTGTGATACCAAGGCTTTTGTCCCAGCCTGAAAAAAAAGTAAACATTTTTATAGTTGGGAGCAAGAAAAAATTCCAAACAAGTTCCCTTTTGCATGAAAAAGGGATCCCCAGCTGCTGTTTATTATCTCTCTGTTTACATCACACATGTGCATGTGGAGGACAAAGTAGTTCAATAAATTACTCCTCGGGCTGTCCAGTCCGGGCTGCTGGAAACAAAAGCATTTAATGGTTTGTTGAATGTCTCTGAATGTTCTGAGGGTCATTTTTAACTCTCACCAAGTAGTCAGTCTGATTTCATCTGCTTTATTACTTTGTTTAGGGCTCAGAATGTTTCTTCTCATTGGTGCAGTAAAATAAATTATATCCATGCTCTGCTCTTAAAGTGTTTAATAGAGATCGGTACAGGCTCGATACCACAGTGGGTTTTCTGACTTTGGAGATGTGGATTCTTGCCCTGGAATTGCCTACAGCTTCCATGAGAATTGATAAAGTTCCTAACACCTCACTTTCATGCTCAGTAATTTACCCAATATCTCCATTTCTGGGTACAACTTTCCAACCCAGTTTTCTTAACTTTAGAAACGTGAGTATTTCTAAGCCTCAGGAACCAGATGAACTCTGGGAGGATCCTCTGACTGCAACCCAAGATTTTTCAGACTTGTCCATGACCGTGTTGCACTGAAGTTGCACCAAGTCTGAAGTTACACAGTAGTTGAAGTCAGTCAAATAAAGACACTGACTTTCTTGATTCCTTTTTGGCTAAGAGCAATCTCTTGTACATTCCTACCTTTCACCCCTTCTTCATTAAGTGGAAAATCCAAAGTTTCCTTTAATCAGGTTTGAGCTCGGACTGATGTGATGTTTACTGACTGAGACAGTGGTTTTCAAGCGACGTCAGGAACATCTGGCCTCGTGGCTTGGCAGAGAGCCCAGCAAATTGCCAATCCCATGGCCCAAGTTCACAGGCAGCTTTGGGGCTTTCATCCTGTTACAAGAAAACCCTGAGGGCAGGGGAGGTGGTACCGCTCTTCCCTGCTCAACCATTCTGCTTTACTACGTGTGCTCCACAGCTCCCTGTTCTCTCAGAGTCCTCAGATTAGGGTCCTGCAAGAGTCCGTCCCCAGCTCTGCCGTGCTGGCCTCTCCTCTCTCCATGTTCCCATTGTGTCCTACTGCTTTCCCCAGCTGCCACTTCCAAGGAGCAGACAGGATAAAGACAGGCTGTGCTCCCTCTGAGCAGGGACAGCACACAGCACATCCCTGTGTTCTCCCCAGCACATCCCACCCAGGCTCTCCATGTTTCCATCTGCCACTCCTGTCTTCACAGATGGATGTTCCCTAAGGCATCCAAGGAGTCTGTGCCATGCAAAGCGTTGAGCCCAGGTCTCCAACCTCCCAGTGGAGCAGCCTGACCAGAAGACCGAGCTGACAGTGACAGCAAAGCCTGCCTGGAAAGAGCAGCAGCAGCAGATGTTCTGCATAGGGCAAACATTTGCATCCAGGGCAGTTTATGGCTCCATGCGTGTTTTAAAAGCTAATTCTGTAACACTTCACTTGTGTGATTCATTCCTACTCCGAGAGGCAGATCCATCCACTCTAGAAAACAGGGAAGTAAGACTTCAGATGCAACATGAGGTTGGATCGCACTGTAAGAAACCTTAAACATTGTGACCTGGGCCCATCTGGCTCAGACTGCATCCTCTGTTATGTCTTGTTGGCTGGACCATGGAAGTTTAACCAGTTAAACCACAAGCAGGAGATCCCTGTGCTCTGTGTGTATGTCGTTACAACATACCTGGTCTAGGGAAACAAGGGGGCCTGTTTGCACACAGGTGGAAATCTCTGAAGGTAGAGGGTTGTGTGGCTTTCACTGCCTGGAAAATGGATGTGGTGAGGGTCACATTCAAGTGAGATGTTTGTTTGTTAGAAAACAGAACCTAACACGGTCCTTTAGGGATTAGCACCAGTTATCTTGAAATGGTTAGTGAGGTGAGGGAGACAAGGCAGCCAAGGGAACAAAGTGTTTCCAAAATTCAGTGACCAATTGCCAAGAGAACTGAACGTCTCCATCCTGACCTCCTGTGAGCTCTGAACTCTGCTGGCACTGTCCAGCCTCCTTCCCTGAGAAACACACAGCTTACGGAGAAAGTCATCTTTGTTTCATGGAATATTTACATTGGAGAAGGGAAGGTCTTTTGTATATTGTCACTGACCTCTGGGGGGGGGTGGGGGGGCGATTGTAATCAGGTTTCACCATCATAATTTTCACAGCTGCACATAATAATTTGATTCAGGTATTTGATTCAGGCGCTGAAGCTGAAAACTCCTCTAGAACCGACAACTGCTCTGCTTTCCCACAGGCTGCTCTGCAGAGAGATACCCTAGCCCTGGGCACAGGCCATGCGTGGAAACATTTTGTGCTGAACACTCTAAGAAAAGGGAAAGGAATAAAGAAGCTCAATAAAAATGCCTGTGCCTGGTAATCTTTTGTGTCTGATGATTTTTTTCTTTCTCTTTCAAACAGTCACAAATGAAAAGGAAGAGCTAATATGAGTTTGGCTCCATCTCCTCTTCCTGAGACAGAGTGGGGTCTACAGAACTTCCTGCTCCTGTGCAGCTATCTTAGAAAGGCTTAAAAACACAGCCGGGTCCAAGAAAATCAAAAGGCCATCTCTGAAAAGGGATACAGAATTTCCAGATCCCAGGGCGGGAGCTTCATTGATGTGGCAAATTACGTGGCGGTGGAAAAAGGAAGCAGTTTCAGTGTAAGATTTCACATGTATGGCCTTTAGTGCCTCCACAGCGTAACAGGGATATGGGGAGGGGGTGCCTGGATGGGGGAGAGGAAAGATTCAGGCTCCTCATTTCCTCTGTAACAAAACAGTCACTTACACTGCCTGACATGACAATAACACGTGATTGCATTAAAAACCGGGGTGAAAACATTTGTCCCTCCAATGCTGAAAGTGTACAGGCATTAATACTTAGCCTGCTCTGGCTGTGGAGTCTCCCACAGATGCTGTCAGGATTCAAAGGGTCAAAATGAGGCAGGGTGGATCAGAGGAAAGCTTTTATTCCCCAAAAGACTAGAGCTGCCTGTCCTAGCTGGATAACTCTTCATCCTTTCTGTATCCGTGCATGTACCTTATTTTCACTCCTGAATTCGGTGTGTTTGGCTGGGAGGCTGCGATTGCTCAGGCTGAGGTTTCAAAACAAAAACTGGAAGCAGAAATTCACCCTTTTCTAACACTGAATCATGAGATCTGATTCACATCAGTCAGAATAAAAGGGCCGAGCAGAAGTGAATGAAGTAAAGACAAGATCTACAACCACAGAAACCTCTCAAAGACTTTGATATACTTGGATGTAAATTGTCACAACAAGGCAACAAATTCCCAAACGTCACTGAGATAAATAAAGATGCAGGGTTTTTTATACCAAAAATGGGTCTGAAATAGCATCCCCTCATTTTTAAAGGAATCTCATGGAAATCCTCCACAGCTAGGAGTGGTGGGAGGCAGAGGTTAGGTGACCAGCAGAGATGTGTGGGAAAGCCCATGACCTCTTAGCACACAGTTTGCCATTTATATTATTGTCTTTCCACATTTTAAGCATCAGGGATAATCTGGAATGCACTCCTCCTGCTTCAGAGACAGATGGCAACAAGGAAGCAGGTTGGAAGAAAGGAATAATAAATATCTGAAGGTGAGTAAATGCCTTGGCTTCAGACAGCTGCGCCTGTGGTTTTTCTCAGGGTGCACAAATGTCCCCACATTTACTGTGCTGAGTGGTTCTAGTAACTCTTTTATTACGTGTTTCCTGTACTGTCTGGCCAAGGGTCAGAGATGTTAAGTCCTGGGGGAAATCTGGAGTTGAGAGCACGGTGTGATCGGGGTGTGATAAGGCAGATTGACGGGCTGGTTTGTGGCAGAGAAAGCAGAGCTGGCTTGGCAGGGCAGAAAAGGCTGTGGAAAGTTTCTTTGTTAGCAAGAAAGGGTATTTATTCTGATTTTTTTGACCACTCAGAAGACATTTTACCCACTCTCAGCTCTGTAGGCAGTAGCTGAACAGTGGATAAAACACACAACCCATTTGAGATCCTCTTGCACCCTTAATGCCCAGGAAGTGGAACATCACAAACTGTGATTCAGCACTGGGTAGGGGAGAGATTCTTTCTTCTGTGAGTTATCTGGTGGCCAAAGGGTGATTGCAGGTCCGTGGTTTGGAGGCAGCTCTGGGCTTGGGAGGGCTCTGAAGGATGGCTTTTGCTAACAGTGTCACAGAGCCGTCCATCAACTGAAAATAGTCGGAACAGGGCAGCCAACTTCCTGGCCCCATCCGTCCCCTGTCAGAGGGTGCAGACCTGGTGGAGAAGTCGTGTTTGCACTGTCTGAAGAGCATTATATACAGTGAGAATTTGTGGGCACTTATTTATCCTTCATTTCTTTCTGGGGCAAAGTTTGCATCCCAAACTGGGCAACCGCCACAGATGGGAGAAGGGTAATTCCATAAGGCAGTGCTATGCAACTGTTTAGGACAGAAAAATGGAGAAGAAATTGTCAGAGCCAAAATACACTGCATGGAGTTGACATAGGAGGCTGAAATAAGATAGGCAGTTTGTAATTACTTACATTGGAATTTGGCCAGGACATCGAGGTTAACATCACAACTTCACAAGGACTTCAGAAGCAGCTGAGGATCTCTCTGAGCTGAGAAGACACGAGGGGAACTTCCCTGAAACCTCCTGACTTGGGCCATCATGTACAACACATGCAAGCTCTCGCCCGGGCCGAGGGCAGGAGGAACACGATGGGTAGGAGCGAGATCTGCTACGTGTTCAGTGACATGCCAGAACCAAATAAACAGAGAGAGGGGCTCCTGCTCCTCAGCCCAGGGCTCTTGGTCTTGTGCCACAGAGTTGTCATCCTTCTTGACAGTGTTCATCCGCCTGGGATCGCCCACCTTCGGAGATGAGGGAGCACGGGAGGGACACGGGAGTACAAAGGAAAACCAGCTGCAGCCCATGAGTGTCCTATGGCACAGAAAACAGAAGGGAAAGCTGGAAGAAACTCCACACAGCCAAGCCATAACCGAGTTCCTTCTTTATTCAAATGTTAAATTTATTTCAATAAGCACTAGGGCCACCTCTGGGCTCATCCCACCTGCAAGACAGGCTGGAAGCACAAGCTACTGGGTGTCTCTCCACCAACATTGTATTTTATGACAGCTCTTAATTTGACCCTACCCAGACTCAGAGGCAATAATTTCAGAATGTTTCCCTCCAGAAAGACCATACCTCAAGTTTTTCTTGGAACCCAGTTGCACAAAGAGCAATCCTGTTCTTTAGGGGCTAAACTTCTATTTTTATTTCCTACTAAGAACTCAGGTGTTAGAACCATGAACTAAGATGCCAGTGGTTCACCTTCTTGCTTTAATTTAGGCAAAGTTGCGGCCTCACAAGAGGAGCACAAGAAATGCTGAAAAAAAGCAAAGATGGCAGATGGACCATGACACGGGAGCAAGGAAATTTCTTTCATCCATTAAAGCTTGTGAAAGGAGGGTGAGAGAAAAGAAGGCTTTGGCAAAAGACCTTTTGCACATGTTCAGAGATGTATAGAAGAGCTCCCTACCAGTCAAAATAGGAAATACCACCCATTAAAGCTGGATGTTGGAAGGTCTGAAAAGCTTTGTGAAACTGTGCCATGGAGTGCTAAGTAGAATGGAAAAACCATCATTCCTAAAGCTAGTCTCTGGAGATTTCTGGGAAAATTGGCTTACTCACTAATTTTCGCTTGATTCTTGATGTGACTGGACTTAACCCTGGCAAGGGCTTTAATCTACTCACATAATCTGGCTGCAAAGCTGTGCCATATTGCAAAGAGCTGAGATGCTGTTTAGGTAATTTAGCTTCACTTTTCCTTTCCCTCGGTGCAAGCAGAGCCAGCTCTTTTTGTTCACTTGAACAGCTTCCTCTTCAAAGGGACTGTGCAAAAGTCTTATTTCTTCCCCCAAGTGACAGGTTTTTAAGCAATCTCAAAGATATCTTGTCCAACAGAATGACCCTCCGCAAATCTGACCCTGACAGAGCTGAGGTAAAGTGTGATTTTTAACCTCCAGCACTAAAACATGTCAGGAAAGTTGTACTTGTGGCGGAAAGACCTTGGGGTGGCTAAAATTTATGGAGAGGAGACGTTAAAAGTTTTAAATTCCAGATGTTTGGAGCTCCAGCCATTTGGTGAACGATCGTGGAATTTTGGACCATTTCTCAAGCGCGGATTTCAGTCTCAGAAATCTGTTCAAAGTGTGGCCCAGCTATTTAATTGTCTGGTCATAATTTATGCAAATATTTTATTCACATTCTAGGATATAAGATATTTACTGTTTCTTAGAATCATGGCAGGAAGTGTTTCAAATGTCATATGCTCAAAGGAGCATCCATGTATTTCTACCAAAGGATCCCCTATAAAATGTCACTAGCTTTTTAATTTATTGAGGAAACCTGGGAGACGACATGTTGCAGAATTATGAGAAAATGCAGGTTACACTTAGAGTCACTTTAACCCCTCTGAGCTTATTTTAGGCTAAATATGAGGGATAAAGACTGTCATTGGGACTATATTGATTTCTGCTTCAATTCTTGCCTCAAATACTTAAGTTCCCATGAGTGTTTGTAAGATGAGGGTCTGTAACAGCAGAAATATGTGTTGAAAAGTCAAATTACACACCTCCCATCCCAAACTGTGGGAAAAGGAAATCAGGGAATCTAACAAGATGGGAACAGTTTGTATCGAGATGGGGTATATTAGTGGACTAAAATGGGTAAGAAAGAATTAAGTAGACAAAAGAAAAAATAATTTAAGGAGTTCTTTTTTTTTTTCCCTTCAATCTTGGAAGGGCAGAGCAGCACGAGCCAGCACAGCCAGATCCAGCTTTTTTTGCCAGCTGGAAATGAGTGAGGTGGGATTGTTCAGGGGAAGAAATGACGGCAGAAATGCTTTGGGGTGAAAATAGATGGGCCCAATCAAAAAGCAAGTCCCAGCTCTCTAACATTCTCAGCCTGTTTGGGAATGACAAATTAGAGGCATGAAAACAAGCAGGGATGTGACAGCTAGGGAGGGGAATGGTGGGCAATGAATGGCTTAATAACAGGTTGCACTGATGGACAAATTGCACCTCTGGACTGTTTGGCTCCTTGTGTCTGCAGAAGGATCCTTGGATCCTTGTCAGGGAAAACTGAAAGATGGCTCCCAGTTGGACCATGCAAATAATCAGCTGGCCCCAGGCTCCAACAACGGGCCATGGCCCTGGTAGAGCCCTAATCCCCCGCTCCCAGGGGCCCTATCAGTGGGAAACCAAAAGGATGCAGGGGAAAGGGTCGGGCAGGCTTCAAAGGAGACATGGACCTGGTTTGAAATTTAACCCCTTTGTAGTTTAAATTTCATCCAGATCTCCACGTGGCCAAGTGGCCCTGTTTGCCTCTGAGCAGCCAGAGGGACTGTCCAGCATCAGCCTCAAACACCTGGATATCACACGTGGGGGATCCTGGATTTCCCTCCTGATGGTCTGCAAGGAGATACTTTTACATGACCCAAAAGCTGCTCCCAGGGAATATTGCTCTGCACACACACGAAATGGGGTCTGTGGGAGTCTGACCATCACGCTGTAGGTTTTCTGTGCTGGCAGTTCTTACTCCAGCAACTCATTTATATCTGGCATAAGATAAGCTGTCATTATTAAACACACCGTGACTTTAATAAATAAGGCTTCCTAAAGTAACCTGTAATATTTCAACCATATAAGCTGCCTTTCCTTGTGTTGGACATGATATACAGCACTGCCCATGACCTTGTGTAATTCCTTCTGGTGGCTCTTGCTGAAAGTCTGCAAATATTTTTGGTCCTAATTCTTTAGTGCAACAGTTGGGACTGCTCTGTCCCCACTTTCTCCTTCTCCAGTGTGTCCCAGGACATTTTGTCCCCTTTGCCTTCCCAGGCTCCTCAGTAAAAAATGCTACAGCTTCCCACCAGGGCTGGAGAGGAAGAAATTAGTGTGGAAAAAGGAAATGCTAAAGGCAGGTGGGTGCTCTGGGGCCACTGGTGTTCCCTGCCTTGGGAGACATTCCCACCACAAGCCCCTGGAGCTGGTTCTCAGTCCTCATGCAACACAAATACCAAATAATGATGGTAAATTCAAAGAATGGGCTTGTGGAATGACCCCAAATGGCTTGTGGCATGGGGAGAAAATATGTCCTGTAAACTGAGGGGAAATGAAAGCATCTCCTCTTCACTGAAGTCTTCTGGTGGATTTTGAGGCACATTCTTCAGCCTTCAGTTGGGCATTTGGGGTTAGCACAGATGCCATCTGCCAGTGAACGTGTTTTCCACTGGAGATGCAGACCAAAGAAAAAGAGAAAAAAAAAAATTGTTCTTGACATTTCCCCAGAGGAGTTTCTGCCCAAACTCACTCTTGCAAAAAAAGAAACCAAAAAAAACCCAACCCAAAATAAAATTGTTGAGCAAAATGTTTTCCATCCTTTTCAATTCTATGCGTCCTGCGGTTTTTGTGGGCATCACTTCTCTTCCTATGCACTGTTGGTGAGTGTGCAGTACCAAGAGCAGTGAAAACCCATGTTCCAAACAAGCTGTTGATACGCAGCTACTCCTCTTGGTCAATTCTATTTCTGTTTCCTGAAAGTTCTACGCAAGATGAAAAATAGCCATTGATTTTGCTGATTTAGTTAAACAAAAAATTTTAAGTTATTTGTCTTCTATTATCCGAAAAATATAATTAGTCTCATGATCTTTTCTGCCTTTACCATTAATGCATCCTTTTATTATTATTATTATCTTTAATCACAGAATGGTTTGGGTTGGAAGGGACATTGGACATCATCATGTTTCAGCCCCCAGGGATAATATTTAACTGCTCACGGTATTTATGATTAGGAACTTCTAATTATAAATAAAAGGGCCTGTAATCTTTATGGAAAATCCAAAGAATTCCCAACTGGTAGCAATTTAAAACCCATCCCATCCCACCCCACCCCAAAGAACTGGAGAACTGGGATTTAAGGGTGTAATCAATGACACCAACACACGTGAGTGACTGGAATGGACAGGGTTAGACTGGGAAGAAGAGCATTGTCCTTTGAGAAGGCGAATCCTGTGTCAAAAAACTGCCCTCCTCCAACTAAAAACCCCCAAACACCTTCGATGCAGGACAGTCCTGCCACGAGGCTGAAGAGAGGAATATTTGGAAACCATGAAGTGGAACAACCCGTGGTTGCCCAGCCCATTGTTGTGGTGTTAATGAAGAGCTTTGGGCTGAGCCTCGAAGACACACAGGAGGGAGTTCCCCAGTCTGGGATCACCGGTGATGACAAAGGGTAGGAACAAACCTCCACCATGCTGGCAGGGTTTTACAGAGCATCTAGAAAGGCTGGAGGATGAGAAGCCAATGAAAACTTTAACCTCTGATTAAAAAAGAAAATATAAACAAAGAAGGAAAATAAGTGGGTTTTCTTAAATGTGTTTACGCACACATGCAATTGTTTCTTTTTAACTGCTAATGAAAACAGGATACACAGGCAGAGCTGGTACCTTTAGCAATAAATCCATGTACAGTAGCCCTGTAATCTGTGATTTCATGCTCTGGGTAAAGATGGACCAGCACAACTATGAGTCAGGACAATTTAAAATCATGGCAGAGGCTTTATGAGGCAGAAATTTATTTTAAAATAAATGACAAGGAGCAAACCAAAAGATGTATTTAATTGTGATTTTATTTCAAGCAGTCAAATTTCTCACTCTCTCTTAACCAGACATAATTAACCATAATTTTGTGGCTGTGGAACACAGGGTCACCCTGACACTGACTGAACTATTCAGACAGGATTTTTCCCTTTCCTCGTCCTCGTAAATGTGATACCAAACTGCTTTGGGTCAGAAGCGGAGGGAGATTGTCTTTCAAAACTGGCATTTTGGCAATGCTACTTTTGAGGTTGTAACCCGATCTGAAGCCCCAGAAAATGAAAACTTTTGACCTCCTTTCAAAGGGGAATATGTCCTCAACTGTAAAGATCAGAAGTTCACCGTAAGGCTCCGTATTTGAATATTTGCCTGATGCTCAGCGCAGTGAAACACCCAGCTTCTTCCGCTGAGATCAGTGTGAACTGTCAGAGCCATCCAGGATTTAAATCCCTTCCAGCCTCACCCATTTGGGATGAGTTTTCTTTGATCAACAGGGGTAAGTAATCCCCGGTGTGTCAGTGCTACAATTAACCCACTGTGTCCAATTCACAGATGACACAAATCTATCACAGTGCTGCTTCAGCAACTTCCAACTCAAACTATTTCAGCTGTCGACTTAAAGCCTTGATGCAATTGTGCAGTCAAGGGAAAATGCAGATCAATGAAGCTATTCCCTCCCATAACATTTGTTGTGTTTTATTCTTAATAAATGAATGTAGCCATGGTTTTATTGACCACTACTTTATTGTTGAGGAGCATTGGTCAAACCCAGTCCAGACCCCAGCTAAGCGCTGGGGAGCAGGATTTATTTGATGTCCAGCAGAGGATGGATATTTCCTCCCAGGGTGAGTTATTTATTTGTCTGGAGCTGTTGGCACGCACCAGGTTCTGACTCTTACAGGTAATTTTGAAAAACGTGGTTTGCAAGAATATGAAAGAAAGGAACATAACTTGGTGAACACGCAAAAGGGTCACCTACAGCTTCTAAAATGCTCGTTGTGTCTTTGGTGGAGGAGCTTGAATGAAATCATTTATATTAACTGCAATATCTGGCTCACTCCACTGATCTCCAGAATCAAACACGAGAGATTTGGAGGGGAGAAGGGGAAGGGGGGGTTGGGGAAAGCATGTATAATTAAAACCTTGTTCTAATCCTGCTTTGATGCTTTTGCCGGGACAGGTTGGACTAGTCAAAAGCCCCAAACATTTTAGGTAGGTTTTTGTTTTCGGGGTTTTTTTGGCTATTTTTTTTATTCTGTCAGTGGCTGCAAAGCAGCCAAGTGGTTATTAGCCTTATAAGGTATCAAGGTAAATATTTCGGATCCCCTGTGAATTTCAGTCTCTCCTGACTCAGTTTATTTGTTCTTGTCAGTGGACAGTGAAGTTTTGTTTGTCGAAACCAGTTGGGGCAGAGAGTGACAGCACCAGGGCGCTGTGATTTATTTTCTGCCAGCCCGGCGCTTCCCCCGAGCTTCTTCCCCTGCCACCCCCCATGGCCCCCACGGCCCCCACAGGCCTCCCATCCCACACCTAGAACGGGGGACACCACCAGAGTCTCAGCACCAGCTGTGGGGTCACCCCACCCAAACTTTCCTTCATCAGGGCTTTTCCTCCTCCCTTTTGTCACAGCTGTCCCAGGGCCCTGCTGTTGATCAGTGTGACACCAGTTTGGGGGCCACGGGGTCCTTGTTGTGTCAGGTTTGTCTGCAGGGGGGTCTTCCTCATGGGACATGGATGCTGGTGGCCCACAGGATGGGGATGTACAAGGTGTTGATCTCCAGCGGCGCATCCAATGGGAATGGGCAGCTGAGGAAGCAGTGGCCACCATGGACATCGGGGCTGATGCAAACTCAAAGTGTGCACACAACTGCAGTCAATTCCATCTCACAAACAACTACCCAAAGGGTGTGAAAACCTGCATAAAATCATTTCAATTGAAAAAGACTTGAGATCATCAAGTCCAATCCTTTTTCCAATGCTGCCAAGCCCATCACTAAACCATGTCCCTGAGTGCCACATCTACACGTCTTTTAAATCGCTCCAGGGATGGTGACTTTCCCCCTTCCCTGGGAAGTCTGTTCCAAAGCTTGACAACCCTTTCCATAAAGACTTTTTTCTTAATATCCAATCTAAACCTTCCTTGGTACAACTTAAGGCCATTTCCTCTTATCCTATCAAACATGACATCCTTTTGTCCTTTCAAACATGACTTCATTACCTAAAACTCCGTTGCCAGATGGAACCTCTTCAGCTTGAAGGCAGAGAGAATGGAGAGGAGCAGAGGCAGACAAGCCTCAAAATGCCTCTTTGGGGTATTATTTTGGAGGGATTGTACTGAGAGTCTTGAGTGAGCGTTGAAAGTAGAACAGACTGCTTTGCAAAAAACAGCTTTCTTTTGCAAAAGCATTTGTTTAAAATGCGGGAGGGACAGACTTAAGGAAATTGGTCTATTTAGCTTATTAAAAAGATCAAACAGAGACTTGATTACAGCACGTAACTATTTTCACCGAGGAAAAATAACATATATTAGAGGTCTGTTTAATCTAGCCAATGCAATGGCTGGGAGAAAAAGCCAAATAAATTGAAATTGCAAGTGAAGCATTTCATTTAATTCTGTTCCCTTTGTGGCGAAGAACAAGGTTGGATAACAATGACAACAAACAACAGCCACAGCCAAGGGTGTGCCATGGAAGTGATCTGAAGGAAGGTCTTTCTGGGGGATGAGGGTTGTCAGGCCAGGGACGGTGAGGAAAATGCAAAGAGCGGATGTGAAGCAACAACTGGAATGGGAAGCCTAAAAAGCAAAGTAATGCTGAAACCAGAGCCCACCTCAATTAGAGGCACCATACCACTGATGGGGAAGAGCCTCAGCCAACCCCATGGCCAAGACACAAGGAGGTGCTCCCAGGACCAGCTGTCCCATTCAGCTCCCTCCCCCTGCAATTCCCCCCACCCCCACCCTGCCAAGAATCCCCCCCTGGCATGACTTATTTGATATTCCAAGCATATGTCCCTTCCCTCCAAACCAGAGGTATTTCACAAGATCCTCTTTGCCCTCTCCTGGACTTCACTGCAAGGACCTTGAGGTCTCTGCGAGGGTGTGGGGAGTTTCTTCTGCCAGGTACCAGTTGGGTCTGTAGCAATTAAGTCTGTACAGCAGAAAGGGGAATTCTGGGCATAGAAACCACAGTGCTGGATTTTTGCAAAACCAAGTAGAGACAGGAAGGGAGTGGCCCTGCCATTAGGTGTGCCTCCAAAAGCCAACAACTAGACTAGCTCTTCTTTTCCATGGGGACATGGACCTGTTGGAACGACTCCAGAGGAGGATCATGAACAGGGTCAGAGGGCTGGAGCACCTCTGCTGTGGAGACAGACTGAGAGAGCTGGGGGTGCTCGCCCTGGAGGATGGAGTATTATCAGTATCCCCCCACCACTCCTGAGTAACAGCAGTTCAGAATTTTCTGGTCATCGAAGCAGCAAATTAAAATGTTCAGTTCTATTGCCAGAGATGGTGCTAAAATCCCCTGGGACATGAATCATCCCATTGCAGCAACAATGCTGTTCTGTGCACAGCGGGAAGAGTTTGTTGCACTGACTGTCCTCTCCCAGCCCAGAATAGGAAGATACTCAAGTCTCACAGACTGAAATGAAAGTATTTTGTTGTTCTGTGGCTTTACCTGGGAATTATTGCACATCTTTAATGTTGGGGGCAGAACTTGGCCCTTCTTTCTTCATGATTTCCTTCTCCTTCCTTCGTATTTGCTGATCAAAAAACGTGTTGCTCGTTCCATGTTCTCCTGTTTTGCCTGTTATTCATTTATTTATTTATTTCAGTATTTCCTTGACATAAACAACAAAAACCACACCAGTACTACAGAAAGAAGCTTAAGGTTCAAAATGTTTTCAGCTGAAAAACACAACAGGATTATTCTTAACAGCACATTCTGAAGGCTGAAGTCTATAATTTATCCTGACATTTTAAGTGTACATCACTTGAATTGCTGCCAGCTTTCTAGAGTGATTAGGTGACTTGAAAAAAGCAAATGTTTTTTCATATGATTCCACTGAATTGGAGACTCTGCTGCTGAAAAGACTTCAATAATCCTGGCTGTATTTATTTCTTAAAGCCTCACTCATCATTGTCAAAATGTTATCAGCCATCCCCAGCTTTCTCTCCAGCCCTGAATCTAATTCCAATTATTTATAAAAAAAAAAAAGAAAGAAAAAAGTCCCATTCTGGAAATGAATCTTCTGCAGCACTCTCTATTTTTCACATCAGACTTAATCAGTTATTTAATGGAATGTATTTATTAAATGGAATGTATTTGCTGCATAACTGTTGTGCTTCGGTGAAACTACTCTTCTGTGTTGGAGGAAACCACAGCATGAGGCTTGAGCACCTTTGCTGGGGAGCTGGAAGCTCCTGGTTCAGGGGAATCTGCAGCACCACTCCGGGATCTTGGGCACAGGATGCAAATTCACCACTGAGGGTGGCACTGGAAGAAGTGTTGGATGGGAAGGATCCCATTCCTGATCTCTTCTCCTAATTGTAACTAGAAATTAAGAATTTGGAGCCCAAAGCATATCCCCTCTGGGTGAAAAGCACCTGGGAAAGGGATCAGCCTGGTTTATTTGGCCCCATCAGCAGCAGAGGAACTCAGTGCCTGCAAAAGTTGTGGTAGGTTTGTCACCTCCTATATCCTTCCAGGATCTTGGTCTCTGTTATTTGTCCTATTAACAGCTGGGAAACAGGCTGTGCTCCTCTGGGAAAGAACATTTTGTGCCTTGGGAGAAGGCAGTGGAAGAGGAGCCAGCAAGGGAATCTCATCTTCCAGACTGACAGTTCAGGGGAGGGCTTTAGGCAGAGCCAAAACTCTCTTATTCTGGAGGGAGCGTCTATGCAGTGATTTATACAGGATAACTGCAGGGACATAAATTCACACCTTTCCCTGCTTTGCTGCAGCTTCCTTGGAAGTGAATGTTTTTGTCCTTAACTCCAACAGGACCAGTGTTTCCTCTAAAATTACCTAAAGGAAAAGTTTAAGGCATAATTGAATGTGCTTCACTTATTTTGAGTCAATATTTCGTGACAGTTGCTTTCTGAAGTTGTTCTGTCTTCGCGTTCAAAGCCCTCATGCCTTTAGAACTGGGTGAGGGCTTGTAGCTGTTTGATTGTCAACTAAAAGTAGATAGCTGGTGCTGTGGTGCCTTGGATCATGAAGGTCTAATAGAATTAAGATGCCTTTGAGACTCCCTGGAAAATCCCAGGTTTGCTGATATCTGGGTGGCATCAAGGTCAGGTTTCCATATCTTAGTGCTGAACTCTCAGTGACTTTCTGTGTGTCCTCCTTCAACTGAACTTTCCCTGCCTGTGATGGGAAAATGGTAGGGAAGGAGTCAGAGGAGCAAAGCATCGAGTTAGCACGTTTGTACCTTAGGGGGGCTTAAGGAGTTCGTGCCTGTTTTTACAGGGAGTTTTTCAACCTGCTTTGAACTACCTTAAAACAATAAAGTTCCCTTTTCAGCAGCTTGGTTTAATGGAAAGATTTACTGTATTTACATTCTCCTGCTGAAAAGTGATAATGAAGCCAAGTTCAGAATTCAATGTCAATTTAGGAGAATTAAAGGGTCTAGTAACACACATCCCACCTGGATTGCTTTACAGGCGGGAGACATGGATAGTCCTTCATGGATCACAGCTTCACAAAAAATAGGGTGCATTTCTATTAAAATTGTGCCAAAGACAAAATGTATCTGCTGAAATTAAAATTTGTAAATAAAACATTGTAAGTTTAACTCTCGAGACTGTTGTATCAAAGGCTCTTCTCCTGCCTGTGAAGGGCAACACATTACTGATGATGCTATTTGTGAGGAACACAGTCTTCCTCCAGTGACACCGGAGACTCAACCAGGGCTTCAGCCACTCCTGTTAAATGAAGAAAATTAATGAATATTTAGGCATGTGAGCTTGAGTGAAACTGCCTCAGTGCTTCACATAAAGTACCTGTGTAAAGGTTTTTGGGAGAGAAGAGATGGTGGCAAAGAACAACTTCACAACTCTGCTCCCAGATTGCCTCACTGACGAAGCTGCTGTTTGCTTTTTGTACTTTCCTTCCCAAAAGTTTGCACTAGAAATGACCCATTTTATGGACTGCAGTTTTCAGGTTTGAACCCTTTAATCCCCCACATAATGCTGGATAAGGAATTTTAGCTCGCAGAAACATCTGCAAGAGCACCAGCAGGAGTGTATCCTTTCAAAATGTCCCTTGCCTGCTCGGTGCTGAAGGAAATAAGCAAAACAAGCCTGAAATTGGGTTTGTTAATTTTTTGACAAGTTTTAACTAAGCACAGTGACAGGGAGCTTTGCAAGAGAAATTTTAGAAGCCCAGGAACTGAGGCATAATAAGCTGTCAGAGAAAAGATCAAGTAGCATTCTCTAATTCATCTAACCAACATCAGTGTTCCAGCTAGCAGTAGACAGTGTTAGCCAGATTCTTGCCCTTTTTATCTATGAAAAGCTACATTTATCAAAATAAGCAAAAAATGTGAGGTATGGAATGCAGTTCATTGGAGGGCAGGGCTTTATTGGTTGATTGGTAAATTGAAACACATGGAAAAGTGCTACATGTAGGAACACACTGCTGACTGTATTACTCATTTTTTATTGGTTAATCCCTAATAAGAACCAGCTGGTAATAAAGGACTGAGTTCATGGGAACCCACCCTTTGTTGAAAGCGAAGTTGGTGTCAATACTAGAAACACATGAGCACAAAGAAAACAGATGTAATTGGCTTCTGGAGGTCAGGTTATGTAAAGACCCCAGTGAACAGAGGTGAGGGTTTGGCTGCAGAGAATGACAGGCTGAAATAGCCATTACTGCTGTGTCTGCAAGTGTGTGGGTCTTGGGAGGGGGTGGCAGTCACAGAGACCTCAGTCCTGGGGAGGAATTGGGGCTTCAAGGTCCCCAGAAAACAGGGTGCTACACCTGAAACAGGCACTTCATACATCAGGAGCAATTGTTCTTTAGCAAAGAAAATCTGCAGCTTTGTTATACCTGCTCTGAGGATTAATAGAATTAATTAATTTTTGGTAGCAGAATCATAGAGTTGGAAAGGACATTAAAGCTTATCTCATTCCAGCCCCCCACCATGGGCAGGGACAGCTTCTACTCACCCAGGTTACTCCGAAGTCCATCCAACTTGGCCTTAAATACTTAAAATAAATATTTATGAGACCCACATTCACCCACAGCTATTCACAATGTCCTGCAGCCCCGGAGGGAACAGGCTGGAGCTCCAGCACAGGTTTCAGGTTAAACAGATGCTTTGATAGTTTCTGGCACAATAAATAACATCTATTTCTTCAGTCAGAACATAAAATGGTCTTGTTAAAGCTTTAAACTAATTTATAAAAAGGGCATAGAGGAGATTGTTCCTTTTTTTTTCCTCCGAGGGCAGAGGTATAAGTTACATTAAAAATGTTAACATAGCAGGTTAGAAATTTAAAGAATCAAAAGGATGATATCCTGGGGTTTATCAGCACAGACTTTAACAGGGCATTTAAACCCAGCTCTGACTCTCTAGCACAGAAGAGATCCTTCAAGAAAATGCTTAAAGGTAAGGATCTGCTCCTTAATTTGGATTTCTCTATCCTTTCTTTAACAAGATGCCAAACAAAAGAATTGCAATGTATAATGTGGGCAACAAGTGAATTTTCAGATACAGCCTTTGTTCAACATTATTAGCCAAAAAAACGATGGCCAGAGGGCTGCCTTGGAGGATTTCAGCAGCAATGATTCAAAACCCAAGTGCTGTAGGTGACATTTGAGCAGTCGTGTGGTGGCAGCTCTGCCCTGTGGTTGGCTCGGTGAAATCCTCCAAACCAGGATTCTGTTGCGAATTTTCTTCAGCCATTCTCTACCCCTCAAGCCAAAGACACTCTTTCCTGCCTGCAGGATTCTTGCTGGAATACCTCTTGCAGGAAAATTCACGAGAGACCCAAACGCAGCCCGGGCAAAGCCAGATCTGATCAGCAATCCTGGTCTACATTTACACCAGAGAAACTGCAATAAGACCCTTATTCTTGGTTCAATTCTCGTGTGAGCTGCAGGAATGGCTCAAAATCCCCAAATTCCCCAAAACCAGGCTTTTATGGTGCAAAAAACAGTAGCAGAAGGGGAAAGACCACTTCAACCTCCTGAAGATCTTTCCACCCTACAGAGAAAGGCGGGGTTGCTCCATGAGTTGTGAGGTGAGATGTAACCAAGGTGTGCTGGGAAAGGCAGGTATAGAGAAGGCACCTGGACAAAGCATGGCCAAAAATTTGGATGATTTGCTCTACGCTGACATGTTTTTGAAACACCTGAAATGAGGAACAGAGATGCCATAAACTGTATTTGAAAGGTTTTCGTTCCTGCAGAAAGGACATAAAGGGAGATATTTTTTGGAAAAGCATTTGGTGCTGTTATTTTAAAGTCAGCTTAATGCCTTAATGCCTTTCAAGAAGCAGCGGTTACCAAAAAAATAAAAGGGCTGGTAAAGAATTATTAACACAAAATTCAATAACATCCCCCTGGTTTCTCCGAGGTATTGCCTGAGTGACTGCAGCATTTACAAAAGGGATTCTAATCTGAAATGAATTTGCAGCTAATTCAACCTGTAGGCTGGTGACTCTGGGATTTCCTAGATAATACAATCCAGACAGTAATGTTGATGGATGTTAAAGACTTGCCTGTGTAACTGTTGTAAAGCTCTGTCATAAGAACAAATGAGGCATTATTGCTTTAACAAAAGTAATCCCACTGCTCCAGTAAATTCCGTGCTCCTTCCATATCACACAATTCTTAGTTACAGCGTCTTAGTGATGTATCTCCCTTCAAAGAGACAACAGGCACTTCTCTCCAGGATTTTCCATGCAAAAAACTCCACTTCTTAAAAATTTTAATTATTATTATTATTATTAACACAGAGTGAATTCAGTGTCATGGGTTTTCTTATCTGGATGGACAACCTGGAAGAAATGTGGCCAGGGAGTAACAACTGGTACCAGGGTCATGGGGGCGACAAAAGCACATGGTGATTTTTCATTCCTCCCTACTTTGCTCCTGACTCAGCCCTGTGAGACAGGTCAGGAGGGGTGGGAGGAAAAAACTGGTCTTAAACAGCTAAAAGAGCATTTTCTCTTTGGAGAACACTGAGTAAAAATGGTTTAGTGGCTGCATATTTTCCTAAAGGCTTCTATTGAAGCCACAGATATTTGGCTAACCTGGACTAGACTCTTTATTGTGTTCACCCCAGGACTAATGTGTTTTATGGATTTTGATTCCTGGACCAAGCCTCACTTCCAGCATCCAGATTTCCATCCTTCTCTTTGCTCTTGACTGAAATGGTCAGCCTGTCTTTTTCTTTCCTAGGCATCCACACTCTCCAGCATTACCAGACATTACACCCTGTGCCCATAATGTATTTTTTTATCCAATGCTTTAGTCATCCTCTCACATATTTTATCATCTGCTCACCTTTTGCAGAGAGGAGTCCTCCAGAGAAAAAAATTGAATTAAAGCCAAAGTAACTCTTGACTTTGGTAGGAGGGAAATATTGACCAATGGTGGAGGGAAAAAAAAGTTAAATTTGCACACATTTTACCTATCAAATCCTGCTGTGGTGTTACCGTTAAAACTCTGCCTGTAAACTCTGAGGACCTCTTCTGCTGATAACTTCACCATCAGAAATCCCATTTTTCATGTCTGGTGGTCTTTCTGTTCCTAATGCTTTCCAGGTTTCCTGCTTTCCTTCCTAGTAAATAGCTGATGGACTCGAGCTTTCTGAACAGCTACTCATTAAACCTCAGGAGCTTTTTGTTCACTTCTGCTTTTCCTAATGCAACCACTTGAGCTCCAGCCGTACTCAGAGAGCATTAAAAGGGGATAATCTAAGCCAATTTTTCCATTGTAGAATTCTCCTGGTATAAGCCACTTACCAAAGCTGTTGCAATTGCTTGTAGGGCTTTCCAGCTCTAATCCAGACCTGGGACAGGTTTGGTTCATGAGGTGAACAACCACCCTGAAGCTCTGCTTGTCCTCAGCACGATCCAGTTGGGACCAGAGCTGAACCTTAAGCAGTTTTGCACGTGTCAGGCTACAGCAAGAGCCAGCAGTCAGTGGTGTGACCGGTTCCCAGGTCCCCTCCCTGTATCAGAGATAACTTGGCTGAGCAATGGGAACGCTGTGGTTCAGAAAATAATAATAACAACAATAATAAAGTTGGACTATCTGAGAAAAAAAAATCACACTTATTAAGAGTCTGCCTCAAACCTGCCTTTGTGCCAAAGGTTAATGAGGAGAGGGCGGAGAGGGGGACGGGCACCTGATATTCCATGATTAATTTGACAAATGTCTTTCTGGCTTCTGGCCAGTTCCTTGTGGAGATACGGCCCTTGGATGCGTTCAAATGACCTACTTTTCACTGCTGGCCAGGATTTTGCTGCTTTGTTGTTATTGTTGGACTTTTCTGCTGCTTTTGATATTGTTGCACACGAGTGGCCTTGTTGTGTTTTGAAGACAGGATTTCTCTGAGCGCTCATACACTGACAGTGACAACAAAGCACTGCATTTTGAAGGATCTACCCTCTGAAGGTCTCAAAAGGGTTTAAAACCTCCCTTTTTTAAAAATTTCCCAGTGCAGGGAAGCAAGCCCAGTGCAGAGCTCCCCCTACACCTGTTTGCTCCCAGTGCAGAACAGGCAGGTGTTTAATGTTCATCACCACCAACATAAGGCAGAAGTGAAAGAAGATCAGATCCCAAGAAAGACACCAAAGAACCTGCCCGGGCACGTGGTTTAATGAAAAACTGACATAATGCCCAGGGGAGTGGCCTCCTCTTTTTCCCCATCCCTGGAAGTGTCCAAGGCCAGGTTGGATGGGGGGAAGGCGACCCTGCCCATGGCAGGGTGTGGGACTGGATGAGCTTCAAGGTCCCTTCTGATTCAAACCATTCTGTGATTCTCCTCCCATGCACTCCCCAAATTTGGGTCAGGGCTCTCCCAACCTGGCTCTGGTTCCACCACATGGGAAGGAGTGGGAATCTCAGCTGAGGTTCAGGACCTGGGCCAAATTATTCAAATATTCTTAAAAACATGGTTTTGAACAGGATACGGTCCCTGGTTCACTCCCACCTGGTGTTGCTCTTCAGGATCACCTGGCTGAACCCCAGGTATCTCCTGCACCAATAAATATTCCATGTGTGAAGGACGTTGCTCTTCCTCTAAAAATCTCCAGCTCAGACAGGGGGTAACAGGGGCCCTTTCTGCAGCCAGCAGAAATTTTTTGTGTCCTGCTTTTGGCAATCAAGGGTTCAATTTGTGGGTCAAGATTTGACTATGTGAGTTTCCATCTTGCTAAACATGACCACAAATACTGGTAGAATCTATAATGGGGTAGCACAGAGAGCTAGTAAACAATGGAAAGCATGGGATTGTTATTTAAGATGTTACAGACAAATCTGTTAAGCCAGAAGAAACTTCAGGTAACAAGAGCATTAGAGGAACAGGGAGAAATTGCAAAATGTCACACAAAACTGATAGATAAATAGATAAGTGAATACATATTTTTGCTGGTTTTTCTATTGGACATGTCAATTCTGATTTACCAGACAAATAGATCATCATTTCTTGCTTGTTAAATGCAAACATGAAGGAAAGGCAAAGGTCTGTAGATGTCTCTTCATTAGCCCAGCAATGTTGATGGCTATTTGAAAACTAAAATAATATTTTCTTCAAATGCTGCCTTTGCCAAATGCAAAGTGAGCTGACATCTGCTTGGCTGGAGCTGGGGTCACATATAAAGCAGTGCCTAAACTGAACAAATATTTCCAATATATTAAAAAAATAATAAAGGGAAAGAAACGAAAATCATTAACCTTTTGTCATTAGCATGAGCTGTTTCTTTGAGCTGCTCAGCAGTTTGAATTAGTGCACCTGCCAAAATAAGCACCAAGTGTTGTTACCCTCTTAGGGACAGCCCTGTTCCATAAATCACAGCGTTTCAATGACAGCTAAATGTGGTTTATATCATATAGAGAGCCTGTGTTTATGAATGTGAGATAAAAGGGGTTTAACCAGTGCAAACACTGGGACTACTGTGTGCAGCCTGTCTCTCTTCCACAGTTCTTCCCCCTTTTCCTTACGTGGGATTTCTCTTGCCCACGTGCATGGCTGACTCCTAATTTTCTGCAGGTTTTGTCTACAGTTGGTTTTCCTTCCAATTCTTCCAGTCCTGAAGTGCAGAACTGACCAAAAAAATCCCAGTGAGTGTCCAACTGGAAAGAAAAGGGATTTGGAGAAATTAATTATTTGTATGTCCCTTATATCCAGCTAATGACTAAAAGATATGGCTTAATTAATCTGAAAACATGTATTTTGCAGAGTTATTTCCTGTACTGTTCACAGCTTGCGAGAGTCCAGCATCAGGATAAATTCCCCACTGTTTTCAGTGCTCAAGTATTTAATTTTTCCCCCTTTGCCCACAGAAAGCATTTCTGTGGTACTTCAGTGTGAAAAGGGGAATGGCAAAAGTGAGATGCACTTCTGTGTGCAGGCAATTAAATGACATCTATTACAGAGGAAAAAATTATATATTCAGTTACCAATTACACAAAAAACCTGTCACTTTCCAGGAGTGATAAAATTCAAATTATAGATGTTCTGAAAGTGTCCAAAGACTCTGGGGTATCTCAGGTGTCTGTTTTCCCCCGAGTATTCCAAAGCATCTTATAAATAGAGCAGGTTATAATAAACATATAACCTAAGCCTGCTTTCTGTTTTCTCCTGTGACAGCAAATTCACCTGACAAGAGTTATCACTTGGCCAAGAACTAACTATTGTACAATGAATTGATTGATAAAAGCTTAAACTTCTTTGGCTTTATTTTTGAAGTGCCTACTTTTTGTAACCACCTCAGTTTCTGTTTGTCACTGGGAGCTTCAGGCTGTGAAAGCTGAAGGAGGGTGGATTTAAAGTGGTTATGAAGAAGAAATCCTTCCCTGGGAGAGTGGGCAGGCCCTGGCACAGGGTGCCCAGAGAAGCTGTGGCTGCCCCATCCCTGGAAGTGTCCAAGGCCAGGTTGGACAGGGCTTGGAGCAACCTGGGATAGTGGAAGGTGTCCCTGCCCATGGCAGGGAGGTGGAAGATGAATTTTCAGGTCCCTTCCAACCCAAACCAGTCTATGATTCTATGAAATGATGGTTTAAGTCACCCCTAGCCACTCTCAGCTAAGGTAGTGACAACAAACCCAAAAAACAAAGCGAAGGTTCTGTGGGTAGTCCAGGCAAGCCATGGCAGAGCAACCACTGACTCATTATTTATCAGGAGTCTCCATGTAAATAGATGAGAACACTGTAATTTTCACTTGCACTGCAGTGCTCTATTCAAAGGGCTGCAATTTATTCTGAGTTTAAATCCCTTGGAAAAGCATCACGAGGGTGTGCACAGAGAAACCACTCACTGGCTATGGCAGGAAACAATCATGGATGTCTCCCTGAATCCATTCCAGGGCAATGTATCGAGCTGAAGTGATTGAATGATTCATTTTCACTGCAGTAAAGGTGGATGGATAAAAAAGGTCAGAAAAGAGACAGATTAACATGGAAGACTAGGAGAAGAACAGGGATAAAAAATAGAAGAGACACATTTCTCTGTTGGAAGTTTTGTGTGTGAATCTGGTTAAATCCCAGGGCAAGAAATACAATCCTTGTGGAGATTTGCCATTGAAGTCAGTGGAGTTCAGCTGCATCTCTCATTAGCACAACCCCTGTTTCAGAGGTGGCTTGATGGGAAGGATCTCAGAGGGGTTCCACATCTCAGCTGGAAGGACACCATCCTCCAGAAGGGCAGGAACACAAAACCAGCTGTGACAGTCAGCAGATTTTAAATAATTAGATTTTTATTATCTCATTTCAGATGGAATGAAAAAAAAAATGTGGTGAGGTGGTGATGGGCCTCTTCTTCCAGGCACGTAATGATAGGACAAGGGGAAATGGCCTCAATGTCCACCAGGGAAGGCTCAGATTGGATATTAGGAAAGTTTTTTTCACTGGAAGAGTGTTTAAGAATTGGAACAGGCTCCCCAGGGAAGTGGTAGAATCACCATCCCTAGAAGTGTTCAAAAATCAAGTACACATGTCATTTAGCGACGCGGGTTAGTGGGCATGATGGTATTCCAGTGAAGGGTGGACTTGTCAGTCTTGGAGGTCTTTTCCAAGGTTCATCCTCATGATCATGGAGTTCTTTTCCAGCCTTGATTATTTCATGATTCTATGATTCTGTGAGCTGGTATAAAAATTCACAGGCATGTCATATGGATGGCAGGTTTCCTCTTCCAAGAAGAACACTGTTGGGAATCACAGCCACTGCTGCATGTCATTCTTCTCTTGGGTAACATTGTGTTGGGACAAGAGTCCCTTCAGGAAAATGGGCCCAAATGCCAGTTCCTCCCAGAAATTTGCCACTCAGATGAGCTCTCTTGTAACAGTGGTGGCTTTTCCACACCCTGTAGTTGCCACCAATTTCTGCTTGTGAACTCGGTCATTCCTGTGCGGAAAGGGAAAGCTGCAGCCCTTTTTCCAGGGCAGCTCCCAGTGCTGCCAGAGAAGGTCTGCTTTTCATTGGAAAGGCTTTCAGAAAGCAAGGAAGTTCCTGAGCCGTGCCCAGTCCTCCTGGGCAAATTCTTTGCCACCTCAGATGTTAATTCCTAGAAACTCTATTGTGGAGGGCGACAGTCCTGCGAGCTCTGCCAGTCCGGAGAGCTCTGCTGAGCTGTGGATCTTGGAGAGGCTCAGAGCCATTTTCTGCTGCAGTCATTTGGAACAGCTCCTCGTTACTGCAATCTCCATTACAACACAATAACAGGAAACGTTTCAGTGGCCTCTGCAGTACTTGGCATATTATTTCACTTTAATGCTCGTATTGTTTGAGCATTAATAAAACTGGAAACTGTGATATAATTAAATCCATTCTTCCTACAGAGAAGATGACTGTCTAAGATAGTGGCAAGAGCAGCAGACTCACATGTCGCCTGGAGAAGGGAGAGCGTTCCCCTTGCCAAGGCACAGCATACACGTGCTTGGTTTTATATCCTTCTGCATAAAAAGAGCTCCAGTTGAGAGCTGGAGACCTCTTGTACCTCTGGATCCAGAGCTGCAAGACTTTATTCCTTGAGCTGGAAGATTATCCCGGTAGAACAAAGGATAAACCATCCTCCCTCTGCGCAACTTGAGCCTCTCGTGGGATAGGAGACCGAATAAGTGATAGTGCCACGGCTCGTTTGAGCCAGCTGAGCTGAACATCTGAAGTGTTTATTTGTGTTTGAGGGGCAGGATTGGGAAGAGAACAGCCTGGAATTCTCTGTGCATCTTTCAGGCACTGCAGCACTAAAGGAGATCATTCTATGGCTTGATGTCTCCACCTGTACCAGGATGGTGACACAACCAGTGCTCTGGTTGTGCACACACACTCTGCTGGTCCCCACATGTGGACCCCATCCCTGTTTATCCATCAGGATCACAGGTCATATCCAGCTTCCAGCTGCACTCAGCGTATCAGAGAAATAACCAAGCAGAGGATGGAGCATCTCTCCGGTCTGTGTCACCAAATTCCTTTGTGTATCCAAACTCTTTGCTGCACTCTCAATAATTTTTCAGCTTTTTCAGTGACCAAGGAAATGTATTTCCTGGAACATAACGAGTATTTTCCTGTGGTTTCCTTTGGCCATAGACTCCCAGAATGAGGAAATGCTTTGGGTTGGAAAGAACCATCCAGTTTCAACACCCTACCATGGGCAGGGACACCTTCCACCAGACCAGGTTGCTCCAAATCCCATCCAACCTGGCCTGGAACGCTTCCAGGGTTGGAATGCCTGGCATTTGCTCCTTTGCAATAATCCAGGCATAATTAAATCTCTGCTAAATTTTAATACTCCCTCCTCAGTCATCTTTGGATCAATGCTAAGACAGACACCTTCCACAGTCTTCCAGGCTATAAATTATCAGAGAAAATTCCTGCTCCAAGGAACACCACAAGTCATTCATTTTTAATCAGGTATTTTAAAAACTTGGTAAAATTAAAACCATGAAGAACATCCTGTGTTTAGTAAACTTGATTGGAAATACTCATGGAAAGTTCACAGAAACACTGTTTGTTTTTTTCCGGTTCAAGAAGTTATAAGTGTGCTGATAAAACAAAAAGAATCGTATCGGGAATTGCAAAATATTTCTATGAAATTGTAATACAAGTTTTCAGGTTTAATGCAATACAATGAGTGTCTCATCACACAGCTTTAAACACCAAAACAATCTTTCTGTAGCCATCAACTTATTCAAAGGTTTTAGGAGCACAATTTTCCTCCTTTCACTCTAAAAAATTAGTCCATATAGGGCCATTTCCAATCTAATTGCTCTTAGGGAAGGGTGAAAAAAGAGAGATTGTAATTGTTATTAAAATTATTCTTCTGCTAATGAAATTTAGCAACAAAAACAACAACAAAAGAAAAAGCAATAATTGATTTGTACATGTTGTACATATTTATCTCCAGCTGCAGAGTTTGTAGTGCAGATCCAAAATGTCCCAATTTCCTGGAAAATTTCAGAGCTCGGGGGAGGAGAGCTGGGAAGAGGGTGAACAGTTGATTGTGCTGTCCAGGGTAAATTCAAAGCCAAGTATCTGTTAGACAAGTTTCCAGTTCACATTCCTTGTTTTCCTATTTCTCAGTCCAACAGAGCCTTTAGAGGGATAGGAGCAAACTCAGAGCTTCAGAATGGTGAGTAATTTGGGGGCAAGTGGGACACATCTCAGCTGGGGTGTCCTTTCTGCTCTGCAAGTCACCTTCCCAACATCAGCCCACTGGGAGTGTTTTCCTGCCTTTTCCATGGCTCTCGGAGGGAGCTCGGGTGGCTCTGGCTCATTTCTGCCCACTCTTACACACAGAGACAGTGGAAACTCTCCATCCAGCATTAGTACACATCAGTTGACACCAAGAGATGTCCCACTGGTCACAGCCACCTCCGTTGACTTTTGGTCAAATGCCGAAATTCTGGTCAAAAAACCAGCCCTGATTAATTCAAGTTTATAATTCACTTCTGCTCCTTTCCCTGGGCTTTCAGGATGCAGGCATTTCACAGGATATTATCCCAAACCTTTGCTTAAGCATTAACAGAAATTAAATTATTTTCTGGGCGTGATTTTAGGAATGGCAGATATTTTAGATCATCATGTCTGAGGAGGTGGAAGAAGGTTTATTTTGGTGGGAGCCAGTTTGAAACCTGCAAAACAGCACAATGTGGATTTTCAAAAAGTCTAAGAGATCAAAAAGTAAGTTTGTCCTGTTCTTTTCGGGGAAGCCAAGAGGAATCCAGGCGTTTCTCCTGACTCCACTGTGAACTACATGTGGAGAAAGGTTACAAAATTGGAAGTGTGGGGAAAGAGCAGAGGTTAAGGAGCTCGTATTTCTCCATAACATGACCTTATCTCAGTGGCAACTGAATTCTCATGATCTGCTGCTGTGTTCTCACAAAGATAAGTCTCCTAAAGACACAGGCGAGTGTTTTAGCAAGGCAAGCAGGGGACTGCACTCACAGCAGTCTCTTTGAAAGGTTCCCCTGCCTGGGAGTTACAAGATACTGTACTTAAAATGTCAAATCAGGCAATCTGTTCTGAAAGGAAAATTACCACAGCAATCACAGACCTTGATTTCCTCTAGACCTGTGGAGTGCAGACAGAGTTATGAAAATGGCTTGGCCACCCAGAGCCTTAATGTTGAAGTCCCAGGTCAAGGAAAGCTCCAGCAATTAGCCTGCTGTGCTAATGACATGCCTGTTTGATGGAGTAGCTGAATAGCACCTTGATTGCCTATAATATGATTATGCACATTTTGGGTTGCTTAAAAAAAATAAAAAAAAAAAATAAATTGATGCCTTGGAAAAATGGAATCTCATTTCTGTGGCATTTCTGAAAGGCCTCTGTTTCCTGAAAAGCCAAGGGCATATTCCAGCTCCTTATGTTTCCACAAATGTGTTCCTAGATTCACTCACTGACCTACCTTTAATGAGGAGAAGATGCCGTTGTTGAGAAGGATATTAAAATACAGTAGCATGAAAATGTTGTCCCATCACAAAGCTCTTAGAATTCAAGGGGTCTGTTTCTCTTCATGTCTCCTGAAAAAAACAGAAGGAGGTTAAAAAAAATTGCTCCACGTTGGAAATCCTTAACAATCCAGTTACTGAATACAGAATATAAATTCTGGTAACCAAAAAAACCCACTCTCTTTCCTTTCCCTTTAAAGAAAAAGTCAAATTCTGAGCTGAAATTTCTGTAAGGTTCAAATATATTTTTATTTTCTTTTTTTTTCATTCCTTTTGGTTGGATATAAAATGAGTGGTATTGAGTAGGGCAGGAGCAGGATTAGACTCAAACTGTCTGTATGTTCAACACCCTCATGAAGATCTTTTCAGGGTCACCAACCTGCCGTGCTGGAGAATGTGATTTACCACCAAATGAAAAAAATAAAAAAGGAAAAGACATTTATTCCCATTGAGAACTGCAGCCAAAACACACCAAGGAAAAAATTATTAGTGCAAAAGAGACCTAAACACTCATGCTCAGAAGTTTGTTGGTGATACGTTGAATTAATGTCACAGGTAAAGCAGCCCCAAAAAATCTGAGCACAAACAACAGCTTGAGATATTCAGAATTCAGGACATGGGGACAAAGAAACCAGTGACAGAGCTGAGGCCTGAGCAGCAAAATGTGAGATGAAAAAGGGGATGGAAAAAAAACATCCCAGACTTGATTCAATATTTGGGTTGGGAGGCGATCTGGCTTCCTTTAATGTGGAAGTGTTTGCATATCCCAACCAGTGGGACCGTCACCCTCTTTGGCTGTGCCATAAAGCAGCACTTGTAGAGTTTGGGTCACAACCACAGAGGTGACAACTCCCAGCACAGGCTCTGGGAACAGGTCAGGATCAAAGTTTGGGGCATTTCAGCGTTTTTCCCCCCTGGCACTGTGGCCCTGATGGTCTCATCTCAGGCAGGACTATTTACTGACATTAAAAAAAGAGAAACCCCCCTGTTTGGAAAGAGGAAAGGGAAATCTCGAGGTGGGTCTCACTTACAATGGCTGTTTGTGTCTCACAAATGCACCGAGGAGACTTAAAGCTGATACTTTTTGGATTCCCAAGGAGAGGAGTGGGAGCTTGGGAAAGCTCCTGCCTGGCTTCATGCATATTCAGGGTTTTCCTTTGTTTTCTGATGAAGGGATAGGCTCTGTCCTTACATTTTGAATGGTCCCTTGACACCAGTCCTGGAGATTTTTTTTTTAAATTAGGTAAGCCTGGAATGATTTGAGTCTGAGTACTGAGTGTCGCTCCTTGGTCTGAAAGGGGTTTTAATCTAAAAGGACTCAGAAATCTTACAGAAATTCACTTCTGTGACTTCAAAGATTTTTTTTGTCCAAAAAACTTTCTTTCCTTCCATTTCTCCCTTCCTTTCTGCTGCTCCTGGGGATTATAAACAGAGTTTATAAAAAAAAGAAGGAACTTTAAAAGCATTTTGCACTGGACTTTCAGCTGACATGAATAGATGTTTATGTGGTATTTGCACCCTCTGCTCCACTTTTCAGATGTGACACTGGCAGCTGCTACACCCCTGCCTTCCTTGGGCTGTTGTGTCATCTCCAAAGCCGTGGGATGGGGGGTTGTGCCTCTGTCCCAGCCCAGGATGAGACACGATCCCTCATCTCCCCTGCCAGCCCAGGCAGTCCCACCACTCCACCAGCAAAGCCTCCTGAGAAAAGGCTTCCCAAGCACTCCAACCACACCAGCCCAAAACAGCAGAGGCAAAAGGAGAGTCAGTCAAACCTCAAAATGAACTTTAATAAGAGGAACGAGCCGGAAAAGCAAAGCAAAACCATACGAAATCCTTGGCATTGCTGCTTTTCTCTGTGGCTCGGTGCGGGAATGACCAAAAGTCCTTTTCTGTAATTTTTATAAGGCTTTGTACTAAACCATGGTCACTCCGAATGAGAAGAAAAATCTGTTTCTCTCTAATTTTACAACCACAGCATTTCAACTGTTGTTTTCCCATTTTAAATATTGTGGAGGGAGAAGAAAACAGAGCTAAAGATGTGGAGATATAATACATATAATTAATACACACTTGTATCAATTCACTGTGCCCACTGTTGGAAAGAGCAGTAAATATTTACCGAACTTTAACATATTGCACTTAGCTAATAAATTCACACAAATGGACTAAATATCTATGATTTTACATGTTCTGGTTTCCCTCCCTTAGACTTGCAGTCCATCATTAGTGGGTTTCTGAAGGATAATTTGAAATTCAGACTAGTAAAAAGTGAACTAAAGAGGACCAGCTACAATTTGTCTAATGCAACATGTTTTATAATTATTTTGTCTTTCCCTCCTAATGACTTTCTGACTCTTTCCATCCCCTTGGTACCCAAGGGATGTTTAGCATTATCTGTACACATCAATATTTTTTATGGGACATGTGTTTTTACTTTGTAACAGACTTTTTTCATTGCTTAAAAGTAGCAAATAAAGCTCTAATAAAAATTCATGCTTGTATCCCTTCAACACCAGGTATAAGTTTTCAAGCCAGCAAGTAGGATTTCGTGTTGCAATCCATATTTCTGGTGTTCCTGGTTCTCCCCACAGCCAGGAAAATAAAATCAGGCTGTTGAGGCTTTGGAAGGGAAAAGCAAATCAACCAACAAATATTTGGAGAAGAGTAATTTAGGGAATATTAGATAAACTTTCTTTCCTTACTTTAAAACAGGAAAATTATCTTTACTTCCAGTCTCTTAATATCCATAATATTATTTCTGCATCTTCTGGGTCTCTGTATTTTTGCTGACTCATCTACAATTTGAGACTCTTCCTGTGCCTTTAACTCATACATCCTTTATTCTACTTGAATCCATTTTGGAGCCCTAAACTCACCCTGTGGGATTCATTTAGGTTTTTTAAAAACACTCAAGCTCACATGAAACCTCTTAGTCAATATTTAATTTAGCCTCTCATACACGAAGACCCTCAAGTCATTCTGATTTCAGAAGGAAGGGGGAAATATTGACACAGAGAAGAGTTTGCTGCTGCAAGAAGCCAAATGCCTCTGGCTTGAGGGTGCAGCCACATGTCAGTGAGAGGCCAGAGCATCTCTGGAGCTGCTTTCAGCTTTCATTGCCACTTTCTTGTCAGTCCCAGCACCTACAGACTCAACCAGTTCTCCCCTTTGTGCATAAATAAAGCTGGAACATCTCAACCATCCCTCTGGATTGCTCTACAGGATGCAACCTGTGAGTTGTCCTGCTGCTTTATTCTTTCTGAAGCCACAAATCCCCTCCCCCCAAAATTAGAGCCATTTCTATATGAGAACAAAAATTTAAATCAATCCCATACTGGGATTTAAATCGATCCCTATACTGGGATTGGTTTGGCGGAATGAATGGTATCAAATGGCAGAAGCCACTCCAGTTTCTATGAAGTGCCCACAGGAGAGAAGAGAAGCTGAATTAGGAGGCTGAGGTTCTCCATGGTGTTTGGGGAATATCAGCTCCCCTCCCTGAGCCAAAGTCTTCCACCATTTGCATCACCAGAAGTCTTTGTGGCCTCCAGAGGCTCTTACACCCCTCACAGCCCCAAAGCAAAGGAATCTTTATGCACTTGGCCCCTGCCTTCTCCTTTTCCTCACAGGCAGGTTTCTGGGATGCTCTGCAGCTGCTGGTCACTGTTGCTGCCCACCTGTCTGACAACTTTCAGCTTTCTTGAAACTGTTCAAGTTGAGGTTATTTAGGCTCCTCTCTCTCCCCTTCTTCCCCATGCTTGTGTAGGAGGGAAATGAAATGCTGTTGTATGTGCAGGATGCAGAACTCCTAAAGCTCTGGTTGGTGCCCAGCAGATACTCCCAGGGAACTTTGATCCACAACATGCTCTGTCCCTGCAGTTCTCTCACCTTTTAATGCTATTCATCTCCATAAAACCACCAGCCCAATCTGCTTCTCCAGCCAAGGGCCCTTTCCAGTGTCTGAACAGAGCTGGGAGTTGTAATGGGGACACAGATCAACACCTTGATTAGCTCTTGATCTACTCCGGGGCTTCTGGCAGGGACACAGCGAGGCTGAAGGCCCACAAGGGACAGGCCATTGCAGCAGTACCTGCCTGCCCTCTGGGAACAGCAGTGGGACTCCTCACCCTGCAGGAGCTGGAGCTTGCCCTGAAGGACTGTAGTAAACTCATTACCAGCGTGGGCTCCCCTTCATCACAACTTAGCAGCTTTTTATAGATTTTTGTTGGAGCTGAGTTAAAGTGCTGGAAAAGCAGTGATGTCCTGCCAGTGATTTAACTGGAACCTCAGACAGAAATGTTCCCTTTGCTCTCTGCTCAAGCCTGTGGATCAGAGATGTGTTTCTTTTTAACAGAAACACCTTTTTTTCCCTCTCAAATCCCTAGAGAAAAAGCAGACAAACCTGCTAGAAGGATTTTACCTTTAATGCTCTGAGGTTTTTTGTATCCCAGGACAGTGAGATGGGCAGGAGTCACTCTGAGCAGGCTCTGGCATTAATATGATTTTGCGGCTCTTTAAAATGGGACCAAGAAACTCACACCAAAGGCTGAACTTACTGGAAACCAGTCCCTGAGGGGGCAAAATGTTGATGTTCCTGCTGTATTTTAACAAGCCAGGTGTGCTGGCAAGAAATCTGCAATGGTCCTGAGAGGCAGGTAGCTTGACAGTTTCTCTCCATCACATCTTTACAGGTTCATGGAGCCTCTCCAGACCCACAGTATTTTTCCCCAGGCACCCTGGTCCTCTCTGGTCACTGTAGACTTTGGAGTTGTAGAGGCTACAGGACATGGACCATCCTGCCTGTCCCTCATTCCCTGCTCCTCTGAACTGGACAGCCCAAAGAGGATCAGTGCCTGGCGTTCTGTGGGTAGCAGGGAGTCAGGAGGGGATTTCTGAGTAATTATAAGAGACTTCACTTCTTGGGAAATACAGATGCCAGAGGAAAAGCATGACTAGAAAGTCTGGGACAGGGATAAAGATCTGGAGGCAGCGAGGAGCAGGATTTATTCCTGCATCCCCCTCCCCACCACGCAGTCCATCCTGGCTCATTTTGCCCCTCATGTCCTGCTGTGGGACGTGCTGAGCCCCAGATGGTCCCCAGCACACCAGGACACCCAGCAGTGACTCAGCCTTGAACTCAGCACCACAAAACACACTCAGGAATTTTCCCTATTGCCTAAGCATAAAATTCCCCTGGAAAAATAAAAAAAAAAAAAAAAATCTTTTGGGTTTTATATTCTTTCCATTCACTCCTAACAAAGAACTGTTTCTTTCCTTTTTTTCTGGGAGAAGTCAGGAAACTTTTGGAGTTTGCAGGTCCGAGCAAGGGGGAGCATCCCTGCTTTTCCTGCCGGTGACAAGGGTAGCAGTGATATAATGAAATGTACATGTTCTAAGTGGGGCTTCTTCATTTTTAAACAGTTGCCAGAACTCCATAAATGGGACTCCTTCTTTTCTGACCCTTTGCCCTACTTCAAATGAGCTTTTAAACCCTTTGGAAAACATGCGGTTTTGCTTTCAACTGCATTAACGCTCATAACGTGTTATTTTGGCTCTCCTTGGACATTCAGGTTGAAGGCAGAGATTTCATAGATTTCACCTGGTAATGTTGACAAGCAAGGCTTGCTCAGGGGCTGTGGAGCACCCAAGGCAGCGCCTTTGAAAAGCTCTGTTAGCTCAGCTGTATTTTTCTTTGTACACCCAAAAACTCCTGGACATGACAGGAGTCTCCGCACTCAACATGCTCCAAACAGTTCATATATAAAGCACTGAGCGTCCGCCAAGGGGCCGGGTGGTGTCAGGACTCACCTGGGCTTTACAACACACTAAAGAAAACACTGGTGGCATCTCAGCCTGCTGGCAGCTCCCCAAAAACCCCCAGCTCAGTCCTCGTGCCAGCACATGAGGGACAAAGCCGGAGTGTGCTGTAACGGGGCAGACCCGTCCACCTTCGCCGTCCGTATTTATTCAGCTTTGTGCCATGAGAATTTGAATTTTAAAAGAGGGATCCTGCAGCTGGAGGGAGCCCAGGCTGGGAATAAGAGGGGAGAGGGCAAAAGGGCAGGAAATTTCTGTGCTTTGCAGGGGCATTGAGATGGATTTCTCCTGCAAACCCCCCCTCCCTCTGCAGGAGACTCTGCAAGTGGCCTGATTGCAGATATCCGGTGCCACACGGATATTTTCCACTGGTATAAAGTGGCTTCCTCAGTCTGTGCTTTCTCAGTGGTTTTCAAAGCCATAGACAGAGAATCACAGAATTGTTTAGGTTGGAAAAGTCCTATAAGATCATCGAGTCCAACAGTTAACCCTGCACTGCCAAAAAGAGTCATGGAATCACACAGGTTGGAAAAGCCCTCTAAGGTCACAGAGTTCAACCATTAACCCAACACTGCCAAGTCCACCACTAACCATGTCCCTGGGCAAAAGAATATTACACCACCCCCCCCACCACCCCCCCCCCAAGTCAAACCCAAAAATCACCAGTTGCAGCCAAAAATTTACTTCTTTGAATTCTTTCTACATATTTAGTACCAGTTGGTTTTGAGCATCTGCTTTCTTAACGCATACAGAAACACTGAGCAATAAACCAGTGGTGATGAATTAAAAGTTATACAATATAGTTTCAAAACTGGAGAGAACCACTTAATTTCAAGTTTTGCTTGTAATATCTTCCTTTTTAAACAACATTTAATCACTTATTTGGGGCAGATAAGTCATTTTAGTGTAAAGCACCAGAAAGTCATCATGTAATAAACAGTTTTTGACCTGATATATCTAAATAAAATCTTTAGAGAGGGAGCACTGAGTCTGTGCACCCCACACATAAAAATCACAGTTCCAGGGGTAGAATTACAGCTTTGCCTTCCTTGGTTCCTGTTACAAAGAGCAGAGGGAGCTTGGTTCCTCCAAAAGCTCAGCTCTCACCCTTGATCTGGATGTGGGGCTGTCTTTTGTTGAATTATTTTATCAACTTTAGTGAAGGATCTCCCATTTCTCTTTTCTTCCTTCCACTCCCCCCAACAGAGGGAATCCCATTTCACAGCTCTCTTTCCTCTGGGCATCCCAGGGGAGTCACAAAGCATCAACAATTACAAGAAATACACAACAGAACAAGGGGACATCAAGTGTCTTTACATGACAACTTAAATTCAAGGCCTTGGTGACGGTCAGAAACATAAAACAGTCCCTTCCCTCAAAAATCCCAATATTTTATCCACAAAAAAAATTGGAAAGGGCGAGGGGGAAAAGCTTGCCAGAGCACATTCATGGAAAAGCACCCAGTGCACAAACCTTTTTGGGGACGTGACCAACCATTTAAACATTATGGTGTATTTTTCTTCAAGAAAGCTTTTCATTAAAGTCGTATTTATTTCTTTGGGCTTAAGTAATAACGTGGAGCAGTCCTACTTCTTCTAGCACACTATTAACAGTATAATTAATTCTCAGCAACAGGAAACAGAAACCTTTCTTCTTCACTTCATCATCTCAGAGTCAGACCTTCAGTCTTCTTCCAGGATCCCTATCAAACAGATGGCTTTTATACTCATAAACATGTTGAGCTCAATTTTCCTCCTGCTGAGTGAAAGATTCAAACAAACCAAACTTCCATACTACTGCTAGGAAATTCCAAACATCTCCAAATACTTTTACAGATGTTTCTTGGCAAGTGACTCTTCGAAATGTGTGTGGTTCGAAAAGGCCAACCCCAAAGCAATGAGTTTCACTGATGAAAATCACTGATTTAAAAAAAAAAAAAAAAGGGGGGGGGGGGAGGGGCAGGGAGGAAGAGAATTATGGAAAAGAAGAGAGGAAACAGACTTCTATCTGGATAACCAAGTTTGGGAGGCCGGGGACAAAGCAATTTTAGTTTATATTTATTTGTAAGATGGAACCTTTCAAGCTAAACTGGGTTGACTTTTTAATGAACAGTGTCCAAATTTCGAGACAGCCTTGGCGAATTTCTTGGCTCAGGGATGGAAGCTGGTGGTTCAACCACACTTGGAGCCTAAGCCAGGCAAATTTTTGGTGGTTAAGACTAATTTTAGAGAGTGAAATTTCAGGGATGCAAGTCCATGCAAGATGAAATCCTCACAGATACAAACAATCCCAGTTGCACGCTGCGTTTTAGCAGAGTTCTCCTTGATTTCAGGTTTCCTTGTTGTCACTCTGTTCTCATTTCTGCTTTTGAGATGTTTATCCTGTTAACCAACCCCTGTAGCTGATATGTGAGTGGATAACTCTGTGAGCGTCATGACAGTAATCCAGATATTTCACCTGGTAAATACACGAGGCATTTCCGCGTCTGCCAAGGGTTGTGTTGGCAGAGAAACCCAATTCTCTCACCCATGAAAGCAGAGGAGTTTCCAGAAGGAATTAACCATCAGCAACGTAGGGAATGGATGAGAAGTGAGGGAAATTAGGGAAAGTCAGAGTAACAACCACACAGCCCTGCACTGGTCAGGAACTCAACAGACAGTGCAGCGTTTGAAAGGCAATGCTTTCTGAAGGTGAAACGGCTCCACGGGCACAACTCCGGGGGGATGGAATATCCCGGCACTAACCCCAGTTATTGGCTGCATGAGGAACACACATTTAATGAGCTTTGGAAATCCGTGATGCCACCACTCCTCCCGTCTCTTTTTCCAAGCATTAGCCCTCCCCACAATTTTTTTCTTATAATGGCTCTCTGGTTTGGTGGGTTTCTCTGTATTCTGCATTTTTCCTCTCTCCGAGTTCGTGTTTGTTACATATGAAACCATCTCCAGACCCCTGGGAAAAGCCTCATAAAAATTCAGGAATTATATCATCTCCATGCTGGTTTTAAGGAAAAAACAATCTGTTTTTTTGGAAAGACTCTACTGAGCATTAGCAGCACTCCCTCATCCACGCTCTGTGTGTGTCTGGTTACCTTGCCCTGAGCCAAACAGCTTCATTAAATCTCGTTTAAGCGCTGGCTTAACTCAGCTGTTGTGACTCCAGCCCAAGTTGGAGCAGAAAATCGACAACCTTTAAAACACAAAACACATCTCATTGGGCCAATATTATTTTCATCTTCCTGAACATCGTTGTCTGATCTGTACAACCAATTAGACCAGCTGTTGGTCTTGGACCAGGATCAACAAAGCATGTGTGGATCAGACAAATACAGGACTTCAAATACGCAGGCATATTTTTTGGTTAATATTGTCAGATAAGGCGGCGTTATCGGCACCTTTTCTCTGAGCTGGCTCTCACCCTACTGAAATGATTCTATTTTACAAGCTGTATGTCAACAGTACCTGTTTATGGAAGGTGACACTGTCTCCCCCCTGCTGCTGGTGTTATCGAGGAGGAAGCACTAAGTGGGCGTGTGAGTATTTTTAAAGTACGCTGCAAAAATAAAATAACAAGAGAGCCCTTGATTTATCCCTCTGTTAACAAAATAATGAGCCTGCCACCTACAAATGTGCTGCTCTGTGCAGCATTCCCAGGTCTTCTGGACTCATTTTTAGAAGAAATCCTTGTTTCTTCTCACAAGAGAAAACATTGGGCTGTATCTTGGAAATCATAGGATTTATTCCCCTGGTCTTAGTGGCCAGCCTTCAGCTATAAACTTTTGCTTTCTTTTTTATTATTTTGCCTATTATGAAAACTGGTGTTTGTCCTGCATGTGGACTGGGAGACTGAAACAATGATTTTCACCTAATTCTGCTCTCCTGAAGCCAGTCACTGAATGTCCTGGTGAGTGTCACAACCAGCAAGACACCAAGAACTTTTTGAAATTCTGCCTGCAGTGTCTGCACAAGAACCATATATGTTATTTTCCATATTAAAAGCCCCAATTGAGTGTTTTATACTACTACCCTCTGCATGCACATATAGGATTATATGTGTAGGCAGGAATTAATCAATTCTAGTTTTTAAAGAGGGGTGTTTCTGGGCTGATAGTCAACATCACACAGCACCTTTCAAAGCAATTTTTAGAGCTGCATAAACTATTTCTTGTCCCTGCCTAAAGCACACAATCAGACCCAAATCTCAGAGGGGGATATGCTCACCAGAAGCTCACAGGTGCAGGAGCACATCCTGGTATTGGTGTTACCATGTCCTTCTTTAGGTCTCCAAGGATTTTACAGAGAAATTTCTTTCTCTTACATGCATTCCTAACTGTGACAAAAGCTGTAAACAGTTCTCAAAAGGGTGTAGCTGCACTTGGAAAATTCAGGCCTTCATTTTTCCTGTGATGTGTGTATATGTGGGTGGGGGTGTGTTTGTGTTTAGGGTGCTCTTAGATCATTGCACGTGCTGCAAGCAGTGAGATAACACAGCTATGGAAGGCATCACTTTTGCATTTCGGGGAGTCAAACTTCAGGATGAAAAGCTGTGGGTATTATCCATATAGATGTGTAAGATGTATGTGCTTGCAGGGATGAACACTGAAAAGAGATGTTCATGTGGTGGTCAGATGGGTTCCAACATGCTCGTTTGTCACTCTAACACTTCCTTTTCTACATACACTCTTTTTCTGAACATAGAATCACAGTACGGTTTGGGTTGGAACGGACACTAAAGATCATCAGTTCCACCCCCTGCCATGGGCAGGGACACTTTCCACTAGCCCAGGTTGCTCCAAGCCCAGTCCAACCTGGCCTTGGACACTTCCAGGGATGGGGCAGCCTGTGCCAGTGCTTCACCACCTCCAAGGAGGAGAATTTCTTCCTAATATCTAATCTAAACCTGTTCTCTTTCAGTTTAAAACCATTCCCTCTTGTCCTGTTGTCATAACAGATTATTTAGTGGGACTTCTACACTGCCAACCTCTGCTTATGCTTTTCGCTTATATTTCACATTCCACTTGCACTTACTCCATTCAGATCACCTTCTAAGGCTCCATAAAATACTAATTTATTACTACTAATTAATTACTGCAATCCTGGAGGTAGGGACAAAACTACCACACTAATCAATGACAAGTTTGCCCAAATCTAGGATCAACCAACCAGCAGTTCCTTGATGTGTCAGTGATGTGTCAATCTCAGTTCTAAGGACTAAAATAAATTTGACCTTATGTTTGCCAAAGCAAAAATGAACTTATTTGCATTTCTTTTCTTCATGAAAAACTGTGATGCCAAACACTTTGCATTTGGCATATTTGATGTCCAAACACACCCTGATGCCTTTAGATTTTTATTTGAATTAATTGAGGAGCTACCAGCATAGAGGCATTATTTCTATTTTATAATCAAAATAGTTATTATTAATGCACCTTTAGAGCCACATTTTCACCCCCGAGGTGTGCCAAAGCCCTAGAGGACATTGCCAGTGAAAAAGCTTTCCTTGTGACAGCTGAGGACAGTGTAGATATGGGCAGAAAACCTTTTCATCAGGGCTTTCTGCTCATTTTCCTAACAGAGTGTCCAAATGTGTTTTTATAGAGAAAACAATGTGTGTGTGAGGTTTGCTGTGCTCAGACAGCAGTAGCCTCTTGTTACGTGCTTAATGAGCTAATAAAGACAGGCAATGAAGAGACCTGGTACCAGACATAGTCCAGCTGTCCTAAAATTACTCCTCCTCCAGTTCCCTGTTACCACAAGGCTGGGTTACAACGGGGCTAATGCTCGCCCCATCCCAGATGAGGTTTTCCATGGACCACAGTGGGATTTGGGTCAGACTAACAGTAGCTGAAAGAAAGTAATTATATTAGAGGGAGGAAAGGAAGGAAAAACAGTTCAACAGCCTGTGCTGGGCCAAATTCTAGAGATGCACTGGGGAAAAATCGCCCCGTGGTTGCTTTTCTAAGGAAATGAACATCCAGCACAGAGACACTGAATTCATTTCAGAATGATTTAAAATCAGTGCTCTGAGGGGATGTGTGCACGTGGAAAAGCCGGTCTGAGACATAAATATATTCCTTTTGTTGATAGTGGAAGAAACAGTGTTTCCTTTGGTCACAGTGAAGAGCAAACAGTTCCTCTGATGGTCTTGGCAAATGAGAACTTTTATTTTTATCGAACAGAGAAGGAAACACTGTGTAGCCATTGCCAAGGTGTGAGACACTATGTGACATGTCCCAACTAGTCCCACTGCTCCCAGTGGGAAATTCTCCCACCACATCTGTTTCAAGGAGGGGTCTCCCCATCAATCTCCTCCTGTTCCACGTGGGAATGTCCAGGACAACCTTCCTTGGCTCTTGGAAGGAGGAAAGAGTTCTTATAAAAGCATAGATGCTTCTAAGCAGTCATCAGGATGAGGATGAGCACGTTGGCAGCTGTTCCCTGAGATCTTTTCTGCAGGTGCTGAAGGTGACGATGGTCAGTCAGCTGGTTGTGTGCAGAGCCATCACCAGGAGCCTTCCCTTCCCCTCTCTCCGGAGGAAAGGGCTTCCCATCTCCTGACTCATTTGGGCCAGAACACAGACCCTGGGAAAACAATCTTTGAAAGGCAGTGTGGGAAACACAGGGATGCTCCTGGTTCTGAGCCTCCACATTTTACCCTTCCCTTGAGCTGAGCCCACTTGGGCTCCCCTCTCCAAGGAGTTACAAGCCACTATGAGTGCAGGAGTGAGCTGGGATTAGCTAAATAATCCCATCTGGATTTGAACTTGATGGTCCTTGTGGGTCCCTTCCAGCTCAGAATATTCTGTGATTCTGATTCTGTGAAAACAGGGTTGGAAGGACTGAGGAGAGTTGTCACTCCCAGCTTTCTCCACCAAGGGTTTGAGAGGGAGCAACTCCCATCACACACGTGTTGGTGTGTTTGTCCTCCTCTCTCTGCTGTGCAAGGAGTGGGGGTGACGATGCTCTCTGGAGATCAGCTCCCTCATAACCACAGGATGCTCATGGGCCCACTGCTGCACAGTTACAGCTTCTACTCTGCCCTGGTTTTCCAGGAAAAGAAATGCTGGCTTCCTGCTTCTTTTCTAATTTAATATTGATCCAGGGGCCAGTGTTTTAAAACACCTGCATTCACCATTTTGCAATGAAACCTGATGGAAACTGCAGGGAAAGCAGCAGTGCTTTGCCACTGCGGGATTTCTGAAAGTCTGGGATTTCTAAAAGTCTGGGCTTTCTGGGCTCTTTCTTTCTTCTTTTCACTCCACACCAGCTGGCTCTTAGCAAGCAGACTGGTGCTTAAATTGTCTGATACGATGTGAGAAAGCAAAATAATCACCTGCCAAGGATTTCATCTTCATAAAAGGCAAGGTGTAAGATCAAGTTTCAAACCGTGTAGGAGTTGGGCACACGCCGTGACACCGGCATGAACCCTGAGGAACCAACTTCTGGTAACTTTAAAAACACAACATCCATCTCCTTGCCCCGTTGGACCCTGATTTTGGCAATGCTGAGCTCTTGTGTGAGGATAACTCAAGAGAGAATGGAAAAGAGATGGTAGGAAAAGGATGGAAGCTTCAAAAACCGGTGCAGCGCCCCAAGCAGCTCCACCAGAGCTGTGCTCTCCTGGCCCATAATTATACACGAGAGCACTTCTCATTTGCAGCTCTGCCCAAGGTGTTGGTTCACACTTGGTTACCCAGCAAGAATTTGACCACGTACACGGATGATGGAAAATTGAGAATAAGGGCTTTCTTTTCAGCAGACACGTGAAGGGAGTGGGTTTTTTCCCGCGAAGAAAATTGTTTGGATGCAGTTTAAACCTTAATAAAAACTTGGCAGAGCAATGTCATGATAAAACTCTCCTGTTAAGCAAGATGGACTTGTGTAGTTGCCTTTCCAGCTCTGGAGAACTGAAGTTGTTGGTTTGCTTTTCATCTTTAATTAGGTTTTTTGCCTCATTTGGCTTGGAAAATAAAAAAAGACGTAAGGATCTCATTTGTTAAGACAGCTATTTTTCTGGCTGAATAAATATTTACATTGTTACATATTATTTTTACTGGTTCACGGATGGATGGATGGATGGATGGATGGATGGATGGATGGATGGATGGATGGATGGATGGATGGATGGAAATAGTGTTTATATTTTTAGAGAAAAGCCGAGACTCTTCCTTCATTGATTCTTGTCTTCATTTCCTCTGCAAAAGAAAAGCCAAAACAGGTAGAAAAGGATGTAATTCCAATTTAGGGGTACTTTTTTTTCAATAAACATGTAGTCCTGACAGCTTACTGAGACGTCATTCCATAGGTCCCATAGGAATGCGCTGCTGGTGGTGTTTTGCTGTAGCTCTGATGGCCTTGGGTAAAAGAAAAGAAACTTGGTGTTTATATTTCAAATATGTGTGCCTGGGAGTTTGTCTGATCCTCCAGCTTAGACTAATAACAGATACTAAGGAATTACCTCCTCCTGTGGATTTACCTGTCCCTTTACACAGCAGATACAAACATATTACAGTGTGTGCTCTGCTACAAAAGTGACTCTGCTAATTAGTGGGTAATTACATGCAAATGTACAGTGTATAAAAATCTAATTTGGGGAAACTTTAGCATGACCTTTGCAGTGTTAGAGTGGCCAGAGCTCCACGGGGAGGCAGCGATCAGCTAATTAGGCTTCCCCCC
>JAWWEU010000020.1:18112407-18135505 GCA_035583155.1 Acropternis orthonyx
CCCCTTCCCCTGGATTTTCTTCTCTTCTATTTTTTCCAAATGAGTCCCTTGTAATTACTTCATTAGGAAACTATTAGAAGGGAACAAGAGAAGATGAGTCACTCGCATCTTGTCCGTGCTTTTATCTGATTGGGAGAACCGAAGGAATTTTAAAAATCTTTTCTAGGTCACCGATCCTTCCAAGTGCTCGTGCCCGTCTCCCCCCCTCCCTTCCCCCTCCCCGACTCCAAGTGATTCTGCAGAGCCTGGTGTGGACACGAGAATCTACCCACAAGGAGCCTGCTTTTCTGCAAAAAAAACACCCTCATTTATTTCCTTTTCATATTTGGATCTCTCTAGATAAGGGCAAACAGTTCATCAGTGCCCTTTCATTTTTTTTCCTCTTACAACAATAATTTCTGGTGAATTACATTTTAAGGCTCCCAGGCTTTGGCTCAGTTCAGAAGTTCTCTCAGATTGAAAGAACTGGATGGAAATATTTAAAGACAAGGAGAAACATTTCAAATTGAATAAAACACTTTTAAAAACCTGTGTGTTGAAAAATATTCCTCAGCCCACGTCTCAGTCCTAACTGGTAATATATAAAAAAGATTGCTTAATGTATTTAGGTTACTTTCTTTATTCATGGTGTGTCTTCATTCTTTCATTTCAACCCCCATGTCAAGAATACGACAAAGAGGAGCCTCCAAATCCGTATTTAAGTTGTAAAATAAGTGATCTGGTTTCCAGAAGAGCTGAGCACTCCGCATCTGTGAGCAGGGATGAAGATTCCAGTCCATTTTAAAATGGAAGCCTTAATATTTATTGCATCAGAAATGTATTTATCATCTTCTGGAAAGGAGATCTGGCACATATTGGAGAAAGGTCCTTCAAAGAATTGGAAATGAGTCCCTTCCTGGCTATTTAATCACAGTATTGACTTGCCTTGGTGTTTTCCAAGTCATTTTACCATTGACTTGCCAAAACATGTGAGGTCTCCTTGCCCGAACTGCCACTCGGATTAGAAGTGATTGACAAGGGGTACAATTAAGGTCTAATTCAGAATTCAACAGGCCTAAATTCCTTTGCTGAGAAAATACTTTGATTCCAAAATTAAAAAAATAAAATAAAATAAAAAGCTAAAAATACTCCTTGGGATAATCATCACAAGTTAATATTTGAATATTTAAGTACCATTGCAGCAAGAGTCAAAAATAAAATGAAAAGCAATTCTGAGCAGTGGCTACAGTTCCTTGAAACAACAACCACAACAACAACAACACAAACATGAGGCATTCAGATCCAAATCTCTGTGTGATTTACATATTGATACGTACCAGATGTTTCAGAAACAAATGCTGCTCCACCCGCTGATGGATTGGCTTCAGCTGCTTCCAAAGGCCACTGGGAAGGGTTCACTGGGGGTACAGACTCCCATCACTCATTCTCATTTACTTTATAAGGCCTCTGTTGACCCAACAGTACCTGAATCATTTTTGTTCACCACAGCAAATTGCAGATGGAAACCCACAGGGGCAGATGTGGGGAAGGGGGTGTTTTCCCCAGGTGACAGGATAAGTTGACTGGTGCTGGAAGGATGAATTTTGCTCTTTATTTTCACACAGTTTTGCTTTTTTTCCTCTTGGATAAAAGACAGAAAATCAAAAGAAGTGGTGAAAATATTGTCCTCTCATAAAGTAGGTGTTTTATTTTCCTGTCAGGTTATTCTGATGAGCTCACTCCCAGCATTGCTGGAGAAGATATGAACACACCCTTTGATGGATATTAAACAGTGAGTCTGAGCCTTGGGAGTGTGTCTTGCTCCAGAGTGAAAACTGGGCAGTGAAGTGCTGGTGATGCTGTTTGAAAAGGCAAATTTCTCATGGGCTTTGTGAGGACAGAAATTGAGACACAAAAGCCAAGGGCATTGATGCGGACTGGCTGAACTTTCTTCTAAATAACAACAACGAACAGAGTGAAGCGTCCCGAAGAAGTGAGGTCACGTGGGCACGTTGGTTTGCAGCTCCTCTAATGTCCTGCAGCGTAGTTAACACAAAATGCCTGGTGTCTGTGCATAGCAAAGGGTAGAAATCCAGGGGAAAAAAAGCCTTCCAGCTCTGCTTCTTCTAGAAGAAAGAATTTCCTTAGAGGTGCAGCCCCACAAATGTGCTGTACAAACACCCCTCAGAATCCCGCATTAGAGAAACCCAAATAATAGGTGCCTAAGGAAATAGCTGGGATTTAGGGAGCTTAAAGCCAGGCCCTGCTGTGATACAATAGCCTTATTAAGCATGATATTTTATATACGATTTGGAGAGTTTGAAGGGTTTGTGCCGTGTTTGGGTAAGGATCAGTGGGATTTCGGGAGTTGTGACCTCATCCCACATTTGATGCTATCGGAGTTCAGCTGCTTCTGCACAGGTTTGGCCAACTCAAGGCAGAGCCCAGAGGAGCACTGGAAGGCTCAGTGTTTGCCAGCCTGGAGTCTAGAGTTGTTTTTTTGTGGGGGGAGTTCAAGGCCACCCAAAGAGCGTTTCACAGTGCTCACCAAACCAATAAACCTTGGAGTTACGAGAGGCCGCATACCGGAGCCGCTGGCCAAGGATCAGCTCCGTGGCTCCCTTTGACTTTAAAGCAAATTGTGTGGCTAAAACTTCATGCACGTCTTGGGAAGCTTCAGGCTTCACCTACCCACCAAAGCCAAAGCATCTGGGAGAGAGGAAAAGGTCTCCTGTGACCAGGAATGGCAATTTTCCCCATAGCGATTAGGTCTTTGCAAGCTCTGGACTTTCCGCTGTCATACAATCACATAATCATGGAATGGTTTGGGTTGGATCCAGCTCCCTGCCATGGGCAGGGACCCCCTCCACTAGACTTATCAAATCTCTTTGTATTCCTGATGTTTTCCCCTGTGTGAAGGGATGGTTGGAGCAGGGAGGACATTGGGGTGGCCTCGTTGCACATCTGACTGGTCTGTTTGTATCTAACTCCACAAACTTGCGTCCAAAATGCCATTGGCCATGAATGGTAGGAAGCGGGAAGGGAATATGGGAGCACTTACAACAGTGAATCACCAAGGGGGATTTTTACAAAGCTTTAATTTTAAATTAGAGTGAAAGGAAAAAGACACGGAGCCCACAAAATGGGCACCTTCAAAGGGGTCTCTTTCTGTCCCATTAATTCAGGTGGCAAAGGACATTTTCCATGTAGGTTTTGGATTTTCAGTTGATCAGAGATTATGTGTGGAAAATTGTGCCTGGGTTTATTCTGCCTCATAAATGGCACATTGGGATGTGGGACTGCTTGGCTTTAGGCTGGTTTACAAAGCTGTCTTTCACCGTCCATGCAAACACATTCTCTAGATTAAATCAGACTTGCCCAGAGGCTTAATCCAGGATAAATTCCCAAAACTTGTGGCACCAGACCAGGACTCTGAAGCCATGGAAACAGCTTCCTTGGAGATTTCTTAGGTTTTTTACTCTGTAAGGGCTTCATATCACAATAAATTCTACATAACTCTTGCTAAGCATCAGATACGTGGTAGAGAGCAGCTGGCCTGAGACCACGGGATGGAACATGGTGCCATGGCTCTGCTTTTGGGTACTGCCATCATATTTTTCCCATGGCATGAACCAGTGGCATAACCACACTCAACACAGGAGTATCTTCATGATAACAGAGATTTTCCTTACATGCCACTACTTGTCAGAGGCCAATGTACTTGATTTTGGTCAAGTTAAATGCTCATGTAATACCCAGGATGTTTATCACCTGTCATGATGGGAATTTCTGTTATCAGACAGGTTAAGGGGGACTTTTGAGCACAGAAAAAAAGAAAAAAAAAGCCAAACTTTTCAACGCGTGACATATATCTGGTCTCTGGGCAGAATTTTGGGTGTGTTCTCTCTGAAACCTCTCCACTCAAGAAACTGTTCTCAGGGGTATAAACCAATATGTCTGTTTGAATCAAGAATACATCAACAAACTTACCTACTTGGGAGGTCATTCTGCTAAAATAAAGCCCCTAAGACTGCATTAAAGAATTTAAATACATTCCTTGGGGTTTGCTGAGGACAATCCATGACTGAGTATTCGCTGGCTTTGATATCCATTGGGTCAGGCTGTAACACCACAGATAAGTCAGAGTGCCATTAATAAAATGTTCTTTCTGCCTGAAAATTAAATTAGCTGAGTCTGATACATTTTATGTCCTTTGATGACCCAGCATGGCCAGAGCAAAGTGGGAACATGCAACCATCTGACGTACTTTGTCTTGGGAAGCTTCTCAGCTGACATGGGAAGCAAATGTTCTGCAGTCTCAGGGGGTCTTTTTTAGAGCTGACTGGTTTATAGCTGGGGGGAAAAAAAATCCTCAGCTGGTTTCAGTAGCTATTTGTTACTACCTTAAAGATCAGGTTCTTCAAGGTAAACTGAAAATGACAATTGGAAAATAAACATGAGCCACTTGGTGTGTGTCCTCTGTTGAGCTGAAATGTGACCCGTGTGGGGAGAGGTTAAGGGGTTAAATTGCGCTTCGGTCATTACAGCCCTCGGAAAAAAAAACCTGGGTAAACTCAGAGCTGTAATAGTGGGGTGAGGCAGCTCTGAAACCCATGGTGCTGCTCCTTGTGGCTCTCCAATGACATGTGATACCCAGTTTCTTGAGTGTCATGGTTATCAACTGCTTAGGCTTATAAGAACTGACGTCAAAAAGTGTTGAGCCGCCGCTCTCTCCTTGCTCTGGTTGTCACTCTGAGCTCAGAAGAAAAGCATCAGGCGTGTTTACACATGGCAAAGTTATTAAGGGCCCTCACAGAGGGTTTTAAAGGCTGGAGTCTCACCTGGAAGATGGCTGGCTTGATCTTAGCCCTTTTCTTCTGGCTGGAATACCTTCCTCATAAAAACCGAAATGGGCCCCAGAGAACGTTTATGTTCCCCAGCCTCATCCCTCCCTCTGATTTAAACCAGCTCCTAGTAAGAGATTTAAGACCACCCTGAATGTAGCTGCTTGTCAGGCTGCTCATTTAGGGTCAGAAAGCAGCAAAGCATTTCAGCATGTGCCCCGACTTTGGGCACCTGCTCAGTCCCGTTGTCTGCTCACTCCAAGATGCTCCTGTTGGACAAAAATAAAACCCCTCCCTAAGACTGACATTTAAAAATATATTTTTTTCCATAAAAACAGTCTAAAAAAGGAGTCATGACAGAAGTTGAACTTCAGATGTTCTTTATGAGATTTTTAGCCACGGGCTTAGGGAAGGAAAAGTCTCATCTCACAGCACACATTATTTTTCTTTTGTCAACAGAAAAAAAATCTTGCTGGAAATCAGTAAAGAGAAATAATTTATGGAAGGATAATGCGCAGTGGTGCTCCTGGGAGTCAAGTCATCCCTGCTAACAGACAGCCAGAGACAAAGTATTGACTTCTGGTCCCAAGTGGGGCACTTTGAGCAAGCTCTTGAAATGCCAGAAAAACTTCTGCTTGCTGTGGTTGTATTTCTTCTGAAATACTGAATATTTCCTTCTTCCAGCTGTGGTTTAGAGAGCTTACCTTTCCTGACAAGTGCCCCAAAATGTGAGAATTCAACAAGTTAAAGTGACAAACGCTGGTGCTTTCAAGATATTCTATTTGACCAGAAATAATATTTTCCAGTTGTCCTGATCTCTCCAAAACTGTACATTTTGGCAACAAATTTATTTGCCAATAAAACATAGCCTTGCTCTGGTCATTAGCTAATAGTGGTCAGATTTAATGTTTTGCATATGAACCCACTTCTTTTCAAGAAGCAGCCACTGGGTCTCAGAAAATATGGTCAAGCTGCCAGCATTTAACAGAGAACAAGATAATAAAGGCTTGAATAAATCATGCCAAGGTTGTCTATGGTGAATGGTGAAACAGAGATTTTTCAGAGGTAACAATATACGCGTTTACAGTGTATTTGCATTATTTTAATGTAGCATTGACTCTGTCATAATGCCAGGCATTTGGCATCCTCATTTTTCATTGAAGTGTGTGGTGCTCGTGTCTGTAGCTGTTCAGAGCAGATGTGGGTGAGGCCCAGAGAGGAAGATGAACAATCACAGCCAATCTTTGTGTTGGTATTTGTGCAGTTTGTAATTCCTTCCCTCCTTATGTCGTCAAGGTGAGGGACCACATGAGAGCTTGTCAGAAGAACTTGTGCCTTCCTGTATCTTCCCTGTTATGTGTGCTACAAAACGGTTTGCCATCCATGAATTCATTTAAAATCATTTCAGGTTCTGGACTGCTCATTTCCAGGAAGAGGCACAATTTCAGAGTTCAAAACCTCAGTTTATCCCTATCTTTGCCAGCACATAAAAGAGCAATGTGGATTAGCAGTGAAATTAGCCTGCTCAGAACCAGGTTATTTAGCTCCAAGCTGTGACTATATCACTAATTTACAGAGCAACTGCTGAGTTTATTTCCCCTCATTTTGACTGTCTGTAAAACGAGGTTTATTTTCTTGGTTGTTGGACTATTTGAGGAACACACATTGTAAGATCTCCTTCTCAAAGGGAGTTTTGCTATTTTAAGTACAAGCTTTGTGTTCCAAACTCGTTGATTTCTCACTGCAAACAGGCCAATTGCTTGTCACAGCCTGAGCTGCTTTATCAGCAGGATGATCAATGGTCTCACCACAAGTAAAAGGCAACGGACAGGAAAGTTCCTCCTACAAGACTGTGGAGTTTTACTCTGCTACTGCCCCATGTGGATAAGCCATTAAAGGGAAGGCAACAGCCCTGCACTCTCCATCAGCACATTGCCACACCAAATTACTCACATCCAGTAAAAGCTCTTTGGAAGATCCGATCCCAGTATTTCTCGAGACCAACGTGAGCTTTCCTGAGTGTTTGGAAGATGCTTCTTTCCCCCACGGCGAACGAGAATGAAGCAACTGGTATCTGGAGAGTCAAAAAGAGAGATTAGACAACAGCAACACATCTTGGAAATCATCCAGTTTGCTCATTATTGCAAACTTTTTGTCAGTGAAGAGGTGTATAAATAAGAAAGGCCAGTTTTTAAGTGGAGGAGGAGGAGGTTTCTCTGTAACAATATAAAAATGAAGTGTGGTAGCGTGACCTTTTCAAAATGCATCCAAACTTCCTCCAGCCCCCCTGGGCTATCCCATATCTGCGTGGTTCACATTACCCAGGGCTCTGCTCCCAGAAATACTTGCCTTCAAACAGGCAGGGCTTGTTAACTCCCCTCTCTTCAGGGTGACTCCTTTCAGAGATTCCAATCGAGCTCCTTTTCAGTCCTGCCACTGTCTTTCCTTGCACAACTGTTTAAAATATACTGTTTTCCTTTTTCAGGTCAGGGAGGGGGTTGTATATTTAAATTTCTCACGCCTGTTAAAGCTGGGGAAGGTACCATTACAAAGTCAATACCCGGGAATGGAAAACATCTTATAAAGTTTCAAACAAATTCTGGCCATATTTAGAAGGCAGTGGCTGACTTTGCTCCATGTCTATAAACTACATGTTAATAGAAAGAGTTTGCTGCATCTTGAGCCTGCCTTGGCTGTGATTGTAGATAAGTCTGGGCCCAGAGAGGAGCAGGGGATTGGTTTGGGTTGCACGTTTTACCCTCCGACCTCTGACACGGCCAACATACGATAACAAGCATGAGGGAGCTCCCTGAGGGACGGTGCTCGGGGTCGCAGTGGATTAAAGTTCTCAAGCACAGCTCCTTCCAAAGGCAAGAGCTCCAAGCGAGAGGCAAACCCATCGATTAAGGGCCTTGGAGGGTTTTCCAATCCCACCTTGTGGAGCTACTCGCTGTACAGCCACCCAAACTGGGCTTTGACAGAAGATCAAGTTTGCTATTCAGAGACCAGCAGCCCTGGAGGAAGGCTGAGAGATGTTTGTTTCACTTTGTCCTTTCACTCAAGCTGGATCCCTTTTCTTTTTTTTTTTTTTTTTTTTTGTTGCTAATGTTTTAGGAATGTTTCCTTATCGGGATTATAAAAAATAAATATAGCTAGCACTTTGGCAGTCAAAAAGAACAATATAGATTAGAAAATGATTTAGTGCCCTTATTTTGTTAACTAACCTAGATTGCCTGATCTTATGAGCAATTATCCATGTGAATAATTCTCCTGTGTGAAGATCTTTGTTGAAATCCATGGAAATGTTTGTGGAAGCAAAGTTACCTATCTTCAGCTCCAGGACTTAATTTCCTCGTGTTGAATTTAGGAACAGATTGTTTCCTTTATAACTTATTTTTTCAGTGAAAAACAGTTCTCAGAAGATATAGTTAAATGGAAATACTGCATTTTGATGAAAATTCTCTGTATCCCTTAACTACATGTTAACATAAAGGGATAGTTACACGCAGATTAACTGTAATTATAAGCAATTCTCAGTAGATTTATGACTAAGTTTGTATGTGGTTCTTCTTGACCATTTTCGTAAGTTTTGAGGTCTACATAGGCCCAAAGGATTTTCACCAGTTCTCCCCAGTCATCCATAGGGTGAGACCACCAAAGCTTGGTAGCCTAACAAACGCAGAAAACTGAGAAAAACTTGCAAAACAATCTGTTGAAATGCACACAAAGCTGAAAACAAACAGATGAAAGCTGCATAATTAACAGATTAATGAAACAAATCACCCAAGGCAGTGTATCTATCCATGAGATACAGGAAATTCCTGCAAAACCCACCAGAGACATTGCTGTTGCTCCTGATATAATTTAGGTTCTGCTTGGATGATGGACAGGTACACAACCCCCGGGTTTATCGGTCCAAACACCACAAAGCTGTGAATTCTGGTGATCTGGGTTTTCCACCACTGCATTTCTGAGTCACACCACAGTAGCTGCTCTGAAATGTGCCCTCTGACACTGCAAAGGGGAGGAATATGCTTTATATTATGAACCAGGGGTGTCATGTCATGAGCTTCATGTTTCATAAAGGCTTCCAGAAACTCGGGCTCCTTACCCAGGACTGCTCTATGACAATTTATTAACACTTCTAGGCATGAATGCTTAAGGCAAAACAGAAATGAGAAGCATGACCCCTCTCACTGACAATATCCGTGCTCGGATACCAAGCTGATGATTTCAGTACAGCCCTTCTATGCAGAATTCTGGGAGACTTCATCTTAAAGAAAGAAAAACAAATCTAAAAGTCACCTAACAATAAAAGGAGGTTAAACAGGATTATTATAAGGTCCCACCTGACTTGGAAATGTATAAATGTATGTATGTGCTTGTATAATTTTAGACTTTTTGTGAAGTCTAAAGGCACATTTTCAGATAAGTGCTATGAACACTTGGCAAGACTGTTTTAAACATGCTGTAAGATTTTTGGACATAGCATGTATTTATAAACCACAAAAAAAAAAAATACATTCTATCTCTTGTTTTGTCTCAGCATTAATGGTTAGCTACACTGAGAATGTTCAGCAGAAACTCCAGCCGCATTTTGGAGGTTAGATCTGGGAGCAGCATGTTCACCTTGCTGTGGGACAACTTTTTGCTTTGATTACTTTAAATTTTCTCTGGTTGAAAGCAACAAGAATCACCTGAGAAGTGACAGGAGCTCCTATTTAAACAGCAAAGCTCTGGTTCAAAACCTTCTCTGTCCCAGCGTGGCAGAGTCATACAGATGCCTTTGGGGCTCTCCAGCATTTTCACAGAGAAACTATTAACTTGGATCCAAATCTGTGTTTGGCCAGACATTTCAAGTCCACAGAGAAAAGATCTGAAAAGCTTTATCTGAGCCTGATAACCATCACAGCTAAAGCATGGCTTGACTCCTGATTTACATCATTGCAGAGGGAAGGAGAACCGGTCCCGTTAGGCTGATAAAGTTCTAGCAAAGTGAAACTAAATAAATCCTTGAGATGCCGTCAGTTGTTTGTTTGTTTGTTGTCCAATGACATCAGTCAAGTGCCCGGTTTATCTTTATTTTAACTTGAATTGGATCCTTGTCAGGGTTTGCCAGAGTTGTGCCAAAGGCATGTAGCAAAACCACATAAAATTCATCCAGTTTGATGTTTTCTTTGTAAATGCTCTAAAATGGGCTTGACTCTGTCCCAAAGGATCATTAAAGTTCCTGAACTTTCTGGGGCAAGCGCGACCAAGTTCAAAGCAAATCTGGGGTTGATTTATGGTTCTGATTGGAGACTAAGGAAAAGTCAAATTTACAGTCTGAGTTTTATGTTGAGTTTCTTGTGAGCTTTCAGTCTGAAACTTGAAGCAAACATCAGGGGGTTGGAAGTCCAGGAACACTGAAACCATTGCTGGTACAACGCTCAGCTGGTGAAAGCTGGCACAGCCCAACGAGCCTCCCTGGCAGCTCTCACAGGCTGAGGACTTTGCTCCAGTGCCAAATGAAGCAGTTTTCTGTTAGAAGTGTTTAAAGGATGAATAAAGTGACACTGGAACATGGCTAAATGGTTTCTTTAGAGATAAGCTGGGGTATTTTGTAGGATCTGGGCTGGTAGAACACAAGCTCCCGACCACTCCAAGCATTCTGAAGCATCCCAGGCTGAAGCAGGAAAAGCATTAATTGCTACCAGAGTCACAATCATGAGAAAGTTGTTGCGTGGTAAAAGAGTTGTAACAGCTCTGAAAAACCCCGGAGTGTTTTGGGAACACCATGTCACCATTTTGAGGGGCAGATGCCAAACGTGTAGGACGTAGCAGGCGACTCGGGAAGTAGGTGTTTTGCCGTTGTCACTTTTTATGGATGGCGGTCCTGGAGAACAATGGCTCCAGCAGGAGCCACTGGGAAGGGAGCCAAGTGGAAATATCACATCACAGCCAGTGTTTGCTGTTAGCCTGAAGCCTCAGAGCCTTGTCATGACTTCATGGACAGAAAGCGCATGTAACAAAAGAACAATGCATTTTGGGCTTGGAAGAGTGATCCAGCATAATAGTGCTTGTTGGACAATGAACTCCTTGTAAGATCATGGAAAAACCATTGTTGAAGGTTTGGAATACCTTTTTTCTGCCAGTCCTGGCCCAGATTATCGTAGATTTTATTTCAAAGTGTTTCTGAGGGTTTGAATGTCTAGTTTGTTTCAGCAGGAACCACCCCTGTGTCAATGGCTTTCTGTTAATCCTGGTCTTTGCTTTGCTCCATATATCCTGGGATGAGTTAATTCCAAGACAACGAGCCTGAATCAGTGTTTTTCTTGGAAAAAAATGTTCCCAATCACCAGCATTTCCCTTGCCACGAGTACAGTTGTGCAGCACAATGAGGAAGTCTGTTTGAAGGAACTGTCTGCTCACACAGGATTGTCCCGGGGGAAAGACAACCGTGGCTTGAGCCCAGGAGTGAACTCACCCCCAGGATTGCTCAGCATCGAGGCCACAGGTGAATGGGCTGTCACAGCCTACAAAGAGCCATTGTACAAAACCATCCAAGTCATCCTGGGCTCGGACAAATCAGGTGGCTAAATAAAGAACCTGTCACACCACAGGCTGAGGGCTCAGTCCTCGCTTGGAGTTGGAGAGTCCTCGGATTTCTTCACTCTTGGATTTGTTTGTGCAGCACAGGGCAAAACAAGAAGAGGGTTTCCAAGTCATAGCCTAATGGAAACCCCAATCAGTGGTAAGAGTTGCTTTTAATCTTTTTTAGCTTCTCTTTCATTAAAAAATTCCTTGCAAGCCTGATACAACTTTTGAAGAAGTCCGTGACTTGTCAAAAATCTCGCTGGCCAGTGCTGTCCACCATTGGGAAAGGACAACTAGGAACAACCATCTTTCCAGGAGACTCCCAATTCAGATGTAGATGGACCTTCACAACACACATCAGCATTTCCCTGGTGTTGTTACAGGAAGATGCATGAGCTTGACCTGTGGAGCGGGAGCAGGTGATGGGGTAAAAGGAAACAAATCCCTTTGGTTTTACTTTCTCCAGGAAATCCATTCATTGCTGCAGGTTTTAAGAGCTCCTATGGGTACTGCATCATTTCCATCAGCTCCCAGTATTTAAATTAAGGCTGCCAAAACTCCTGTAATTCCCCCAGACCTCTGCCATCCACTGAAAGTTAGTGTGTGGAAGAAGGAACAGGAGCAAAGGGAGGCACTCAATAAAGCCAAACGTGGATCAGTGCCCAGCTGTGGTTATCAGGCAGATATTGTGCCTCCTGACAGCAAACCTGCAAAGGTTGGGCTTTTCAACACCTTGTTAACAGGAGGTGTGATTTGGTTTGGATACTGAGGGGGAAGAAATTGCAGTATCCAAAGTGATTTTGTGCAGACAAACTCAAGACTTTTACTACGAGACATGATGCAAGTGAACAGCACTTTTCTTGTGCCATGTCGGGCAGGAAAATGAAATATTAGACATTAAAAGCAATGTGTCATCTCAGTTCTGTTAAACGGGTTGGACTGTGAGCACATCCAAACAAAAATCTGTTAGTGCTTTTTCACTAGAGCAAATTCTGGCTTTTTCTTTAACACTTTGAAGGTTTTAATCACCTTTTCAACTTTCTGAGGGAGCTGTAGAGACCTTTTGAGAGACAGAGACTGGCACTGGCACAGTTGCATTGCCATATTAGCTTGGGGATAGCATAAGCCTCACACAGCCATGTGGCTTCCAGGAGCAGGAGAAACACATCCAGCCCAGATGACATCGTGGGCAGGTTTGTCTACAGCCATCTGTGTAAATAGAGGGACCTCCTGTCCGAGATCCAGATGTGTCTTTTCCAGATGTGACTGTGACCTTCTGCTCTTAGCCACCGATTATGTGGAGGCTGCTGTCCTTTTCCCAACCCAGTGTCCAGGAAGGTCACCAGAGTTCTCCATCTATTTTTAAATAGTCTCCTACCATTAGATTTAAATAATCTCATGACCTGGATTTGGGAGAGCCCACAAGGCCACCTCTGCCAGGAGAAAATTGTGGGACAGGAGGAAGATAGGGAAAACTCCAGTCTTTGCAGGCAGAAGAGAACATCACCGGCTGCAAAACCATTCTCACATAGTTCCACCTTGAACCTCACACATGACCCCAATAAAATCAACAAAATTTGTCTTTTACAGAATTAAACGTTTTTTTCTAAACATGAAACATTCTTTTTGCATTGAGCTGAGTGGTTGGTTAATTCTCAGTCTCCAAATATAATACAAATCACTCGAGCTATTTGGCATGAGTCATGGCTTGATTAATATTTTTGGCATTTTTAGTGGGACTCTTAAATAATAGAAGTGGCATCTGAATGGAAAATGAAATAGGCCAGTGAGAGGAACAGTGATTTTAAGGCTTTGGAGAATTAGCAAAAGCCTCCAAAATGTCAGAAGATGTTAAAAAATCAAAACCAGTTGAGGTCTTATTTTTAAAACTGTGTCAGAATTGATTTGTCCTTCATTTGGTTTTTTTCTCTCCAGCGCTGCCATTCCAAGTTAGGCTGACAATAAAATTTCTAGTCAGCCCAGAACCCACAACTCCCTGTCTCCATTTCCACACAGCTCTGAGAAGTTCAGGTGGGTTTCTCCCAGGCCTGTTTATGATGCTTGACATTGTTACATCATCAGTAAAACTCTCCCTCTTTACTGATGTGAAAAACACATTTTTGAGCTTTCTAGGCCATTTATTTTGTCTGCTCTGTGGATATACAGTGGACTGTCCTCCCTCCCAGGCTATGATGGTGTAACTGGATCCAAAGAAAATTCTTCAAACTTTATTGGTCACGGAAAACTAAAGTCAATTGGTTAAAAGAAAAGTGTTTATTATGTTTACTCTGGCATCCTAACCATGCAGAATTATTAATCATTAAGATCCAGATACGTAAAGTTTGCTTTTTCTTTTTTTTTTTTTCCCCTAAGCAAGGCTCTGCCAATTCATTAAACATCATGAAGTTGAAATAAGCCTCAGCAAGAATGTTTTCCCTCATCTTTTAAAATTATTTTCCGTTATCCCTCTGCACTTGCTGCACTCCATTAAAACAGTCACCACTCTATTCCTGAGTGCCTGGAGAGGGTAGAAATGCTTCTTCCTCTTGTCCTGTGTAATTTCTGGGAGGTCCTAGATATGGACAAGAGAGTGTCCACCAGTTTCCATTGATCTCATGTTGATCTGAATCAGGCTGAAGCCATGGAAAAGTGCGGCTTTTTCTCCCTTGCCCTCCCTTTATAAAGTGAATTAGGACCAATGAGGTTCCTCCATACACAGGGCATATTAAAGGAAATAAATTCACGGATTCAACACTAATGAATCATTCTCCTTTCACTGGATCTCCATTTTCTGCTGAAATGTTTTCTCTTGAGAGCAATAGCAGAGGTTTTGTAGGGAAACAGCCTCTCTCAACCCCACCAGCAATCAGAGACTTGTTGCACTTCCAGTTCTGGCATAAGCTCCCTCTGAGTGGCCCCTGGTTATCCTTCAAGCCGGATGGTTTAGTGCATTATGGTCCTGGTAACAGAAGATTGGCACAATTCCTCGAGTTCTGTTTTAATAGTGACAATATAACTGCTGAAACAATATTTTTATTCCACTGACGTATGTAAAATGCACTGGCTGGGGCTGCCAGGTGCTCCTTCCACCCCTTTCCCAGCTGATCCCTCTAAGGAAGAGCTGAAATCACCTGGTTTGCAGGCTCGTGTCTCCTTCAGATTTTGCCTTTATTGAAGAGATCCTCTTCCCTTTGAATGTGTGAGCCTGGCACAGAGAAATTACAAAGACCCAGATGAACTAATTAATAATGACCTGCCCCATGTGGGAACTCTGCTTTTGGTGATGTGTTCACATTGCTGTGAAATGGGGAGGTGCTCCAGTGAGCCTTAAACAGCTTCACTCAGGTAATGAGAGAAGCTCAGTTCTAAGGGCACAGGATTATTTATCTGCCTAAAGGTGGCCCAGTTTGGGCTTTGGGCTCCTTTCCTTCATTATCAGGGCACGCCATGATTTCACACTGAAATTCAAGCATCTTGGGTAACATCGCCTTTAGATGTTGATCCCGTTACAAGATATAGAAATGAACAGACTTTCTCCTTTCCCTTCCCTTCCCTTCCCTTCCCTTCCCTTCCCTTCTCGTCCCGCAGAACAAGAGTGGGTGTCTCAACTCCACAGGTCAAATTTGGGATACTTTATCTGTTATTTATCTTAGACCTGGTTAAATCCAACCTGCACTCACGGAATGAGCCAAGAGACATCAACAAATGCAAATGCAATAAATTCATCTTCCCAAATGTGTCCCCCCCATGAGTGGTGACCAGAAATTGCCCCTCCACGTTGACATAACGGGTTTTGAAAGCGCCTTGTAAGGACATAATTCAGTGGTATATGAGATAACTTACAAAAAAAGTTAAACTATGACCTTTCCTTCCTCCCTCCCCTCCTTTTTCCCTGAAGGGGAGGATGGAGGGCTGTATCTGGGAATTAGAAAGCAACATGGGTGGTGACCCCCTGGTGCCAAGACTGTCATGAAGAATAAACCATATGTTGTGTCTTTGCATGTTGGGAGGTCCCAGCTCTGAACACCCAACAATTGTTTTCCAGCCTGCACAACTTAATGTGCCCAGGAGAACCATTCAGGAAGTAAGAAATGCCGGGGCAGCACAACCAAAAGAGGTTGACTTATTCATTTGTTTTCAAATGCAAAGCCAACCAGGCCACTGTGATGTGCCACCAACCTCCTAAAAAATCATTCCAAACACAGACAGCAGTTGTGCTGTGACAAAATTCATCGTTCTACCAGCTGGGAGCCCACCAGCAAATGCTCTCGTGCTTCATCAGCAGCGATACCCTGTTCTCAGATAAAAAAACAAGAGCCACGGCTGAGGTTGGAACAATTTTCTTGGCAGAAGGATGTGGATGAGGAGCAATGTGCTCATGGCACTGGGCATGGTGTCACACTGCCTGGGGCAGGAGCTGAGCTCCTCAAACAGCCAGTGCCTGCATGTGACAGGGTGTCAGGCAGCTGTCTGAGATCTTGCAGAAGAGACACGAGTAGGTATCTCCCCCCACTTTCCACCATCCATCACTGAGCTTTACTGGCTACTCGCATTTTTGTTCTCTAATTAAAGCTTCTGTCAGGTGCTTTTAAATTATAGCCCCGATTACGCACTTCAGATCAAAATTCTGCAGCCCTTGGAACCTGCCATTTTATTTAATTACTTGCAGTAAATTATTTTGACACCCTCAATTAACAATGTCCGTCACCTCAGCCCGGCGACAATGAGTGCGAGGAATTTGCCATTTGATCTGTTTTGTCTGGTGGAAGAGTGCAGAGAGCAAAACCACCACCCTAGTGAGAATTTTAAATAGATTCCACGACAAAAGTTAGAAAATATTAACAATTTCCTCAAGTCTGCTAAATTTTTTTAACTTGATAAAACCATTGCCACACAGCCAGAAGTGGAACTGATGGAAGGACAGGGTGGTTCTTCTTGGGTGTGATGATAAGACCAGTCATTCAGAGACAGGATTGTTCCCTGTGAAGCTCACTGAGGTGTTAAATATTTATCCATATATAACAGTGCTTGGTCAAGTCTCCAGTGCATCCCGGATGTGGCCCCTAAACATCCCAAAGGATAATGTGTGTGGATCATCCTGTGAACTTAATGCTTTGCTGTTTCACTGGTCAGAGCAATATTAAACTTCAGCATTCTCAGTCACTTTAACAACTTTGTGGGTGTTGATGATGGAGCTAATTAGCCATGTTCTCTAATTTATTAAAATCATAAATATTTCACTTCAAGGGTTTTTTTGGAGGGGAGGGACAAGAAGGGGCTGGGAAGGTTAAAGGGAGACAACTGCATGAAATTCTTTGGCTGATTAAATGTTCCTTAAGATACAGCAATATTTTACCTCTCTTAAGTGATTTGGTGGCACATCAGACTTGGCATTTCATTCTTGGTCCTGTTTATTTTTAATTATGACTATTATTTTATTTACCATGGATAACATTAGGCCGTCATACGGTTGGCTGGAAAAGCCAAAGAGCACAAAATCATTTCAGTGTCAGAAGCTTAAATAAAGGGCAAAGGAGCAGCAAAACCATAAAACAGATGGAGCTAGAAACATGTAACATATTGCTCTACTGTGGAAACTCTAAAAGAATTTTTAGTACAGTATATACAGAGGCTTGTGGGGTTTTTTGAAAAGTAACCTGATATCCAAACCTTGCTTCTAACAAACAAACCTGCATATCAGCATCTGATATCTTAAATAGATCATCTTCACACTTAAAAAGAATGGGAGCCTTGCTGTGCCGTTGTCACCTCAGAAAAGCTTCGTGTTTCTTAAAATTCATGCAGACTTCACCAAGTAAAAGGCAATGAAGGAGCCTAAACCCTGATATGGAAGGGAAATGATTTTCCATCCCTTGCACAACTACTGCTGCTGAAAGTTTAAGAGAATAATTTCTAGACTACGATTTTAGTCCTTGTTTTGCTGTGGATGTTTTCTATGCCCGTGGACACGTGGAGAATGCAGGTTCTCCGTGGACAGCTATAAATGCAGCTCATGCTGCCTGGGTTGCTGTGGAGCGTGACTTGAAGCTGTCAGGAAGAGCTCAGAGTGCCTCAGTTTCCCTGTGCACAGTGCAGATGGATCCTTATCTTACGGATTGGGGTGGAGGAAAGGGAGCATTTGGGAAAGGCAAAGACTGGGGTGGGGGGGTGCTCAGGTGCTGTGGTGCCTTTTATCAGCTGCAAAAGCCTGTGGCTATTGTAAATCGTAAACGAGGAGGATGAGAGGAGGAACTGATCCTGGAATGTGAGAGGTGAGATAAAATAAACGGAAAACACCAGGGCTGACATCCCAGCTCATTCCAGCCCAGCCCTGACTGAACCCGGGGATGGGATTTCCCTCAGCAGCAGATAAAGGGGGGGACAAAACGATGCTAAAATACCTGGGATTACCTGTCCTCCTCTCCCCCTTCTAAATATCCCTTCCCTCCACCCCCAGCGTGGGAGATGCCGGAGATACGCGTCCCATTGTCGGGGGATGCCTCGGTAGATGCAATCTGTTCCTCATTGTCCGGTAATAGCTTGATTATCTGCGGGGTGAAAACGCAGAGTGGTTGTGCCCAACGAACCATGAAATTGCCACTGCTCCGAGGAACCATTTATCAGCGGCCCTTCAGACACAGCAGGGCCGGCAGCTCGGTGGGAGACGCGGGGCAGGTATTCACCCAGAGCCGGGATGCTGGAATGCGCCGGGGATGGTCCCGCGCTGAACTTTTCAAGGAGCAAGTGAACCCTGGAAGAGGATGAACAGGAAGACAGACCTTCCCGGGGAATTGAGAGCAATGCAAGGCCGGGAGATAAATGGCTGCAAAGCCTGAAGAACGCATTAGGAGGAACACGGATGAGGCTTTTGGGTTTTTGCCTTTTTTTTTTTTTTTTTTTTTTTTTTTTTTTTTTTTTTTGCTTTCTCTTCAGCAGAGAGGAAATTTGGGTAAACCCATTAAGCTCTAATTCCACTGGGCTCTGGCTGTGTATTTCGTGTCAAACCCATGGTTAAAATGTGAGCGAGCAACTTCTGGAAGTGTCCAAGGAATCTGGACACAGACGGGCCTCCCTGGGGTGGATTCCTCTTTTAATGACCCTGGCCCCAAGCTTAGGAACTAATTTATAAGCTAAATCTAATTCCTTCTTGGAAACTGCTGCCCAAATCTGTTCCTGCCAGGAGTTCCCACAGAGCTGAGCTGAGGACGGGATATTTCCCCACTCACCAAGCTGTGAGGAGTGAGACACCCCACTGGGTCAGGTATTTATCCCTAAATCCTGAAGCTTATCTAAAAGTTTTTGCTGTCATCATCAGATGAGAAGCAGAAATCCAATTTTGCTCCACAGAAATGGTTCCAGGAGCTCCAGCATGGGTATGGACGTGGTCTTATCAAATAAATAAATATCTTTGCACCTCAAAAGATTAAGAGATGCTGATTTCCGCTGAATTTTGCTTAAAAGTACAAATCCATCCCAAGTCAACTGAGTTTCCCACCTCTGGTGGCAAAGGCTGGTGTTTCATCTGATGCTTGTGAGCTGAGCCAGCCCAGCAGGAGCTTGGTGAGCTGGATAAATTAGGAGAACTGAGACTGGAAGGGGAGAGGGGGCAAAAGACCCTGCAAATAAATACAGAGAGTGGGTTTTGTGAGCTCCTCCCTTCCAGCTCCAATCCAGGAGTTACGAAACTTGATATAGGGAATCCTACAGGGGCCTTAGAGGAAAGGAATTTACTCCCACCCATCCTGGGTTCAGCCTAACTCCTCATTTTTTTTGTTATTTGAGCCTATGGCCTGCAAAAGTGTCTGCAGATTTGCTGCCCAGAGTCCCATCCCACCCTAACCCCGTGCTCCTCTGTCCCTGTGCACAAAGGCCACCTGCAACCCAGAGGCTCCCACGGCTCTGACCCCGGAGCATCCCCACTTGTGGGGGCAAAAAAATCTGCTGCTGGCAGGAATTTCCTCCTGGGTGTATAAATACCACAGGCACAGGGATCCTGTGCAAAGATCCTTTCGGCTCAGAAATCACTGAAAGTGATAAAAGTTTTCTCCACACTGCATTACTTGCTGAAATAAAGTGTCCAGGGCTGTAAGTGGCTTTTCCTTACTGGAGAATTTCAAATAGCTGCGACACTCCTTCGGATTCTGATGTTTATCCAAAGCACTGGTGTGTGTTGCCCTGTTAATTGAATGGTCATTGTCAGATCGCTGGCTGGATTGTAACAGTCCCTTCTGATGAGCGTTTTATTAACTGGGAGAAATGATGAGATTTTACGGTAATTCCAAATCTTGTGATGGTTTGTTGAGTAAATCAGATTTTACAAGACTTGGCGTCCATTTATCCAGTTTCCATTGATCCAAATTGTCACTGGGTGGGTTTTACCCAGAGAGAAATGTAAGATAAACGCCTTAAATTTCTCTTCAGCTGTTCAGTCCATGGTGTTACATTTGTGCTGTAGCCTGTTGCTGTGTGATGAGGACGTATTGTAGTCTCAGAATATAAGAACACTGTCCTCTGTTGATCAGAAAGGAAACAACTGCTGCTCATGCACCAGAAAGCACTGGCAAAAAATATCCCACTGAAATCTCACAGAGAAAACCTAGTTTTCATAATTCCGCTACATGGCTATTTGGATATCTTCAAAAATCTGTGTGTGCTGGGGTTTGAGGGCTCCTGGATCATTAATGTAAATCACATATCACACCTACGTGTGTGTTTTGGCAAAAATAGTGATGCATGGGATTGATCCAGAGCTCTCCAGTTATTAATAGTTCAGACTTTAATGGGCAGAAAGAGAAATGCCCCACTCCCTGAAAATAATACCTGACTGATGGTGGAAAGAAGAGTGTACTAAAGTGAAAAAGGAGGTGAAATGAGTCAAAATGAGCAAAGAAAATGCATTTTGAAAATTCTAGGGTTTAGATGACAAGGAACTATGCCTGGCCACAGTTTGCATTAAACCCAGCATCTCTCAGCTCTTCCCTCTCTGCATCCCCCCACTCCAACAGCTCCCTCTCCTCTTGACAACAAAGAAACTCAAATGCAGATGAATTTTCGAAAAAAGGCGTGAGCAGCTGAGTCAACAGTTGTGTGTTCTCACCTCGACCTGCCACCCAACCACACCAGGAGGTGGTGGGAGCCCCAGCAGGGATGTTGGGATGAGGGGGAGCTCCTGCTGCACCATCCCCAAAACCAGCCACATCCTGATCCCTGCCAGCACAAGGCCAGCACTCTGAGGAGCCCTCTAATTAGTGGAAGTTAATTAGCAGTGTAACAATACCCGACACCCACCGTCAGGCTCAGCACCAGCAAGCAAATGTTGCCCCAGAGCAGGGGACAATCAATGTTTAATGCAGCAGAACGTGCTGTGTCCAGGCCAGAGGGGGTTCACTGAAGGGCTGTTGCCCTGTGGCCATTCCAACTGATTTCACATCCCTTTTTTTCCAGCCTGCTGCCAACGATGCTCCAGGACAGGCAGCCACAGGCTGTGTGCCCAAAAGCTGCTGCTTGGAGCTGGGAGGCGAATCCAGCTGGATCCCAGCTCCTCAGCCCCGCGGGCAGCGGGAGGAGAGGTGTGTGCACAGGAGGATGATGAACTCGCTGCACTGCGGGAGGACAGGGCAGAGAAACACACGGCCCCTTCCTGCCTTCTCCAAATGTCAGCTCCAGGCATGCAGGGGCTACACCTATTTACATTAGCCACAGGGTTGTCCTCTCAGGGTGTTTCTCAGCACTCACTCGCAATGATCTTGTTGTCAGAACTGTAGTGCAGCTGAATTACTGCCTAAATCCTCAAAAAAGAGGAGGCAAACTGAGATTTGGAAGGAAACTTTTGGGTTGTTTTCCTTCATCACCTGATGTCATGGCATCACATTTTGTTCTGCAAACATAAAAGGCATTGGCTTGAAAAATAAAATCAAATGAAAGCTGTGATTCTCATCACAGCCAAGAGCTGCAGATTTAAGGCAGGGACCATATGTTGCAGGACTCGCTAATTAAATCATGCCAATTAGCCACAGAGCGCTCTGAGGTTCAGCAGCTCCAGGGTTCAAAGACCTTTGCATCTCAGGATTTTGGGTTTGCACAGGCTGAGTCTTGCAAGACTCTGACCCAAAGCTGAGTTCAGCTTTCAGACACTACTAGGCATGAACATGCGTAGAGTGTGTTTTTAATTTCATTTTCATGTCCCTGAATACAATTAAACATCCCTGGAAGTGTTCAAGGCCAGGTTGGGCGGGACTTGGAGCAACCTATCTAGTAGAAGGTGTCCCTGCCCATGGCAGGGCATGGAATGAGTTGAGCTTCAAGGTCCCTTCCATCCCAAAGCATTCTATGATTTCATGGTCACGCCCAATTTCACCCGCTTGGTATTTTCTTCATCATACACTCCCCTATTATGCTCAGGCTGGGCTGGTCAGAGCTCTTCGCCCCTGGGACATCGTGTGTTTACCTGGATGTGACAAAGAAGGTGATGACACCACCACTTAGCGCTCTCTAGTCGAGTCTTGCTCTAAATTACTCACTTGAAAGCAACAGCCCAGCAGTCAGCTGGCAAGAAACTCTGGGACAAAAATTTTCCATGTGCTATTTTTAATACAAAATGGGTCTGAAAGCAAAGACTGGGATGGGTTTTTGTAGCAAAGAAGGAGGTTCAGATGCCAGCTGTCCCTATTTAGGAAGGATAGTTTCTATTTTCTTTTAAAAGCAAAATATCTCTTATTTTTTCCATTCTGTCCTTCTTTGAAAGCTCTCACGGTCCAAAATATGTCAATGGACTTTAAAGGTGTGTCTCTATTTCTCTCTCCTAAAAGTGCCTATTTATAGCTCCAAAAATGCCACGGGCAAGTCTGGAAGAGGGCACAAATAAGGGTTTTGCTTTCTAGCACAGGAATTACAGAACAAAACAGGGATGTCATGGAGTGGGTTGTGGGTGGATCTTGCCACGATCCTGCACAAAACACCCAGAAACCACAAACTTCTTAAATCAATTGGCCATTAGACAAATTAAAGCCGAGTGACACAGACTGGCACAAAAATCCCAATAAATGTATGAAAACTGAAAGAGTGTTGAGGTCAGAGAGCTCTCACAGCTCCATGTGGGACCAGCCACTCTTCTCTACACAGATGTTGGTGCAAACTTCCCATCAAGGCTCGTGTGTGAAGAGAAACCACCGAAATCTCGTATTGGTTCGGTTTCCCCACGTCAGCTCTGGGCTCTCTGTCTCTCTGACCCCAAAGTATGGGAGAATCTTTCCACCTCCTCCTACCGAGCAAGGAAATGACTCTTTTACCAGCTAAAAGCAACTTTTCCAGTTTGCTGTAAACGCTGGTTTGGGTGTCCACCCACTGAAAAGTGAAATCAGAGCTGTTTTGACTGGACACTGAGGTCCCCAGGGCGTGTGTTCTGATGAAGTGCAATCACTGAGGGGAAAAAACATTCCTGCTGCAAACACTGTCGATTGTGAATGCGAAATGCTTCGTCTGTGGAAATCCCATGGCTGCTGGAAATGTGCAGCTCCCACAGACTTCCCTGCCAATAAACTCCTTTTAAGGAATGACGGCTGAAAAGAAAAGTGAGGCTGCAGCAGATTTATCTCCAACGTCAAAGGAATGTCGCGTCCCACTTCAGGGAAGGGAAGGGAAGGGAAGGGAAGGGAAGGGAAGGGAAGGGAAGGGAAGGGAAGGGAAGGGAAGGGAAGGGA
>JAWWEU010000020.1:18135825-18149848 GCA_035583155.1 Acropternis orthonyx
GGAAGGGAAGGGAAGGGAAGGGAAGGGAAGGGAAGGGAAGGGAAGGGAAGGGATACAGAAAGAAAAAGGATATGGAAAAGAAAAAGGGGAAGAGGAAAGGAGAATGAAGGGCGAAGGGAAAAGGGAGAGGAAAAGGAAAGGAGAAAAGGAAAAGAAAAGGAAAAGGAAATGGAAAAAAGGAAAAGAAAAAAAGATTTTTGCAACTCTTTGTGGGAACCCCTGGCAGCACCACTGACTCCCCTGGGTCCCTGCTCTGTTGCCATCAGAGGCTCTGCTGCCATCAGAGGCTCTGCCAGCTCTAAGGACGAAGGACCCTTTCCAAGGGGAGTCTGTGGATCCAGACTCACCATCCACCCCTGGAAGTGGCTGGAAAGGCAGCACAGGCTGAGTGCAGAGAAGAGCCACGGGCCTGTCCATGGCACCCCTGACTCTCAGCACTGGGGCAGCTCCTGAATTGCTCAGTTCTTAGTTGCCTGCGTTCACATTGAGAGAAATCCTTTCCTCCTCCTAAACAGTAGCATAAAGAAAATGAAAATAAAAAACTTATGCTTATTACTAGGAGACAAGCCAGATAAACCTCCTCTGGCACCAAACAGGCCCATGGGAGAGCACAGTCTGTGAATCATACACAGTAATTTTAACTGTGTCATGGGATAGACCAAAATACAAGGCAGCCCTATCGATTTCAACAGATATTTCTAACCCAACTTACGAAGGGAGTGAAAGTCCCCTGGGAACGTATCCCAATATTGCTTTTCATGGCACTGCAGCGGGCTGGGAACTGCACGTGCAGTGGGGTTTTGCTGACTGCAACTCAGAGTTATGGAAAGCTGCTGCCCAGTAGTGCTGTGATAAACCTCAGGAATCAGCCACTGATTTATTTGTTGTTTCTTTCTTTTCATGACAACAGGTCACCCCACAGAGCTGTTTTGAAGTTGCAAAATTCCCATAAATCATGCAAACATTTCTTTTGCTTCTACTGTGTCTTTCTCCCCGTCCTTTCTCTCTGCATTCCTCTATGATAAACACAGCCAAATGTGTTTTTTTTTCCTTAATCTGCAGGGAAAAATGACCAATTTTGCTTGCAGGCTGAGAACTCTCGCCAGATTTCAGCTGGAATGGATTTCCAACCCTTTCCTTAACCCCCAGACAAGAACTCTTCCCTTTTCTCAGTGACTTTCTAAGAATAATAATAAAAAAATAAGAATCCAAACAGAAATCTTAAAAAATCACATGATAAATTTAATTAAAAAAATCAATATTTGCCTTAAATAAATAAAGATGATTTTCAGTGACAAAGAGCAGGCAGATTACAGAGCTAACAGGATGCAAGGCACCGAAAGAGCCATCCCAGAGCTTCATCGATCTAAATCCTGGGACACTCTTCACCAGGAGCTGCACTTTGAGTCAAATATTTCCATACATTACGGCAGGTCTCCTGTGACCCTGGGGCTTGTGACCAGTTGGGTATTCATTTAGGCTGGTGAGTGAACAGTTCACTTGCTATTCCTGAATGCACAAGCAAGGAATCGCTGCCAAACTCGTTGCAGACTCTGCACGGTCCAAGGGGCTCCTGGGTTATCGTTCTGCTCAAGGTGGGAGTCAGGAAAAAGCACTTTTTGCCTTCCCCCTGCCTTGAGGCCAGGCAAGGGGAGAGCTGCTGCCCTGGAAAAAGGGGGAGAGATGAAAAATGCAGCCATCTGCTGAAATTTTCACGGAATTCTCATTGCAACTGGTTGTCCTGCTGTTGGTAACCGTGAGTTTGGGCTGCTTTTGCACCACTGAGGATCCCAGGATGACCTCCTGGCTCTAGGATCTATTCTCTCCCTTTGGAGATGTGTAACATTTGTAGCAGCAGGCACAGAGAAGAGAAGGGGACAGCCATAAACAGCAACTGTGCAAGGTCCAATAAACCAACGAGCAAACTGCATTTTATAGGGCTGTTTGCTGGGGAAACTCAACAAACATCACTTCTCCTGGCATTTTTAAGACCTAGTTTATGATTCAGCAAGATGACATGAAAAAGTAGCTAAGGACTCACCCAGAGCTCCAACAAGTCAGTGGCAGAAATGGAAACAAAATGCCAAGGACCTGATTCCAAACCCCTCCTCTGCATGTTTTTCCACGACAGAAAACATTTGGTTAAATGCTCTGAATGGCCTGCAAGTTAAAGCCGAGGAAATCTATGGTTTTCATATTTGATGGAGTGAAATGCACTGAGGGATAATCAAAGCTTCATGTACCAGCCTTAGAGAAAAGCGTTTCACAATGCTCAAAAAACCTTATTACTTTCATAAGCAGGGGAAGGACTAATGACACACACATGCTGACTCCCTTCCTCCAGCTAAAACCAGGGATGAAAGGGCACAGAGATGGATTCAGGGGTGTGGATACAGCCAGGGGGACTTGCAGCACTGTTAATTGAGGTGATACAGATCTAAACTCAGGCAGTGTAGCCACAAACTTTCAAAACAACCTCTTTTTTGTAAGAACTGATGCCAAACTACCTGTTGACAGTGTCAACACCTGGCAGAACAGGTCCTTTTTTGCAGGTGGATGGTCCTTGAGTTCTGGTGGAATCAGAGTGAGGAAAATCTAAACTGGGTGAGAAAAAAGGCCATAGCTGAGGGGAAATGCCCTGTGGGTGGAATGTATTGTTTCCTTCTGCCCAAAGCCATCCCATTCCTCCTAGGAATGAGCAGTCATGCCTACAGCAGACTGTCCTTACAGATAGGGGAATGTTAATCCAAGAAAAAAGCAATTTTGAGCCTTTCAAATTGTCCTTCAGTGGCCAGGTTAAGTTTTTTATTTATTGGTATTAATGTAGTAGGAAAATATCCTTAGAAACAGATACTGGCATGAAGGGCTTTACGATCCAGTGGCAGGAGCAGGACACAAAACAAAGCATGAGTTTCCCATCTTTTGCAGCTTGACCCCAGTAAGGTTTGGGCCTAAATAATTCTCCAAAGGGATTGTCCCATGATGACAACAAGCTGGAGAGGAGGAGCTTCACAGAGCTCACAAGAATTAATCCTAATCCCACGGTCAAGTTCCAACAAATCCATCACTTACAATAAGAGCTGTATTTTTTAGGCACAGACATGATATTGTCCCACCATGGCCTGTGTTGGGGTAGGTGCCATTCCTGATGATGGATACACATGTCCATTATGGACATGTTCCACTACAGCTGGGAAGACTCGTGGTTTCTTGCTGCTCCTTATGGTTGCACAATCTGGTCAAAAAGTCAGTTTTATGGTTCCTGCATCCTCTACAGGCTTGACCTCAAAGAACCTCTTCCTCTTCTCACTGTCCTCTTCTCACACACTTGAGCCACCCAAGCAAATAAATTGGAAATAACCCCCCACCTTTCCTCGCTGGGATGAGTGGAAGTTCATGGCACCATTAAAACCCAGCTCTTCAAAGTTTTATTTTTCCCTTTCCTTGCTAAAAGTTACTGTTTATCCAAGTGACTTTTCTATTGACCACACGTGGATTTCAACACCACTTGGCAGTCCGAGTTTTGGACAGTGGCCTGGTGACCAGAAGCTCTTCCAAACCACTCCTTAGATGCCACTGTGTGGTCCATGGGGTTTCTGAGATAAGCAGCTCTATTCATAACTGTGCAATAGGTAAAGTGATTTTATTTGCCCATCTTAGATAAGGGTGAGCTTTAATATTCCCTCCCCTTGCCTTTCCCTTTATTAGGTTAATGATCCTTTGGATTCGCCTCTAAAAAGCCCTTTCACACTGCTGCTGCTTCTCCTGCTCCAAAGCCTCTGCCAACTCTTAATGCAACAAAGAGGGGGGGGGAAATTTAATAAAGTTCCTTAAATCTCAGGAAATGAAGATTTGCCTCCTTAAGTTCCTTTTAAGAATGAATGTTCCACTGTGGCCGACCCAGAGTGTGCTGAGGTTTCGCGTGTGGCTCCTCTGGATACGTGGATTTATTGATAACGTGCTCCTTCCCCCAGCGAGCTCCAGGCAACGGCCCAAAGCTGCTGACCTTGCACTCTGTTGGGTTTTTGCTCCTGAATTGGTATTTTGGGGTGCTCCCCACACTTTGAAAAGCTCCCAGCGACCACTTCAGAGAATAATGACTTTGTCAGCTCCGGTAACACCAACCAGCTGGGCAGACACAGCCCTGAGAGACCCCCAGGGCCGGGTCGCCCGTGGTCACCTACGCCCTCAAGTCCCAAATTCCTCCCCCTGAACTTAACCCCAGCTTTGAAAAGTAGGGAGGGAAAGATAAGAAGGAAAGCAAATCCCATATAACTGTCTTTAAAGAGTAGAGGCTGCAATGGTTTCTTTTTTTCTTCTTCTTTTTGCCTCTTTTTTCTTGTTTTTTTTTCTTTTTCTTTTTTTTTTTTAACCACTGCCATTTGTTGCCTTGTAAAAACAGAGGGTTGAACCTTTCAAGCCTCCCACACCCTCCAGTGGGAATTTCACCGTTTGAGTAAAAAGTTCAAGGATTGCTCCCACAGTATTTAGGGAGAAAGAAAATTGTGAAAGATGATTATTTCTATAAACACCTAAGAAATAACAGTTATTCAGCAGCGTTTTCAATTCCTCCCTTTTAGAGTGTGGCTGAAATATCATATAATATTATCAATATATATAAAATATGTACTATAATAATATGTCATATAATAAAAATAATGAATCACATAATCACTGTGAAGTTTCTCTCCTGTCAGGCTTTGCTGGCACTGCAGTAATGAAGTAACTGACTGGTGCATTTATGCTCTGTAAAATATTCAAGGGGGTTTTCCCCATTAAAAAGCTTTAATGGACTTGTAAGATAAAAATGTCTTGTTTCTGTGTCACCCTTTTGAGAAGTTGTGGCATTGATGGGATCACTGGAAGTGTAAAATTATGATCAGAGCTCTGAGAATGTGGTTTTACAAGGAGTGTTGCCTCCTCAGCCTTCCTTAGTACCAAGAAAAAATCTTGGAGCTTGTTTCTGACAGAGAGAACCAAACACCTGATGGCAGCACATATAAAGAATCTTCAGTGCATTCGTAACAGCTCCACATTTCAAGTTATTGAAATGTAGGGACTGGGGGGGGGAGGGGGTTTAATGCTTAGAATTTGATGCTACTTGGGTCTCGTGTTGTTGAAATGCTGGTTTATACTTCTTGGCTTCTGGTCCTTTTACAACAAAACCCAAGACACAGTTTTTTTTTAACACTCCGTTCAGGGAGGGAAACTCCTCTCGCCTTTGGTGGGTCCTGGATGATGCCTCGAGAAAAAAGATAAATGAGCAGGAAAGAATTAAAAACTCTCCTGAGGCAGCAAAGGTACAGGATCTCAGTCTGAAGGAGATCAAAATGATTTGCAGACATCCAGTTCACGCTGCAGATTCCTTGTGTGGTATTAAGGTTCCTCTGACTCTGTAATCCAGTTTTATCATTTATACCATTGGTTTAGGCAATGCTGCTTGGGAGCCCATTTATGAGAAATGTTTGCTGCTAAAACAAGCAGCTCCACATCTAAGTTCTCTGCTTTCCTCACACCTGTAATCCAAAGGTTTGAGGGCATCTGGATTATGCCTAAAATTTCCTTGCAAAGCAGGTGAGAAGAATGAGGATTTTGGTGGACTCATATTCACCAAGTGGCTCCAGATTAAAACTACTGTCCTGGAGTGGACCACCCAAAGCTCAGACCTCCCCTGGAGATTCAAGTTCTCCAAACCTTCCTCAGTTCTGTTGTCATGGTCCATTTGGGATTCAGAGCTCCACAGTTTTCTGGAAGGGTAGTGCCCAAGTAACACCACAACTAGTGAGTAGAGAAGCAAATATTACTTTATATTCAGTGGATCTGTTTATTTATCTAGTGAGGGCTTTACTTTTTTGGGCTTTGCCAGTCTCTACTAAGGCTCTCCTGTGAAACAACTGCCTGCTTGAGGACTCCGTGCTCTGTGATTGGTATCCATCTAATCCAGCTCCCCACGGGATTCAGATGGGAGCAGAATTGAATCCTTATGCAGCAGGCAGGCTTGAGAAGTTCAGTCCCATTTTAGAGATTTCTAATCCCAGATAGTCCCTAAATGGAAGGTTTTCCACAGGCTGTAGTGGACTTTAAATCAAGACGAAAATGGGGTATTTTGCTGGAGGCAGAGGGACAAATGTCAGTGCCAGGGGGATTACAGAGCTCAAAAATATATTCTTCATGCTGGATTTTGGAGACAAATGAGGGGAAAGCCTCAAGAATCTTCACACAGAGACAAATTCAGTGGTTGCAGCTCACTGAGAGTGAATCTGCTGTTGAAGGGGCAGAAATTTTGTGGCTGTTATCAGAGCTGTGAGAGCCAAACTGAGTTCAGCCATGTGGCTGGATCAGTGAGGCCAGGTCAAGCCAGGATACGGGGAGATGAGAAAGGGAAAGAAGGGCAGAGCTGACATGAAGGATGGGGGGAAGTCCTAGAAATGCATGTGGCATAAGATTAAACTGTCCCCAGAGCATTTGAAGCACTGTGGGACACAACATCTGGCCACCAGCTGTTGCTCCAGAAGAGCGCTAGTTGCCAACAATTCCTGTGCTGCATCCACCAGTCCCATGCAGGTGTCCCAGGTATGGATATGCCCCAGGCTGGGATGTCCCAGGAAGAGATGTGCCAAATAAACCCGACTCAGCCCAGAGGGAAGGTGGGTCTGATGACTAAAAGCAGGAGATCTGGCTCTGGAGTGAGCAGAGCGTTCCTGGGCAGGCTCAGAGAGCAGCAGCAGTGGCTCTGGGCCAGCTCCCATCACTATCAGCCCATTTGTTTCAAAGTGAAGTTGTGCCTCACCAGACACTTAAATAGCTCTGACATGGTGGGCATCCATCACCATCTCGTCCCTTCTCCATTCCCAGAGGGAGGAACCTCTGGGGCTCTGGACCCTGAGAGACCTTTGGGGAGATAAATGAATCCTCCCACGGGTGAGAAAGGCAGGAGAGTGATGTACTGAGGAGGGGGTTGGGGTGAAGCAGGAGCCACAGGTAACACTGTCACTGGGAAAATCGATGGCCCTGGCGAAGCCACAGCAGCACTGGTGATGTTTTGCCCCCTGTGCTGAAAGACAGTTCTGCTCCAGCAAAAAAACTTCTTGATGTGAGAGCAAATATTTTCTATATCTCAAAACCTGCTGCTTTCTAAGCTTCAAAAAATATCTGGGTTAGGTTTTATTCTGTTTTTTACTGTCTTCCCTACAAGTCTTTTAGGGTTTTAATGTTCTACATGCATTGGAAGGTGGTGGAAGGAAACACTGTGTCATAATAGGGAATATTTCATTCAGAAATGTCCTACAATGTCCAAAGGAAATGCCTTTTCTCACCCTGGACCTTAAAATGAAGGTGCTGAGTGACCTGGTACACGTGGGTGGTGCCAAGCCCCTCTGCCAGGTTGCTGAGCAATCCCCAAGGCTCTCACAAAATCACAGCTCTGCAGGTGTTAACATCTTGAAAGTCACAATTTGTATATTCCTACTCTATAACAACGATCCTTTGGGGGGATTCCCTACCAGAGCTTGAAAAAGAAACATAGTCTGTACAGTCACTTGATGACATGATTTCCAGAAAACATCCAGGAAGAATAAATGTATGGAAAAGAAAATAACAACTGACTTATTCAGAGGGTTTGGGACTTGAAACTGAACATATTTTCTTTATCTGTGGTCTAAAAGACAACAGCAGCTAATAATTTACCCAGGGTCATCCTTCCAGAACATAAATGCTTTTCATCTTATAAATTTATATTGATAAAAATTCTTTAGTGAGTAACTCAACAAGCATCAACTCAAATGTGGCCATGGTGGAAAAGAAAAAATAAAGACAACACAATAAAAAGGCTTATCAATAATGACCCATCCTAATAATGTCAGTGTTCTGAGGTTTATATGTTTGTTCAGACTTCATATTAAATTGTCTAGATATTCATGATGATGGAAAAATAGCCAGACTGTGTCCGATTATCCTTGAGAAGATCTGGCAGAACTTGAATGGGCTGAGTGGAGTTACTTTGGATTTACATCTGAGTCTCCTCCCTGAATTTAAAGTCAGCCCACTTGTTAACACACTTTGCAGGGTGATTTCTTTTTTCCCCCTGGTTTTTCCAGGCTGTGAAAAACCTCAGAAAATTTGTTTTTAAATGCAAAGAAAAATCCTGGCTGGGCAGATCTTCTGGTTGCCTCAAGTGACGAGTGACAGAACAAGCCAACTTCTTCAGAAGTGGGTGTATGGACACATTTCAAGGGGAAATGGGCTCAAGCTGCACCAGGGGAGGCTCAGGTTGGATTCACCATCCCTGGAGGTGTTCAAGGAATGACTGGACGTGGCACTCAGTGCTCTGGGCTGGTTGACAAGGTGGCGATTGGTCACAAGTTGGACTCGATGATCTTGGAAGTCTTTTCCAACCTCAGTGATTCCATGATTCTGTGATATCCAGAAGCTGGCTGTGTGCAAGGTGAGCCAGTTCCAGTGTCCATACAAGGGCAAGCTCATGCCCTGCAAATGTGTTCTCAGAGCTTGCTGTGGACCAGAATCCACTAGTGAAATGTTTGCAGGCAGCAGCGGGTTGAATTCCCTCTCACAGCAGGATTTGCTCTCCATGAGCTCCAAACTCATGGACAGTCATGCACCTCATTAGGATGAGGCTGCTCCAACACAATTTCCAGCACTGGCTTGCAGCAGGCTGTGTTGGAGCAATGCATCCCACAGTATAGAACATCCTGAGCTGGAAGGGGCCCACACGGATCACCGACTCCAACACAGATCACCGAGTCCAAACCTGGTTACGGATGGTTGACAAACGAGACAAGAAACTACACAAAACTTTCTTTCAGCTCGAAAAGGAAAAAGAAATATGGTTGTCTTTCACTTTTTTTTTTTTTTTTTTTTAGCAATTATTTCTTGTTTCCAAATTCCCGTGTACTTCCTGGTTCCAGCACAGACAAGCCATGGGAAAGCCAGTTCTCACGGCGTTTGCACAAACAGGAAGCATGTGAATTTTCAAAAGAGACCCTATTTTTATGAGAGCTCCCGCTGAGTTTTGCTGACTCAAGAGACCTTGGCCTGAATTTAAATGAGCAGCTTTGGAGTAACTGAACTAAATCTTTGCATATCCAGACTCCTTATCTGCTGTGCATTTTCCAAAACAAAGCAAAGAGCCTGACTCCAAACGAAACCCTCTGCCCACAGGACTGACTCAGTAAGAGGCTGGTACAGATCCTGGTAGCAGAGAAAGGCTCTAGGACTTGGAGAGGTTATAAAGAATCCCATTTTACTGCTGCCAGGTTGTTAGGGAATCCCAATTTCTTTCCACCCATGGGGAGGCGATCTGGGCAGTCGTCACGCCGAGCTGTCAGAAAGCATCACTTCCCTCCACCCTGATGCTGCACAGACCCCAGGATGTCAAGAGCCATCAGTCCTGAAGGGGATGTTTACTTCTGTGGATGGTGAGGTGGAGATTTCTTATCCTTTCGGCACCCTCTCGGAGCAGCACCAACTCGTGCCATTCCCTCCAGCTGCTCTTCAGCTCGGCTGGGTTTGCTCAGCATTCCAAGGGATGGGTTTTGATGCTCTCCCCCCCGACAGGTGCCATTGAGGCACATGGAAATAACCCTAATCCCACCAAAAACCTGTCCAAGCGCCTCTTTGGGCTCTGGGGACTGTGCTTTTTATTCCCAGGTGGAAATTGAGGCTTTCAGGCAGGTTGGAAGGAGCGGGTGCTCTGAGAAACAACAGGCTTTTTGAAGAATAAGGTGAAAGGACCTTTCTGTGGCTTAAATTCTTTACGCTAATTTTAACAACTATTCCAACCCCTTGAAAATTGCCACTCTGAGAAAATAAACAGGGCCCATATTCAGCCACTGAACTGGCACACAGGCTTTGCTCAGCCACAACTGGGAATGCCTAACAGTAGCCAGCCTTATTCCTGCCTTCAGGAATGAAGGGAGAGAGAGGGAGAAGGAGAGAAAGAAAGAAAACGAGGGCTACTCCAGGCTAATTGGCCCATGGTTGGATTGGGCTGCTGACTTAGAGCTGGTTTTAAGTTACATGTAAGCAAGTGAAACGGTATATAAATAATAGCAGGGGGAGAGCTACAGTGGAAAAGCCAGCCAGTGTCTGTCTGGCTTGATGTTCTGGTATTCATCAAGTCCTAGTGTGGTTTGTGTCACTCGAGCCACTGAGCTGCCCTTGGAGAGCACCCACCAATGCTCCAATGTGATCCTCCGGGGAGGGATCTGCCACCCCAGGTGGCATCACCGGGTTGGGAAAGGCCCCAGACAAGGCCAGTCCCTTGATTTACAAGCGCTCAGTGAAGCTGTTCTCTGACAAAGTCTAGATCCTGCCCTGGGAGAGCCCACCATCATCATCAGTCCCCAGGACCATGTCGAGATGGCCAATGCCAATCCCAGCTTGGGATTTGTGTTGGCCGAGGATTTGCTTCAGGAATGACTTTCAGGAAGGCTGCAACAGACCTGGTGACCAAGCAGAGAGGTCTTCACATCCCTCTGCCTTTTCTCAGAGACCCTCAAGAGCAGAGCAGTCTTTTAAATCTGAATAACAAGTCCTGGTCGACCTGCTGCAGGTAGCAGACAACATCCCAGCTTTTGGGTCTGACTGAGAGGGATTTTTGTAGTCCCTCAGATCAGCTCCCTTTAATAAACAGTTCTTCCCTGTAATTTTAGCCCCTGTCTCTCTTTTTGTCACCTACTATTTTGTTTTTCCTTTTTTTAAATTTTTTTCTTTTTAATAATTTCAATTTCCGAGCACAGACAACCTGCAGTTTGTACTCAGAAATGAGAAATTTGATCACCTCTCCTACATTCATGAATATGCCCTGCAGGAGCGAGTCTTCTACATCCTGCATTTCATACATAGCCACAGTTGTTCTGTCTCTTATTTCCTCCTTGGGCTTTTTTCTTTTCCTTTTTTTTCCCCTTCCCTTCTCTTTTTTTTTTTTTTTTTTTTTTTTGGAGGTTTTTCTCTGTAATCTCCTTAGATTGGTTTCTTGGTGTTTTTTTTTTTTCCTCTCTGCTTCACTTCCTCTTCATTCCTCCATCATTTCCTGGCTGTATTCTCTCTTCCATCCTTCTCATTATCTCTGCTGACAGGAGATTTCCCCCCATCTCTGACAAGTCACACTTTCAAACCTGTTAGATAAATGGAGTTGGTGTGTTAGATAAATGGAGTTGGTTTTGTTTGTTTGACATTACACAGAAGACATGCTGAAATCCTCTCATTTATTAGCTTTTATATTATATTTATAACTGGGATTCATGAAAGAATCTGTTTTTCTGGTTATCTCCGCAGGTACATCAACTTCTCCTCTTCCATTATGGGCTTTCCAAGACTGCAAAGGACTGGGGAGAATGATGTTATTTTCTTGCTAAATCAGAAGCATAACTATGAACCCAGCAAAGGATTTGGAGGGGAAACACCCCAAAATCAGGTCAATTCTGAGAGCCTGGCACAGGATGAGTCATGAGGAATGGTCCCCATGGACCAAAACCATGTGTCTAAACAGCCTTGCCATGCTACAATGTCTGTGAGCAGGTAATGCAAGACCTTCAAGGCACAAAGGAATAAGGTATAAAGGAATCCCAAGATATTTTCCTGCTAAAAATCATATCTTCTCCTGGCCAGCCCAACTGTAAGGAGTGGCTGGAAGTGCCTGAGCACCAAGCAGCCATGATTTTTTCTCACATAATTATTTCCCACATACCTATTCCTCTGGACACAGCACAGGGTGAATTCTGTTTGTTTCCTGACTTGAATGTTGGAAGAATTTTAAATCCCACTCTGGGTAAAATCCTAAAAGGCAAATCAAAGTAAAAAGCCTTACCACAGAGTATGAGTGCCAGTGCAATTTGTTTTAGGGTTTTACTACCAAAGGTTGTGCTTTTATGTCTGAAACACTCCTCTCATTACCCAATGGCCACAGTACAAGGAGGAGAAAAAAGAGAATCTTAATGAGATTGTTGAGACAATAGTTATTTGTCATAAATAAAATCTGAGCCTGGCTGGTCCTGAGCCAAACACTGCGAGTTTGTCCTGGCAGACACGGTGTTACATCGCAAACACGATTACGTCATGTTGTAATGAGAAGCTGCCAGCTAGAAAGTCTGAGACAGCATCTTGGGGGCACTGGAACCAGGGGACAACTGGCCCCTTCACCAACAATGGCCAATTCCGAGTGTTGAGGGGTGGTGGCAACACACAGGTGACAGATGGAGAGCACAGGGAAGCAAACAGCAGGTGGAATCCTAGGGAAGCACAGCTCCAGGCCTGGTTAAGCTGCCAGAGTCAACTGGGAAGTGTTTCGAGTTCCTGATGTCCACCACATAGCAAATGCATGGACAGGAGATATTCAGGTGGAGAAAACACTGAGGTTCAGCAGAGAAGAGAGGAGCAATTGCTGTTGTATGACAGGTAAATATGACAAGGTGATTGAGGCCCTGGCACAGGTTGCCCAGATAAGCTGTGGCTGCCCCATCTCTAGAAGTGTCCAAGGCCAGGTTGGGTGAGGCTTGGAACAACGGGAAGGTGTCCCTGCTCATCTCAGGGGGATGGAACAAATGACCTTTAATGTCCTTTCCAACCCAAACCACACGGTGATTCTGTGGTTCTATGAAATCATGCATTTTTGGTCTTTTTTCCCATTTCACTCACTGGTGCTGTGTGTGGGGTTATGGAGACCTGGAATGTTCTCAGTGCTGGATGATGCTGCATGTCTTGACCTTGAGTCCGGAAAAGCAACTGAGGATAAACTCAACCTGACTTCAGACTGTTTCTGTTTTTTTAACACAGAATCACAAAATCATTCAGGCTGTGAAAGCCCTCTGAGATCATTGAGTCCTGATGTTAACCAGCACTGCCAGGGCCACCACTAACCCATGTCCCCAAGTGCCACATCCACATGGCTTTTTAAATCCCTCCAGGGATGGTGACTCCACCACTGCCCTGGGCAGCCTGTGCCAAGGCATGAGTTCTTATTGTAAGCAATAATGTGTCAGAAACCCCTATGGATTAGCCCAGAAAAAGAGGTGGATCTGTACTGGAAAATGCCCATGGAACTGGCTGGATTTCAGTGCAAAAGCACAAGTGACCACATAGGTCAGTGTTTTCACACGTGGCCACATTTCTCTGTGAGAGAGCAGGCTCAGAGCACACCCCAGTGCACCTAAAACTCACATCTACAAAGTCCAGGCTACAAAAAAAAAAAAAAAAAAAAAAAAAAAAAAGATAAAAAGAAAAAGAGGGGGAGAAAAAATAAAAAGAAATATTTGGGCAACTGGAAGGAATTATTCTTCCTTCCATAGCCTGGGCTGTATTCATAAATCATCCATAATTTTTTAGATGTCTAGGACAATGTTACCATTTGATGAAATAAAATACCGAACCTCTGTGACATCATCTTTTATCTTAAGAGTTCTGCACACTTGGTCATGTTCCTGAGCCACATTTGTTCTGCAGATATTTAGACCAAACCTGACATTTTATAGACTTCCTCCTGCTTGTGCATGTGTTGGAGACAGTTGTTTGGATTAGCACGATCAAAAAATTTAACACAGCCTTTCAAGATCCCATTTTCATCTGGATTTGCACAACACAGAAGAAAGCATTATGCCAAAAATATGGTTTTTTGAAAACACATACACTTTGTTGTGACTGTTTGTAGCTGGTGAAATCCTCGGATGCCCTGATTACCATGACCTGTGTTGCTTTCATACAAGCCTGAGATATAAAAGCACTGTATACAAATGAAAACCGTTAGCTTTCATACCACATGTGCTGTACTTATGCCAGTGGGAAATGACAGAGAATGTACAAGGTCATGGTTTACTAAAAATATAAAAGTTTAACATGTGGTGTTAATAGAACACACAACAGGGGTCACTGGTACAATGGAAAATAATTCATTTCCAATGTCAGGCCAAGTAATTCACTAGGAAAGAACATTTGAAAATGTGTTACTTATATCTTTCTGTTCTTTATGACGAGTTTGGGGGGGGGGGGGGGGGGGGGGGCACCCACCCAA
>JAWWEU010000020.1:18149858-18191548 GCA_035583155.1 Acropternis orthonyx
CGGCCCCCCCCCCCCCCCCCCCCCCCCCCCCCCCCCCCCCCCCCCCCCCCCCCCAGCAGCAGAATTACTACTAATAAAAATGCATAAATAATAAGCATGATTGAGATTTCAACTGTGTCATAGTAAACCAGGCACATCGGCCCTACGGGAGCTGGCAAAGTTACACCAGTGTGTGTAATATCAGCATTGTACCCTTCTCCTTCCTCCCTCCTGTCTGACTGGCAGCAAGCACCAAATCCCCAGCAGGATGTGTTTAAGCCTTGATCAACGTCTCTGCAGCTCTGGAGGTGCCCCAGACCTAAACAAAGTGCCACATAACTCCTTTCCAACTGCTGCCTAATCCAGGCAATACATCAAGCTTTGGAAGGGGCTGCCCCAGGAGGTTTGGAGTCCCCATCCTCGGAGGTATCCAAGGAACGACTGGACATGGCACTCAGTGCTCCGGGCTGGGTGACAATGTGGGGATTTGGCACAGGGTGGACTCGATGATCTCAGAGGTGTTTTCCCACCTAAATGATTCTGTGATTCTGCCCTTCCAGCAGGCATTTTTGTGTCCAGCCATACATGCCACGTGTCCAGGGACTTGTCTGCACAGACGTAGCACTGAAATCCCACCAGAAATCACAAAGTTGGTATCACCCTCCACATCTCAGCTCATCTGATGGTCCTTCCCAAAGCAATGCACCAGGCTGAACCTTACACCAGCTGTAGAGACAGGGTGCTATTGCAGTGTCCCTTCCTTTTGCCCATGACATCCAGCCGGAAATCTCCTCTCACAGGGGGATGCCACCCACTCCCCCCACATCTGGCACCCCCAGGACCGCTCTAAGTCCCCCCTGCCCCATCACCTGCACAAACCCAGCACTTAGCCCAGAGGCTCCACACTTCTCAGGCATCTCCAGATATTTGGAGGGAAAACTAACCAGAAACAGATGTTACAGAGTTGGTCATTGTAAGTGACAGGTAAGTCTGTGAACTGAAGCTGTGTCGGGCACCACAGTGGGCGCTGTTGACACCGTGCTGGCTCTAAGGGGTGCACCTCATGTGACTCTGGAGTCAAACAGCTTTTGCATTAATGCTGGGAGAGCTGAAGCAACCCCATGGCTGGCCAGGAGCACCCCAAATAAACCCCCCCCCTCAGCTCTGCCTTTACCTGCCTGTGCCAATGTGCCACACGCTGCTCCATCAGCAACTTTTTGCCTAAAGAGAGCAGCAGGTGAAACTGTTTTTCTTTCCTTGGCTCCCTTGCCTAAAGTGTTTTGATTTCTGGGTTGGCTCAGTCCATTTGTGTAACGTGCATGTCCCCGTCTGAACAGTCAAACTGATTGAAAACATGTTTTAACTGGCTGTCCTTCCCCTCCTGTCTCCTGGTGTTTCTGCTGCTGTCTCCGGTGCGCTCCGCTGAGCTGCCTGGCACTGGCAACCTGGCTCAGATGTTTTATGCTTTTCAAGCAAGAATGGTCATGGTCAAGCTAGAAAAGCTGTTGGAAACCATCTATCAGCTGGACCACAAGATGTATCTGCGGTGCTTTCTCGAAGCATGGTTTAGCAGGGCTCGGCTCAAGCCGCCGCTGAGTTTTGTAGGTCAAATCTTGAAATGTTTGTCTTCCCCTGGGAGTCCCGGGAAGAATTGTGAGCAAGGCCTGCAGGCGGATTTGTGCCCATCTACATCACCCACAGTGACACTGAAGTTTATGGGATTCTTCCAGTCTGACTCAGTCAAAGGATCATTAAAATAATACAGTGAGAAACAGTATAAAACCCACGGCGGAGCAATTAAACCGAGCAGACAGACGGAAAGATGGATCAGAAGGAAATGTGTGCTGGGCATTGAAAATTACAGCGTGGGGGCTGTGCATGTCTTTTCCCAAAAACAACTGTGAGAGTTTATGTCACCTCCCAGCTGGAAAACGCTTCATTGTAAATGTTTGTTGTCTTATCTCCTGCAGCCCTTTGGATGCACTAAACCAGCTTTGCTAATGGCACGGGACAACAATACTCATTTTGCCCCCCTTCTGAGTGGCAAATGCTGGTGTGAAATTAATCTTTCCTACACAAACGTGCATTCAACACATCCCTGTTGCTGCGATTAACAACCTGACATAAAAAGTCTTACAGGGCATAGTATACTCATAATAAATTCCTAAGAGATGATCTTAGCTGGCTGTTGGAAAGCCAGCCATGTTACGACACATCAAACTTGCCATAAAGGATGATATTTAGTGAGATTTCATTGCAATTCTATGGATGGTACGATGTAACACGTTTATCTGATGTTGTCCAAGAATTTGAAATTAATTTTTAAAAGACAAACTGTGTGTGATACAAAGCAGCACTTTCTGTGGGGTTAGGGACCAAGGAGAAGCCACGAAGAGAGGACAGTAATTCCACTGGAACAGCAATGCATCTGTAGAAACACTGAAGAAAAATAAAACTAAATAATTGTAGGCCTTGGAAATGAGAAATAACTCAGAATATCGTTTTACAACCTTCTTTGCTGGTCTTGAGCTGCCCTGAGTTATGTTAAACCACGTTCTTGGCAGCACCCCCAGCCGTGCCTGCAGTGCCCGGCAGGTGAGTGCGGCTCAGCCCACGGCTGGTAACCTGTTAACGCCCTCCACAGCTGCCTGCAACCAGATAAACCACCCAGGCATCACACAGAACACATTCAAAAGGGGGAAGATCCCTTCTTTGGTGTCTCTGTACACACTTGAGGGTTTTTTTCATCTCCTGAGGAAAAGAAAATCTTGTTTTCCTTAGGATCAAAGGCAGTATTTGTTGCTGATGCATTGGATTATAAGGAAGTAAATCCATTTATTTTAAAATAAATCACTAAAGCAGCTCCTGCAGATATGCTTTTGTGTATGCTCAGAGAGACAGATACCCTGGCAACTATCATGGGGACATTTTTAGAAACTTTCTTAATTATCTGGCCCAGGGGTTTGTTATGACATGTAGCTAAGAGTAGGAGAGATGCAGTTTGTCTGTCCCCTGCCAAACCCTCTGATTTTCACTGTTTGCTTTGTTAATTTGAAAAAGTAGTAACAATTTCAAGAATTTACCCATATGATCAAATACAACTGATAGTTGTATCCTCCACTGGCACAGGCTCTGGATGGGGAACCAGATGTGTGTGGAGCTGCAGGAAGGGAGAGGAGGGAAGCAGAGGAGAGGATGCACAAGGCACTGAACTCACAGATCTTCCTTTGGAATTCTCCCTCTCTGATGCCCTAATACTTTTCTGTCACTAATCTGTTAAATTATTCCATATATGTAATTTTAATAATTTCATATATGCCCGCTTAATAATTTGGGCTATGGATATGGACACCATATCAGTCAGCATGTCTTATAGTGGGGAAATATGAGGAACAGGAACAGGTCCAAAAATTCCAAAAGCTAATCATTCAGGTGAGAATTAGCATTTTTAGAAAGGTTTTCTGTTGTTGAATTAATTTCTATACAGCAGCAGTCAGGTGTATTTCAGTGTAAATAACTTTTAACATCCACCTAAGGGGAACGTTCTATGAGTGTCTGGATACCTGATCCTGCAGCCCAGGACAAGGACATTTAGGGGCAACCTGGGTGGCACAGAGGGCTCAGCACTCAGGGGTGGCAGGGTGCCTCTTTCTCCCTGGAAAACCCTTAAAATGCAGCAGATCAAACTGAGATACTCAGTGTGGCCACGGAATCATTTAGGTTGGAAAAGACCTCCAAGATCATTGAGCCCAACCTTTGGCCAATCACCACCTTGTCAACTAGACCAGAGCACTGAGTGCCACACCAGTCATTTCTTGACCATGTTTAATTGGGATCAGGGCTATAATCAAGGCTGAAAAGAGGGGTGGTTTTTTCCTTCTCACATGGATTTATTTCCATTTAATATCCCCTTAAAAAAAAGCTGTATTTAGGCAGGATAAATCTGCAGAAGAAAAGAGTGGCGTGAACTCAGCGACACCCCTCAGAAATAAATCACATCCAGGCCTGGATAAGGCAAAAATTAGTTGAGTAAATAACATCAAACTAATAAATTGCATCTGCTCAGGAAGAAACAGGGGGCAAAACCCATCTCCAGCTCATTGCAGCCGATGGCACAGGTTCACCACCAGGTTACTTTCCCACACAGCGGGTTCTGTGTTTGCGCAGACGGATCCGTCTGTCTGTGTCTATATTTAACTAGTCCAGAAACAAAGCGAGATAACCAGGTTAAGGTTAGTGCTCGGGGCCCGTGTGTGCCTGTGTCAAACAGGGTATCCTGGTTACATAATTAAATGCTTTCCTGTTGGAGTAATTAGGAGAGACACGCTGAGATTTATAGAGGTCTAATCATGGCAGACATTCTCAGCTCCCTATCTGAGGGACTCAGCCTGTGCTTCTTGCCAGATTCTCATTTCCACCACATTTTTACAGTTGCAAAATTAGATTAAAAAGTGAGATGAATGTGAAAGCTTCTCGAGCGAGAGCGAGCTGGCTGTGGCCTTTTTATTTCCCTACTTACATGGACTTTGTTTATGTGTTGCTCCACTTTAAACAAACTCTCTCTTTGTCTTTTCCTCGACAAGAGCTGCCTAGATGGAAATAGAGATGCAGCCAGCCCTGCTCTCACTGGGTGCCCATGAACCTCTCTGGGAAAGGATGAAGGAACACCGACCGCTTTTATCCCATTAGTACATGTGAAAAAGATGAAAACTGGCCTTGACATAAATTAAGTTGGGCAAAGCTGAAAGTTGGCTGGCTGAAGCCAACGTGGCAGCAACGCAAGAGCCTCGGAAGATGTGAAGATTTAGGGCTCTGACTCACAGACGGAGCAGATTAAACTCAGGCTTCCCACAGCTTCCTGCCCTGCCCCAGCTTAAAGTCTCCCTCCTCCACAGCACGGACACTTCAGCCACCAGCACAAACTCCAGCCCTTCAGCAAAGGCATTTCCACAGCACCTGCCCCTCGGTGATTTCTACTTCTTGCCCCATTTTTGCAGGAGGGCAAAGTGAGGGTGGAGAGGCTTCGCCCGAAATTTTTAGGGCTGGCTGGTCAAAGCTGTATTTCTACATCAGCTTACAGATATTTGCTAAAACCCTGCACAAGTATGTAGGCAAGTCATGGAAGTATCTCAGTATGGAGTCAGAAGTCAGGTTTTAGGGATTGTTTTTTTAACACTCTCCTCCCACGACTCGCCTCTCGTGCTACAGTAGAGAGAGACATCAGATGACATGAGTGCCAGTGTGAATAAATCACGATTAGAAGGATAGAAGAGAGTTTTCTCTGCATTTTCTTAGCCCAGCTGAAGAGCAGCTGATGAGAAGTCCAGGTTCAACCTCACTCCCACCACCAGCAATCAGGTATGTGCACAAGTTTCAGGACATATTTTTTGACTTGGTGATCTTGGATGTCTTTTCCAAACTTAACGATAAGAATTAGCAATCCCATCTAGATTTAGTTATCCCAGGTGAAGGTCTCAGGGACTGCTAATCTCACATCCATGAGCATCACTGTGAGACAAAATCGATCAGCACTGGCATGGGACCACACTCCCATGGGAGCCATGGGATGGCAGGGACAGGTGAAAACTCAATCCTCATGAGAATTTTCCCTTCGCAGGTTGCTTTCAAACATCACTGGTGCAGTGGTGTTTCTTTCAGGGGGTTTTCCTCCTTATCAGCATTTAGCATCTGCCAAGCTATTGAAATGTGATTTAATTTCTCCTCTATGTGATCTGGACATCTGTCTTCTGCTTGAGTGCCGAAAAGTTCAGAATAAGCCAAGAGGTTCCTGGAACACAACGGTTAACGAGGAAAAGTTGTCTTGGCAAGAGAAATGGTCTCATAGGCTGGTTCGAATATATTAAAAGGTGAAATGTTTTGCAATGGGGAGGATGCTCTTTCCAGCCCGAGCTTTTGAGGTTGAGTTTCCTCATTTGCATTCTTTTGAAAGCACAGATAAAAGCTTGGAGTCATTCCTGCTTCCTTTGCTATTTTGAAAAGTCCAGGGGCTAGCATGGAGATGCTGAGGGATGTACTTGGCACACACAAAATAAAAAACTGAGGGCAAAAAAACATACAAAACAGGAAGAAATTAAGGGTTTGGGCATGTGCTAACAGGAGATAGTGCTCCTCTGATTTGAAGGCTGGGGACCTGCCACCATGGTGAACAAGCTCTCCTGTCCTGCATCTCTGAAACAGCACTAGCTGCAAAGTTTCACCAGGGAAACATTAAACTCTTTTGCTCAGACCAGTTGATATTGGTGGATGAAGGCACCCTGGTGACCTCCTTCCCACCTTGGGTATCCCGTGACAACCTCCCTTGCTGCATTTCATCCTTTCACACGGGGCTGGTGCAGAGCAGAGCAGCCTGTCCATGCCTTGGCGAGCACAACGTCTCATTGTCTTCAAGGCTGCTCCGTTTATAAAGGACCTTTACCAGGAGGGCAGTCACTGATGGAGAAAAAGCACCTCTTTAAAGCACTGCCTTGCAGTGTGAGAGTCCCTCCTGCCCATTTTCACACGTTCCTGGTGGAATACGATAAGTCATAATCACGTTTTCAAACCGGCCTGTTTGGCTCCTGCTCTCGAGCGGCCGCTGCTCCTCTGCCTGCCTTTGAAGTGGATCTCAGCTCCCAGTAGCTATAAGATGACACTTAAGTTACACCTCTCCTGCATTCTTATCTCTGTCAGTGGTCTTTGAATCGCTGACACATTGGCAGCCCCATGGCCCTTCTGGTGAGCGGGTTGTCCCCTGCGTGACCTTTGGGTTTCTGAAGAAGACACCTGAAACCCCAAATGGAAAGGATCAGAGGAAGGGGGAATCCCACCTCTTCTTCATCAGCTGCCAAAGAGCTGTCTCCCCTTCCACAGGAAACAGCATCTGCCTTATCTCTTTATTTGTCTCCCTGTTTTAAACTTTCCTTTCAGACATTGGACCTTTTGAAATTGCTTCTTGTTTTTCATTCTTTCTCAACACATCTCTGAACCCAGTCTCCTCCAAGTAAATAACATTGCAGAAGGGAGGTTGTTAGAGGGAAGGAGGTTGTGTTGGTCATGCAGAATAAAGATGAAGTCCCAGAAAATATCTGAGTTTTTGGTCAGCTGAAAGAATACAAACCAAGGATACAAACCAAGCAACATTGCTACAGCAGAAAGCAGATTTCCCTTCTTGTGTCGTAGTTCTTTTCATTTCAGTGTGAGCCCCACCAAAAAGGAGCAGTGGGCTAATGCTTTTAGATAAAGATTAAAATAAAACTCTAAAAAAAATCTCCACTTGACTTTGGACTGTGTTGTAGAACATCAAAGAGCTTCTGCCTCTCCCCGTCTCATTCTTCACCTGCACTCAGTTTTCATTCTCATTTCTCTGTTACACTCATAATAAATCTGGACTTTATGAGCTTGTAAAGTGAGTTATTTTGCAGTGTTCTCCAACATGAATAGAGCAACTCCAGAAATGGTATCAAGCCTGGTACCTCCTGCCAGAAAAGTCCACTGCAGTTACTTATGGTGGAAAGAAATGGTATGATGGTACCAGCAGAGGTTCAGTCCTCATGTCCTAGACTTGGATTTCTTGAGTACCAGTGGCAGAAGGTCCCCTGAGCAGTGCAGGGCACTATGGGGCTCCTGTACGTGTCAGATGGGCTGGGGCAGCACCATCCAAACCCGTCACTCAGGACTTTCCTTTGCTTTCTTGCCCAGGCAGAAAAACACAGCAGCTCTCATTTCTCCTCAGAGGACCAACTCGCTCTTGAAAATCTGCTGCCAGCATCATTCCCTCTTCCAAACTCCCTTTTTCTCCCTCCTGTGCTACAGACCCGCAGCCCCATTTGCATTTGTACTTTTGAGCCATGTAACGAAGACCAGAAGGGCTGCTGTGATGGACAGAACTAGTTCAGCTCTTGCTGGATTTTGATGAAAGGCAATTTGATTTCCACAGCCAAGTTATTTAATGAGCCTCTAAAATTACAGCCACAAATTATGCACATACAAAACTATGCATTTGTGCACTGAAGAGGCAAGATTTCCAAAACAGGAAGCCATTGGTCTGCATTAAAAGCAAAACCCTGCCTGCAGAGCTGGTTCCCCATATCAATGTGTGTAATTATTCAGTCTGCCCAGCTAACACAGAGGATTGAATGCACAATGGCTCTGTAGGGACCCACCTCACCATTTTCACATTATAGATGTGAAATATAGATGTCTCCTGCTCTGTTTATAGCCAAGTGCTACAACTGTGCCACAGATTTACATCTGGAGCAAGGAAGGACAGGGCTCCCATCACACAAGGAGAGGGCGCACCCTTTGCTGATGTTGTGTAGGGGGATAACGTTGCCTTAGCCAAACTGCCTCCTCCTTCCACCCTCAGGGATTCAACACGTCCTTAACCCGCTCCTTGCAAGATGTCTGAGAGGTCTGTAAGTCTGCAAACTTTGTGCCCCATCTACTGTGAGGGTGGGCAGGCCCTGGCACAGGTTGCCCAGAGAAGCTGTGGCTGCCCCATCCCTGGAGGTGTCCAAGGCCAGGTTGGATGGGTTTGGAGCAACCAGGTCTAGTGGAAGGTGTCCCTGCCCATGGCACTGGGTGGGATGAGATGATGTCTAAGGTCCCTTTCAACCCAAACCGTTCTGTGATTCATTTATGTGGCAGCCTATCTGTTCACAGGGCACTCCCTGCTCCACCAGTAAACGTTCTCCAAGTCCCAGTTTTTGAGGCGAGTCATGGTTTGTTGAGATGAGATGATAGAGAGATATGGAACTCTCTTGCAGTACTCAGGTTTTAGAAAAGGCAGAGAAGAGAGAAACATGTCACCCAAATGAAATTATTTTCAGTCAATATACCCTTCACTCGTCCTGAGCAGTTACCGTGTCTGTCATCAAGGAGGGGTTTTATCCACTCCTTATCTTATCTCTTCATCTACTTGCTCTCTTTTTATTCAACTCCAGATGGCTGTCTTCTCCAGAGGCCATAGGAAGCACCATGAATACTCCAGAGCAGCAAATATTACCCTTATACAGAGCTGTCTCCAGCACACTTAGTCCAGTTCAGTTTCCAGAAACTCCAGAGCTCTGAGCCACCAGTTTCATTTCTAACCCTTACACATCCCTCTATGGGGAACCATGAGCAGATGGAGGATGATGTTACCCCTCTACTCAACATAAACTTTATTGTTTAATTTTGTTTTCTGTTTTTCTTGTAGCAAGTAAATTGTCGTTTCTGCCAATTCCTCTTAAAATGAGCACAGTCTCAACCTTTGCCTTCAAGGGTTTGCACAGCCACCATCAGTGTGCAAAATCCAAGAGCATTAAAGAGATCTCAATGCACAGGCAGCCGTGGCATGAATTTATTTTTATTTCCTTTTGAGACAAAATGCACTTCTTTGTTTTCCATCACGTATTCCCTAATCCAACCTAAGCTGCTATTTAAGCACTGTTTTTTTATCTTGAATAAGTTCTTTGTGCAACCTGACCATTTATAGAATGTTATAGAATCGAAATTCCCCAGAATGTAGTGACAACTCCCAAAACTGGAGCTCCTGGGAGAGCAAAAGAGTTTCAGAAATAAGAAGGGTTTCCTGTGCAGCAGGAAATGCCAACACGCACCTCCCTGGGCAGAGCAGTATTGGCCGACTGACCCGAGAAGGAGGTGACAGCAAGGCTGGAAAGGCTGATCGTGGCATTTCCTAAACTTAGCAAAGGATGAAATTCAGAAAGGGGCAGTCTCAGAATAAAGCTTAGACTTCTCAGCACAGCAGTTAATCTATGGGACTGGGAGAGCCAGCAAGTCACTCAGAGGTTAGGCAGAAAACGAGATGCTTTCCAAAAACAAAACAACAACAACAAAAAAACAAAAAAAAAAAAAAAAAAAAAAAAAAAGAGGAAAAGACTCTAAGGAGGTCAGGGCAGAGTATGGAAAGATTTCATCACCAGCAAAGAGATCTGAGGTTTCATCCTCTTCCAGGGTTTTTTTTTCTGGATATTTAAATATTCTGGAGGCAGAAACACTGGACAACACGATTCCCACAGCAAGCACTAAAACTCTACTGGGAAAATTGGAGTGAGTTGCCAGATAAAGATTAAGCACTTTCATGCTGCAGGAACTGAAGTAGGACCCTACAAAAGGAGGGGAGTTGAGCCAGTACTGGGGGACAAACACTGGCCAAGGGGTCCGTGGTCAGCTTGACTCCAGCAGTGAAACCAGGAGGGAGAACACTGAGCATCTTCATGGAGGCAATTTTAAACATCCAGCTGAGGATCCAGCTGCCATTGCAGCGCTTGGCTTCTGGCAAGCTGGACACAACAGCCTTGGAAATGTGCAGCAGAGCATCTCCAAGAGAAATCTTTGGAAAAGCCTGAGCAAAGGAAGCAGCAGAGCTGGTTTCAGCAGCGCGGAGCTAATGGAAACCACCACAGAAGATGCAGAGAAGTGGATGGGACAAGTTTCCACCCTGTGTGCCAGTGTTGGCCCAGGGAACACGTAACATAATGTAAAAATAATATGCTATTAAACATAATGGGCTGGTTGACCCAAATGAGTCAAAGGAAGAAAATCAAAATTAAATGTTTCTATGGCGCTAAATTAAAATGACTTGCCATTATTAAAAAGAAGTGGGAAAGCCAAAATTTGATATCTCACCTTTTTGGAGGCTGTCAATTTACCCCAAATTCCTGCATTTCATATATAATTTAGACAACATTCCAGTGTGGGTTGAAAATTGCTCCATCAAAAAATGTTGGCTGGCTGCACCCAACAGTTGTTGATATGAGAACCAAACTGGAATTTGGGTCAACATGTTGGTCAGAGCAAAAACACTGCATAAAAATGCACACATCCTACTCTGTTCTGGTGATTTCAGCAATAATATCCTTTCAAATATTGCTCTCTTGCCAGTATCAGTCCATAGTGAAAGCAAATTTCAAGGCTGTGATTGAATCCTTCAGTCCTTCATTGTCTGTTCACCTGTGGGAGGGGAAAAGGACACTCTGTTTTAAAAGAACGAGTTTCAGTAGGATGTGTGTGCCGGGTGGGATGGTGAGGACCACAGTGGGGAAAAAAAAGGTAGTTAAGATACTATTTGGTAAGTGCCAAATATTTACCACTACGTAATAGGAATGGGAGCGGATTTTACTTTGAAGGATGTCTGAAGCCATACCAAAAGTTTCTCCAAATACAGAGAACTCAGAGGTTCAAGTGCTTCAGGATGTATAAAATGTGGATTTTCCTCTCGTATATTTGCTGTTTATAACGGGTGTTTATGGCTGTGCCATCCAGTGTGGACTCAGTATGAGAAAGGAAGAAGGTTTCACTTATTTCCAGAAAACTTGCCAGTTCCCAATAACCTTCTACTTCTTTTAACACTGAGCTGGGAAACAATAACCTCCTATTAACAACAGCACAAAGCAGCTGAAGCTTGAAATAAGTTGGTCCCAATGAGTGCTGAAAGATCTGGCTTGGTGTTTAGTTCTCAGCCGTGAAAGTGTGCACTAAATCCACATTTTCAGCTGCTTCACAGGGACAATAATTAACACCTCTGTTGCAAATTGCATCTCCAGAGCACTTGGCACACAGGACCTGAGTTGTCCTTGAAAACAGCCAAAGGTGGTTTGTGCTGGAAAAATTGAGGTCTTTGCTGAACCAGATCAAGGTTCAGGTCACAGAAAAGTGCCATTCCTGGAAGCTCAAGAAGGTGGGGAGAAAGGACATAATCCCTACACATCTCCTACCAGGAAAATAAATTGCTGCACTGTCTTTGTCCTCCCCCAAGGATGTTTTCGATCCATATTTGATCCCTGTGGTGATAACCACTCTAGTTTCCTTCTCCTTTGATTTCTAATCCTGCTTTTGCTGAACTCAGGTCACCAGCTTTCCTCTTTTATGTGTCCAAAGGGAAAAATTGTGGATGCACCTCCAAGCATTGCCTCGCCAAAGACAGTATTTTCAGTGGCATCACACCTCAACCATCCAAACTTTCACCCTGAGTATTTTTATTATACTCAGGGTGCAGCAATCCCAGCTCCTGCAGCCCCTGTGATGGAAGAGAACAAGGCTCTGCCACATTTCAGTTGTCTTGTGACTTTTTTTTTTTAAATTCCCCAGCCAAGAAGGCAACGGGGGGGGGGGGGGAAATTATGTGGGATTTCGGTACATGCAAAACATCTGAAACCAACATTTTTGGAATGTCCTGATTGCAATTAAAGAAAGGGGTGATTTGAGATTTTCATGTTTTCTTGCATCTTGGAGGATGTTTTTGGTCTTTCATCCCGTTTTGAAGGCGTGTCACCTAATTACGACTCTTTCATCCCTCTATTCCCTAGTTAGAACATGCCAATCCCTTTTACGGCAATTGATTATGACTTGGAGGTTTCCACATTCCAGCCAGTTCAGAGAGCTGGGATATTTGTGAATACCTGAATAAACTCCTTTAATCCAAAAACAAACTCCACCTGAAAGCGGCCGTATGAAAAGGCCATTCATACGGTGTTTTCAAACCTACTGGTTCATGGTTTCTTTGGATTTCACCCGACTTCCTGTACTAATGGTCTCTGAATGCATTCCCAATTGTGGCTTCTTGCTCCATAAGGTACCCAGCATTTACAGGGAAGAGGAAAAGGAGTTACACAGCAACTGCTTACACAGAAAACTCTGCCTGAAAGAGCAAAAAACGGACCTGAAGTTAAAAGGAAACACAAAGTGCACAAATAGCCATCCCCTTCTGTTGAAATTTTTAAACCAAATATTCCCTTGATGTCATTATTTTAAAAATATCTTGGCTTCTCACAGATGAGAAATACCTTTAAAATTACCACTGCAATTGTCATTCCCAAGTGTGAGAGCTGACACTTTGCTGATTAAGGTACGACCGTGTTTAAGTAATCTGGGAACATAAGTGCAAATGTGTCGATGATCTCACGGAGCGGGGAGAGACCACAGAAGAGATCTCTGCTCCCGATAGCTGGGACTGCACGGGATCACTGGAATCACAGGGAGCAAAGGGCCTTGGATGCTGCCAAGATCAGGCCGACAGAAGGAGATTAAAGTTCCCAAACATACATAATCACCCAATGCAAGCAATAATTATGGAGGCTGTGAGAGGATTTAGAGAGGTAGCATTACACATTTGCACTCTATTTATGCATTTTTAAATATATTTTTCTTATACATTTCCACTGCCAGAAACATGACTCTGGTGTAGCTGCTTTGCTCAGATCTGGTTTGATCACATCAATTGGTGAAGCTGAGTCCACCTAAACGAACCTTCTCAGCTCATGAGTTCCTACAAAACTTAAATAAAACTACTCAGGGCTGTTCACTTTTTGGAGACCAGGTCGGTTCCAAAAGGTTTTAAAGCTGCAGGTGGGTTTTGGTGGCTAAACTTTAACAAGCTGGGCTCTGAATTACAGAAATATGCTTGTCAAAGCACTCCATGGGTGAGATGGGAGACGCCTTCCTTTTACAGCACTCCTGTTGTCCCCATCCAAAGCTCTTCCCAATATTAAGACCACAGTGTTTAGGCTCAGCAAACCACGGTCATGACAGACTTGCACCCAAGAGCCCTTTTAAAAAGTTAGTTGGTGTTTTCTGTGAAACTTTTTCTTAATTACTGCACTTGCCGCCTCGTAAAATTTTACCAGAGAATGTGAAAACATCAGAGCCACAGATAGGCCCTTGTATTAGAATTTCCAGTATTTGGTGGTCTGAAGCCATTTATCTGCCCCTCAACACACTGGGATCTTGATTTCAGATCCTGTAAAAGGCAGGATCTAATGAGGCAGAGGAAAGAAGTGGCAGGTTTTGGCTTCCTGCAGCCCATCCTCGGAGACGGAAAGTCCCGGTGTTGACTGACCGGCTTGGCTGAGTGATAAGCCAGGATGGGCTTGGGCACCTGGCCAAGACAGGGATGGTTCCTCCTTCAGGAGAAGATTAATGATTTTTTGGGAGGGGGACAGAGACTCAGGACTCATCTTAACATCTGATTTGCCCCCTTGCAGCGGTGACACCCACCTCACTGGCACGGGGTCTCTGTATCAGTCACTTGGTTGCCATCTGACTCGGGATTGCTCAAGACGTGCCAGAAACGCCGTTCCCTGTAAAACAGGCATTCCAGCCTGGAAAATTTGGCAGTTCTCCTTCACATACAATATCCTTGGTAAAGGAGATTTTTTTGGAACCTATAGCTAAAGCTACTTGCTGGCAGTGGCTGTTTGCCTACAAAATAAACAGGACCAGAATATGCCTCATTACAGTCACACAGTGGGTTTTATTTTCCTCTGACATTTCAGGAGGTGGTGCAGAAAATGAGACTCTCTCCAGAGTGATTCACGCGGTGGCCAAAGAGGTCTCTGTGGCTGACAGTAAACCGTGTGACCTACCCATTTCCCAGTAAGGATCCAGTGCCCGGCGCCAGCATGGGACAACAGGGAGAGAGGGAGCGGGGAGGGAAGGCTCTTGGAGAGAGACTGGGTTTGGAAACGTCTCTGTGTGAATTTTCAATGTGGAAAAAAAAAATAATAGTAAATGAAGGCAAAGTTTGAAAAACACCAAAACAACTAAAACTTCTTCAAACTGGAGCCAATCTTTGATTCCTTCTCTGAAATGACATCATCACATACCCAGTGCAGCCACAAAGCATGACAGCTGTCATGGCCTGCCTTGGGAAGGGATCTATCACCTCCCTCTGAGAAATACTGTCTGTAATCACAGCCTGCCCTGGGCTGGCCAGGCGGGGCTGCTTTTTGCCATGAGATCCTTCTGCAGCCTTTTTTGGTTTCCCCCTTGTCTTTCACACAAATTAGAGGACTCCCAGAGGGTGGAAGCCCCCCTGCAGTGGCAGTGCACATCCACAGGCATTAAGGAGGTCAGGAAGGGATGGAGTTGGAGAGAGGAGCCTGGTTCATGCGGATGTGGCTGTTCTGAGGTGACGGCCACAATGTCCCCTGGTGCCATCTGTTGCTGGTGGCATTCACTGCCGAATGTCCTCACACTTAACCCCGTGTCTGCCAAGCTGTATCTTCCTTCTGTTCTCCTTCTCTTCTTCAGTGATCAACCAGGAGAAGCACAAAGGGTCTTGTTCTGCAGAATTATGGATATGGACAAAGCCAGCAGTGCTTCACTGGATGCGAGTAGATACATAGGGATTGTGTTTCCAGGAATCATCTTATCATAAAATCACCACAGAATGGCCTGGGTCAGAAGGGACCTTGTAGATAATCTAGGACAGAGACACCTTTTATTGGGCCAGGTTACTCAGAGCTCCAGCCAACCTGGCCTTGGACACTTCCAGGGATGGGGCAGCCACAGCTTCTGTGGACAACCCATGCCAGGGCCTGCCCACCCTCACAGGGAAGAATTTTTTCCTGATATCTAATCTAAAGCTACTCTCTGCCAGTGTGAAGCCACTCCCCCCTGCCCTGAGACTCCAGTTCCTTGTAGAAAGTCCCTCTCCATCTTTTGTGTAGGCTCCCTTCAGGTACTGAAAGGCCACAATTACAGAATCACAGAACATTCTGAGTTGAAAGGGACCCACGGAGATCACCAAGTTCAACCCTTAAGTGAGTATCCCATAATTAGGTCACCCTAAAACCTTCTCCTTTCTTTGTCTTGATGTCAAAGCAGGTCATAACAGAGAATGGAGAAACTAAAGCCCCAGGAACAGAATTTGACTTTGGGCTGGGTTTTAACGCGATGCATATCATGGACAGCAGGAGTTTTGCTACCCATGACTGAAAGGAGAGAAGAGGAGATTGAGGTTCCCCAGAGACTTGGCTTTGGATGGTCAGATGTCCTGCAAGAGCACGCAGACATCTGCTTTTCTATAGACAAAGCTGTGTCAGGAGTTTGTTCCCAAGGGAGAGAGATCAGGGCCCTGCCTCACTCCACAAGCTGCAGTCTGGCAAAAAGATGGACAAATGCCATAGGAATCCAGAAGATGTATTATTAGAATATGTGTAGTTCATGCTCCATTCTTGTCTAGCTCCATTAATGAAACCCATGTTTCATTGTTTGAGGGAATTTTAAGGCCAAAGGGACCATTAGATCATCTGGCTTGACCTGGGTAACACAGGCCAGAGAATTTCATCCACAGAAACAAATAATGTGCGTTTGATTAAGCTCAGTTAACACAATGTTTCACCAAGACAATAGAAATGGATGCACTTTCATAATCCATATTTTTAGGAAAGATCATACAATTTACATTTTCCCTTTGGGAATAGGAGCTCAGACTTTATTGTTCTGTTGAATGGTGATGCTGCTGCAGTGGTGGCCTGGCCACACTCCCAGCGAGGGGGAGGGCGGAGTCTGGAAGCCACGGCCACATCACAGGGGCTTGTGCACCATCAGATGTTGTACCAGAGACCTCGGAGGCCCCTCTGTTTCAAGCCCGTGGGGCAGGTGGGGTTTGCCAACAACACACCTTGACCTGTGGCATCCAACTTGTGAAATCCTCTCTCCACCTCTCCAAAACGGCTCAAATGAGGAGTACTTAGACTGAGCACAAGCTGAGGACACTTCTGCAGTTTGCCTTTTATTATTATTATTAGCAGAAACACAGTGGAAGATACTCAGACGTTCTGGCCATGAGCAGAGAGTGAAGCTTTGAAATAAAATATCTTTATTATGGCTGCATATTTCAGCTGGCACCAGATGAAGACCTCTGCGATGAGCAGTGCACAAGGAATTGCTGGAAGACACCAGGAACAAATGGCAGAGGAAGGCTGACTAGTGGGGAGAAAACCGAAATATGTCTAGAACCGCCGGGAATTATTAAAGTTCTGAACGCACTTCATGACATCCCTCTGCTCTTTCATCAGCTGTGGAAGTGATGGGCATTTTTTCTCATTCGAACTTTGGCAATAAGCTGCCTTTTGCATCCCACAAAAGAGTATCCTGTGCTCTTATTTCCTTTTCCCAAAGTACTGAGTGATAAATGGAAGCATAAGGAGACTTTCCCAAGGTCATACAGGAAGTCTAAGGAAGGGGGCAGGAATTGAAACCTGAATTTCCATCATTGCAATCTATAGAGAAAATGATTATGAAGGATATATAATATATGACATGCAATGCACATTCCTTACCCTAAATAATGTACATTTCAGACAGGGGGTAGCTATGAAGTTAAGACCTGCATCCAGCTGTGATACAGTTTCCCAGCTACTGACAGTGCTTAAAACTGTTTAAATGAGAGGGGAAAGGTTTGTCACAGACTGTAGTCACCACCACTTTGCATTTTTCTGATGAAACCAATGCAAATGGTGATGATCCTGAAAGAGAGGGAACTATGGGCATCATTTTACACCAGGCTTTCCATTTCCAAGCTGGTACAGCTCATTTGAACAGAGACTTTTGGTAATGGTGTTGCTCAAGGTGTCCATAGAACACAGCAGAAAACACTGACTCCACTGTCTTTTCTCCTTTCTTTTTTTTTCAGACTCCCTTTTTATTTTTTTTTTTAATCTTGTGGTCCACATTACTCATGAACTGCAAACTAGTCCCAAGAAAGCCACAACCAGTGGATTCTCCCTGTCTGCACAAACAAGACTGGGTCTGACCTGCCTGAGGTCATTGTTAGCAGCCCGGTTTTGGCTGGAACCGAGCCGGGAAGCCAATTCACACACACGGCCACCCCTCAGGAGGTCTGTGTCCCAGAGGAGCAGCAGTGCTCCCACGGTCACTGCCCACAGCTCGGGCAGCCAGACCTGCTCAGTGAATCAGGATGTCTTTGACCACCCTGCACTCCGCCACGCCAGCGGGTCCACAAGGGGAAGATGCTTTTGAAACAACATGGGGCATAAAATAATGAGAGAACAGATATGCAGCCATTAGAGAGCATCCCAAGGAGAGCAAGGAAGGTGGTGAAGCTGTGTGAGGAGCAGCTGAGGACACTTGGTGTGTTCAGCCTTGGGAAGAGACTGAAGGGAGACCTCATTGCAGTTACAACTTCCTCATGAGGGGAAGAGGAGGGGCAGGCACTGATTTCTGCTCTGTGGGGACCAGGGACAGGACCCTGGGGAATGGTCTGGATTTGTGTCAGGGCAGGTTTAGGTTTGATATCAGGAGAATGTTCTTCCCTCAGAGGGTGGTCGGGCACTAAACAGGCTCCCCAGGGCAGTGGGCAGAGCCCCAAGGCTGCCAGAGCTCAGGGAGTGTTTGGATGACACTCTCAGGCACGGGGTGTGACCCTCGGGGATGGTCCTGTGCAGGGCCACAAGCTGGACTTGATGACCCTTGGGAGTCCCTTCCAACTTGGCATATTCTCTGACTCTGGGTGATTTTGTCAGTAGTGTCAGGCAGTGGGGTACCGCGGCAGCACCGTGGGGGCTCAGCATCGCTCTGGTGCTGAGCTGCCCAGACGTGGCAGACACGGGGCGATGGAAAAGGCTCCTCAGACAGCCGTGGGCAAAGCGCCGCTGCAGCCCGGGGTTATCTGGTTTCCAGGCTGAAACACCATGACCTCAGCTCCATTCCCTGCAGTCTCAGCCCAGCAGTGCTAAATTAGCACCAGCGTCCTGGTTGGCAAAGTCGCAGGGAGGCCACAAATGAAAGTTCTCCTCAATGGAGATGTGAGTCACCCGGAGGGCTGGGAGAAGGGTGGAGGAGGCAGGGAAAGGTGTCGCTGGAAACAGTCATCGTTTGTGCTACCTGCCCCTGGACACAGTGGCACTTTGTTCCTCCACCAGCTTTCACCAACACAGGAGTCCCTCCTCCACATGCATCCCTTTGCCAAACAGTAGGACTGAAGGAATCAGCCCTTACCACCAGAAGCGCCTGGAAAGGTGGCAGGTTTTAGCCGTTCATAATCACATTGGAAGGAGGAATTAATTTTAAGTTATCACAAAAGGCGACAGAGTTGTCTTGCTTATGAACTGCTGCTGATTCTGTGTGTACTGATCTGTCGAGGAGAAAAGAGCCAGAAGCCTTTATTGGCTTCGCTGTGCCGAGAGAAAGTGTCTGCCCTCTTCCACAAGATAAGTTCAGCCTTGTTTATTTTCATTGTAGCTGCTCAGAAAGCTCTGTTTTGTGCCGTATACCAGACAATATCACTGTGCCTTTAAAAAGGAAAGGAAGTGTGGTCCTGGCAAACATAACCGGAGCAATAAAATATAAATCTTTGTAATTGTTGTGGAGACAGAAAGCAAAACAAACTGTACTTAAGTACATTGTAAGAAAATGTCAGAGATTTGAGGGAATGGTCATTAGCATACGAAATCATTTATCTCCCATGAGTAAGTGAGTTGGACGGAGACCAACCCATTTAATTTTCAGTATTTTTCCCTTTGGGATTTCTTGGAATGTCAAAACTACTATTTTTTCCTCCAGGAAAGGAGATTGACTTCAAGGCTGATGTTCAGAGACCACAGAAACAAGCTGAGCAGAGTGTCAGCTCCCCCAGTCCCCCCCTGCACACGTGTGTAGATGAGTCCCCTGCTATGGGTGAGGGCACCTGTGTGCCCAAAGCTGTTGTGCAGATGCCCCATCTGAGGTGTTACACCACACACAACATTCATGTGTGCTTCAGTCATCACCCCCACCCATGAGGGTGTCCCCAGGATGTTAAATTCGCTGAAATGGAAATGACAGTTTCCTGTAGGTCTGCAATCCCCATGGCCACTGCAGAAAACCACCCCAAAGAGCAGCAGAGTCATTTTAGTGTCACCTCAAACCACCCACTCTCTAACTCATCCATCTGGTCCCTTCCCTGCTGGGAAACTTGCCTGGAAGACACTTTCACAGACAGTCGCATCTTTGCTGTGCGTGATTTTGTCACTCCACCAACACCACGTCTCCTTTCTTTCTTTATTTAAAATTTAAATTATGGAGTCAGAAAGCTATTGGGGAAAATGTGGCAGGAAGCATCTCCACACAGATGGCATCAGGTGATGGGTGAGGTGTCCTAGGAACCTTCAGTCCCCCCAAAAAAGTTCCTCTGCCGGGAGAACCCAAGGACAGGCATGGGCTGAGCCTTCTGGGCAGCTCCACACCTCCACTCTTGGTTACACAGCTGCTGAGCTGAAACGCATGAAGTTATTTGAGACAGTTATGGAAACATTTGGGTACCTTGAAATTCTCCCTGCTGGATCCTCATCCCAGATGGGAAGAAAATGAAGTTCAGATCTTCTGGGATTAATATAATCAGAGAATCTGAGGGGAAAACTCGTGAGTCGTTTTCCTCCTTTCTTTGATGAGGGGGGTGTCTCCAAGGTTAATGAACTGCATCCCTCGCAGTAGGCAAAACGATACCACACATGTTTCAGGGCAGAGCAAGCTTGGAGGTACCATGGAAAAGGTTTATTCTTTGAATTACAGGACAGGAAAATTGTGTTTCACCTCCCTGGCAAGCCCATTTCCAGCAAGAAAGTACTGAACAGTACCAAATGCAAATATCTTGCCTTTTTTCCCCTTTTAATAAGGTGGTCAAAAGGTCTAAGGGGAAGCAGGGATTTTGGAAGTATGCACAAAGTCAACAGTGCAGTTAGCAATGGGATAGTAAGATTTCACAGCTCTGCTTTGATCAGTATTTCAGAAAAGTGAAGCCATAGTACAGAACGTCCTCTGAACTGAAACCAAGGCAGGCTTTGTCTTTTATCTCAAATATCAGCTAAGAAAATTAGAATGATATGAAAATGCTGAACTCATTACATTTCACTCGTGGTTTTACAAAAGTGCTCCAGTAAGGGCATATGGTTTCTTAATGAAGGTAAAAATCTCTGGGACAGTCTAAATTCTTTGTAAGGTCTGTGTGTGAGCCAAAGAAGTAATTGCCTCCCCAAAATCCTTTACAATTTGAAGCTGAAGTCACTTATTAACTATTGTTTTTTGGACCATAGTGGTGGTTTCACTTTCTTCTCAGAAGACACTCTGGCAGTTCTAGCCACTAAAAAGTCAAGAAGGAAGGCAATGATTGATTTTGCTTTTCAGTCTAATTATTTTCTCCTTCCTCACACATTTTCAGTCCTTCTTCATTATTTTGTTTTGGTGCAGAAGTCCTTGTGGTGTTTGTTTAAACTCATATACAAGCAAAAGAAAAATGCCCGTCCATAATTTGGAGCAGGTGGAGCTTCAACACATAGAGATTGTACCTGGAGGTTGTGTTATGGACACAAGCAATAAATTAATTACAGACGGATTTGGTGACATCTGGAGCTTTGGTGACTTCAGTGGATCTAGATCAGGCCTGTAGTTGTATAAGAAATATCCATTTTAATCCTGAACATCAAAATTATGTCCAACACCTGCATTTTCATGGCTAAGTGGAGACAGCCCTGGGTGAAAGAGAATCTCAGCAGGCAAAGCAAGGATGATAATAAGAACTGTTGCTAACTCCTTTTTACCTATTGCCTTCTTTCTCAAGCATTTTCTTCCTCTACAAGAGTCATTATCAATAAGTAATTAATTAGAGCTCAGGATTTTACCTTATTGTTCTCAAGATTTTGTGTGATTTCAGACAATAAAAACACCTACCAAGCGTCTTCTTATCAAAATACCTGCAGAGCCACAAGTGTCACCGAGTGAAGGGACAAACGCCAACCTCACCTCGATGGAGAGGACCTCAGCCTGAGTTATGGTGCTGATCCTGATCCAAACCACTTGGATGTAATGGGAGATCAGACAGAGCCGGAGGTCAGGACCTATTTGTGTAATTATCCCACGTCTGTTGTTCTTAGGAAAACCACAAGACCTCACTGGAGGAGCCTCACCCAAGATGTTTCTGACCTACAGGGACAACACAACAGAGCGACGACTTGAGTCGAATTTTGTTTCCTTTAAAACAAGCAGAGTCTTCTAAATCTTTTCTGAATGTCCTGCTCACCATCATGGTGAGGTTTGCTCCAAAGTGACCTGCAAATAATGAGTGACAAAAGCAAAACTATTCTTCAGGTCATTAAACTTGCCTGTGGGGAAGGATGTGGGTGGTGGGGATGATCAGAGCCACCTCCAGCAACAGATCAAGGTCAGGGAAAGCTGACTAAGCTCCTTAGCACAATTTTGTTTCTAATCTATAACTTTTTTCAATGTCTCTGCACATCAGCACCAGCCTAAACAATTACTGAGTGTGCTGTGCAAAATAAGGAATGAGATGGAGGCAAACCAAATTCTGCTGCCCCAGGGATGAGGGACACAGCCCAGTGAACATCTTTTTCCACATCACAATGAAGAAACAAGGACCTGGTGGTGGGAGTGGGATGGGATGCAAGTTCCATGGATCCCAAGCCTTCCCTAGACAGCAGTTCCATCATCACCCTTGGTTCCCCAGGCTGCTCGGCTCTCACCATCAACCATTTTGCTTTGGATTTCACCACAGCTAATGTCCATGGAATGATGATTTCTATCTTATATCAGCACATTTTCAGGGAATTGAAGTCCTTTGTTGTTAAGTGGAACTGTTCACACCAGAAATGACCCACATTCTCCCAGCTGAGGAACATAAATGTGTCCACTGTGCTTATCCATCTGCAATCAGCAAAATACCTGAAGAAGCATTTCACCAATTATATTGCTCAAGTGCCCTTTGAGAACGCAGTGATTGGCCTGGCAACGATCCTGAACAGAAAAGAGGTTAAAATTGTCCCCTGAATAGAGCAGTTGGCAGTTATTCTCTGGTCTCCAGCTATGATGCATTCCCGTGAAGAGGAGCAGGAGGAGAAAGGGTAGGACAGGACAGGGCAGCAGCAACTTCAGAACTGGTTTATTCTGTGCTTCCAGAGCCTGCTCTGGGATGTAGCTCCAGGTCCTGATCTTTCCTCTTCTATACCATCCCCAGCTCTCTCACCCGAAGCAAGCTGTGGTTGCTCTCACAATTTCCCCACGCCTTTCCCAGCATGGATTTTTCCAACAGCTGTTAATTGACTTAAGGCCTTACTTCTAACTCCAAACCAAATCCTGAGGCTCTCCAGGGAGGCTGTTCCAGCCTGTCCCCGCTCAAGGGGTGCAACCATCAAACTAAGGAACAAAAAACACGTAGGTGTTTATTTTGGGATGCCCTGGTTGCCGGTGACTAACCTCGCTAAGCCTTTGGCCCCGGGATGCGGCTTGGCCTGGGGTTTGCTTTTTGCAAGCTGGCAGGTGACACTGCACCGCTGCAATCCCCTTTCCCACTCCAGGAGCTTTTTGTGCTGAGACACAGCACCGTCCCAGGGGCTGGATGCTGGGTCAGCAGGGAAAGGCAGCAGTTCCCAGCCCTCGACAGCTCCACGTCCTGCCGGTGTCAGCTCCACGCTGTGCATTTCCAGATGCACCTGGGGACACGAGGCTTTGGGGAGACCTTCCCCTGTGCTCCTTGCTGATGAGCTGCCTGCTGTATTTCAGGATTATTTCTCCTCTTCGCTTTCCAGAAAGCTATTGGGCTTTATCCCTTTGGTAGGTGCCCCACCCTCAGTAGGTAAGCGATCAATGAGATCTGGGAACGCTAAGGAGCCATGTCATTTTTCCAGATATTAGTCCAATTGTGCATTATGTGCTCCTCCACGGTGTAAATCCATGTTTTAGTTCCCCATTCACAAGAGTTCAGAGCGGTTTTTATCTCTGGTCTAAAGTAATCCTTGAAAATCTATTTCACTGTAATCAGTTTTGGCAGGGGAAAAAAATAAGTAGGGGAAGAAAGGAAAAAGAAGAGGAGGGAAATTCCCATACAACAAAAACTCCATGACAGCAGAATTCAGATAAACATATAATAATAATAAAAAAATGCCTCCTTTGATTTTAGTTGGGTGCCATGGCTTTCCTGGCTTGGCTAAATTAGCTGAGAGCGAGAGTCCCCATGCAGTCCCATCCCTGCTCCAGCCCATACAAACAGAGGAAGTGGTTTCCTGGGAACAAAACCCACATGAAAGTTTTGCTGATGGTGCTTCACTTCCTGCCATTTCCTCCTCTCTTCACATTTCACACGTAAAGCCGCCAGCAGGACGGAGCACCTGGTGCCCTGGGCAGATGTGTTATCTCATGTGAAAGAAGAGGGCACAGCTCCCCATCCCTGCTGAGCAAGACAAGTCCCACCACGGCCCAGCTGAATGTCTGCTGGAATGGCAGAGGTCATGTCAGACCATGTTTTGAATGGATTCCATCCATAACTGTTGGGACAAGAAGAGCTAAAAGGGCTTCTCCCCTCCACCAACTCTGATACATCTTTGCCACAGTGCCACAGGGTCCTTGAGAGATGCTGTGTCTGCCTCTATTTAAAAGTGATGTTGTTGCTGTGGTTACTTTAATTTAAGAATTAAAAGGTGGCCAAATCCAGTTCAAAGTGGTTGGATTTAAAACACCATTGGAGCAACCAAATATCTTATGGTCTTCCAGTCATTTCTGGTCTCACCTGGCTGCAAGCAAGGATCATACAGGTCCAAGGGATGATGACATATTATTAGTCACCTGACCTACCCAATTCTTATTGTGTAATAAATTGTGTCACAGAATCGTGGAATGGTTTGGGTTGGAAGGGACATTAGAGGTCATCTCATCCCACCCCCTGCCATGGGCAGGGACACCTCCCACCAGCCCAGGTTGCTCCAAGCCCCTCCAACCTGCCCTTGGACACTCCCAGGGATGGGGCAGCCACAGCTTCTCTGGGCACCCTGTGCCAGGGCCTGCCCACCCTCACAGGGAAAAACTTCTCCCAAATATCCGATCTAAACTCACCCTCTCTATATTTTAAAGCCTTTTTTTTAATACCTAAGACTGTAGAAAGATTTAAAGTCCAGTTGCTTCCAGAAACACATTTCCCAAGTCATGGCAAAGATTAAAAGACTTTAATGGGTTAAAACCCCTTCTCTTGCATCAGGGCTGCATCCAAAATATTGAACGGACTGTCCTGAATGTGGTATGAACCACGCAGAACAGGAATGTGCTTGATTTTTGAGGGCTAGTGCTTCGATATGTTTAGTGCAGTTCAGTTAAGTTTGGTTAAGTGCTGTTTAGGGAGCGACAGGACATCGAATGGAGCAATGAAAATAGTCTGAGATTGGACAAAATAATCAGGGTGTTCATTGTCCAAAAGTTTCGGTTTCCAAATCAAATCAATAATGCTTTTCATTATAAAAACAAGATCTTTCGTTCTTCTGTTAATTACTTTATGTTAAAATATTTCAAGTCTACATTTTTCAGAACCTTGAATAACAACACAGGGAAAGGTTCTGTGCTGAACACCTCAAATGTTAATAAACTGCAGGTCTTACAGTGGTTTATGTCTTGAAAATTAAGCCTTTAACATGTGTTTGGAGAGTCAAACTTCAGCTGTTTCAGTTAATTAGAAAGCTTAAAAATTGCAGCTTAATGAATTCAGTGCTTGTTTATGTTAAACTGTCAAGGAGTTAAGCAATGAAAAAGTGCGATTTGGGGAACATCTGATTGCAGCCCATGTGGAATTCCATATGTCAGAGAAGCTGGAAAGCACTTTATTGAACTATTGTCTAGAATGTGAATTAATTCCCTACTACTTCATAAAAGACTTCTTAGTAGGGTTGACAAAGGATTTATCATAATTATTGCTCTGGCCTGGAATATGATTATAAATGATACTGTGTGTGTATTTTGTTTATAAAATTCCCAGTTTGCAATTAAAGACCCTGCAATTTGCTCTTTCCCTGCCTTCTCATCAGCAGCTGATCTGAAAATCTACCATTTGTTTTCAAAATTAATACCTGTCAAACAATTGCTTTTGCTCTGCAGTGCCAGGAAAAGTGAAGAAGAAATGTTTGAAAGATTTTAACAGCAGGGGATTGGTACAGAGCTGGTAGAGAATAAATGATGCTTCCTATTTGTTAGGACAAAAGCTGCAACCACTTTTCTGTGCGAAGCTGTTTCATTGCTTCAGAGCCAAATCAAACACCCTTAATTATGTCAAGCACCAGCAGTTTGTTTGATTTTAATGAAATCACTTCTGAGGTTCCTGAACTTGGTTTTTCTCTAAATTATCACCAAGGGTGTTTGCCTGATTTTTTTTTTTGGTGCAGGTGTGGGTGTCACGTGCATGAAAGGGATGTGTTAAATTAACAGTGTTTCATGTGCTTCTCCAGGCAGTGTTTGGATGTCTTTCCAGCCCAGGATTTACCTGGCCAAGGTGTCTTGGTTGGTGGATATGGACTGGTCATGTAAATATCAGAGGACAGAAGTGAGTGTGATCTGCTGTGCTGTGGGAACTACTGAACACCAGCAGAGAAAAATGCAACTCGGGCATAAATCAGTGGAATTGGGGATGCCATGAGATGGGCCTCACACCTTAAGTCTTACTGGGGTCATCAACCCTAGCAGAAATTTGGCATTTATGCAGCTGGGTTTGAAAATAAAGAGTCTCAACCCAGGATAATGTGCGTCCTCTGGGACTCTTCTTGCAGGTATGTAGATGCTCCTTCAAGCCACAACACCAAGTGCTCCAATAATAAACATGAGGTAATTCAGTGTGGGCACTTTGAGTCCTCTGTCTTTCCTCCTCTTTATTGCCTAAGAGGTTTCTTTTGCATCACACACACTTGACGGGGTCCTTTAGTTTGCACAAGAGTGTGGGTGAGGATCTGGCTGATTTCAGATGAAACAGGTCTATGGCTTTACCTATCCGTAGTAGTAGTAGTAGTATTGGTATTGGTATTGTTAGTACTAGTAGTAATATTAGTATTAGTATTGCTATTGTTATTATTGTTGTTATTATATTAGCTTATATCATAAATTTGAAAAACACTGATCAAAGAGGATCTTCCAAGTGCATTGAAACACTTAATGGTAAAAGAACGGACCTGAGCGGGGCTGAAGAGAATTTTTTCATAAAATTTAACCCAAAGACATACTTTGAAGACCCAAAAAAATCCATGAAGCTCATAATTTCAAGTTCTTAACTGTGTACAATAGCTTGAAGTCCTTCAAATCTACTTTTTCCTCTTTGACACCATTTTTAAGTGTGCACAAGTAGAACCACAGCCATCGCGGGCTCCTTGGCTGCTGTAAGAATAAACAATCCTGCAGACATCACCCAGCCTACAAGTCACTTGTGTCACTTGTGGTTTGTATAAATCCGTGGTCCATTCCCTTGGAAAATTAGCCTTAAACACAGTCGCAAACACCAGTTGTCCTGGGTATGCCCAAAGTCAATAGATGGCCTATTAAACATAGTAACTGCCAATGCAAAAGTTTTTTTCCCCTCCCAGTAAATCAAATTCCCATTTTCCATTCACAAAATTGGTGTGTCTGTGCGTTGGTTTTGAAGTTGACTGCTTTGGATGGCGTTCAAACATCAATACATTTTTATCACAGGTTTTTGGTGGTTTGTTTTTTTTTTCATATTAAAGTTAAAAGCCTAATGGGATCGCTGCACAGAGACGGAATAGTTCCTGGGGAGGAAGTAATATATGATAAAAAGAAAGGGTGTTTGATTTCAAAGCCTTCTAACAGAAAGTTTCAAAAAAACATGAATAGAAAACACTTACACTAATACTGCCAGCCTACATTATGTATATCAAATAAAAATGGGGAAAAAAAAAAAAAAAAGGTTCTTTTTTTAGCTCTTGGGGGAAATTAAAATAACATACTTGTACAGGAGAATATGCAATCTAAGAGAAGGCTTTGTTTATATTTAATACAGCACAGGGAAAGTATTTTTGAATTCATTGGAGCAAATCAAGCTGGATCCATTTCAGTGCCCGGGACTGACCATTGCAATGATCCTTGTGCTGGCCTTTCTTCTGTGCTTGGCTTGGGTGCCCCCACACTGATTTCACTGATGGCCATCACCAGGGCATCAGACAAAACTCAGACATTAACTAACTCCCTTTTCATGAGCTTCAGTGTGTTTCATTTCTTCTCACTCCTTCATTTTCTTGTTTGATGTGAAGTTTTCCAGAGTGTTTTTCCTTGGTTGGGTTCCTAATTTTTTTCCCTGGAGACAGGATTGCATCCATCATCCTGAGAACATTCCACGTCAGTTCTCTGTCCCAGCTCCATAAATACGTGTGAGTTCATAAACCTATTTTCAAAAGGCCAAGTTTTCTCTGAAAAGAAGAAAATTTTTAACATATGATGGAAGTGATAAAGAAGAGCTGTTTGTACGTGCAATGTGAGGTTTGTGGAAGCTTTAGCCAGCTACTGGAACCCATGGAAACGTAAAATGGAGCTCTCACTGTTGATCTTGCTTGATAACCCAAGTAGAAACGCTTGGACCTTCTGAACATGAAGCAAATATTTACTCTCAGTGGAAACATCTCACAAGAGAAACTCACTTCTGCATTCAGCCCAGCAGAAATTCAGCACACCTTGGCTCAAACTGTGATGCCAGCTTGCAGAGAAGCTTTAAGTCTCATTTATTTAACTTTGTTTTAATGCATTTATTTCTGGTTTTGCTTTCTCAGACTTGCTCTGAGCAAGTCTGGCTCAGGCAGTCCTGTGTTTGCATCCAGCAAAACCCTGCCGGGAGGTTTTCCTCCCTCAGACACACGAGATGCTCCGTTGTGCTCAGTCCAGGGAAGTGGTGGGGTCAACATCCCTGGAAGTGCTCAAAAAACGTGTGGATATGGCACTTCAGGACCTGGTTTAGGGGTGAACATGGTGGTGGTGCTGGTGCTTGATGATCTTACAGGTCTTTTCCAGCCTTAATCATTCCATGTTCTCATTGTGCAGCATCAGCCGCCACAGGCACGACAAGGCAAAAAGGAGGAAAGGAAAGATATGACTGTGTTCCAGAAAGCAGGATTTATCCCTCATTACATTGGATGTGGCAGGACACTCATTTCATCCTGTACAAAAGTGGATTCACAAACACGCTGAATTAAAATATGTGCGATTGCTTTTCTTCACCCTTTTTTTTGCTAACAATGTTTGGCTGGTATTTATTTGTTTGAGTGTTTGAAGAGGGACTTTTATTCATGTGAATATAGGTATTCATCATGTAAATGAATGTATTTATTCTGTAAAGGCTCACCCTGTCTCTGCTACACTCATGCAGTTACTTGATAGGAATGTGACAAGAGGAAATTGAATATAAAGTCTACTGGACAGCCAATAAATCAGGCTTATATCTTTCTCTCTACCTCAGACAGGAAGGAACCCAGCTATTTTTAAATCCATGGTCCATATAACCAGCCAAAGCTGGTTCTTCAGTTAAAAAAATAAAAAAAAAAAAGGGGGGGGCGGGAGGGGGTGAGGGGGGGGGAACAGAAAAGAAAAACTAACAAGATTTTAAAAGTCCTATAATTCCTTAGACTTGTTTACCTGGCCATGTAGCTTCGAGGGCATTGCCTCCCCTTCCCCAAGGTGCACGACATCAGACACAGCCAGGTATGCTCAAGGACCAATGTCAAACCCACCACAGGGCACGTTCATCAGCCCTAACCAAGAGCTGGGTGAAAACAGGGCAAAAAAACCAGTTTCAGAGCAGTGCCAGCGCCGAGAGCTGGTCACGGTCCTGCAGCCACCCTGCCCAGACGTGGCAAAGCCTCTGTGCCAAGCAGGCTGTGGCACAGGCCTTTTAAAGGCAAGGTTCTCCAGCTTGGAGCATTTTGGAGTCGGCAGAGCCGGTTACACACACATGACCTCGCCAGGGCTGCCGGGTAGGAGTGATTCATTCCAAGCAATCCCCCAGTGTGAATCTTTGCTGATTAACATTTTCATTTGTCTTCCTTTAACAAGCAAGTTACTGCTGATGAGGAGATGAGGGATTCTAAGGTTTCCTAGAACTAAATTAACTATTCCTACTCGATTCACTCTGGCTGAACTTACATTATATTGCCCTCAAGGCTGTTAATTTGAAAAATGCTGTTGGATTTTTTTTTATTTCATTTTTTTTCAGTGTTCCTGATAGAGATCCAAGTGCTAATAAGGAGTTAAGTTACATTTCTAGGTAAGATTTCTTAATTGCCAATGTTGGCTGAAACTTGAACAGTTCAGAGATTCTGTTGATTATGTCGGCCTGAATATTATTACATTGAAATCCCTGCAGGATAACTGCAGCTTTTGTTGTATCCATTGCATCATTTTCCTAATGTTGTTCAAATCCAGTACTATAATAATTTTGTGGATTGGAAGGAAATTAACTGTGTCCATAACGCTGTGCCTCTCGAGCAGGCACTGCACTGTAACTGTGTTAGAACCACAGACTGGTTTGCCTTGGAAGGGAAAGGGACATTAAAGGTCATCTCATTCCAACCCCCCTGCCATGGGCAGGGACACCTTCCACTAGCACAGGTTGCCCAGAGAAGCTGTGGCTGCCCCATCCCTGGAAGTGTCCAAGGCCAGGTTGGACAGGGCTCGGAGCAACCTGGGCTGGTGGGAGGTGTCCCTGCCCATGGCAGGGGGTGGAATAAGAAGAGCTTTAAGATCCTTTGCAAGCTGAACCATTCTATGATTCTCTAATAATTCTATGATATGACTTCCAAAACAAGCAGCCACAGGGGGACACATCCCCAGACACAGAGAGATGCTCATCCCAAGGCAACGCATGGAAATCAGCTGGGATATTGGGACAGCCTGATTCCACCAGGCTGCAGTGCCCCACCACCGTACCTGCTGCTCCCATTACAGCTCATTTAAAAATGTGCCTTTTCTACACATGAACCTAAAAAAAAAAAAAATGCCTTCAGACAGACCATCCATTACCCGAGTCAGCAGCAGCTTCAGGGCCATTTGTTCAGTTTGAGGAATGGCCTCTCTGAAGGTCCAATATTCGCTCTCAGCCCCAGCTCTCACTGTCTCATATATCAGCTCATTAAGAACACTGCTCGTCTCGATGGGGCCGATGCAGATGATAAGAGACGTCAAGTAGCAGCCTGTGACAGGAGGAGCAGGAGAGTCCTGGCCAGGGTGATTGGACTCAGCTGGCCCTTCCTCCCCATCCCCGGCTCCACCAGAAATTCCCAGCTATTTTCCTGGTTGCTTTTAAACTGTCTCAGCAAAACTTCCTGTTTGTCTTTATTCTCTTTTCAGGAAATGCATCGTTTTCTTCCTCGCCACTTGCTAACTTGGTGTAGTCTCACTGCAAACCCAAAGTCTTGCTCCACCAAGGAAATGTGTTTCTCGTTTTCCCGGTGTCAGTTTCTCAGAAGTAATTTCTGTATAAACTTTCCACCCTTTTTCTCCTGCTGTTTTCTGTCTTGTGTTCAAAAGGCCTTAAAACATGTCAATTTTATGTTTCCTTCTGCAGTACAACAATCTTTTTAGCAAATATCACAAGCATCTGTGTTGAAGGTGCAGATATAATTCTCTGCTATCAGCTGAGTATTTCCTTCTTGCTGGGTAGACACCAGGAGTTACAACCCACAAAGCCTCTTTGGGTGTCTGAAATGATTATAAACACTAGAAATATATAATGGATAAAAATTCTCATTTATTCTGTGTTTACATTTGCAGTGTGCCCCAAATCTAGAAGGAATGGCATAAATCTGACTCTAAATGGAATATTTACAGGTGCCAAACATAAGTGGGTTTAATGAGGTATTCAAGGGTCTCAGGATTTTTGTTTCTGTAATATTTGCTGGGTTTTCTCACAACTCCCCTTCAAGAGGAAAAATACGTGTTGTTGTTTCAAAAGCACAAGAGCTGAGATTAATAAGTTTTCAGCCTTCAGAACTCTGCTACCAATTCCCATGTGGCCTTGGCTGGATCTTTTAATCTCCTTATCCTTCACTTTCCACTTCTAAACTTGGGACTATGTCACTGCTGCAACCAGAGGCAGGTTGAGACCAGAGCTGGGAACAGCAATGAAAAGGCAAAAATGTAAGAATGCTCATTTTTGGTTTGTTCTGTTAAATTTGGAGTTAAAAGAAGGAATTTTCCATGTGGGAGAAAGGTGGGATGCTTGTTATCCTCGTTATTCAGGGCATTCACTGTTCATTCTCCTGCACAAGGGCTTTGCAACGGCCAGACCCTGCTCCCTCCGTGCAGGTGACGCTGCCACGAGTGTCACCTCTGGGCGACACAATTTGCTCTTAAAGTGTGGACAGGTTCTTGCAAGGTGAAAAGTTCAGATCAAAAATAGTTCCATCCTGAGCCCTCAGCCTTCCTGCCACCCACCCAACTGCCAGATCCCTCCTGATAGGAGCGAGGGCAGAATCAGCGCTCGCATAATGCCGAGCTTTGTTTCTCGTGGTTTATTGTTGCTGTCGGTGACTCCGGTGTTCCTGAGGGTTTATTCACCCTGTCTCCTGGATATCTCTGTCTTTTCATATTCATTTTTCACTTCTTTGCACTGTTCCTGGTTGGGTGGATGAGATCATGGGCCTGGCAGTGTTGTTTTTGGACAGACTCTCACCTTATCAGATGGGAGCAGAGTATCCCCTCTATTTGATGAAAAGCTGCACAGTCAGTGAATTCTCCTTTTTGCAGGAGCTCTGTTACCAAAAACTTTGGTAACTAAGTTTATTTGTGTGTTTGTTTATTGACCTGAGCATCTGTTTGGTGAGAAAACACTGTGATGAGCTCCATCTCCCCAGGGCTGGTCTGGGCAGTGATGGGCTTTCCTGCCCTGTGCCCCCCGGGAAGCAGCTCCGACACGCTGGGTTGGGAGCCTGGGAAGTGGGAAAGGAAAGCTGCCAGTCCCGAGGGTGACTGTTGTGGAATAGCACCTGCAGGGTGATGTTTTCCTGTCATCTGCTTTGCTGTTCCCAAATGCTGTGAATTAGAGCCAGCCAGACAAACAAGAGGGAACAGCACTGATATTTTTTTTTTCCCCCTCCCCATTTGGTCAGAATTTGAAACATGAAGAAATCTTTTGCTGACTCTCAGGGTAATGGTTGATCTGCTGCTGCTCCCATGTGAATGGGAGAAATTGGGAACATATCGTAGAACTCTGTGACTTCTTAAAAAAGAGATTTTCTAAAGGATGAGAACTAAATTATTTCCCTCTCCTTTTGTCTTTAAAAAGATCACAAGCCTTCAATTTGGGCAGCATTTCAGCTTCCAGTGTAGCATTCTGAAGGATGAAAGGGTCTATGGCAAGTGATAATCTAATTTATTACCACCTGGGCTGAGAAAGCAGGGAAGAGAGAAAATCAGAAGAAAATAGATTAAAAAAAACCCAAAAAAACAAAAACCAAAAAACAAACAAACAAAAAAAAAAATGTTCTCATGCCTGAACTTCTCAAATCCTTTCAGAGTGCTCAGCACACTTCTGGCAGCAGGTCCCACCTCAGTGGCTAAACTTCCCTTGGACTTGCAAGTCCACTAATTCCTAGTGTAGGGTCCAGAGCTGGGAGAGAAACTCCAGGCAGAGAAGCAGCCTTTAATGTATCAAAAAACCCAAAATTTCCATATCTTAATGAGTCAAGAGCTGATGGTGACTTGATCCTATGAATTTTATTCCGGTTACGGAGAGCAAGCTTTATCAGATGAGAAATTTTTGTGGCCTTTCTGAAGAGAGACGAGCTTTGACACCCACGAGAAGCAAAGCTGATTTACTAGGAACAACATGTCTAGGGATGAGCAATGCAACGTGCTTAATCCCATGCCTTCACCCGGCACCTCCAACTGGCATCCCACCAAAAGGGCTCAACATTCAAAACATTCCTTTGTTTTTCTTTGGTGGTTTTCTTTTTTCCTTTCAATTTCTGCACTTCTAAGTCCCAACCAAGACGGGAAAAGCACAGAGCAACGTCAGAGACAACAGTTCACTCCTCACCAGGAACAGGGGGAGAAGAAAATCAGAACATATTTTCAAACCAGATAAACCAGTTGCCAGTATTTATCTTCTGTGATGCACCAGTTTCATTTTTCTTAGTCAGTGGCTGCTTCTCTTTTCAAAATCCATTTGCCAGTGCAAAGATTCATTAAATAAAGGAGAAGTGAACACACCCAGAGCCAGGATCTGGTCAGCAAACTATCATCCATGGAAGGAAGGTAGACGATGATTTCTAGCAGTCAGAGCCTCTCCACAGTGATGAATAGGGGGGCTAAAAACAGGGAAGGTTTAAGATAAGGCTGATTTGAAGATCACATGAAGTGATTGACTGTGCTTGGAGATAATTTGACTTGACAATCCAATATTTTCCTGTGTGGAAATCTCCCACTGTCATTTTTTTACACAATCTGCACCTTTGGAAGAAAAGCCTAAAACTTCCTTACAAAGGTGGATGATTTCCATATTAGAGCCTGGAAAAACATGGATCCTACAGCAGGATCAGGGATCCCATGATCTGACCTGTGCTACACATGAGGAGCAAGGTGTGTGTGAAGGCAGGATTTAGGACTATGCCAGGCTCCCTCAGCAGAGGGTGAAGTCACAGCTACACCAGCAAGTAAATCTACTAAGGCAGATACTACTGGTATTCCATGAGATAGCAGCCAAGGGAACCTACCGACTGCCTCTGATTTCTCCTCCAGTGTGTTGGTTTCTCAAAGCATTTGTAACCTTTAACATCCTTCTTCGTTAAGGCAGGGAGGTGGAGAGGTGGGCACCGACCCTTCAGCTGCTGGTGGGGCCTCCAGGCTGCCCTGTCTCAAGCTTCAAGCACTCAGAAGCAGCACAATAAACAGACTAGAGGGATTTACTCCCTTTAGTAATTTAGTGTGTGAGAAGAGAGGCATCGCTTCTGAATGTGAGGTCAGGCAGGGGAAACTGCCTTGTGCCCACCCCAGAATCCCTCTGCGGGGTCTCTGATGGGGAAGGGGGATGCAGGAGACCTGGCTCTCACCCCCAGGATCAGCCATGGAGAGCAGCTCCAACACACGGGTGCGGAGCAGCAGTGAGAGCTGAGCACTGCAGGCTCAAAAGGCCAAAGGGACTGAATTTAATAGGGATTTATCTGCCCTCACTGTCACAGGCACCGGACGATCCCGGATCCAGCCCGTCCCGTCTTGAACAAGGACGTGAGGGCTCTGTTCTACCCCGTGTCACCATAAGAGGGATCCTTTCGCCTGTCCCTGGAGGCTCGCCTGACATTTCTTTTGAAAATTAGGAAAACAAAGCCGTGCGAGTTGAGTGAAAGTGCAATTACACAACGCTTTGAAGTGCCTTGCTAATCCTCGCGCTCCCTCGGGACATGAGGCACAGGTTTGTGGAGCGACAGACACGTCCCTTCATCCAAATGTTGATGCTGGCTCACAGCAAAGGTGCTGGAGGAACTGCTGCCTCAGAACAACACGTGCACGTGGACAGAAAACGTCCCCAAACCCCTGTCCAGACAGACAGTCCTTTTCTTCTACCATGAGCAAGGAGGAGGTGCCCTAAGAAAGGGAGGAGAAACCCCAGCAGTGGTGAGAACCCCAAGAGATGCAGAAGCAGCCAGTATTGGTGATATGAAACCAAAGAAGACTATGGTGGTCTCTACTCTATTTTAGGATACCTCAATTCAGCTCCCAGGATGCTCTGCAGAAGAATAAACCCAGGTGAGGCTGGTGTGGATCCTACCCAGCCTGTCTTCTTCTTAACCAGGAGTTGGATTTCAATGATCTTTGTGGGTCCCTTCCAACTCAGAATATTCTGTGATTCTATGATTCTAACCCTGACACAGCTCAGAAAGGAGCTGTGATTTGCCTCCTGCCTTCCACCACCTCCCTCTTGGAGGCCAGGGAAGCCCCAGCTGCAGAGAGGAGCAAGCCATGGGGCTCCCAGCGGGACTGGGGAGAGGCGGTCCCACCTGCCTCCAGCACCTTGGCAGAGCTCTTTGCCCCAGTCTATTTACACAGCGTTTAATGCTCTTGATGTCAGTGTGGAGACGTGTTAATAACCCAATTAAACTGTTCACCCAGCTATGTCAAATCCAATCTCTTGGGGAAGGCTTGTGTGTTTTGCTTTGTGATCCTTGTGCTGCGTTGCTGCATGCCAAAGCCATGTCCTCGTGGCTGACACGTAGCCCCAGCTCGTCACCAGCGGGGTCTCTCCTGCAGGATTAGGCAGTGATATAAAGCTGTATGAACACATGAACACCACCTGCACTCACAGACTGCTTCCTCCCCATCATGAGGATGGAGACACACAGGGGCCTGAGATCACTTGTGAAACTTGGCAGAAGGTGCTCTGGTGGTGGCTTTCTGAGGCGGGAAACATCAATATAAGGCCTTGGCAAGTGGGCTGCAAAAGGGAGGGGTTAAATTCCTATGGAAAGGGCATTGGATTGATGGCAGGACAACCCGGCAGCTGCCCGCCGGTTGGGCACGGTGCAGAGTGTGCGTGGCATGAACCACACTCGCTGTGGCTGCGTGCAGGGCTCAGGTCTGCCTGAGCTTGCCCATGCATGGCTGTCGTGACTGTGTCTCTGCGTTCCCATCCACCAAAGGAAGGCAGGAATGTTTCCCTGCCCCACTCAGTTGCTTGGGAGGCTGCAGACATTCTTGTCTGCGAAGGGATCACCAGTCTGAAACACTGTTTTGCAGAGGTGTTTACTGGAAAAGACCAGCTATTATTGTCCCTCTGTCATTATCCATGACTGTCACCCTCTGGGTGTGAGCAGCCTGTGAAGCACAGCACATGGATATGTCCATATATCCGCATACACAACGGATCCACGTTTATATCTCAGTGTATAAATCACAAATATTTGAATGATGTGGTTTCTATTTCCTTTAGATTGATCCAACTTCCTTCTCTTCTGATCAAAATCTGTAAGCTCAGAGTGTTCTCAACACTGTCCACTCACCTACAAATTTAATACAAACTCTTCCTGGAGCAAAGAAATTGAAAACTGTGTTACGTGGTCCCACTAGAAGGAAATATCTCCCCTCCAGAGAGTCCTTAGGCATGTACTTAGCTACAGGCATGTTTAATGCCAGCTGGGATCCACAGAGCTGAAAAACACATCCATACAGCTGAAGTTCACTTCACCAATTCACTTAAGGGCCGTTCCAAGCAGGGACGGACTTAAGCATGTGCTTAAATATTTTCTTGAATCTAAGCCTGTATTAGTGGAAAAGTCATTGTTCCATACTAGATTTTTATATGTTTGTGACTTTAGGGTAGTTTTAGTATTCTCAATAGATTCCTTCTTTGGATGGATTCCTCCGCTCATCATTAATATCTGGCGTCAACTGTCTTTCTTTCTCATCCATTCCCAGAGACAAGGAAAAATTTTCCCTTCTTTCCACGGATGTATTTATGCTCCCTATGGAAATTCTTCTGAATGATATATGAACTATTTTCGGAGAAGTTTAGCAAAGCCTAAATCACAAAGGGGAAGAAAACCTCCTCGGCTTGAGTTCATAAGGGGAAAAGTTGGGATTGCAGTGACCTGTAGTGTGAATTTTTTCTTGAGTTTAATTGTTATTTCCATTCAAATCCCATATATCCTTAGCCATAAATAAGACTCCTGAATAATCCTTAATTTTTTGTCCCTATATCTGCCTGCCATAAAATTAGGATCTGTCAAGATGACAAAGTGTCCTTTATGGTGGCCGAATGAAAGGAAGAATATAACTTTGGGAGAGAGCAACATGCTTTTCTTCAGTGTAGGATTTCCTCCACAGAGACATCATCACAGACTGTCAGAAGCTGGGCAACTCTCCAAAGGTTAGAGACGGGGCCAAAACTTACAGTTTTGTTTTCCAGAGGGCCATTTCTGTCCCTGAGATTTTTCAAGCCTGTCTCACCACAGCTGTGAAATTCGGAGCTCCCAGACTGCAGTTTGCTGGAGGCATTCGCTTGCCAACCTGGGATGTTTCCCACCTAGGGCTGTGCAGGATATTTCTAGCAAACTAGTTGGAAATCAGTTGTAAAACGTGAATGCCAGGAAGGACACAGCCCGATCTGGTGAGGTGATTTGGAATCGCTGCAGCCGCCATGGGAAAGCTCACCGCCGACATCCTCGGCTTCCCTCCCTCCCTGAGGGACACATGGACCTCTCCACGGAGTGCCCACACCAAATCACCCTCAAACCCACTTCCTAAAACCTTCCCCTCTCCTTGCAGAGCCAAGTGTGGTCCCCCAGTCGGGGGGGAACCTCCGTGCTGGGGGAGCTGAGTCACCTAATTGTTGTTGGGGTGTTGTGCATGGCTGGGACACTGGACCCTTTGTGTGAGAGTTGTGTGGAGACACAGGAAGGTGTGTGGTCTCCAGTGTTCCACATGTGAAATTTCCACAGTCCACAAGGTTGCCCTCTGGATTAGACATCCACTTGGGGCTCAACTCCTCCTCCTGCCACCGTGACTAAGCCAGGGAGAGCTGATGGAGAGCAGCCAGGCACTGCTCAGGCCACCCAGGAGAGATCCACCTCTTACAGAATCCAAAGGCTCTCTCCTTAGCTAAGGATGGGATCAGGGTGCAGCTGCTCTTGACAGAAGGTGGGTGACTTCACCTCCTATGCCAAAACAAACCATTTTCTTAAGAACAGGAGGAATCACCTGAGGAGTCGACCCTCACTGTGCAAAACTCCACATCCACACCTCTGTGCCACACCCACTGGATGGAGGAGGACATCCATGTGGGACTACATACAGCCATGACATTGGATTTACATCCAAGCACCTTCCAGTGGATGCAAAGGAATCCAGTGAGATGCTGAGCCTGGGAAAAGCCTGCACAGCCCAGCCTGGCTCTCCAGTGGTCACCCCTTAGGCCAAAGCAGAGCTGCTGGTCTTACCCTCACTGGGGCAAAGCAAGCCAGGATTTATGGGCTCCCAGATGCTGCTCTAAGCCCTCCGTGCACACACAAATGAATGCACAGGAACCCCCAGTTCACTGGCTCACTGATCCTTCCCAACCTTAGGAAATAAGAGGAGATGGATTTTCCCTCAGACATCAGGGTTTGGGAGGCAAACGCACAGCCCTGGCACTGATCCAAGGAAGTAAGCCTGGGATAGGTTTTCTTTCAAGAATTTCAACCCATTCATGTACTTTCTTAATGATCCAAAGTCTTCAAGGAGTTGCCTTTTAGCTTTAGCTCCCTTTCAGTATTTGTCATGTGTGTCAAAGTCGATTCTTCATGTTTCCTCTGTAGCTTTAATGCTCTCAAGGAGAAACTTCATTTCATAAGCATTTGAAAGGTATTTTTTCCCCTATTGATTTATTTTATTCATGGAAGAAAAGAAGATCACTTTGAAAATAAGCAGCAAGAATATACAAGGATAAGAGCAGAGGGAAATGTATCTCATTTGGAGACTTGATGCTAATGTTACAGCATGAAGAAATCTTAATGAATGACTGGAAAAGGCCACGGACCCACTAATTCCTCATTATCTTTGGATAGAAAAGGCACTGATCACTTGTCCAGGCTGCTGAGTTCTTGGAAACTCCAGAAAAATGCCTCACATCGGGTAGCCCTGCTAAAGAGCAGGATTGGGAATGAAAGCCTCCCGTCCTCCAGCTTCTCCAGGAGCTTCTCTCCCAACATGCCTACACCTTTGAAAGCTGAAGGAAAGGCCAAAAGGTCTTCAGCATTTGCTGAGCCACCAGGGTGGAGCATGACTAGTCCTGTCTTGATTAAAGACTTGACAAAAACATTTGATAGAGCAAGGCCGAGCTACCAATCCAACAAAGCCCTGTTAGATGCCTGCCCAGGCAAAGCCTGAGGATTGCAAATTAAACACTCAGCAAAGCTTGCCTGAGCCCTGAGACAGGGAGAGACAGAGTCCCCCTCCAAACACTCCCTCCTGCTCCTCTTGGCCCTTGGCTCCAAGGAAGTCTGACCAAAAGCAGCTCCTATGGCCAAGTGCCCAGTTCCATGTCTGGAGAGGCAGGAGATCACCTGGCATTTTTGGATTTTGTATGGCTTTTTTTTTTTTTTTCCCATCAGCAACACAAATCATAGATGGATACAATAAGAATTAGTTCATGAGACTTCAAAGGGCTGAATCACATCTCAGTCTGGTCTTGGGCTGTCTCTGCTCAGCCAGAAGCCTTATCAGACAGGTTTGGCTACATGATCGCATTTCACACTCTGAACACAATTATTTTCTTAATCATTTATAAACTACAGCTGCAGAGTTTTGCCACTGACCTGCAGTTTCCTATTGATGCTCAAGCCATAAGTTAAATACCTCTGAAATAAGCTAAGAAAGTAAAACTGGGCAATCAAAGGTTTCAAGAGACCCATCAGGCTGCAAAGGATTGCAGAGCAGCAGGCTGGGTGCCCTGTTTTAAGCTTTAACTTAGGCTGCTACTATTTATTCTCCTTAAATCCAGAGTCATCTGGCTTAATTTGGTTTGCCAGAAATTTGCTTTAGGATAATTTAGAGTAGGATCAGAGTCACCAGGTTTTTTTTTTCCCCACCGTTTTAGGACTGAGGATAATAATAGAGGATTTTTTTTTTTTTCCATGAAAGCATATGCAATTTCCTCTATAACCATCCAAAACAAATAATCAGGAGATTTCCCCATGTTTACAATGGGGCTTTCTACTGACCTTCCCTGCAAAGCACTGTAGGAGAAATCAGTGAAAAATACTCAGTAAGAAGTGGATCACAATTGCTGTTATTGTTACTTAGAAATTATGTAGCGTCTAATCTGAAACCAGACACAACAATTAAGGGCTTCTCTTTGCCCTTTTCATAACAAACCAATTATATTTAACAGTAGGGGCAGTTAAATTGGAATAAATCTAGTTTGTACACAGAGACATTTCATGTTTATTAATAATCATTATGTTCAGTGTTTAGACCAATTCCAAATATAAGCTGCAGCGATGTATAAAAACTTTTCTCCTTGGCATGATTGAGTCAACATGACTGACTTGGCTCTCCCTCTCTTTTTGAACAACCATAATTACATCAGTTTAAAACTGGCTACATGAGCCTCAATTTGTAGCAAAGCAAGGATGGACAAAAGTGAGGCTAATGCTTTCAGATCTCATGGGAAAAGAGGTTTTGGGCCCCTCATTTGATGAGTTTTGACAGATTTCTTTACTTTGTACCTCTGTTTGGGGAAGCAACCACTGTGCTGCATTTGAGTCACATCATTAGTGATGATTTGGGAGTCCCTGCTCCAAATCCTCAGTACAAGGAAACCAGGGATGTCTCACCTGCTCTGCAGCACAACCCAGTCAGGAACAGCTTGTAAGGAAAAGAAAAAGGAATCTTTGGGGTGAGTTTAGAGAGGACAATGTTTAGGCAAAGGTTGCATTTGCCAGGCAAGCTGACAGGTTTAGAAGATGTAACCTGCTGCACATGGATTCCTCTTGTCCTAATTCCCTAAACCACAGATGGTATCCAGCTAAGGGTTATTTCCCTCACCCCAAAGCTTGTGCCTCTGATGGTTGGAAGGTTCAGCCCTCTGAAAGTGTTTTGTGACCCAACACATTCTGGAGATACTTTTGATGGCCAGCCTAGACCAGGACTTGAGTTGTTATGTGACCAGCATTGATTGAGATGAATGGTATGCAAAGTGCCTGCCCAGGTTTGCATGAATAATGGTAGAGATGTAAAGAGATCCCTGGGAAACAATATCCTCACCTCTGCATTTTGAGTTTTTGAAGATGTGATGATGAAATTTTGTGCAATGCATGCCAGGAGCTGGAGGTCCATATTGCCTTCCGGACTCAGATCTTTGTGATGACAATGAGAGTGTTTCTTGACAGAAACACTGTTTGAGGATGCTGCTACTACGACATGGTTGATCACAGAGTCCCTGTTCCTTCAGGGGTCTCCAGGCAGGTCTCACTCATGTGGAGCTGTCAGTAAGACAGGGACAAAATGGAGAGAAATCATAGCACGATTTGGGTTGGAAGGGACCTGAAAGATCATCCAGTTCCATCCCCTCCCATGGTCAGGGACACCTTCCACTACCCCAGGATGCTCCAAACCCATCCAACACGGCCTTGGACACTCCCAGGGATCCAGGGGCAGCCACAGCTTCTCTGCCCAACCTGTGCCAGGGCCTGCCCACCCTC